>JAKZAP010000020.1:13512845-14112845 GCA_023053575.1 Branchinecta lynchi | reverse complement strand
ATGCACAAGTCAGTTTGATTGGATCCCTGATATGCCTCCCAAGCTTCGTCGCGAAAACCCCAAAACCGACATTACTGGAATTCAGGGAAACATTTCTCCCCCGTCCCCCCTCCCCCCAACTCCCCCATAGCTACAGAATCCGGTCCGTACTTCAGATGGGACATTTTTAGCAATAATTGTTATCGGATGGGACATCGAAGATATGTCGTTGATTCAGTTATCAAGTTTCATATCAATCCGATCACCCGTTCGAAAGTTACAGACTACTCAAGTTTCAAATTCCCCCGCCCTTGACCCCCCCCCCCCTCCCAAATGGTCAGATCGGGAAAACTTATTGTCTTCAAGTTCGTTTGTTGGGTCCGTGATCTGCCTCCCAAGTTTTGTCGCGAAACCCCCCAAAACTGACATCGCCGGAATTCCAGGAAACTCTCCTCCACCCCACCCCCAAGGGTCCAGATTCTGTCCGTTGCGTAAACGATTTATCAGGGGCAGATATTTGTTCTTCTCAGGAAGTTTCATTCCGATCCCTTCATTCTAACCGTTTCTCGAGATTTCCGGTCCCCCACCGCCACCAACTCCCCTATAGCTACCGAGTCCGGTTCGGAGTTCAAATGGGACATCAGAGATATGTCCTTTATTAAGTTGTCAAGTTTCATTTCAATCCGATCACTCGTTCAAAAGTTACACACTACTCAATTTTCCAGATTCCCCCGCCCTCCCCACCCCCCTCAGGTGGTCGGATCAGGAAACTGATTGTTTCCAAGATAGTTTGGTCGGATCCCTGATATGCCTGCCAAGTTTCATCGTCCTAGCACATCTGGAAGTACCCTAACTCGCAAAAGTGTGACAAAATGCCCCAAATTTTCCAGATTCCCCCACCCTCTACTCCCCCGCAGATGGTCGGATCAGGAAACTGGTTATTTCCAGGTTAGTTTGGTCGGGTCCCTGATACGCCTGCCAAGTTTCATAGTCCTAGCACATCTGGAAGTACCCTAACTCAAAAAAAGACAGACGGAATTGCGAACGTTATATGGCAGTTACCAGAGGCTGCAAGTGCCATAAAAACACAATGTACATTCGTCACCCACGAAGAAAACAGATCCATTGGGCCTTAGTCACTCCCAAGTAGGTAACTAATAAGGATAATCTTTCAGGATCAAACAGTGATCATCTGGAGCAACGACGGAACAACGTCCACGTGGAATTCTCAAGTACTTCACAAGTTCAACGATGTTGTCTGGCATGTCAGCTGGTCTATCACTGGGAACATTCTTGCCGTTTCGTGCGGTGACAATAAGGTACCACAGTTTATTTGTCCTTTTTTCAAGCTCCAAATTTCAGCTTCGCTTCATACAAACCCAGCTTCTTCTCTGACGCATTGTCAAGACCAGAGCCTCGTTTTTGTTGCACGGTGCAGGTCCACTTCTTGTCCGCTACCGGGCTCATTATTGCTACATTCGTTTTTGCACTGCGGTGCTTCCGAGAAAGACGGCTGCGCTTCTCGAGGATCGCGGACTTGCTTACCGACAAGTCGCTTCAACCAAGAAAAAATCTTGCAGGCAGTGAATCCAAAAACACGTCTTGTGCAGCAGCGATGCGGCAGCACTATTGCAAGAAAAACGATGCTCGGTCTAGAGTTCATGCATTAACTGTCCTCATTAAAGTTTAACTGAAAAGGGCTGGACTAGGACAGTCTAGTTACCTGTCACTTATTCACTTAAATTGGCTTGAAGACCCGCTGAAAATGCGTTACTTCGTTGTTCTGCTATTCATGAATAATCAATTTTCAAATCGTAGAATTTGTGTGAGATTTGTGGTACCTCTATGCGCTTGTATTTCTTACCTGAAAGATTTAAGATTTTTGTTTGTTCGGACACTAAGCAATCTTCACTAATCTCACGACTGCCCTCGGAAAAGCCACGTTTGTGTTAAGATAGAAATTTCCCGCGTCATAGTAGAATTTGCTTTGTGGGGACAGCCGCAGATATTCTGAACCTCACTAGAGCAGAGTGATAGTGAAGAAATGAAAAAAAATCCCTTTGCAGAATCCAAATAATTCAGTGTATTCAATTAAATGACACAAAAATAAGTTGGCTTTTCAGTTAAACTTAAACATAGCTTTTGAGTGAGAAACAAAAAGAAGACAATTCCTGTTTACAAGTTGGTATCTCAACTCGCAAACGCCATTTTTAATTATTGCAGATGATTCATTATTCTCGTGGAAGGAATCGGAAAGTGTATGCGATGAACGAAGGGGTTGGAGACATCCAATGAGCAAAGAAGAGTTAGAAGCTGTGTAATTAACAACTTGATGGAATTGAAAACATCTGCTGTTTGTCAGCATTTATCACATTTTTTATGTCGAAAAAGTTTGTGGTTATAACGAAATCCAGAATACATCTTTAGGATTTTGATAACATTTAACACATAATACGCGTCCTTGCGTTGAATTTTATGACGGGTGGCGAGAATGCCTATGCTACGACCGTTGGTTGGCGTTTGTCTTTGCAACGAAAATGCTGACGTTTCAGCTTCAATCTGGTATTTGTGTAATTTTTTGTTTGTTCGTTCTTGAGCCCGATAAATCTTTCCTGTGCGTTTGTAAAAATTTAGTAGTATAGCTTTCCATCCGCTCGAAAAACGGGTTTATTCTTGAGCTTTATTAGTAGAAAGTTCGAACGCAGAAGCTCTAAAAAGAATGCAAAAATCAATACTTTCCTCATATATACGGATTAGTAAATATAACATCGTAATACTGTGATATTACACTCGTATAGTGTTATCTGAGTGTTATCTTTTCGCGAAATTTAACACTGTAAAGATCGTACATGCATATTTCGGAACAAGTTACAACATTTAGCACAAGGATGCGTAACCATATCAAATATCATCAAACTTCTGACAGCATAGAGTTGATTTTAAACAGAAACAGCGAGCTCAGCTCGTCTGTAACAGTTGACAGTTGTATTACAACATTAACTGAGTTTGGTGCTATAGGGACTTCAGTTTCGCTCCGTTGAAAACCGATAAACCTGTTCTAAGGTAGAATGTTCACAGGGATAAAAAAAATTTAGGGATCAAGGTTGTTAGGAGACCTTGACTAGGTTTCAGAAATGGCAAGTTTTTCTTTAAAGTTTTTCTTTTTCTTCCTTATTCTGCCTTATGTCATCCCTAGCTCCCTTGTGGAAATTTCAGCTTTTGAAATCCCCGCCTTATTTCGCCATTGTTTCGTTTTGTACCTTCTACCTTTTAGCACTTTTTCTGCCAAGCCGGGTTTTGCCAATCACGCAACCCAGATTTCACCGAAAGCTTCAAGGTCTGCCGACAACTCTTTCATACATAAGGATATGAGAAGCTTAAAACTGTTGTTTTTCCATTTTGGAAGACATGGTAGGATTGGCAGGCCATCAGGTCTATCTTCTGTTTTGGACTTCTTTTCTTTTGCTTGGTTTTTCCTACTTTTTAATCACGTTATGTTCAAGGAACGGCGTCGACAAGCGCCAACAATCGCTAATTTCGAAAGACGGCATTTCTGGGCCGTTTCATCGTGAAAAGATCACTTTCAGTAGGAATTGTGCTTGGAACAGTCGGTAGTGTCGTACTCCAAGCGACAACTGCTGGATTTTCTGGTTCACCTACAAAGATGTGGGTGTGATTTGACTGTGATACTGGTCTTGGCTACTAGACAGAGCAAAGTTAACTCTAGAGAGTAATGCGAAGACCTATCCTTCCCATGAATCAAAAATGGGCCTCCGTCGCAGCGCCGCCCAGTTCGCTTCGCCAGAGAAGCTTCAGCAAACTGTTCGCATTTTGCTCTGGATCAGAGCCAGCGCTCGTTGACGATTGGTCGAATTTCAGTAGGGATGTTCGTGTCCGTTATCGGAGCTAGTGTCGCTGCGATTTGACTGTGTGTCACTTTTTCAAAGTTCGCGTATTACTCTCTAGAGTTATTTTACTCTGCTACTAGATTAGACCCCCCCCCCCCTCAGTTAGTCCCAACGCAGGTCTCATAACTTTCCTTCTCAGGTGAGCCTCTGGAAGTGTAACGTCGAAGGTGATTGGGTGTGCATTAGTGACGTTGGTCGAGGCAGGAGCCAATCTGGATCCGAGCAACGGAATCTCTGAGGTGATTGGACCAAATGACTTATTTTTACACTGTAAGTGATAAGAGGGTATTGATGGAAGAGACTTGCACAGGATCGTTGGAGTCAGCGAAAGAATATTCAGCGAGTGTTTATGTCCGAAGTGAAACAGTGTTCGAGACAGTGCCATGAGGGTAAGGAAACGCACTAAACAGTTGTGGGGTGTTTGGACAGAAAATGAGAGTCATCTAGCAGGTGTGGATGTACACTAGGTGAATGGCCCTAAAGTTACTCAGCTTATGGTGCGGAAACATGATCGGAGTTTGCCGACCGAATTTTCCCCGCTTTTGTCGGTTCGGGAAGTGGAATAAGCCTCAACTTTTTTGGTAAAGAATTGGTGATGGTACAAAATGTGGCAGGAATCCCCTGCCACGACCACCAGATCCTGGTCGCGTGGCACGTAAAGGCTAGCTGAAGGTTTACATACATCCAACTTCCCTGTCAAAGAATCTGAATGAGCAGTGCATAGTAGCAACGTAAATCAGAAACAAGAGCACTGGCAAGGGCAAGACCAACCACTACACTGTCAGAAGTTTGATAACAAGTAACACATATTTGCGCATCATTGTGTTAAATGTTTTGATAGTATATCTGTTATGGCCCTTTTAAGTGCTTTGTTCGAGATAAAACTTCTGTTATGGCCCTTTTAAGTGTGACATTTGCGGAAAGATAACATTTAAATGGACCATTAGAGATATTTTCTCATAACGTTTAACGTAAGATGCGCAGACATTTCTTATCTGTTGTCAAACTTCTGCAGCCAGTGAAATAGTGTGATTGTTTAAAGAGCGTTTTTGTCTCTCCTGTATAGCAAGAGTTAACCGATAAAGACAAATGTTCCTTCAGCCCTAGCTGACTGCGAATCATATTTGATAGTGCAAAACGGATACGTCAGCTGAATTTTCTTAGAGATATATTTCGGCCCTTCTTGGCAAGGTTCCTCTTCAGGCTCAGCCGCTCAAGTTGGAAAAACGAACTTGTGGAAATATAGCTCTGATAAAATTCAGCTGACGTATGCGTTGTGCACTATCAAATAGGAC
Organism: Branchinecta lynchi; assembly: GCA_023053575.1. NCBI lineage: Eukaryota > Metazoa > Arthropoda > Branchiopoda > Anostraca > Branchinectidae > Branchinecta > Branchinecta lynchi. The sequence continues at coordinate 14,107,663 of JAKZAP010000020.1, read as the reverse complement.
AAAAGACAATCCTTGTGCTCTAGAGGGAAGGCGAATGGATCGGGGTTTGGGTATTTGTATAATCACGGTCTGGTATCTGCACTGTGGGACTAGAAAGCAGTTGACCGTATTCCTGTTCAACGCTTCCAAGAGGACTATTTTCTGTTCATCCCCCATGCCTCACCATCAGCACTTGAGAGACATAGTCAAAATTGATCAACAGATTGATGAGTAGAAAATCTGCAATCTTCTTCCCAGGTAATGGAGGTTTTGCATATGCCTTAGTGGTAGAAAGTGAAGGTTAGCCACTACCTTAATGATCGGACTTTTATTATGTCGACACAAAGGTTGATTATGAGACGATTGGGGGATTGACAGAAACTAATCCACTTGGAGCGCTGAACTGGATTAAGGCGAATTCATTCAACTTTATAGCCAAGGGATTATGAATGCAGGGTTGAAGTCTTTCATTCAAAGCTCCTATTCTGCGAATAAGCAGGTCTGGCAGTTTCTGAATTTTGGTCTAGGCTCTGATGGGGGGGGGGGGGGGAGTGAAGGCTTCCTAGGTGTTGCTTAGAATCTTCTCTTTCCGGTAAATGATCGGTGTCAGTAACTTGGGCGTACGTTGAGTATTCTTCCGTTGTAACCGTGGATTCCGGGTTATGATTCCGATTTCCGCGAAGGGAGTATCGTGGGTAAGCTACCGTAATGGGACCCAACGGAGGTGAAATTTCTAAGTTCATGTTTGCAAGAGTGGCTTAAAAGCTTTGTTTTAAACAGATTTCTAATTAAAGGGATAAATATGTTGACTAACAGTTACACAGAGTTTGGTTTACGAGTCACAGAAGATAGTCGTTAGAAGAAAAAGAAAAAAAATTGACTACGACTGGGGTGGTGTCCCAGGGGAATATCGATAGTCGATACAGGCTGGAGAAACGACCGACCATTAAAGCTCCTAACCATCATAAAGTTACCCGTAGTTTTATTTCTGTGCGTGATTAAACTGGATCTTGGACTTGTATGGCTGATGAGTAAGTTCTCCAAGTATATCCAGCATTATTTGGATCGTCAGCCCAAGGACTGTCCAGCTTCATACGATGTCGGTTATTTTCAACTTGAAAATTACTGTGTAAGGGCATTGTCTACCAAAACCTGTGAACGCAGACATCATCAAGAAGAAGAAGAAGAAGCTCTTACCCTCAAAGTATATATCGCTTTAACTTTGGCGATTTGATTTAGTGTTGTTGGATCAGAGCAAAAATAACACTAGGGAGTAGCGTCAAGACTTGAAAAAAGTGACACACACTCAAATAACAGTGACACTAGCACCACTAATGATAGAGAACCTCTTTACCGAAACTCAATCAGTCGTGCACCAGCGCTGGCTCCAATAACTTGATATTCTGAACGCGGCAAAAAAAGGTTCAACCTCCCTGTTACCACGGTGTGTGTAGACCGAATCTTAGCTTTACAATAAATTTCTAAATTTATCCCTCGCAAATCATCTTAGAGGGATAACTAGCTGATCAAGAAAAAAAAAACATGAAAATCACTCGTTTTCTATTTTTAATGCACTTGCTTCTCGGCCAAGTGCCATATAGCAATCGCAATTTCTGTCCGTCCGTCGGTCGGTCGGCCTGTCTGTCCAGGTTTTGCTAGTTCGGGCACTTCCATATAAGCTAGGACGATGAAACTCGGCAGGCATATCAGGGACCCCAAATGATTAAGCTGGAACTAGTCACTTCCCCGATCCGAGCATCTGGGGGGGGGGGGTGGAGGGACGGGGAATCCGGAAAAATTAGTTATTTTTTACTTAAGACCGGATGATCAGATCTTAAGGGCACTTGATATATAGAAAGACTTAGTGTCTCAGACGTCCTATTGTAAATCCGGGCCGGATCCGATGACATTGGGGGGAGTTGGAGGGGGGCCGGAAACGCTTTGAGTGGAGAGATTGGGATGAAACTTGGTGGAAAGAAGAAGCACAATTCCTAAATACCTGATTAACATAACTGGACCGGATCCGCTCGCTGTGGGGGAGTTAGGGGGGAGGGGGGCGAATTTCTAGTGATCCCACGAATTTGGTACTTCCCCATGTGCTAGGACGATGAAACTTGGCAGGCGTGTCAGGGACCCGCACAGATTGACTTAAGAATAGTCGTTTCCCCGATCCGACCATCTGGGGGGGGGCGTGGAGGGAGGGGGGATCCGGAAAAGTTAGGTATTATTAACTTACGAAAGGGTGGTCGGACCTTAATGAAACTTGATATATAGAAAGACATTTTGTCTCAGACGCTCCATTTTAAATCTGGACCGGATCCGGTGACATTGGGGTGGGTTGGAAGGGAGAACTGGAAATCTTGGGAAACGCTTATATACGGTTGAGGGTTCGGGATGAAACTTGGTGGGAAGAACAAGCACAAGTCCTAGATACGTGGATGACATAAACGGACTGGATGCAGGGTGAGTTGGGGGGGGGGGGGGGTCCGAATTTCTAGTGATCCCGCGAGTTCGGTACTTACTGATGTGCTAGGACGATGAAACTTGGCAGGCTTGTCAGGAACCCGAACAGATTGACTTGATAACGTAGTTTCCCCGATCCTACCATCATGGGCGGATGGGGAATCCGGAATCTAGTGGCGAGCTCAGCTATTGAACGGGTCATCAGATTTTATTGAAACTTGACATTTAGAACACCTCGTGCCTCAGACCCCCATTTTAAATCCGGACTGGATCCGGTGACATTGGGGGCAGCTGGAAGGGGCAACCGGAAATCGCTTAGATTGGAAGGATGGGGATGAAACTTGGGCGAAAATCAATGGGCCGTACGAGGACTTACCTTAAATTACCTTAAATCGCACTTCCAGCGAGATAAGGTGGTGTTAGCCTCCTGTAGAGTCTCTCGCTGTTGGCGGCTTGATTGTCAGATCGTTGTTGTAACATCGGCTCACTGGCACTCCAGTGTAGCCGGCATTGATTGGTTGATAAATCTTGTTGTCACATCGGCTCACTGGAATCCCAGTGCAGCCGACATTCAGCATTTCGCCAGTCCTCGTCCACGCCCCTCTTGAAGCCATCCAGGGTAGCAGCGTTGATAGTTTTTTCGGAAAGGCTGTTCCAGAGTGGAACACTCCGTACAGAGAAAAAACTGTGCCGCTCGCGTCGTTTACAGCTGGTCAGTTGGAGCTTCTTGGAATGGCCTCTCGTCGACTTTGATTGGGAGCTCTCGAATACCCCAGGAATAATGTCGGAGTCTAACAGCTTTTTTACCATCAGGACGTCGCCGCGTTTACGTCGATACGAGAGGCTGGGAAGCTTCAGTACCCTCAACCGTTCGTGGTATTCTAGGGCTTTTAGTTGTGGTGACATCTTAGTGGCTCTTCTTTGCACTCCCTCTAGGGCTTTGGCATCCATTTTGTGGTGGGGTGATGCAACAATCATGCCGTACTCAAGGTGGGGTCTCACAAGCGCAGTATAAAGCTTCTTAATGATCACAGGCTTCCTAGAGGTGATGGTCCTTTTGACAAGTCCAAGTGCTCTGTTTCCTTTAGCAACTTGGTGGCGAGTGTGGGGATGAAATTTAAACTGGTTGTCAATTGTGACACCCAGGTCCCTTTCCTCCTCCACACTTTCTAGGTCAATGTGGTTTTTGGATCCATTCAACATGGTGTACGTATGTTGAGGGTTCTTAGGTCCAAGGTGAAGTACTTTACACTTCGCAGCATTGAACTCCAAAAGCCACAGAGATGACCAGTTGGAAAGAGCATCAAGGTCAGCTTGCAGTTCAGATGTTTGTTTGTTGTTGGCAACAGGACCGAAGAGTTTTGAGTCATCAGCAAAGAGTGTAAGGGTGTTATGTACAACAGAGGGACAATCATTTATATAGATGCTGAATAACGTTGGCCCAAGCTTGGTGCCTTGCGGAACGCCACTCAATACTGGGCTTGGGTCGGAGAAGGATTGTGAGCCATGACTATTGTAAATCATCACCCTCTGTGTACGTCCAGTCAAGAAAGACTCTATCCATTCTACAACATCAGGATGTAAATGATATCTGGACAGTTTATAAAGAAGGTAAGCATGAACAACCTTATCGAACGCCTTGGCCTGGTCAAGCAAAATAAGATCCACTGGAAGCCCCTCATCAATGAGTTTGGTTACTATGTCATAAGACTGAACAAGATTGGTCTCAACTGACCGACCTTTTCTGAAACCATGCTGTCCTCCATACAATAGTTTATTCTTGTCAAGGTGGTTAATGATTGCATCATTGATGATTCCTTCCATGACTTTTGAAGGCACAGATGTAAGACTTATAGGTCGGTAGTTCTGGGCCTGATTTTTTTGCCCTTTCTTGAAGACTGGCATAATGTTGGCTGACTTCCAGTCCAATGGAACAGACTTGCTTGCCATGGAGGTCTGAAAAATCTTGGTTAGAGGGTAGGTTATCCATGCTGCCGTTTCCTTAAGGAGTCTTGGATGAATACCATCTGGGCCTTTGGCTTTTGATGTGTCAAGGGTAGTCAAACGCTTCAGTACGTCTTCCATTGAGATCAGGATGGGTGGCATTTCAAATTCAATTGGGAGGTTTTCCATGATGGGGGGTGGCAGTGGGGCAGAATTGTGGTTGAAATTAGTACTGAAGCAGTCACTCAAACAATTCGCTATCTCTTTGGAATCTCGGGCAGTAGTGCCGTCAGATTTTTCTAGGGGAGGAATGGAACGTCTGTTAGGATTGCTCGATGACACATAGTGCCAAAACTTTTTGGGGTTTTGTTTAGCATCACACGCAATTGAATCCTCAAAATCAGCCACTAACTTCCTGGTCTGGTTTCTTAGTTTGTTCCGACACTTTTTGAATTCATCATAGTGAGACTGGCATTTGCATTTGGTGTATCTTGACCAGGCCTTTTTTTTCTTTTTAATACCACTTTTTACTTGAGAAGGTAAATATGGCAAGGTTTTTGGTCGTTCAACCCATCGTTGATTGGTGTACTTTGCTTCAGTCTCTAGAAGAATATTTTTGAAATTCACCCAAGAAAGTTCTACATCATCACTTAAAATTTCATCCCAAGCACAATCAGCAAGGTCATTACGAATACTTCTGTAATCAATAAATGTCTTCTTAGTTTTATTGTTAGGTATCTGATTCAGGAGTACTGTATTTTCAATGCAGATGTGGTCACTAGCACCAATGGCAGGTAGAAGTGTGGTGGAGAGCACCCAGTCCAGGTTACTGGTTAGAACGAGATCAAGCAATGACGGAGACTGGTTTCCGCGATATCTGGTAGGTTCACTGATAATTTGGAAGAGCAGGTTATTGGCAAGGCTGCTTGTTGTCACATTTGAGGGGTTGTTAGCTGGTGCAATTCCTATGCCATCCACCCACTTAACATTAGGCAGATTAAAATCACCAGTAATTAGGAGATTTTCGCACTTTAAACTAGAAATCTTATTTACAAGGTCCGCAGTTGACTTATGTGACTCAAGTTGGTCTGAGGCCGAAGGGTTACGATAAATCACAGCTATGTTGTACTTTTTTCCTCCGATTAGGATTTGCACAGCCACATTTTCAACCCAGCTGTTACTGTTTGTTAACGTTAAATCCAAGGGATGAGCTTTCAGTCCACTTCTAACATAAATCGCTACTCCTCTCTTTGATGTCTCTTCAGATAAGTTGGAAAATACACTGTAACCCTGTACTTGAATATGATTAGTCTCTAGTTTACTTACTGAATACTTTGGCCTAATCTCACATAGGCATACTACATCTGCTCCTGTCTCCGTTAACAGTGCCTTGAGTTCACATAGTTTGTTTGGGAGACTATCAACATTTGTTGACAGAATCTTCAGCCTCTCAGCCGTTTTCTTCGGGTCAACGTGGGCAGTGTTGCGACGGGTACCGCAGTCTGCGCAAGGTTGGTCCTTCGTAGCCGTCTTCGTCGATACACTGTCAGTGTTGCCGAAGCTACCGCATTTTGCGCAAGGCTGACTAGGTAATTCAGAAGTTTCACTAAAGATACTGGATTTGGCAGTTTCATATTCAGTAGTTGCAGAACAGTTTATTGAATCATCAGAACTCACGATACTATCATAGACACTATTTACAGAACTTTCAACACAGGTGGAATTGTCTAGTGGATCATCGGGGTGGTCTGGAGCCCTGAAGTCCCAGCTGCATTCGGGTCATCTGCTGCATTCAGGTATACTGCATTCGGGTCTCGTGGGAGTGCTGGTTGACCACTCCCGGCCGTCGAGTTTTTTGAGACAATCTTGAGATTGCGGATCACAAGATCGGATTCACCAGCAGCAGTTCTCAAACGGATCTCCTCTTTCAACACTTTACGTTTGCCACGATCATCTTTAGATTCGTCGCTATGGAACCTGATGTCCCCTTTGGATAGGACGGATTTTTGTAGGATCTGTTTTTTTTCATCAAAAGATCGGACGGTGAAAATGACAGGGGGAGGACGAGCTGCAACTTCGGAGGTCGAAGAGGGAGCACCTGGTGGTGACAATCGTTTGACATTTGCAATAGGTATTGCTGCCAAGCCGTAATCCTTGCGCAGGTATTCAGAAATGAACGTGGCTTCGTCGGACTGTAGTGGGATCCCGTAGGCTATTAAGTTGAGCCGACGTTTTTCCCTGTCTTTTTCAGAGCGCAGAATACGCCGAACCTCGGAATCGAGTGTCTCATGGATTTGAGACTGGACCGTGCGGATCTCTGTGGCGACCAAGTCGGAGACTAGTTTGTTTGCATCTTCCACAGAGCACTTGGTCGCGAGCTGCTTCTCTACCTCCGTTACTTTGGCAGAAATGTTTTGGAGGTTCGCTTGCAGATTCGCCGAAATATCATCAAGATCTTTTTTTAAGCCGAGTTTTAGGGAGGCCATGCTACTCTCAATAATCGTTTTTACCTCAGAAGCAGTGGCTGCAGCATCAGCTTCAGTGCTGGTCAGGTTAAGTTTGCACAACGTACATGACCAGTTGCAGCCAATTTTCCTTGTCATTTTGTTAACGAGGTCATACTCCTCGCTGGTGAGTTTCAGACAGGAGCTACACATCCACCTGCTGCAATCATCACACTCCAACGCAGACGACGACTCGTCCAGACTAACTGAACATGCAGCACAACTGTCTTTTCCTTTTTCGGGGCTCTCATGTTTACGCTTTGCGTCTTTGTGTTTTTTGGTAGCTTCTGACATTGAAACTAGTGGCAACACTGTTCGATGCAAAACACAATCAGAAAACGTTGGTCGGACGTCTTGTTTGAGAGTCTTATTATCTGGAGAGCTTTTATGCAGAAGAATGGTCCGATAAAGTCTATACTTTCAGTTCACTGGAAATCTTATTTTTGCAGTGTCATTTTGAAATGTTTTTCACTTATGTAGGGCACTTGTTTCCGCAGAAAATACAACATTCAGTGGAACAAATTTAATAGTTAATTGCAGGTCCTGCTAGATCCGTAACTATATCAGATAGGACGCCTCCTACATATCCTATTTCTAGGTTTAACTCGTAACAAGTGCCATATGAGCTTATAGCTCGTGTTTTCTTGATGAATGGTCAGCTTGGCTTCAAACCTTATATTAGTCTAAGAGGGTCAGTGGATCCCAAAGACTACTCTGGAGACCGGCAATAGCCCTGCTGACACACTTCTGAGCTTCCACAAGTCCTCTTTGTAGACTTGAGTCCAAGCTGAGTTGCTGGTGCTTCTCGGAAGATCGTCTATCCGAAACAGAACATCGGACAAGTTTTTACTGCACTTGCAGACTTCGGCCCAATAAGATAACATTCCGTTAAAAAAGACCCAAAGACGAGTGGTTATGCGACAAGTCATGTCGTCGGAAACTAAAACAACGTCTTCTAAATGATGGAAATAAGAGCGACACAGTCTTGAGTATCCAGCTGTATCGATATCAAGACAAGCTGGTGAAAAAGAGCGCAAGGGGAGATAGACGGAACTTTCTAGAAAAGAAGGCAGCTATGGCGGAAGAAGCGGCCAAGCGCGGCGATTCCAGAGCCGTCTATAAAATCACCAATGAAATCATCTGGAAACGTCGCAACCTAAATGGGCCAGTCAAACACGGAAATGGGAAGACAGTCACAGCCCCCGATGAAATGACTGAAGTTTGGGCCCCACACTTCGAGAAAGTTCTCAACAGAACACAGCAGATATCTTCACAACCCCTTTCCTGAAACTTCAAAACTTTTACTTTCAACCAACTTTCCGGTTTTCGCCCGATTCCGGACGAACTAATCGTCCGACGAGAAAATAGTTTTCATTGTCGTGCTCAGCATGCCTTCTTACACCATAATCGACTATCACATTAGCTGTTTAAAAATATTTTGTTTGTCCGTTAATGTGAACCCCCCTCCCCCACACCTAAATGTAGAGCTACAGAGCCCGTCTACGAACTTGACCTTACCCTCGACCCAATGAATCTTCACGCCAAGTTTCATCAAAATATCTCATTCCCTTCGAGAGTTATAGCGCGCACAGACGGACAACTTTTGCGATGTCATAGGTAGCAAGAAAGCAAGAAACGGTGTCAAAGCTGTGCTGACTCAGGGTTTGAGTCGTTACGGACACGTTTACTCCTTCTTCCCGAGAATCACTGGCGTGTTTTGGACTTAGTCATATACAAAGACAGTAAAAGTGGGAAAGACCGGAAACTCCCGTAAGCCCCATGAGTCACAACAATCAGCGCCGTTTAGCGGATGTTCTTTCGTTAAAAAATCGCTCTGTTGACAATTTCTTCCATCGCTTTCCGCAGAATCATCATCAAAGCACGTTTTGTTTATGATGAGCATTCTCTCTCCGTCCATATTTCCTCTTTAATTGGAATAAAAACAAGTAGGAAAAGAATAAATCGCTTTCTTATGGAAAAAAATATTGAATTCACGATTTCGAATCAGTTAATGTTGACAGACATTGCCTACTCACGCCCTCTTGCTTTGATTATATTAATCATTTACCGCTGGAAACCTCTTGCTTTGATTATATTAATCATTTATATTTATAATCATTATACATAATCATTTATCTGGATTGCTTGTGGACGTCCAGGGAATGGTACTGTCTTTAATCTAAAAGCTAAAACGAAGCGTGAATACAAATCTTCACTTAAAAATGCTCGTTTGAATGGCTTGGATGCTCCCACTGACAAAAAAGCGTGGCAAAAGGTCCTTCGTACAGATAAAGGTTCAGCTGTACCTCCTTCCACGCTAACGATGGCTGACTGGACCAGCCACTACAGTGGTCTATTCAGTGGTTGCAAAAACCAGATTCAGCAGCACTTTGAAAATTTACTTCTTAAATACCTACCAAGGAAGATATTTCAACCTTCTGTTCTTCCCGTTACTTGTTCTTCCATCGAAATTGCTTTCCGAAAATTAAGAAGAACTGGTTCTACAGATTCTGATGGCCTTAGTGCCGATTTTTTCAAAATTGAGTGTCCAGCTTTAACACAACACCTTCAGCTGCTATTTCAAATTTGTTTATGCCAGGGTTTGGTTCCGAATAGTTTCCTCTTGGGTACTATAACATCGGTGATTAAGCGAGGGAAAGACGCGGACCTTTGCAAAAGTTATCGGCCAATTACAGTTGCTTGTACCATAAGCAAAATCCTGGAATACGTCCTTCTTCCAGAAATAGTTGAAAAATGTCGCTTTGGTTCAATGCAGTTTGGATTCCGTTCGAGCGCCAGTTGTGCGCACGCTCATCACATATTGACAAAAATGATGAAACAGGCTACCCGCGACAAGTCTGCTATACATATATGTTCTATAGATATAGCTGGTGCTTTTGACAATATAACGCACTCTCAGGCCCTATTTTCTCTCATTACTTCTGGCGTGAATCCGTCTGTTGTCTATCTGTTAAAATTTTGGTATGGTCATTCTTCAGTAAGGTTCAAATGGCAAGGTAGCTTGTCAGAGATTATTCCAGTCCGAACTGGTGTTCGTCAAGGGGGAGTCTTATCTCCCTACATCTTCAAATCGGCCATATCTTCTTGTCTTGATTCTTTGCATCCTGCTTACTTTTATAAAGACCACGCCTTCAGCTACATAGCTTACGCGGACGACTTGCTCTTAGTAAGCCGTACCCGATCCACACTCACCAAAAATGTCTGTAAGTTGTCGTCGGAACTTCTCAAAATCGGTCTTGAAGTTAACCTCTCAAAATGTGAGTACCTGCATTTCAACCCTTCGTCAAATCGTTTGAATGCTAAAGCTTCTATCTCTCTTGGATCGTTCGTCGTCAGATCAACAGAATCTCTACGATGGCTTGGCATAACATTCAAATCCTCGTTGTCAAAATTTTGCTCTTCGGTTGTTCAAGAAGTTTCTAGATCAATCCGTACCGCCTATGGGCGCATTGTCCCCAACCGGGGGCGCTATAATCGTAAAGCTTTGGGAAAATTGTACAGCACCTTCTGCGCTCCTTCTATACTATTTCGTTCTGGCGTCACTCATGTTCTGCGAAAGAAGGAGATAAAAAAGATGAGATCATGTTATTTTAAATATGCAAAGCACCTGCTCCACTTGTCGAAATTATGCCATAACCATACTTTGACGGAGAAGTTCAAAATTCAAGATGCAAGTGTTACCCTTTTGGATGTTTCTTCTTCGCTATCAAAAATCATTGACAACAGAACCCAACCAGCGCACGACCTTCTACACTGCTTCCTGGCCGACGATTGAAATTAAGTGTCTTTTTGTGTATGTTTATGTGTTTTATTTACTTTCTTCATTTACTCCGCTTTCTGAAAACGGTGGGTTATAAATAAATTACTTACTTATTACTTATTTACCGCTGGAAATTGGACAAAGTCCAAACGCTAGGCGGCGTTCCAGTCGATTTTCAGAGACCCGATTGTAGCGAAGTCACCGGTCTTTCCCACTATTATTGTCTTTGGTCATATAGTGTATTGACAGCGGCGACGCAAGTGATTCTGTGGTCCGTGTAAAATTGTCAAATAGCAAATGGATCATGAAAGTCAAAGACAAACAATCGGCACAAATCATCGCTAAGCATTTCCGGGGAGAAATAAAAGAAGACAAATTTATTGGGGTCGGTAAAGGAATTCCTTTATCCGTTTCGGAACTTGAAGTGCAACTGGCCGTGGTTGGCTGTATCCGCTCAACAAGGATCGGCAAGTCTCTTGCCATCAAAATTTACTTTGAAACCCAAGACGTTCTGAGAGAAATTTGAAAGAGGGTTTTCATATTGACTACGACTACTTCCGAATATTCAAGTACATTTATGCCCCAAAGTGGTGTTACAAGTGCCAAGATTCGAGTTCGGTCACTTGGCCTCTTACTGCAAGAACAACATCAAATGCTATATTAGTGCGGACACACGATCAGGAAAGAGAGCTGCCGGACTGGAATACACTTGATGACTATCTCTCCCTTCCGATGCAGAATCTCCGGGTACCTGCGGAAGAACGGAAGAAACGGTGTCACAGCTGCGCTGACTCGGGATTTGAGTCGTTACGGACATGTTTGCTCCTTCTTCCTGAGAATCACCGGCGTGTTTTAGTATTCCTGCCCGGATTTTTTGGCACCATCATCACTTCCATATGGAAAAGTTGAATTTTTTTCATTTTGATGACGAAAACGCAGGAAATCCGGCCGGGAAATCCTGATCGTGTCTTCGCACTTCAAGTGTGGTGGGAGCCACGAATCCAGCCGTGAGAGCCCGTGCCCCTCAACCTCTGTGAAGTGCGCCAATTGTTGGAGTGCCAAACACCCTGCGTACAGCCTACTCTGTCCGAAAGTTATTGAGTTTACGAAGTCTACGAACTACTAATCCGGAGCCCCTTGAAACAGACGTGACTCAAGTTTGTTTGGATTTTGTTGTTATTTTGTGCTTCAGTTTACTCGTTTACCTATTCTATTCTTTTGTATTATTGTCCATACTCGGTCTTGTTTGGCCTCGGCCAGTTGATGGGTTATAAATAAATAACAATAATAGTTGTCAGCATCCGTCACATAGTGATAGTTGGTGTTGGGAGATCTTTGGAATTTTCGATATATCGATGTTTTCGCTTTCGATAATATGTGTCGTTATCGATATTCTGCACAATGTTTCGCTATAGTATACGTCTTCGTTTCGCCAAAATTTAAAAACAAAATTGTCGTAAAAAATCATCTTGCATCATCTCAAACTTCGAATAAATGAAAACTGAAATATTGATGCAACTAATGTCGGATTATGTACTATAATTATAAATTTCAAATATCGTTTTCGATATTTACGTTTCATAATCGATATCGATGTTTGGCCCGATATATCGTTATCGATATCGGACATTTTGAATTTGAGCAGATCTCTCTCTCGTATTGAAGAAAATTATTGTATTTTGAGTAATGAGTATTCCCGTGTCGGCCTTGCGTTCAACCCTGCTAAAAGGGAAGTGCTTGTTTTTAATGGTAAATCGTCATCACGGTCGGTTAGGTTTGAGGACCAGGAAATATGCCCGTCCGAGGTACTTGTATATCTAGGTCTGCCGATTGCTTCAGATTTAAAATCGACACGTGCGGGTCTGATCTGATTTCCGATCTATCTACGAAAGTTCGAAAAGCGTATGGTACGCTTTGTAGGACTAAGGTAAAATTTAACCGGTTGATTCGAGGACGCCTTTATACCGCTCTGGTTATCCCGCACATTCTCGCTCTGTCGCCTTTTTGGATACTTTTCACACTGAAGGAAAAGAAAGCAATTATAGTTGTTTATTTCAAGTTTGCGAAGTTTTTGCTTGGAGTACCTCTTTGGACGAGAAATACCTCACTAATTGTTAAATACGGTGTTCTTGATCCCAGAGATGTCATCAGCATCCGTAGAGAAAAGTTTCTACAGTCCCTGGATCCCTAGCACAGCCTGTACCAGGCATTTCTAAAGTAGGCTGGTTGTGCTAGTTCTTTGTTTATTTGTTAGTTTAGTGTGATTGGTTTTTCCTTTTTTCTTCTTCTTTTTTCTTCCCTTCTTATACTCCATGTGTCACATTTTGTGTTTAGAATGGGTTAATAAAATCATTCATTCACACTAAAGATAGTACAGTAGATCTTAATTAGTGAACAGAAAAGAGAAGCTTTCACTTTTTGAATTGAGGGGTACGGTAGCGGAAAATTCTCATCAGCAAGGAGGTTCGCACCTTTGTCTGCTGGAATGTAATCAAACACGTATCCTAGCATTAATGGTTAACGCTCATGTTCATTGGGGGACTAATAGGAATGACACCGCTTGGTAGCTCTGAAATGGAAGATGGAGAATCCACTTGGAAAAAATCATTTCCCATATTCGACCATCCTTGCGAGGATAGAGAGGGGTCCCGCATTTTCTATTATTCAGTTTATTAGAATTGCAAGAAGAAGGCTAACAAAATATACATTCACACTATTTCCCAGCAGCTTGTACTTCGTCTTATTACTGACGTCATTAGGCCAGTGGTAATGTTCTGGAAAGCACATCAACCGCTTCACCTCGCTTGGAGTGAAGTACCGAAGCCGTAGGCTCTTGAGCGATTGGACAGCTTGATTCGGGTTCGTATCCTTGTGAGTATTATAATCCTCATATGCAGTTTTGATGTCTCCGTGTGGGTTGCCGACAAAAATGGATCCTGAACCTTCAACGAGATGCGTATACCCTAAAGTAAAGAAATCCATGTAACAAAAATTACTGCAAAACGGGTTTCCCTGCCACCCTGCGTCTAACAGAAGATGTAAAGATACGCGGTACAACGGTACCGAATGGTTTCGAGAATAGTACGAGTCTTCGATGTTGGAGCCCTAGCCCTAGTCCGTGGTTTGTCAGTTCCTTGTATTGTTCCCGAGAGGGGGTTTACTCCCAAAATAGTTGTACAGTAAGTGACCAGTGCCCACGAACAGGGACGTCCCGAGGGCGGGGAGTAGTGCCCCCCCCCCCCAGGGGCGTCACTATGCGGGGGGGGGGGGAGGGAGGGGGAATCCCCTCCAAAGGTCTTGAGAAAGTACTTTCGAAGCGCCGGCAAACACAGAAGAAATAAAATTTGTTATGCTTTTGTCAGGCGTCGGTTCTTTTTATACGCACGAAATGAAATCCTGCAAACATTTGTCGGTCAAAACACTGAAGAAACGAATTCTGCATGCTTTGTCATGCTTCGGTGGTCTCGTCGGCACATCGGGTTCTTTTTATACATAAGAATTCCAGAAGAAATAAATTCTTTATGTTTTTGTCGGGCGACGGTTGACTCGTTGGCATACCGGTGTCACAGAACTCGAATTACCAAAGTCACATTAATCAATGGAGTTAAACTTATTATTTGTTTAATATAATGTTTTGTAGAAAAGTATTCGGTGCGAAATTATCTTCTTTTATATTACTATTAGTAATTGAAGTCTTTTCGTATTTAAGTGTAATAGATAAATTGTTACACTGGTTTGAAGTTAATGTGGGTCTACTTTTCGAGTTCTGCGACAATTAGTATAAAGTCTAGAAGTGTGTTCCATTAAAATAAGAATAAGAAGCTCTATTATGAATACAGTAAGTGTTTGAACCACTCTCTATTTAGGGCATATTTTTGGAGGTACGGGCGGCCTTAGAACAGTCCCTGAGTTGGCAAAGGGTTGCTAGCTTAAAACCCGTCCGTGCAGTAGCTAGTAGGCGCTGCGCTGTCCGTGACAACCGGGTTCTTTTTACAGGCAAGAAATCAAAACCTGGAAACGTGTGTCGGGAAAAGTGCTGAAGAAATCGAATTTCGTATGCTTTAATGTTGGGCGATATTTGGATTTTTCGATATCGATATTTCTTTAGTATGTTTCGCTATAGGATTAGGATACGTCTCGTTTCGCCAAAATTTACTAACGAAATTGTCGTTAAATACTATCTTGCATCATCTCAAACTCTGAATAAATAAGAACTGAATTACGAAAACATATTGCTCCAATTTCGGATATATAAATGTAGGTTATGTTGGATTATTTACAATAATTATGAATGAAAAAATATCGTTTTCGATATCGATATTTACTTTTCGATATCGATATTTGGTCCGATATATCGATATCGAATATCGCCCAACACTAGTATGCTTTGCTTCTGTCATATTTCTCGCCCGCACATTGTCATCAAGTTCTTTAAAAAAGAAACAAAAAAAATCAAATTCTGTAAATTTTTATCGGGCGCATGCGAAAAGTTCACATCGCACAACGTAAAAATTTGAGTTTTTGGGATCCCGAAACGTAAGTGGAGGGATACCTATAACATAACAAAAGTTGTCCGTCTGTAAGCACTATAACTCTCGAAAGGAATGAGATATTTTGATGAAACTTGATGTGAAGATTCTTCATGTCAAGGGAAACGTCAAGTTCGTAGATGGGCTCTGTAGCCCTACATTTAGGGGTGGGGGAGGGGGTTTAATTTTAGGGGCAAATGGAATATTTATAAACATATAATCTGATAGTCGATTATGGGGTAAAAAGACATGCTGAACACGATGGTGAAAACTATTCTGTCATCGGACAAGTAAAAGTTTTGTTAAAAGTAAAGTTTGTTAAAAGTAAAAGTTTTATTTGAAGCTGATTAGATGTTCGATTTAGGGATAAGAAGACGTGCTGAACACGATGGTGAAAACAATTTTCTCGCCGGGCAAGTAGTTCGCCCGGAATTCGGACAAAACCGGAAAGTTTGTTCAAAGTAAAAGTTTTGTTTTAAGTTGATTAGATGTTCGATTAAAGGGTAAGAAGACATGCTGAACCCTTATGGGAACAGTATTTTCTACCAGGACAACTTGTTCGGCCGGAATCAGGCCAAACCGGAAAATTTGTTAAAAGCAAAAGTTTTATTTGAAGTTGATTAGATGACAGATTTAGGGGTAAGAAAACACACTGAATCTGCATATGACAATCTTTTTTTTCACCTGGACATATAGTTCGTTTGGAATCCGGTTGAAACCGGATTTTTTTTTTAGAAGTTGAACTTTTACTGAAGTTGATTAGATGTTCTTTATACGGATAAGGTGATACACTGAATTCCTTTTTTTTTTGGACAAGTATGGTAGTTCGTTCGCAATTGTCTGGATCAAATATTAGAGTTTTGGGATCCCATCGAAACCTTTGGTCTTGTTTCTTGTCGGGCAAACACAAAGAAATCGAATTCTGAATGCTTTTGTCGGGCGTCGGTATTGTCGTTGGCACATCGGGCCTTTTTGGGATCCCAAAACGTAAGTGGAGGGATACCTATGACATAGCAAAAGTTGTCCGTCTGTCTGTCCGTCCGTCCGTCTGTAAGCACGATAGCTCTCGCAGGGAATGAGATATTTTGATGAAACTTGGTGTGAGGTTTCGTTGGGTCGGCGGACCAGTCGAGTTCAATGGGCTTTGTAGCCCTACATTTAGGGGTGGGGGAGGGGGTTCAAATTAAGGGGCAAATAAAGTATTTTGAAACAGCTAATGTGATAGTCTATTATAGGGTAAGAAGACATGCTGAACACGATGGTGAAAACCTTTTTGTTTCCGGACTAGTAGTTCGCCCGGAATCCGGCCAAAACCGAAAAGTTTGTTAAAAGTAAAAGTTTTATTTCTAGTTGATTAGATAACCGATTTAGGGGTAAGAAGAGATGCTGAATCCGTGTGTGACAATCATATTTTACCCGGACATATAGTTCGACCGGAATCCGGCTGGAGTCGGAATATTTGTTATAAGTTAAATTTTTATTTGAAGATTAGATGTTCATTATTGGGGAAAGAAGATACCCTGAGTTCGTCTTTGAGCTTTCTTTTTTCGCCGGACAAGTAGTTCTTGAGTTCGGCCGAAACCGGGAAGTTGGCAGAAGTGGCAAGAAGTTTTCGTCAAAACAGATATGACTTATAGGGGTAAATACACATGCTGAATCCATATCTGAACTTGGTTTTCTCGGATGATTAGCTATTTGGCCTTAATCTGTTTCTGAATTTTAATTGCAACAATTTTCAAGGAGTCTGGCGATGACTGGATCTGGCTAAGACAAGACCCAGTTGTCTGGATCAGATATTGAATTTTTGGAATCCCATCGGAACCTTTGGTCTTGTTATACGTAAGAAATGATATTCTGCAAACATTTGTCGGGCGCAAATTTTTCCGGAAAAAATACAGACTTAAACAAATTGCGCCGGCGTTGCTTAAGTTGCGTTTTATTGGATTCCCTTTTGTTTCGTCAAAGTTTGTAGTTTGGCTCTTGTTTTGTCTTACTTGCGTTTTATTGAGTTCTTGTTTCCGAAAAGTCAAACTACATCAAACTTCGTCGGCGAGGTAGTTTGTAGTTTGAGCTCCGTAGTTTCAGGAAACTACATCAAATGGAATGGACAAATAAAACGGCTTTTAAGCGAAACTACGCCGAAACTACATCCAAAAAAACGCAACTTTAGTTCATCTTGTTGCTTCGCTTCGCCTTTTAGCGAAAGTTGAAACGAAAAGCCGAATATGTGAAATTAAATATATGAATTTACATTAAAGGAACAATCTCAACTGGTGCACTACAGTTAGTTTTACCCAAATTTAAAATTTCGCTCGCGGCGCTTAGTCTTGGTACAGTCGTCGGAAGCTTCACTTTCGGAAGAAAGCTAAAATAACAAGACCAAACGTTTCGATGGGATCACAAAGTTCCGTATCTGATCCAGACAACTGGGTCTTGTCTTCGTCAGATCTAGTCTTCGCCAGACTCCTTGAACATTTTTACTATTAAAATTCAGAAACAGATTAAGGCCAAATAGCTGAGAAAACAAAAGTTCAGATATGGATTCAGCATGTGTGTTTACCCCTATAAGTCAGGTTTTGACGGAAACTTCCTGTCACTTCTGTCAATTTCCCGCTTTCAGCCGAACTCCGGAACTACTTATCCGGCGGAAAAAGAAAGCTAAAAAAAGAACTCAGGGTATCTTCTTTCCCAAATAATGAACATCTAATCAACTAAAAAAAAAATTTAACTTATAACAAATTTTCCGACTCCAACAGGATTCCGGTCGAACTATATGTCCGCGTCACACACGGGTTCAGCATCTCTTCTTACCCCTAAATCGGATATCTAATCAACTACAAGTAAAACTTTAACTTTTAACAATTTCCGGTTTTAGCCGGATTCCGGGCGAACTACATGTCCGGGTAGAAAAATTTTTCATGTAAGTGTTCAGCATGTCTTCTTGCCCTAAATCGAACATCTAATCAACTCCAAATAAAACTTTCAATTTTAACAAACTTTCCGACTTCGGCCAGATTTCGGTCGAACTACTTGTCCGTCGAGAAAATGGTTTTCGCCATTGTGTTCAGCATGTTTTCTTACCCCATAATCGACTATCACATTAGTTGTTTCAAAATATTTTGTTCGCCCCTTAATTTGAACCCCCTCCCCCACCCCTAAATATAGGGCTACAAAGCCCATCTACGAACTTGACTTGTCCGACGACCCAACGGATCCTCACACCCAGTTTCATCAAAGTATCTCATTCCCTTCGAGAGTTATCGTGCTTACAGACGGACGGACAACTTTTGCGATATCATAGGTATCCCTCCACTTTGGGATCCCAAAAACCCGAGATGTCAGTGTAAACAAAATTTTTTTTTTTTTTTTTTTTAAATACATCCAACAACTGTCTGGGTGAATAATTCAATAAAATTTGTTGAACAATTTCGGAAAAAAAAACAGGTGGCTCTACCATTCCCTACCCTACCCCTTTATTTACACAGGCGAAAGCTCTGAAAGTGTGTGACGACACTCTTTGTTTAATCTATTGACGCAGGAGGGATGGTGACTCCGTTCGCGTGTGCAACGCACAAAGTTTCTTGGGTTTAATCGATGACTATCTTTTAGTTTTTTTCCGCGTAGCTTCTTCTATTTGTTCCTGTTTTAGATTGAACTAAAATAGTGGCTACGTCTCCACCTCCAACTCAACGCAATACCAAAATTAACTACCTTTAGTAAAGCAGCAGGTGGAATTTGATTCGCATGTTCGCAGATCGAGCAGATTGGCATATCGCAGGAGCGTTTTGTCTGGCACAAGATATTTTTCTTCATCTTCGTCCATGTCCACGAAGTCGCTGATTTTATTCGAGTCGGACCGAACTATTCCTGAAATCCAAGATCTTCTCGTCTTCTGGCAGCTATCACAATTATCAGAGGCAGCTGTAGTCGGGATGCTGCACAGGCAGTACGGAATGTCACGATGCTGCAAAGAAGGGTCATAGTAAGTAAACTAGCCGTAATAAGCTTGAACAACGTAATTTTGGTGTATACTTTCACACAAGCCCTATCGACAACTTTATGTGCCGGTAAACCTTTTTAGACCAGGAGATTCAGGGATCCCACGTTCAGCTGGTGGCTTCCGGGTCCCTGAGTTTGTACGCGACTGTAAAAGAGAGTAAGTTGGGGGGGGGGGGGGGTTAATTTAAGCGGGGCTAAAAAGGGAGAAGTTAAAGTTATTGTTAAGTTTTCGGGGAGACCGTTTGGAGAGAACAAAAATCATGTTCGTAAATGTCGAGGAAAGACTTGCCCTCCTTTCTTCTGCCCAATGTGGGGGTTTGCGAATGATGATTTGAGCCCCTTTGTGTGTGAGTGTTGAGATCTGAATGACTGAGATCCGAGGTATTTGGTGAAGGAGTGTTTGGGAAAGAGTGGGTGTTGAGGGTATTAAAAAGCAGAAAATTCTGTGATGTGGGAAGATTTGGGAAATTTTCCCGGATTGATTTACGACCTGTTTATTTAATAGTCACTATTATTCTTTTTTTTTATGTTGTTTGTATCTCTTTATTCAAACCAGTGTTAACACTATATTTCACTTGCCATAGCCTTCGGGCTTCTCGAGGGGCTTCTTTGTAAAAATATTTGATCTTCAGGGGCGTCGCAAGTGCATTTTCGGTGGGGGGGAGGGTGAAGAGCCAAAATTTTACCGAATCTTTCCAAAATGTTACCGAATCCTAGAACTAGGAATTCGAGCTTTAAATTATGGGACAGAAACGATTCCGTAGGAAGAGTAACAGTAAAAGGCAGCATGAACGACGATAAGCCAGCTATTAGGCGGTGTTTTGGCGAAGCGCACATGGACAACATATTGAGTTCAATAGGTATGGTCACATCGAGCGCCGCAGGCGAACATTTTCGAAATCCATTAATTTTTTTTGAAGGCTAAAATTTAACTGCTTCTCTTGCAAATTCTATCCTTTACCGCTGATTAAATACCGAGACTCTATGAAGTTCCACAAATCGGATGGAGTCACGTTCCGGCAGCAGCAGCAACTGTAGTCTAGTCAATATACTACATATAATCACATAAAGTGAGCGCCGCATGCGAAATTTTTTTTGCTTTTTCCTGCCAAATTTAATTATCCAAATTCTTGCCTTTTAATGTTTCGAAATCTCAATCCTAAAACTGGCTTAAAACCCCCGTCAAATGACGCGCCCTTCCACAAAATAGAGAATATTACGAAACGTGCTGCAGGCGGAATTTTCGAAATATTTATGATCAGATATTCTTTTTGAGATCCAAAATAAAAGTAAGGACTATCGATGATATCACAGACCATCCCCTTTTGTCTGCGACCAGTGTTTCACTCGACCTCTTCCGAGTTTCGAGGTTCGTGGTAACTTCCGAATCTTGGCAATTATAACGAATAAGTCACCGAATCCCAGTTATTATACCAAATAAGTTTAGACCGAGAGCATGTTCGGGATTCTGTATAACTACCGTATCCTGGTTATTATACCGAATTGTTTTGGTATCGAAAGACTACCGAACAATATTCGTATTCGGTATACTTTCGTCTAAATTGGAACAAAGTCGGGATTCGTGGTTAACTTCCCAATCCTGGAAATTATACTGAATAAATTACCGAATCCCAATCGTGATACCGAATAATTTCAAACCAATAGCTTATTTGGGATTCTGCGTAATAAGGGAATCTCCATAAGTATACCGAATAGTTCCGGCATCAAAAAATTACCAAATAATTTCAGTAAATTCTGTCACCAAATTCGTGATAACTACCGGATACTGGCAATTATACCGAATCCGATCATTATACCGAAGAGATTCGGTATAACTACCGAATCCCCATAAATATAACGAACAGTTCTGCTATCGAAAAAATACCGAACAATACTACAATACGAACAATAACTACGGAATACTGGCAATTATACCGAATCCCGATCATTATAACGAAGAGATTTGTATGGATAGCCTATTTAGGATTCTGTATAACTACCGAATCCCCGTAAATATTACGAACAGTTCTGCTATCGGAAAAATACCGAGCAATTTCAGGAAAGTTTTGGGCCTTCGGCCCAAAAATTTACCGAATCTCAAAAAGGTTGAGGGGTGCTGCACCCCCCCCCCCCTTGCGACGCCCCTGATTATCTTCTATAAATATTCTATTCTATAGTTACTGATCTTTCAAAAGATGCTGAAGTCAACTTTTTTAAACCCCAAATAGTGGCGTCGACTTTAACGAAGACGCAGTTTTTATGGCACTTGCCTTCCGGCCAAGTGCCATATACCGATCACTTTTCCGTCGGTATGTCGGTCGGTCGGTTAGTCCGGTGTTTGCGAGTTAGGGTACTTCCAGATAAGCTAGGACGATGAAACTTGGCAGGCGTATGAGGGACACGACCAAACTAAGTTGGAAATAGTCACTTGCCCGATCCGACCATCGTGGGGTGAGGGAGGGGAGCCGGAATCCGGAATTTAGTGGCATGCATAACTTTCGAACGGGTTATCGGATCTTAATGAAAATTGATATTTGAAAGACGTCATGTCTCAGATGTCCCATTTCAAGTTCGGACCGAATCCGATGAATGTGGGGGGGGGGGGAGGTGGAGGGGGGGACCGGAAATCATGTGACACGCTTAGAGTGGAAGGATCGGGATGAAACTTGGTGAAAGGAACAAGCACTAGCCCTAGGTACATCATTGACAGAACCGGATTGGGATTCCTGCACTGTGGGGGGAGTTGGAGAGGGGGGGCCGGATTTCCGGTGATACGGAGTTAAGTTACTTCCAGGTGGGTTAGGACAGTGAAACTTGGAGTTGGAGAGGGGGGGCCGGATTTCCGGTGATGCGGAGTTAAGTTACTTCCAGGTGGGTTAGGACAGTGAAACTTGGCAAGCATACGAGGGACCCAACCAAAATAACTTAGAAATAGTCACTTCCCCGATCCGACCACCGTGGGGGGAGTGGAGGGAAGGGGAATCCAAAATCTAGAGGTACGTATAACTTTTTAACGGGTGATCGGATCTTAATGAAACTTGATATTTGGAAAGACCTCGTGTCTCGGATGTCCCATGTGAAGTCCGAACCGGATCCGATTATTGTGGGGGGGGGGGGGGAGTCAGAGGGGGGAGCCGTAAATCTTGTGACACACTTAGAGTGGAGCGATTGGAATGAAAATTGGTGGGAAGAACAAGCACAAGCCCTAGATTCGTCAATGACAGAACTGGATCTGATTCGAACACTGTGGGGGGAGTTAGATACGCGGGGTGGTGGTGGGCTCCGGAATTCCGGTGATCACGAGTTAAGGTACTTCCAGATGTGCTAGGACCATGAAACTTGGCTTAAACATTAGAGACTTGACATGATTAGATCATTTTTGCATCAAGCCGGGCTTTGCTTACAACTGAATTTCTTAAAGTACAAATGATACTTTTGAGTAAACTATACATTTAATTCAACCGATGAGCTCATCGTCATTTTTGCTTCAAGAGTTTTTATTACAGACGAATTTCTAGCGCCCCTAAAGTGCGCATCATCACAGCCAAACGATACGTTCTTGTGATTTCCAAGGGTTTTGTCTCAAGGGTTTTGCTTACAAATAATCCCAACAGACCGACGAACTTAAGAATTCCTACTTTCATCCTCTGACCCAGCCTTGCAAGTGCCATATGAGCTTCCAGCTCTTGTTCAGAGAGGAAATGCGTTATGTGTGAACCAAGGATTGCAGGATGCAATCTAAAACAAGGCCGGAATAGAACCGAAGTTATTTTATTGCTATTGACTAAACTTTAGCCGATTATCTACGGCCCGTGACGTCATGAAAGAAATAGGAATATTCGATTAAACTAATATTGCATAATTTATATTTGTATCGATATATATAGAGCCGAACGGTCACCGTGGCGCCGGACGAGTTTACACTTATAAACCGTTCTAGGGACAATCAGTTCCGTTAGTAAATGGAAATATAGACTTTTCGTGTGACGTCACGACCCATAGATAATAGGCTAAAGTTTAGTCAACACTGTTTTATTTGGGACCACCGTTTCGCTTTCGTCATAGAGCTAGGGAGACAAAGGACAAGCGGAATCCTGCGGGGTTTCGCTGACTAATGTAGCGTTTACACGGACAAGAAATCCCGTCGAGTAGACGGGAATTCCGGTCGACTCGAAAGGATTCCGTTCGTGAAGACGACTAGAAAAAAAGTCTAGCGGGACGAGAATCCTTTCATGATGAAAGGAATTCCGGTCTACTTGAAAGGAATCTCGTCGGGCGGCGCTGGTAAAAAGACAAAAAAAAAGTCTAACTAGCTTTTGAGAGCAGCAGTCATCAGTACTAATGTCATAAATGCTCTCAAAACATTTTTTTATTGGCTAGTGAATTTATTTTTGTCAGACTTTCTGGTTTCAAGTATTTATATTTTTCCCTCTGCGTGTAAACATAATCTTGTCATCAAGATCGGATTCTGTTCAGGTTTTCCTGTACTTGTAAACGCTGCATAAATTAGGCGATCGGGTGCCCGGGTTTGAAAATGACTACACAATGATATCTGTTAGGACTGTTAGACAAGTTGTCTTCCACCAAGTGTAAAAACAAGACCCAAGGTTTCGATGGGATCCCAAACATCTAATATTTGATCCAGACAATTGGGTCTTGTCTTCGCCAGATCCAGTCTTCGCCACGCTAATCATCTAGAAAACCCAAACTTCCTGCTTTACTTCTGCCAAATTTCCGGTTTCGGCGAAATTCCGAGCGAACTACTTGTCTAGCAAAGAAAAAACAATTCAGAAACGGATTCAACGTATCTAATCAACTTCAAATAAAACTTTAACTTATAAGAAATTTCCGGTTTCAACGGGATTCCGGACAAACTATATGTCTGGGTGAAAAAAAGATTGTTATATACAGACTAAGCGTCTTTTCTTAGCCCTAAATCTGTCATCTAATCTATTTCAAATAAAACTTTCGCTTTTAACAAGTTTTTCGTTTTGGCCGGATTCCGGGCGAACTAGTGGTCTGACGAGAAAATGGTTTCAATCGTCCTGTTCTGCATGATTTCTTACCCCATAACCGGACATCTAATCAACTTCAAATAAAACTTTTAATTTTAACCAACTTTCCAGTTTTTGCCGGATTCCGGACGAACTACTTGTCCGGCGAGAAAATGGTTTTCATCATCGTGTTTAGCATGTCTTCTTACCTCATAATCGACTATCACACAGCTGTTTAAAAATATTTTGTTTGTCCCTTAATCTGAACCCCTTCCCCCACCCCTAAATGTTGGGCTACAGAGCCCATCTACGAACTTGACCTTACCCTTGACCCAAAAAATCCTCACACCAAGTTTCATCAAAATATCTCATTCCTTTCGAGAGTTATCGTGCTGACAGACGGACGGACGGACGGACAGACGGACAACCTTTTGGGATCCCAAAAAGGAGTTTTCACATTCTACTTTCAATGTTTCGGCTTGAGTTTCAAGTAAATGGTTCGGTGATGACTGGATTTCTAAGCTCACATGTATAGTGAATAATAAGCAACGTCTGAGCAGTGTCATACGTGCGAGTTAGCGGTATCTACTTTTAAGCATTGTCCAAATAGGTGTAATAAGGTGTATTACGGCGTAAAAGACTTATTACAGATTCCTCTTTTCCTCGGAGCGCGCTGTAATAAGATGAATAAGGAGAAGAGACTATCACAAAAACGAAGAAACCAACGAAAATGGAGTTTTTATAGGCCAACGAATATACTGAAGTAAAAGGCGAATATTGGATATTGTGGTTTACGAAATTATCTTTGAGAATAGATTAACGTTCTATTCTGGCTTATGCAGGGCCAATCAGATCGCTTGGTTGGTTCCGCCAGCGGGCCGAGGAAAGGAGCAGCGATGTCAGGGTTGCCACAGGAAGCACGTTCTACTTTGTTGGAAGCTGAAGAAACAACTTTTCTAAAAAATAACACTTTTGTTCTGTTGCGACTGCTTACTGCTAGTTCGAGGACCAGTGCTGTCCATCCGTAGATTTAACCGCTTTTTACAATATATTAGGCGTCAAATTGTACTGGTGTACTTAGAGTAACACTAACAACACTTTTCTGATCTTTAGAAACTCGAAAAACTGTATGACGATGGCAACACTGCGCGCTGCATTGATAAGAACCTCTCGGGTTTGTATTTGAACGAAGCGTGTGTATTAAGAAGTAAACATCGCGTATAGCATTATTCAGCTTATTACACCTATTAGGACAATGCTTTAACTACTTTCATTCTTTTATTTAATTTTGCATACTCCACTTTTCAAATGGCAATTTCAAATTAAATTACTTACTTACTTACTTACAGCTCATCCTTACGCGAACGTCTTGAATATTATTTTTTTTCTTGCTCCAAGCTCCGAACTTGCTCCAAAGTTCGAGCTTTATAGTTAGTTTTGTGAAGCCGAAGCTGAAGTAAGAAGTCTACGTTTGGGTATGAAGTTTAAGTTTTAGGAGAAATAAGAAAACGGTCCTTAGGCATACTGCAAACATAAATGAACACCTCGCGATAATGACTTCCACGGAACCAGGATACTCACCAGCCTATTTACGTCTCCAGAACCAATTTCATCAAAGTCCTTGTCCCTCCTTGCCACCATATAATACCTCAGCCTGGAATTTGGTATTCTCATGTCAACTGGGTTCAACAAAAACTCACGAAAGTAGAACCCGCTTGCACTTAGCGCGCGGACGACATTATCCCTCATCGTGGAAGACTCGAACCCACTGACATTTTCTATTAGAAGAAATTTGACCTCAGGAGTATCTGGCAAAAGGGAAATCACGTGCTGAAAGGAATCGCAGCGGTCGTCTTCGACATCGAGCTTTTTTCCCGAGCCTAAAATGATAAAGAGGTGGTTAAATCAGAACCGGAGACACGCGCCATGCAGTTAATTTATTCTCAAAGTGGCCTTCAACATACGCTATTTGTAATTTACGTGGGTTCGTCTTTATGTATGGAAGAGTTGTCGCCGGACCTCTGAAGCTTTCAGCGAAGTTTGCGTTGCGTTGATGGCAAAACTCGGCTCAGCTAAAAAGCCGCAGGCCGTAGGTGCAAAATGAATTAATGGCGAAAGACTGTGATTCCATAAGCTTATAATTCCATAAGGGAGTTAGATACAATCTAAAAGGCAGAATAAGCAAGAGGGGTCCTTTAAGCCAACTCCTCTCTCTGTATAGTGATACCAGCAACAATTTCCTTAAAGGGCCATTAACAAAAATGCAGATCCGGTCACTTCGGTGGCTACTCGCAAGTAACCAACCCTTTCCCCGCCTCCCGGGCACGATTTAGCGACGACGGGATTTTCAATTTCCTTCCATGAGTAGTGTACTATGTCTATGTGATTCGCCAAGGAGTACTGTCACAAGATGGCGCGCGTAGGCGCAAATATTCGGCTCCTCATTGGTCCGTGGTTTTGTATTTCTTTATTTAAACTAAGAAAGCGACATACTATAGGGTCAAACAACAACATAAATAACAACAAGAGCTATGAGCTCATATGGCACTTGTTACGAGTAGGCGGAACAAGAAAGTAGATGAGAACGTCACAAAATACATCCGCCATCCAGAATGCGGTTCAGAAATAGAAACAGGGTATTTAGTTTCACTCAATTCTGAGCAGTTCCGGCGTCGCCTCGGATTGTCTGTAGCATATGCGCATAACTGTTCAAACTTCCAAGTATCAGCCCAATAAATCCACTCGTTTGATCCCTAGACGTGGTGCACGATTTCCGGTACTCCCTTCATCTCCCCCTACCGTGGCCGAATCTGGTTCAGACTAAACAAGTGCGGAAGCGCTCAGACATGGAGTGTAAAAGTAAAATGTTTATCACATTTTATGTACAGACAGCTTTAGAACCAAGACTTTTCTCATCCCCAATAACCAAACAAGGATTGAAATAACCTAATCTGTAACCATCCCACTTTAAAAGCTTTAAATGTAAACAAACCGCCAGTATAAATCCAAAGAAATGTTGAAGGTCTTGCACGAATAGCATTGGTTCGAACACTGAATGGTCTGCCAGCGAGTCCTACCCTTTAAACCTCTTTTTCATTAGCAAGGTAATAACAAGTGCAATAAACCAAATCTTAGCAGCCTAATGACACCTTTGTCACAATTCATTAAGAACGACACATCGTCGATCATATGACAAAGCAGTCAAGTTTCCAACTGTTCATTAAAGATCAAAGTACGTCGCGTCGTCTTATTTGTTGTTGTTACAGCAAATCCTCATCCATAGATATATCTCCCCAAATATACCAGAGTTGGACTTGATACCTGTCATTGACGAACTTAACTCATGGGAAATCTGGGCCCAGCTGCCCATGAACGGGAGGGAGGGGGGGGGGGGGTCGGGACCCACCAAAATGCGTATTTACACCTTTTTTCCTCAAGCATACCTGGTACCCGATGAAAAATTTGTAGTCTGCGTAGTAGTACAAAAGCATCCAGTCTTGCTAATAGTAGCATATAGTAGTATGCAGTAACACGGTACCGTTGAAGTAGAAGCATGTAGTAGCATCGTTAGTACTGCATGCAACTTTTTCGCTTTAAAATCGTTCGCTTTAACCATCACTATACAAATAATATAGTGATGGTTAAAGCGAAGGATTTTATAATGGCTGGGTGAAAGCTTCCGCGCTTTCCCAGGGAATTGGTAAACTGTGAATAGACACAGAATTCAGAATTGTAAAATAATCACAGATTTGTACATATACACTTTTAACACACACATTTTAATATTCGTTATTTTATTTGAATTTGTTTGTCGTTTGAATCAGCATCGTTTTTTTCTGGTTTTAAGTTGTATGTTTTGTTGGTTCCGCATCACTTTTCTGTTGGTATTGTGTTGGATTTTATGATTTAGTTGCTTGTTTTTCGCTGAGGACGGTTTGCCACAAGTACAACCGAAATATCCGAATTTATATTTATCCCTCGCACATCATCTTAGAGGGATAATTAGCTGATCAATAAAAAAAAACGAAAATCACGGTTTTCTATTTCTTTCGTAATGAATGGTCAGCTTGGCTTCAAACCTTATTTCTGTCCCAATCCCTCTGCTTTAAGTGTTTCTTGAGTTTTCCGGTCCCCCCCCCCCCCACAGGTATCGGACCCGACTCGGACTTGACACTGAACCTTAGGGGATAGCTCTTTCCACCTGACAAGTTTCATTCAAATCCGATCACCCGTTCAAAAGTTATGCATGCCACTAGATTCCGGACTCCCCATCCATCCACTCCCCCCCCCCGATGGTCGGATCGGGTAAACGACTATTCTCAAGTCAATCTGTTTGGATCCCTAACATATCTGCCAAGTTTCATCGTCCTAGCACATCAGGAAGTATGGCAAACTCGCAGATCGCTAGAAATCCGGAGCTAACTACCCCCACAGTGCCCGGATCCGGTCCGGTTATGTCAATGACATACCTAGGACTTGTGCTTGTTCTCCCCACCAAGTTTCGTCCCGATCCCTCCACTCTAAGCGTTTCTCACGATTTCCGGTTCCCTCCTTCAACTCCCCCCAGTGTCATCGGATACGGTCTGGATTTAAAGTGGGACGTCTGAGACACAAAGTCATCCTAACTATCAACTTTCATCGAGATCCGATCAACCGATCGCAAGTTAAAAATACCTCAATTTTTTGCTTCCCCCTCCCTCCCCCCCCCCCCCCCAGATGGTCGGATCGGGAAGTGATTATTTCCTGTTCAATCTGGTCGTGTCCCTGACAAGCCTGCCAATTTTCATTGTCGTAGCACATCAGGAAGCACCAATCTCGTGGGATCACTAGAAATTTTGGCCCCCTCCCCCCAACTCCTCCAAAGTGAGCGGAGCCGTTCCGGTTATGTCAGTCACGCATCGTCCTAGCTTATTTGGAAGTGCCCGAACTAGAAAAACCGGGACCAACAGACCGACAGACCGACTGACGGACAGAAATTACAATCGCTATATGGCTCTATAACGGAAAATGCAAACAAAAGAAAAACAAACACATCGACCTACAGGGAGAACCCACAGTGGGGTAGGGTTCCAACGAGGGTCAAATTCTCAGAAGGCAGAATTCGTGTCTGATTTGATAGGACAGATGCCCTCTCACTTCACCAAAAGATGGAAGACATTATGCAGCGTTTACGCGGACAAGAAATCCCGTCGCGAAGAAAGGAATTCCTGTCGACTTGAAAGGATTCCGTTCGTAAAGACGACCATAAAAGAAAAGTCTAGAGGGACGAGAATTCCTTTCATGATGAAAGGAATTCCGGTCTACTTGAAAGGAATTTCGTCGGTGGTGCTGGTAAAAAAAAAACTGAAAAAAGACTAGCAGCACCGAAGTTGTAAATGCTATCAAAACATTTTTTTGTTGGCTAGTGAATTACTTTTGTCAGATTTTCTGATTGAGGAAACAGTTTTTTTTCCCTGTGTGTGTAAACATAATTTTGTTACCAAGACCGGATTCTTTTCAAGATTTCCTCTGCTTGTAAACGCTGCATTAACCAACAAACATACCCAAAGCACGGTTAGGACTTCACTAGGAGGTCCGGTTTTCATTTCTCTGGCCGCTTAGCTGCATTTTCGTCGATTCCGCCAAGGAAGCGAAATCCGTATCAAATTCTGACAGGAATTTAAGCCCATGGGCTTGATCGTGGGGAATTAGAAGCGGGGGGGGGGCCTATCCAAGGGATAATGGAAATAAAGATATAGCTTCTACTATATTTTTTCACGAATTCGGTCAGTGATAGTGGTCATTTGCACAGAAGTGGTTTGAGCACAGACGCATGACACAAAATTCCATCCTCAACAAAAAAATTCTGAATTTCCCTTATAACTCTTCTTTCCAAATCGTACGGCATTTGTACACCTTGAGACAAATAGCGAATCATTGCAAGACAATCTTTATCTTGCTTTTGACTTTTCCGAAGCTGCGATAAATCAATAGATGGCGGTAACACTGGGAAAACTAACTTAGGCTGTGGAGAAATAGAATTAATCGTGGGCAAACGACTTAAAGCATCCGGGACAACGTTCATCGGTCCAGGACGATAAACAATCTCAAAGTCATACTCTTGCAGAGTTAGCGCCCAACGAGCTAGTCTTCCAGTAGGCTCTTTTGTCGTCATAAGCCAACGGAGACTGTTATGGTCAGTCTCTACTTTGAAGCGGGTACCATAAAGATACTGACGAAACTGCTTGATAAAATGAACTACGCTAAGTGCTTCCATCTCCGTAACTGTGTAATTGGCCTCAGCCTTATTAAGACGACGAGAACCATAATGCAATACAACTTCCCTCCCATCTTGCATTTGCGACAACTTACAAGCAATTGCCTCTTTTGAAGCATCTGTAGATAGTATGTAACCACCTTCTCCTGGTCTAGCTAAGCCAAGGATAGGCTCCACCATAAGTTTCTGTCGAAGAATATCAAAAGCTGCTTTTTCAACACTTTCGAACTTAAATGGAATGCCTTTTTTCATCAATGCCGTAAGAGGCATGGCGATCTGGGAAAAATCTGGTACGTATTTCCGGAACCACGAAAATAAACCGACCGCAGACCGAACTTCTTTTATGTTCGATGGATATTTCAGATTTTTAATCGCGGCAATTTTATTCGGATCCGGTTTTATTGTACCATTCGACAAAACATGACCCAACACCGTAACTGAAGTAGCTAGAAACGAGCATTTGGAAGGACGTAGTTTTAGATGAGCCTCAATTACCTTATCTAACAGAACCTCTAGACAATCTAACTGATCTTTCGTATCTCGTGTGTGAACCGTAACATCATCTAAAAAACATTCTAGGTACTTGAACAACAGGGATCTAAACACTCGTTCCATCAAGCGTTGGAAGGTTGCTGGCATGTTGCACAGACCAAACGGCGCTCGAATGAAACGGAACAGGCCAAATGGAGTTATAAAACCTGTTTTATCCCTGTCCTCTTCCTCCACTAAACACTGGTAGAATCCTGACAAAAAATCTAACTGCGAAAAGACACGACTAAGAGACATGCGATCCAGCATATCTTGGATATTCGGTAAATTGTAGCAATCTTTCACCGTATCTCGATTCAATTTTCTGTAGTCGACAGCCATTCTATACTCTCCCAAATTCTTCTTCTTCAGTAAAATAACCGGTGAAGAGTAAGGTCCGTCGCATTCTTCTATTATCTTAGATTCTAGCAAACCATCTATCTTAGACTTCAGTATCTCACGCTGTGCATGGGGCACAGTGTAAGGGCGACTCTTAACGGGTGGTGCACCATTCGTATTAATCGCATGTGAAATGAGATCACAAGCGTCTAAATGCGATTCGTGCGTAGCAAAAGCTAGTCTCCGTTTGTACGCTAAATCTAAGAAGTGATTCTTGACTTGTTCTGATTCCAGATGTGACAAATCGAACAGTTCGGTGAATTCTTCTTTCGTC
Source organism: Branchinecta lynchi (assembly GCA_023053575.1). Classification (NCBI taxonomy): domain Eukaryota; kingdom Metazoa; phylum Arthropoda; class Branchiopoda; order Anostraca; family Branchinectidae; genus Branchinecta; species Branchinecta lynchi. Next base: position 14,076,013 of record JAKZAP010000020.1, on the reverse strand, counting down.
ATATCCTTAGGGTCCTTAGGAACGGATAGATCACTAGGCTTAGTACTCGTATTGCTAACAGCGACGCTATTTATCAAACCAGACACATAGTTAATAACCCCTTGCGCATCAGAATGAATGTCTGACTCGCATAGCGGGACTAAGTAGCCTATCTCTGATTTACGAAGAGAAACAGGTTGATCTGATGTGTTGGTAACGAGTAAGCAGAAACGACCACTCGTGGAAACCTCAACAACTTGATCTTCAATATCTAAACCTTTATACTGTTTCCCAGGAAAATAGCCTAACGTAGGTGTAGCTTTCTTCGTTTTCAAACAAACATCTATGCGGGAAATTGACGAAGGGTTAACGGTAACACGGTTTGATATGATAACAACAACTCGATCAGTAACCGGTATAGGCTCGCTACAAGCCTCGAAAACGGTCGCGTCTGTCAAAATCGGTGGCTCTACGGAACTGGCATTTTCCGGAGCGGAATGAAATCCAGCACTGACGTTAGGATTCGAACCTAATTCAGATTTCTTCGCCTCAACTTTTGCCTCTACAGCCACAACATTACAATCTCGTGAGTCTTTAGACAATCTGTCTTTGAAGAAAACCTCACAAAATTCCGCGTCAAACATCAACTTATTACGCTTCATATCGGTGAAACCAATTACGAGAGGGTACGGCAACTCATCACAAACATAAACTTCAAATGTAGCACATCTTCCATTCAACATCAGACTAATAACAGCGCGACTACTATATCTTAGCGAATTGCCTGTTACAGACCTAAAAGCCCCCTCCTCCTTCTCTTGTTCCACCACACACGACTGATCTAGTTTCCTAAAAACACTAGACCTAATCAGAGATTTCGCCGCACCGGAATCAAAAAGTGAAAAAAATGCTTCGATCCTTCGCGACAAAACATTTAATCATTGGCAGATCTTGCCAATTTCCGGTATAAACCTCATTTACACGTTTGGCTGCAGGCAAAATTTTAACCGACGGGTCGCGAGCACCTGCTTTTACTGGCGACCGGACGAGTTTAAATGAACGCGACATTTGACGGCGATATGTCCCACTTTGGAACAGCGATTGCAAATCGGCTTTCCATCTTTTGAGTACTTGTTCTGTGCCGGTCTCGAACCATTGGCAACAGAAACATTATGCTTGCGACCGCGTGAATAACCGCCTCGATAATTTTGAACGTGCGAATCACCACGACTAGCCGAAACGTTATTAGACGCACCTGCTGCCTTTACCAACGACCGCATACGCATAGCTGCTTCCACCTCTTCAGCATTTGCCAAAATCCCGACGCACTTTTCCAATTTAGCGGGCGACTTTTCATACAGGAGTTTCGCGTACTTATCGGGTAAACCATTTCGGATCTCGTGAATTACTACGCTGTCATTCACATCCTCACCAAAACGTTCGACGCATGCTTCTTTTACAAGGCCGCAATACGCGAGTAATGATTGGCCGGCTTCCAACGCGATTTGCCCTATTTTAATTTCCTTCGATGAGTCGTACATGCAAAGCGGGTCTCGAACCCTTCTTTGAACGAGTCAAAGTCGCAATCCTTTGTAGCTACAAAAAATGAAAATGCATCGCCACTGAGCTTTAGACCTAAGTACTCTTTCAACAGCGACCAATCCACAATTTTCGTCAAAATGTCCACCTTTTTCAAAAATTCCGATACGTCCGTCTTCCCTCCATAATCAGGAAGCGAACCCAACAATTTCAGTACGAGACTCGAATTATCGGCATTTAACTTAACTCTCACGTCGTCTTTCGTGTCACCCTCATCACTAGACATTTTGAAAACCAACTGTAAAGGAACAAATTAATAATAGGCCTAACAAATAGTTCTCCAACAACTAATCAACGAGGCAAGACATCCCGTAATTCCCTCCCGTAAACAAAACAAAATATTTCAACAATCCATATTCAAGAAAAAAAAATTTTGGGGTTCAATATCCCTCGCTGCGACCACTGTTATATAGCGTTAATTAGCTGTTACTAAGCGTTATTTTTACTACGTCTTTAATCTCTCTACTGTTACGGAAAGTTATCTGTTACGACATGGTCCCCGAGCGGTGTGGACCATGCTTAACAAAACCAAAATAAAAACACCCACTAAACTCTACCTCGTTGGTCAATTGTAGAAAAACATATTCGTGTATTTACATTTACAATACAATGGCGATAGATAGCAGGTAATAAATAAAACTCAACACTTAACTTTTAACATCTCCAGCAACGACCGTTCACCGGTCCCACTCAAAACAGACTGCCCAGCATTGTATTAAATTTCGCCCCAATTCAAACTTGAATGGCTCAGGTTATTCATCGCCAGGAACCTGTTGTTACCTGGCGGAATTAAACTTATAGAAACCAAGGTGTCGTGAACTCCCTTGGTGAAAGTACACCTTGGTTACAGTCGCAACTTGCTTGTTTTGTTTGGATAAGTTTACCTCGTGAAGGGCTGGCAAGGTGGGCTCATTAGAATGCAGTTCGCTCCCAACTTTTGAATTTCGTCCACGGAAAGAGATAAAATATTTCGGTTGGAGATGCTTCCTTTGCCGAAATTTGCTTCGTAGACTTTCACAGCATTAGTGTTGATCTCCAAAGAAGCGACGATGTGAATATCTTGGCGTCTTTGAGCTGGAATAAAACCGATAATGATCAATATTCTTTGAGCCCAAGCTGACTTTGAAACATTTATTCAAACAATGTTTACAACGGATACGCCAGCTATGATTTTTCATCAGCGATATTTCGGCCCTTCTTGGCAAGGGTCCTCGTCAGGCTGTCACGAGGACCCTTGCCAAGAAGGGCCGAAATATCGCTGATGAAAAATCATAGCTGGCGTATCCGTTGTAAACATTGTTTGAATAAACGATAATGATCATGTCGTGTTTAGCTAAAACTTCGTACATAAGCCCACGGTGTATGTTCCGAAAATATTTAGCAGGTTTATTGCACGGTAGTTCTTGTAGGATCACTTGTAGGAAACTTTTTTTTCAAAAGAACATATTTTGTTCTGTTACGACTGCTTGTTCTTGGTTCGGTGGTTTGTTCGGCAAATTTAGTATTTTTTTATTTACAAATAATGGTCGCCAAATTGTACTTGTGCGTTACACACTCCGAAGACATTTAGCAGGTTTACTGCACCGTAGTTCTCGTATGATCCGCTGTGTTTCCACGGGGAGAAAGAAAGTTATCTTTGTTGGGAGTTGACGTAAAACTTTTCTTCGAAAGAACACGTTTTGTTATGTTAAGACTGCTTGCTGTTAGTTCGGTGCTGTCCATACGTTATTTAAAAAAAAAAAAAAATTACAATATAATGGTTGTCAAATTTTACGTGTGTGCTTTAAGTAGTACTACGCACACTTTTCTGACCTTTAGAGGCTCGAAAAACTGTATCAGTGTGGCAGGGGCGCAGCTAAGGGGGGGGGGTGAGGGGGGGACTCCGATTTTTGAGAATAGATTAACGTTCTATTCTGGTTTATGCAGGGCCAATCAGATCGCTTGGTTGGTTCCGCCAGCGGAACAATATATTGGGCAAAGTAGAGCTGTTGTGCTTTCTTTGGTAACCCTGACGACGCTGCGCCTCTCCTCGGCCCGCTGGCAGAACCAATCATGTGATCTGATCGGCTCTGAATAAGGAAGAATAGAGCCGAGCTCTATTTTCCTTATTCGCCTTATTACAGCGCGCCCCGAGGAAAAGAGGAATCTGTAATAAGCTTTATACGCCGTAATACACCTTACAACACCTATTAGGACAATGCTTAAGGTGTAATAAGGCGAATAAGGAAAATAGAGCTCGGCTCTATTCTTCCTTATGCAGAGCCAATCAGATCGCTTGATTGGTTCCGCCAGCGGGCCGAGGAGAGGCGCAGCGTCGTCAGGGTTGCCAAAGAAAGCACAACAGTTCTACTTTGTTGGAAGCTAAAGAAACAGCTTTTCTTTAAAAAAAACATGTTTTTGTTCTATTACGACTGCTTTTCGTCATTTCGAGGATCAATGCTCTACATCCCTTATTTTAATAGCCTTTTTAAAGTATAATTTGCGTTATATTGCACTCGTATGCTTCAAGTAGTACTAAGAACCTTTTCGGATATTTTAGAGCTCCAAAAATTGTATTACCTTGGCAACACCGAACGCTACATTGATAAGAACCTCTTGGGTTGTATTTGAACAGGCGTGTGTATTAAGACTTAAACATCGTGTATAGCGCTATTCACCTTATTACACCTATTTGGACAATGAGGAAAAGTGAAACTCTCAGTTTCCCCACCCTCTGGTATTTTGCCTTTCGCCTGTACCTGGAAGAAAAAAAAAAATCCCCGGTTGACACGCAGATCGTTCAAAACACCTGAGATCAGAAACGGCCCAACACGTCTTGCTGATAACAGCAAAGCTGGACGCTGGGTCCACACCACTGGCGAAAAGCGCGAACGACGAAAAGCGGCTTAGACTCCTCAAGTTGAGGCCTCGGCGAACGGCGAGAATACGCCTTAGGTCGAAGGTAGTCTCTGAAGCCGCACCGAAAGTCGGTGGAGCGCCGCCGAAAATAACTCAGCGGGCCGCTGGTAAAATTCTGACGCCGAATATTTGTGATAAGTGATATGTATCTGATTTCTGTCCATGGAGCTTTATCCTCCCGAGGCTCTAGGTTGTTGTTCTGTTTTTATCACCAGCGTGCACCAACAGAAAGAAATTACGTTTTTGATCGAAGTTTTGTTCGCCGTTCGCTTAGCCGGTTGCTTAATTTCCGTTTTTGAACGCCGTCGAAGTTCACCGTTTGCTTAATTAGTGTTTTACGACTCCGGCGATCCTTGCCAGGTCGACGTTTCTTCGACAATGCAAGCAAACTTCGAACTTGCTAGCGTACGTAGTTCGACGGTCAGAGTTTGAAGGACGAAGGAACTGTGACCGGCGACCAAAAACGGTATTTAAGCAGAGACCTTTGAGGTTGAAGGTAACTTCATACTCCGATCAGAAACGCAACGTCTTTAAATTGCTTGTGGCGGCACTTCAGGAATGACGAATTCCACCAAAAATTGAATGTTGGCTTCAAACCGTGTAAGCAAAGAGCTAAATAGCATTCGTGCTGCCTGTGGGTTGGTCCATCCCGTCCATCTGCCTAACTTTAGTTAGTTCAGAAACTTCCAGACAAGCTAGGATGGTATTGCTGGATTGGTGGAGGATTCCAAATTCCCTAGAAATACCCTCGATGTCTCAGTTTGCTAGTTCCAGCATTTCCATATAAGCTATAGATCAACGAAGGACTATATAAAGGACCCGACCGATACTCATCGGAACCTTCTTTTCCGGGTTCGACCATCGTGTGTTGGTTGAGGGATGGGGAATCCGGGACCTTGTGAACTTGTGACCCGCGTGCATCGCGAAAACTGCCATGGCTCCTAGACAGCCCGGATTCGGACCCAGGACCTTCTTGAGAGCTTACTTGTCACAGTAAAATTTGTGTCGAAAGACACACAAATAATTTGGTAATAAACAGAGTACGGTAGTTATACAGAATCCCGAACATGCTATCGGTCTAAACTTATTCGGTATAATTACTGGGATCTGATCATTTATTCGGTACGATTGCCAGGATTCGGGAATTCTCGAAACTCGGAAGAGGTCGAGTGAACCACTAACTAGACAAAAGGACTGATCTGTGATTTCATCGATAGTCCTTACCTTTATCTTTGATCCCAAAAAGAAGATCTAATCATAAATGTTTATTTTGGGGTCTTAAGCCAATTTTAGAATGGAGATTTTGAAAAATTAAAAGCTAGAACCTGGGTGGAAAAGGTCAAATTTGGCAGGAAAAAGCTAACTTAAAAAAAAAAATCTAGCCAGCGGCGCTCGGTTTATGTGATCAAGGGTAGTATTAACTAGAGACTACAGTAGCTGCTGCTGCCGGAACGTCGCTCCATCCGGTTTCTTAAGCTTCTTTAGAGTCACAGTATTTAATCCACGGTAAATGATAGGATTTGTAAAAGAAGCAATTAAATTTTAGCCTACAGGAAAAAGAAAGATTTCAAAAATTTTCGCATGCTAGATGCTAGCCTACAGGCCTACAGTAAAAAAAAAAAGATTTCGAAAATTTTCGATAGAAGCTTTTGCTGCAATCGAGCCCGGCAATATATTCTCCAAGAAGGCTTCGCCAAAACGCAGCGTAATAGTTGGCCTATCGTCTTTCATGTTGCCCTTTAATGTTACTCTTCCTACGTAATCCTTTCTGGTCCATAATTAAAAGCTCGAACTCTCTGTTTCTGGATTCGGTAAATTTTTGAGAAATTCGGCAAATTTGGCTCTGCTACCCACCGACTCATTCAGATGGTAGCCCTTCCGGAACTTGGACCCGTTACTTTTGCACAATCCAAGTTTCATCCCAATCCCTCCATCCATCTGGTTCCTACGCATGTTACCTAGCCCCCCTCCCCTTCCATCCCACCATCTCATGCGGTTCGGACATGCTAATGTTTCATCTAAGTCACTTACTACCGAACAATTTTTCCTTGAATCAGAGAATAATCAGAAAGTTTTGCGAGACACCCAACTTTCCCCGACGAGAACGGATCCGGTCTGGACCTCAAAATAACATGACCTATCTATATTCCATGAAGTTTGGTACATTAAAACGATTTCCGAGCCTCCCTCTCCGCCCCCACCAAAGTCGGATGTGATTCGAAGAATTTACTGTCGCATCCAGGAAATTCGCTTTTATGAACCACCAAGTTTCTGCCGAATCCAAGTACTTTCGGAAAATCCGGCACCTTCCGGCACGCCCCTTCCAGCTCCTCGCACCGACGTCGGATTCGGGCTGGACTTCAAAATCACATATGATCTTTGTACCGTCAAAGTTCATCCCAATCCCTGTATTCCTTTACAACGAATGATTCAAAATTATTCGCATTACAAAACGGAATTCCTATCTTCCATTGCAAACATGTTCCAAAATTTCCTGAGTCCCCCCTCACTCCCCATGGTCGGATACGGTTTGGTCATATAAACGGAATAGCGCTCTGCTCCTTCGAATCGGGTCAGCAGGTTCTCATATACCCCTCTCTCCACCCCCACACGAATGACTGGATGTAATCCGGGAAAATATGGTTTCCCTCAGTATCCAGTCGGGATGTCGAGTGTGTCAAGGGATGTTACAAGCAGGTCAAGTGTCGTCGTCTTAGCTTACGTGGAGTGGATGTACCCAAAAATGAGACGGATGGATTACCATCACGATCACTATCTGCCACTTGAACCAAAGACTGCAAGTACCATAACTACACTAACGCTGACGATATACGAATAGAGCAAAATTACTTCAGAATAAAATTTTGTTGCTTGCTAGCTTTCCCGTTTTGGCCGGATTACGGATAAACTAGTTGCCTGACGAGAAAATAGGTTTAACGACGGATTTAGCATGTCGTTTTGCCTCTATATCGAACCTCTAATGAAGTTCAGACAAAACGTTTTCTTTTGTCAAATTTTCCGGCTTTGGTCCGATTCCGGACGAAATGTTTGTCCGGCGATAGAATAAGGTTCAGATATAAATTCTGTATCCTCTCCCCAAAATCGACTAACTCATTGGCTTTTAAAAACAATTTTCTTCGCCTCTCAATTGGAAACCCCCTCCCCGTCCTTAAATATATGGCTATGCGACCCATCTACGAACTTGACCTGTACTTTGACCCAAAGGATCCTCACACCAAGTCTGAACAAAATATCCCAATCCCTTAGAGAGTATCGGGCTAACAGACAGACGGACTGACATACAGTCTTAACGAAGTTATAGATATCCCGTCACCAGCCCGTCACTTACGTTTTGAAGAAATAAACTATTTTGATCTGTTACTGACAACTTTTAGACTATGCAAATGAGTATAAAAGGAACTACGTACAGCAATAAATAAGTTGCTTGAAACTGTAGTTACTAAAAAAAAAGGCACACACTAATGCTTGAAGAATATATTCTCACCATCTGACGCTATTTTCATTCCTCCTAATCCAGAATAGAGCTCTAAAATTTTAATTTCTGTTTCTGACGTCATTATCACTATTTCCCTCCAAATCGCTATGACTCCTTCTCGAGAAGAAGTCAAAGAAATTGACGCTTCTATTTTGTTTATTTATTGTTGTCAAAATCTTGCAAACCAGCCGTTGGCAAACCCCAAGAAAAGATAGCTGCAAAGCTTAAGCATTTTGATCTAGTCATTTTTTTCAAATAGTAAATTTCTAACGATATTTTTCAGTGGATTAGCCTAATGATGGTCTTAACTAAAAGCACTTACCAACAGTGAAGATTTTAGTATTATTGGCTATTGCCATATTGGCCAGATTTTCTTGAACGACACAGCCTAAATTGAGAAAGGTAAGGTGCCTCTGAACTTGAAGAATAAATATTTGTTTTTATGTTTGTTGATGTCAGCACTTTATAGCAAACAAGGCCAAAAGGGTGGTCTTCAATAGTTCAAGCCAGTTTCAAGCTGGATGTATAGGAGGGGTATGCAATCTCAGACAAGATTTCAAATTTCCAGAGAAACTTTACCTTGGAATAATCTGTCTGGCTTAAAAAGGTACCAACAATTGTTACAAACACTAGATTGAAGGCAATTGAATGGTTTACACATTGGATAAAAAAATATTGCTTCAAGATTACTAGTTAAACATATTTTTCTTATCAAACAAGATCACCTAATTCTAACCTCGAAAATGGTCTTAACTAAGTTGTGTTGTAATTCCGTACAAGCATGTTGTCACACCCATCCTGCACCCATTTGATCTCTTTTACCTCTGAAAACGAAAAATTGTTTCAAATGTATGTATAGACCCGATCAGGCAGCGAGGCCCCGGTTTGGCCCCGGTTGCATTTACATTTATAAAACAGCCTACGGAAATCAAATCCTATGACCCTATTTTGGGTCCTCAATCCCACGACGTCACTATGTACGTCGCAACTGTATGGAACTGAGATACAATTTAATCGATACCTTGATTGACTTGGAAAATTATGAGAAACATAGAGTTACCAAAATCAATACCCCAAAATCCCTTTCAAAGCAGCTTCAAAACAGAGAAAAGGCACAGAATTTGAATATTTTGGGACACATGGCTGTTGAAAAAAATCATATTGCCACTTGACTGTCAGGATAGAATGTACATTTCATTTTAACATTTTTGTAGTGATAGTGTAAAAATGAGGTTAGGTACCCCTCCTGTATTGGATAACTAAATATTGCTTCAATATTTCTAGTTAAATATATTTTTCTTTTCAAACAAGATCCATTCATTCTAACCTTACCTAGATTGACTACAAAAATGATGAAGAAGGTAGAGTTAGCAAAGTCAGCCAGAAAATCTCTTTTCAAAGCAGCTTCAAAACAAAGAAAGGCACAGAATTTGAATATTTTTGGACACATGACTGTTCAAAAACTCTTATTTTGCCTCTTGATTGTCATGACAGCATGTACATTTATTTCACTTTAACATTTTCGTGGCAAAAATCGAGGTAGTGTAAAAACCAGGTCAAGTACCCCTCCTTTAGACTAGGATACCAAGCCAGTAAACGATTTAACATATTTGATAGTGCAAAATGGATATGTCAGCTGAATTTTATTACAGCTATATTTTGGCCCTTCTTGGTAAGGGTCCTCTTCAGCCCCAGGCTCAGGGCCACTCAAGTTGGAAAAACAAACATATGGTAAAAGTTTTGTTTTTTCTAAATTTTGAGCTGGAAAGAGGACCCTTCCCAAGAATGGCTGAAATATAGCTTTAAAAAATTCAGCTAAAGTATCCGTTTTGCACCATCAAATATGATTCACAGTGAGCTTGGGCTGAAGGGAAGGAAGATCTAACATAGTAGGCTACATGAATCCCTGTTTATTAAAAAGAAAAAAAAATGCTGACCCATGCCTGGCTTGTGTAATTATTCCTGATAACACATTACTGTTTCTAGTTATTTTTCTGCAGGCAGTCACAGTATCTGATACCATGGTGCAAAGCCATTCTTTCAGTTAGTAATGGTAGAGGAAACTAAACCTTAGCTTATTATCTTTGGTCTGTGACGTTTTTGTGACATCATGAAAGAAATAGGGAAATTCTATTAAATTAATGTTTCAGAATACATATTTGTATCTATACATATGTAGAACCGAGAGAGCAGCAAGGCGCCAGATACATTTCCACATAAACCTTCTACGGACAATCGGTTATGTTAGTAAATGGAAAATGTTGACCTTTTTTGTGACATCACAAGCCATAGATAATCGGCTAAAGTTTAGTCAACACCGATTCTTTCAATATCACAGACTCGCTTTCCTAAAAGCAAAGCAAAAACCCGCCTAGGGCAGACTGAGGGCAGGAAATCATGAAAGTCATTGAGCATTTATCAGCCTACTTTGCACTGACTTGACTAGATCACTTTTCACAGAAGTAGTGGATTCGCTTTCCAGATAGCTTACAACAGCTCTGGAAAGTGAAGGAAGCAGGTTCTAGTCGAAGTCCCAAGAACAGCTGGTGCAGAAACTAGTGGAGCTTTCCAGATTGCTAGAATCACCTTTGCTTTTTAGACAAAATGAATATTTAGGTAAATAGCATTACTTTGACTTTGACTTGGAAAACGTTTTATACTGGCACACCTCTGCAGAATAACACCCCGAGAAGCAATCCACAGTTTTTAAGCATGATTATGCAAAAGTTTGTAGTGTACTAGACTAGTTATAATGGTGGTTAGGGTCTAGGGATGTTGGTAAACTTGCAGTAATTATTTTAACTGATTTAAGGAGTAAATAACAAGCTGTCAAATAAGACCCTAATTTTGGTGTATACTTAGAAATCACAAGATCTATTAAGGCCAGAGTTGCAAGGATTGCTTCATGGATTGATTACTGGTTTGGAACCCTAGGGTAACTTCTGATCTTCTAGCATCTAAGTTTAACCAATGCTAGGAATTTGAGCTAAGGTGTGAACAGGGTGATTCCAGTCAGATGTTCCACTTTTCAGTACACTATCCCCACAATAATCTGTTTCAGTTCCAGATATTCAGTTAACCAATAATCATTTGGGGTACAGTTCCCTTGCCCTTTCCAGTGTCAGTTCCTAGACTAAACAAATGTACCTTTAATACCTTCAATTGCAGTTCTGTTTGTTATTTTGTTTAAGGAATGTTGAAATTAAAATGAATTGAATTGAATTTCCATCCTGTAGCATTGCTCAGCATTTCTTCAGAAATTGCAGTATGGATGAATTTGGGAATTCTGTTGGTTATTGGGTTGAGGTGATTTGCTTGACCCTATGCTCTGGTCTGGGACTCCAAGGCATCCCATTCTAGCCTCCATTCCTTTTTGCTCCGCTCCTTGTTAAGGGAGACTTTGAAATCTTTGACCATCTTGATAGACACACATAACTTCGCTTAGAGAGTTCCACAGGTCAACAACAGAATGGGTTAGAAAGTTGTGGCGTTCCCTCTTCTGGGTCTTAAGCTTTATAAGGTTCTTGGAATTAGCTCTCGTTCGCTGTGTTGAGTCGACGAGGAAGAGATCATGGGTCGGATTGTTTTGGGTCAATTTATAGGTGTGAATTATGTCTCCCTTTTTCTTTGGTAGATCATGCTGCATAGGTTCAAGGTTCGTAATCTCATCGGGTAAGGGAGATTTTGGCAGCCATCTACTATCTTTGTTGTTCTCCATTATACTTTTTCGATCATATCCTTATCCCCTTCGTAAAAGGGGGATGCAATGGACATGCCAGTTTCTAGCCTTGGCCTTGTAGTGATCGTTCTTGGAGATCTAGTCGTGATTGTTCGTTTGATTACCCCTAAAGTTCGATTGGCACTAGTGACAATCTTTTCAGTGTGGCTGTGAAACTTTAACTGATAGTCAAGTATGCCTCCTAGGTCCTCCTCTGTGACTGCAATTAGGGGTTCTCTTTGGCTAGTGGTTGGGTTAAGCATATTATAGGTGACTTTTTTTGTTGTTGTTGCCAAAATGCATAACCATACATTTGTTTGAGTTAAACTCGAGTCGCCATTGTTTCGTTCATTCATTCAGCCTGTCGAGGTCTGCTTGGATTGAGTGCTGTTCCGTTAATTTTTGAGTCCTCTACGTAGAGTGTGAGAAGGTTTTGAAGCAATTCAGGGGGGGGGGGGGGGTCATCATTGATATGGATTTTAGGAGTTTAGGCTCGAGCAGTAAAGTTCCTTGGAGAATTTCAGTCAATACAGGTGCTGTTGACGATAGTACACTTATACATTTATGGTTGGTAACGACAACTCTCTGGATTTGTTCTGCTAGTCTGTGATCCAGTCGATGATGTCCGTGTGGATGCGACAAGCTTGGAGCTTTCTTTTCAACCTTAGGTGTGCGACTTTGTCGAATGTCTTCGCTTGATCTGATAGGATTACGTCAACGGATATTCCCTTTCCTAGTAGATTGGTGACTTCCTCGTATGTATTAGGTTTGTGTCAGTGGAATGGCCGATTCGGAAACCATGTTGGTTCGTGAAAATTACATTATTCTCCTGTCAGATGTTTGCTGATTGCATTACTGATTCCCTTGAGGATCTTCGAAGTTAATGATGTTAAGCTTATTGGCCTATAGTTTTCGACTTAGACTGTGGGGCCTTTTTTGTGAACCGGGATGACAGTAGCTTTCTTCCAGTCTGAAAGGACAACTTTTTCCTGCCTAACGATCTTTTGAATATTTGCCTTAGAAGTAGGAATATTAGTTCTTCGATCTCCTTGAGTAGTCTGGGGTGTATACCGTCTGATCCTTTCGACTTTGATGGGTCAAGTTTTTGGGATCCCAAAACGTAAGTGGAGGGATACCTATGACATCGCAAAAGTTGTCCGTCTGTCCGTCCGTCCGTCCGTCCGTCTGTAAGCACGATAACTCTCGAAGGGAATGAGATATTTTGATGAAACTTGGTGAGAAGGTTCGTTGGGTCGTCGGACCAGTCAAGTTCGTAGATGGGCTTTGTAGCTCTACATTTAGGGGTGGGGGAGGGGATTGAAATTAAGGGACAAACAAAATATTTTGAAACAGCTAATGTGATAGTCGATTATGGGGTAAGAAGACATGCTGAACACGATGGTGAAAACCATTTTGTCATCGGACAAGTAGTTCGTCCGGAATCCGGCCAAAACCGGAAAGTTTGTTGAAAGTAAAAGTTTTATTTGAAGTTGATTAGATGTTCGATTTAGGGGTAGGAAGACATGCTGAAGACGATGGTGAAAATTATTTTCTCGACGGACAAGTATTTCGCCCGGAATCCGGCCCAAACCGGAAAGTTTGTTGAAAGTAAAAGTTTTATTTGAAATTGATTAGATGTTCGATTTAGGGGTAGGAAGACATGCTGAAGACGATGGTGAAAACTATTTTCTCGATGGACAAGTATTTTGCCCGGAATCCGGCCCAAACCGGAAAGTTTGTTGAAAGTAAAAGTTTTATTTGAAGTTGATTAAATGTTCGATTTAGAGGTAGGGAGACATGCTGAAGACGATGGTGAAAACTATTTTCTCGACGGACAAGTATTTCGACCGGAATCCGGCCCAAACCGGAAAGTTTGTCAAAATTAAAAGTTTAATTTGGAGTTGATTGGATGTTCGATTTAGGGCAAGAAGACATGCTGAACACTTATGTGAAAACAAGTTTCTACCCGGACATGTAGTTCGTCCGGAATCCGGCCAAAACCGGAAAACTGTTGGAAGTCAAAGTTTTATTTCTAGTTGATTAGATAAGCGATTTAGGGGTAAGAAGAGATGCTGAGTCCCTGTGTGACAATCGTATTTTACCCGGACATATAGTTCGACCGGAATCCGGCTGGAATCGGAAAATTTGTTATAAGCTAAATTTCTATTTGAAGTTGATTAGATGTTCATTACTGGGGAAAGAAGATACCCTGATTTCGTCTTTGAGCTTTCTTTTTTCGCCGGACAAGTAGTTCTGGAGTTCGGCCTGAACCGGGAAATTGGCAGAAGTGGCAGGAAGTTTTCGTCAAAACAGATATGACTTATAGGGGTAAACACACACGCTGAATCCAAATCTGAACTTGGTTTTCTCAGTTGATTAGCTATTTGGCCTTAATCTGTTTCTGAATTTTAATTGTAAAAATGTTCAAGGAGTCTGGCGAAGACTGGATCTGGCTAAGACAAGACCCAGTTGTCTGGATCAGATATTGAATTTTTGGGATCCCATCGAAACCTTTGGTCTTGTTTCGATCTTTTTTGGACATCAGATTGACATGACTACCATTTGGCATGGGTACTTCAAGTGGTTGTTCTGGAGTTTCTGGGACGTTTGTATAATTTTCTACAGTGTAGACTGAGGAGTATTGTCTATTTAAGGTTACTGTTATCTCTGCTGCTAAGATCCATAACTCCGCTAATTTATCGGGCAACAAGTCCTCATTTGTACTCAGCCTTGGAGAAACAGATCTTAGACGACGTAAGGCCTTTTTCCGCGACACAGTTGTGGGCCACACACTTGCTGGGTGTTTGTCGCGGAAACACGATTGTGTGCCGCACAGTCGAGCCACGAGTTGAAACTCGTGCAAACGCCGTTTTGTGTATTTTTTTTGCAGAAATTTCAAATATCTGAAAATTTCCTTACTATTATGTGCAAAAGGGATCCTTAGTTTTAAGTCTATATGCTTGAAAAAGTAGTTAACTTTATTGTTTAGAAACTAATTTCGCAGATTTATATGAATTTCCCGCCAGAGTCGAGCCACAAAATCGACAATCACCTCGCCAGTTGTTTGTCGAATTGAGGCACAAAGCAAGCCATGAAAATCTTGTTGGCCGCGGAAACACAGTTGTGGGCCGCACAAAGCACCGCGGAAACACTATTTTCGAGCCACGATCGACCCACAAACTGTTTGTGGGAGCATGGAAAAACGCCTTTAATGTCTACTTACCTTTTGCTTACATAATTTTTTTAGGTCTGAGATGGTATCTGGATTGGACATCCAAGGATTTCTCCAAAATGTCAAAGCCACAAAACCTCCGTATGAATGTCCATATAATGACTGTGAGAAGGTTTTCAAAACTTTCAAAGGGATTCATACCCATGTTACAGCCCACAGCAAAGAAGGAGGTGAAGAAAATGGTAATGTTGCTTTTATAATCCTAAATTATTCTCTCGTTAGGTATGAAAAGGGTAATTTTGTTAGCCAGACAGAAGTGTACCTGATAATCCTTCCTTTAGGCTTCATATTCAATGGAAGAAATGTTGGACATGGTTGCTTGCTTAAAATCATACAGCCCGTAATTTCAAAATCAGCACTATTCCTTATTGGGATCCCAAAACGTACCTATGACTTCGTAAAGTTGTACATCCATCCGTCAGTCTGTCTATAACTCTCGTAGGGATTGAGACATTTTTTCAAACTTGGTGTAAGGATCCTTTGGGTCAAACTACAGGTCAAGTTCGTAGATGGGCCACTTAGGTGTATATTCAGGGGTGGGGGAGGGGTTTCAAATTAAGGGCGAAACAAAACTAATGAGATAGTCGATTTATGGGTAAGGAGACATGCTGAATCCGAATATGAACATTATTTTCTCGCCGGACAAGAAGTTAACTCAGAATCCGGCAAAAGAAGATTTGTACAAAGTGAAATTTGAATCTGAAGGTGGTGAGTTTTGGTTGCGGGTTTATGAAAATAATTTTATCGCCGGACAAGTAGTTCGCCAGGAATCTGGAAATTTATGTTGACTTTTTAAAACCAGTGATATAGTCGATATAGGGTGAGGAGATAGGCTGTTGCAGCTTTCGAACATGCTAAAAGATAAAAAAAAAATACTCCCAATAGGCATTTACTGGGTCGAAAAGGCCTTCCCTTACCTTGCCTTCAAGACAGAATGCATCCGACAACTGTTTAGTGAACAGTTTAATAAAAATTTGTCGGTCAACTTTTGGAAAACCAGGTAGCTATACTAGTCCCTACCCTACCCCTTTATCCATACAGGCGAAAGTTCCGTGTGTCGGTGACGATACTCTTTGTTTAGCCTATGTAACAATATATTTAGAGGCAGAGGAGGTGTTCTCGATTTAAGGGTAACAAAATATATTTGACAAGCTAGTGAGGTGGTCATGTAAGGGGCAAGGAGGCTCGCTGAGTCCATATCTGAACTTCGTTTTCTTGCCTGGCAAATGATTCACCGGAATTCGGCCGAAACTGGAAATTTGGTTGAAGCTTGAGTTGATTAGATATTCGTGATCAGGGTAAGGGGAAATGCTGAATCGAATTTCGAACTTAAGACGGAAAAGCTGGTAAAATTTGCCAAATCCCGGAAATTTGATCGGAAGGTTTGGCTCTCTGTCACTAGCTCTTTTGCTCTGCATGCAGTTCGCCGGGAATGCTGCTAAAATACGAAGAATTACGAAAAAAACAAACTTTTTGAAGTCGATTAGAGATGAGATATTGGAGCTGTTTGCTTAATCCTGAATATCTGAACTTGGTTTTCTTGTTTGGCTAGTTGTTTGGCCGTAAGTTATTCATATTCAAGCTTTTGATTATTGATAAATGACAAAATGTTAAACGGGTCTGCCGAAGACTCGTAAATCGACAAGATGCGATTGTCTGGATCAAGAAGTCCAATATATATTAAGTTTTTGGGGTCCCATCGAAACCTTTGGTCTTGTTTTGTGATAGAGAGTAGCCTATATAGCAACATTATTTTTATTGGTTATATTTGTTTCCTAACATGTACCTTACAACAGCAAGCACAAATTATTATCAGCCCTTTTTTCTTACTGAAGGATAGGCATGTTGAATCCAAAGAATTGAACATGACATTTTCTCATTTCTTATATAATAACTATACCGTCTTACTGCTGTGGAATTACAAGCATTCCATTGCTTGTAATGGAATACTTGTAATTCACCATATTTTCACCATATCAGCATATTTTCACAAAATCGTGAAAATATTAACATGGTGGTTGGATAGGTGAGTGCAATAAGCGTGGGTTTTGCATTTACAAAGGAAGGTATAAACATGCTGTGGCTTTTTATAGGTTGCAGAAAAATCAGTGTAGGAACAAACTTAATTGAGTAGTAAATCGGTGAGGTCTTGAGAAAGAATAAACTGTAGAATAAACAGTTCTGTTCAGGTCAGTGGTTTACGTTTCAGAAGCAGAAGATGATCCCCTTACATATGCTGATGCTCAGAAGATTGTTGAGTTCCAGTTTGATGGGAAACCAGTACATATCAGCATGTATGAACCACTGGCCCTACTGAGCAAGGTAAGATTTTTTTTTCAATTTCAGTTAAATAATTGAGCCAAAGTGAGGTAAATGGAAACTCACTAACCTTTGGGTTCAGCTGGTGCCTATCCCTGTCTGCCTTCCTTTGCTGTTCTAAGTCATTCGGGACCACGGGCGTTGCTAGCCAAAACTCGAGGGGGGGGGGGGGGGGGGGGCTAGGCGCCCTGCTGCCCGTTTTAGCTTTTCGTCTCATATGTGATAATAAAACTCGTGATAACTGAAGACTGAAGATTAGAAGCCTAGTTGTAAATCCGAGCTCAGAAGCGGTTAGAAGGGCTTGGGCGTGGGAGCTGTGTATCTTAAAATATATGAATGGCAGACAGACGTGAATGGCAGATATGAATGGCAGACGAAGAAAGAATCTTCTTTCTTCGAGGGGTGGTGGTACCTCTCCCCCCCCCCCATAGCGACGCCCCTGTTCGGGACATAGTAGATTCCGTTTTGGTTGAGTACGGTGGTAAGCTCTCGGAAGAGCTGTCGTTCTTCGGTCATATTTAGCTTGGCGGCCTTAGCTGTTCGGAGTTGTTTTAGGATTTAATTTCTACATCACAGTTGGTCGGGTTTTTTAACATCGTCTTTTACTGTTTGGCACTCGAAGAACAGAGCTTGCGGAGTCTCCTCTTCTGGTTTGCAAAATCTGCCATTGGGAATCTGGTCAATTCTTAACCGAATAGTGTTTCGGGGGAAAGCTGACTTGGCGGTGGTTTTGGCCAGATTCGAGCCACAAAATTGAAAACCACCTTGATAGTTGTTTGTCAAATTCTAGCCATAAAACCTTTTTGGTCGCGGTATCACACTCGTGCGCCACACACACTACCGCTGAAACCCTCTTTTCGAGCCACAACCTAGCCACAGACTTGTGTGTGGTCTTGCGAGGCATTGCAGCTCAGGTTGTCAAGCTTAGAGGAAAGGCTAGCCAAGTCCTTCCGTTTATCTTTGGCTGATCTTTTATTGCAGGATGAGTTTGAAAGAAAATTTCCTAATCTTGCAAAGGAGCCTTGTGAAGCATCAGAAGCACCGAAAATACTTTCGTTTAAAGTCAATGGTGGGAAGGTATCTGCCAAGAAGGGCCACAAAGGAACGCCTAAAAGCAGTAAAAATGGTGAGTGCCTTCTGAGTAACCTGGTAGTGGGAGGGGATTGTCTGCTGTGCTTCCCGTAGTGTTTATCTAATACTGCTTTTGTTAAGTTAAAGCAGAGGGGAGGACCAAGGTAGATTTCAGATGCTACATTTGTTTAAAAAAAATCCACACACAGATATCTTGCTTCAGACAAAAAAAGATTTGGCCATGTTCGGTCAAATATGTTGAATTTCATTAGCATAGACGTCGGTGGGAGTCCGGTAAGCAGAATATTACCGCCCACTCGTGGCACAACAGGTAGACCAGTGGTAGTTGGAAAATGGTAGTTGGAGGGGATTGTCTGCTGTGCTTCCCCTAGTGTTTATGGAATACTAATGCTGTAGTGTTTATCTAATACTGTTCTTGTTAAGTTAAAGCAGAGGGGAGGACCAAGGAAGATTTCAGATGTTACATTGGTTTAAAAAAATCCACTCAGGTATCTTGCTTCAAACAAACAAAATTTGGCAGTGTTCAGTCAAACAAGCTGAGTTTCATTAGCATAAACGTGGGGGGGGGGGATATTACCGCCCACTCGTGGCACAGCATGTAGACCAATGATAGTTGGAAAATGGTAGTTGAAGGCGATTGTCTGCTGTGCTGTGCCTCCCTTAGTGTTTATGTAATGCTGTTTTTATCAAGTTAAAGCAGAGGGGAGGACCAAGGTAGATTTCAGATCTTACATTTGTTTAAAAAAAATCCACACAGGTAGCTTGCTTCAAACAAGCAGAATTTGTCAGCGTTCAGTCAAATAAGTTGAGTTTCATTAGTATAACGTTGGGGGAGTCTGCTGGGTAGAATGTTACCGCCCGCTCGTGACACAGCATGTAGACCAATGATGGGACTGGTTAGCAATGATAAGGTGGAATAAACATGTTTTTGCGTGTTTTATTATTGCACTTGAGCTTACTCAAGTGCCATATAGCGATTGTAATTTCTGTCCGTCAGTCGGTCTGTCGGTCCCGGTTTTGCTAGTTCGGGCACTTCCAGATAAGCTAGGACGATGAAACTTGGCAGGCATATCAGGAACTGGACCAGATTAAATTAGAAATTGTCGCTTCCTCGATCCGACCATCTGGAGGGGATTGGAGGGGGGGGGGGGGGAATCCGGAAAAATAGGAAAAATGAGATATTGTTAGCTTACGAACGGGTGACCGGATCTTAATGAAACTTGATATATGGAAGGAATTCGTGTCTCAGACCCTCCATTTTAAATCCAGACCGGATCCGGTGACACTGGGGGGAGTTGGAGGGGGAAACCAGAAATCTTGGAAAAACTTAGAGTAGAGGGATCCGGATGAAACTTGGTTGAAAGTACAAGCAAAAGTCCTAGATACGTGACTGATATAACCGGAACGGATCCGCTCACTTTGGGGGAGTTGGGGGGGGGGGGGAGAAGTCCGAATTTGTAGTGATCCCGCGAGTTCCGTGCTCCCTGATGTGCTGGGACAATGGAAATTGACAGGCATGTCTGGGACCCGACCAGATTAAATTGGAAATCGTCAATTCCCCGATTCGACCATCTGGGGGGGGGGGGGGGAGTGGAGGGAGGGTGAAGCCAAAACTTGAGGTATTTTTAGCTTGCGAACGGGTGATCGGATCTTGATGAAAATTGATATCTCAGACATCTCACTTTAAATCCGGGCCGGATCCGATGACACTGGGGGGAGTTGGAGGAGGGAACCGGAAATTTTGAGAAACGCTTAAAGTGGATGGATCGTGATGAAACTTGGTGGGAAAAACAAGCACAGGTCCTTGACACGTCATTGACATAACCTGACCGGATCAGGGCACAGTGGGGGAGTTGGGGTGGGGGTCCGGATTTCTAGCGATCCCGCGAGTTCGGCATACTTCCTGATGTCCTAGGGCGATGAAACTTGGCAGGTATGTCAGGGATCCGAACAGATTGACTTGAGAACAGCCGTTTCCCCGACCCGACCATCGTGGGGGGAGTGGGTGGATGGGGAGTCCGGAATCTAGTGGCGTGCATAACTTTTGAACGGGTGATCTGATTTGAATGAAACTTGTCTGGTGAGCTATCGCCTCGGACGTTCAGTGTCACGTCCGGGTCGGGTCCGATACCTGTGGGGATGGGGGGGGGAACTCAAGAAACTCTAAAAGCAGAGGGATTGGGACGAAACTTAATGGATGGAACAAGCATTAGACCTAGATGAAATTGACGGAGCCAGATGGTTTCGGGGCTCTGTGGGGGGAGTTGGAGGGGGTTTCCTGGAATTCCGGTAGTCGTGAGTTACAATAGTTCCAGATGTAAAACGACAACGAAACTTTGCATGCATAATAGCGACCCGAATTATCTTGACTTTAGAACCTAACATAACATACCTCCGGAAACTTCCGTTCCTAGATCCGAGCATTTTTTGGGGAGCAAGAGAAGAGAAATATGGAAATTGACTTCTATAAATTGCGAACGAGTGGTCTGATTCGAGTGAAACTTCATGGGTGATACGAATCGATGGCCTTGACATGTAAAACATGCGTTCGAACCATATGCGACCACGATTAGGGGAATTGGGGGTGGGGGAACTTTTGACATGCACAAAAACCAAACGGATGGACCGAATGAGATGCTATTCGACAGTGCCGAGTTTATGCGGCCTAGATTTGTTATTTGGGGTCCGGGCTGGATTCGGGCAAGGTAGGGGGGGGGGGAGTACTGGAAACTTGCAGATAGGCTATGCTCCAATTTCAGTCAAACTTGATGGACAGGAACAGGGAATTAAGAGATTGGGCCCGAACCGGCTCCGACAACGTTGGTGGGAGGGGGGGGGGGGTACCGGAACTTTCCAAAAATGCTCAGATTCGAGTGAAACTTGATAGATGGTATAAACAAAGATGCTGTAGGTGGTCGATTTTTTTTAATTCCGAACCAGATTCGGCCACGGTAGGTGGAAATACAGTGAGTACCGGAAATCGTGTAGCACGTCTAGGGATCAAACAAATGGATTTATTGGGATGAAAGTTTGAACAGTCATCTGCATTTGCTACAGACAATCGAGACGATGCCGGAACTGCTCAGAAATGAGTGAAACTAAATATCCTATTTCTATTTCCGAACCGCATTTTTGGATGGCGGGTGTATTTTGTGACGTTCTCATCTACTTTCTTGTACAGCCTACTCGTACAAGTGCCATATGAGCTCGTAGCTCTTGTTATTCTAAAATTTGTTTTTCCTGCCATGGCCCGACGGGCCTTTAATTAATTCATTAATTCGTAGTACGTAGACGATTGTCTTGCAAAACTCTCTAAGTGTTTGGTTAATAGATGTTCCTTCAGCCCAAGCTGACTGCGAATCATATTTGACAGTGCAAAACGGATGTCAGAATTTAAGTCCGACTTGCGTTTTGCACCGTCAAAAATGTTTGGTTAAATCAGATCGTCCAGGTTTCGATTTCAAGATGGCGCCAATGGGTAGCTGTGGATAGTTTAACTTTAGACGGGGCGAAAGTAAAGGCCCGCCAGAGTTCAATGAGAACGATTCTAAATCAAGTCCTTAAAGTATTGAGAGCTAGGATGATTGAAAACATATCTTGCTGTATCTGCCGTCATAGACGTCACAGATATCCAGCCATTTTGGCATTGAATTATAATGAGGTGTTTTTATCCCCAAGGTTTGACCGACGACCCCCCTCCTACAGATGTTCCCCCTGATTCAGAGGAAAAGAAGGCTGTGAAGCTACCCGAGCCTCAGTTCAGTGTTTTGGAGGACTATGACATTCCCGATGCTCCGGATCGAATGAAAAACTATTTCAGGTTAGAATCTGTAAAATCTCTCCATTTAAAAATGGGAATACTTCTGCGGCACACAAGTTAAACTGAATACATGCGTGACCTCCTATACTCTTGATGACTATCTTTCCTTGCCGATGCAAAATCTCCGGCCTCTCCGGGTAGCTAGCGGAAGAAAGGCAGAAGTGGTGTCACAGCTGCGCCAAAAGATCGCGGTGATTGATTGAAACAGGATTTGAGTCGTTGAGTTTGAGTCGTACGGACACGCTTACTCCTTCTTCCTGAGGATCACTGGCGTGTTTTGGACTTAGTCATAAAGAGTATTCTGATTCGTGGAACCATGGATGTATACGTAGAATCGGCCCGCTGTGACACCGGAGTCGTTTTTCGTTACAGTTAAAATTAACCATGATGTCGCCTCGAACGCCCGGGCCGTTTGGAAATATGTGGATGATCAGTTGCTCCTGTAAGTTTGAAGAAAGAACATAAAGAGAAGTGGAAAAGTCATCATTGGCGACATCTGTGAGGAGGCTGTTGTGGATGACGTGGTAGTCAACATGGACAAATCCGTCATTCTAACTATAAAAAAACCGGACCAGAATTTTTCCCATCTCTTCCTAAGTCCTAACGGGTCAGTGAGATCAAGCTGCTTGGAATAAATTTCACTCATAATCTAGAATGGAATAAACAAGTAGATCGCATGCTCAAAAAAGGTAATATGGCAATCCGGTTACTTCTGGCCCGTTATGGAGTACCCACTGACCATCTGTTGGTAATCTTTTTGACTTTGGTTCATCCGTCCCTGGAATACTGCTGCCGGGTTTGGCATTTTGGGTTGACCCGTGATCAGTCGGATTTACTGGAACGGGTGCAGTTTAGAGTGCTCCTTGTGGCTTCGAAGTCCCCTAAACTCCCATATCTCGAACTGTTGAACAAACTTAAATTTTTTTGATTTATGTAGGCCGAGAAGGTGGGAGACACCATCATTTTTCGACGGGTGAGGTTTCTTACGAACACACTGTTACCTTTGTTTCCTTCAAAATCCTCATGGTATTCAATGTTATCCACAAATTACTTGAACACAATTCGGTCTTGAAAGTAAGGTCGCCATTGCGGATTGACTTTTTCATTGATCTACCGCCGGAGGTTAGAAGAGTTAATAAATCTTTGAGAGGATCCGCGCCACTAGATGACCTAGCAGTCGGATAGAGTCGTGGCTTCGTCTTGTGTGTGTGTGTGGGGGGGGGGGGGTCTAGACATTACAAGTGTTAGAATGCTTACGATGCAAGTTCTTTAAATAGAGTTATTAGCTCAGCGCCGGAAAAAGCTATCTATTAATTTCGGTTTAAAAATGTCGGTGAGCCCTGGTCTATGAGACATTATGCCCCCTGATTATTTACCTATTATGTAAAGACCGGCACGAGCTGCTGCCCAGCCTGTTCCTAAGTTGCAGCCAGTACCCTTTTCCCATGGCGGGTATAAACAATTTTTTTTTCCGTCGTTCACTGACCTTGTTAACGGGCATTCCGGGAAACCCCCTTAAATTAATCATATATCTTTGGCTGTTATTATTGAGTTGTAAATATTATAATATTTGATAATATCTATAGTTTTCATTTTGGTGTTATTTTGACCAGATTATGATTTTTAGTTGTAGATGTTTAAGTTCAGTTAGTTGACATGTTACGAGTGATGAAAGGTTTTATGGTTGAAGAACATTACTTATAGTTATTGTGAGGAGTAGATGCCCGGCAATTATATTCAATTAAGAGAGAAAAGATTTCAAAAGTTAATTAATAAAGATTAGAAGTACTGAAATTAAATTGTTATGTTATGTGACCAGAGAACATATGACGAAAAAATTTGATGTTCGGCTTCGTCCGTGAGAGCATTTTTAGAAATAAACTGAATTGAATTGAATGAATTGAACAACAGCTGAGTTATCTCTCTGGCAGTTGCAGATGATAGGCTTAAGCAGGAAACTTAACCTTCTGTTTAACCTATCAATCCTTCGTTTTCAGATATATCGAGAAATCGGCAGAGGAGCTTGACGACGAAGTTGAGTATGACATGGACGAGGAAGATTGTGCATGGCTGGAGATGATGAATTCAAAAAGAAAGTTTGATGGCCTTGCTCCCCTATCGATTTCTGACTTTGAGCTTCTCATGGACCGACTGGAGAAGGAGTCGTACTTCCAGGTATTTAGCTTACTTTTGAAGGGTGAAAAGTTAGTATCAGAGCTCAAGTCGAGACTTGTTCTGCCCACTAGTCAAGAAACTTAAGCCGCTTCCAGATTCAGTGTGAAAGCCCCTTAAATGACCTCTCGCACTTACTCTTCAACTTGCAGTATTTTAAAATATTTGAATACTTTACTGTGCTTTCAACAAATAACCCACGGTTTTGGCTGTTGCAAGCCTTTTCCGAGAACCTCTGACTTGTAGCGAAAATAGGGAAACGTTTACATGTCCGGATTTTCTGATGGAAAAACTTTTCGCAGACAACCGTCGACCGCGTGATACACATCGAAGTTGGCAAAACACGGCAAGTGAGAAAATCAGCGTGGTTTTGTTAGAGGGGTTAGAATGTACCGTACGAAATTGGGGTCTCCGGGTTTAGAAATGTATGGAGTGATATGGAAGTAGGTTGCGTTAGTATTATAGGTAAGACAGGTCCCCAAGGGTATGGGTCATAAGCCCCGCATAGATTTGAAGCATTTTTTTTTTCAAACCACACCGGCATCGAGTGGTTGAGGGCTTGAGTTTAAAGTCTGTGTCGGGCATCGGCCCCGAATTCAAACCCTCGCAGAAGTGCCTAGTTTGGCGACTGAATCGATGCAGTGGTCGTGTTATTCTGGCTGGAAAAGACCCAGCGTTAAAACAGTTATCTACAGAAATCTGCGGAAATTCGTTGGACCCGTCGGGAGATTTGAACGGTAGCATAAGGAATGTTTCCACATCTATAATGAACACACTGAAGTTCTTTTACGTCGATCATGCACCTGAAGATCGAAGCGAACTTAAAAATCTATGCTTGGGGACGTTTCGCCACGGGGACGTTTTGTCATGGGGACGTTTTGTCACGGGGACGTTTCGCCAGGGGACGTTTTGTCATGGGGACGTTTCGTCGGTAAGCCGAAAAAACGTACAGAGTGGGTGCGCCAGAAATGCCCATAACTAACTAGTACGTTGAAATCTGACTTTAGTTTTGCAGGCCCTCTGTTTTCCCTACCAGATCTTCCCGGGTCAGTCACACAGTCTGAAGTTGTTTCCCCACCTTGTAGGCTCATGGACCCTTGACAATTTTCTGAAGGTTGAGTAAAATATGTAAACTTTTCTCATTCAGGTCCAGAGTACGGGCAAGCACCATGGTCCCCCCATTGATGAAGATGCGGTCTGCTGCATTTGCAACGACGGTGAATGTGAGAACACAAACGTGATCCTCTTCTGCGATATGTGCAACCTTGCAGTCCATCAGGTACGTAGCCAAAATGGACGACTTTGAACTAGGGATAGATCAGCCTTTGGCGAATAGGCATCAGCAGCTTCTTCGGCCCGGGATGCCCGAAAATTTTACTCTCCATATTTTGACGCCCGAAGAAGCTGCCGATACCTATTCGCCTATACCTATTTGCCTATGCCTATTCGCCTATACCTATCACTTGTACTATTCGCCTATACCTATTCGCTTATACTATTCGCTTATACCTATTCGCTTATACTATTCGCCTATACCTATTCGCATACACTGTACAAAGTTTTTCCGTATAAAGATTAAAGTTAACTGCAGTATTTGTTACTCGGATTATCCTTATCTCTACGCAGATAATGTTAATACCAAATAGAGATAAGATTAATCCGAATTAGAGATAAGATTATCTTTTTAGAGACAAGATAAATTCCATATAGGAAATACTGCAAGATTTTTTTTTTACAGTGTACCTATTCGCCTATACCTATTCATCTTTTAGTGCTTTTATCTATTCGTCTATACCTATACCTATTCGCCTATACCTATACCTATTCACCTATACCTATTCCTGTTTTTAGTCTTTCTAGTAGAATTACTTGTCTAAATCCCGAATTTCTATAGAATGCTGTTTTTTCTCTTTCCCTTTATTTTCGCTGCCTCTCTCGATTTCGTGTGTTTAGTCAAACATTGACAGGTTATGTCCATCAATCGAGAAAATAGATACTGCCAAACTTAATGCTTCTGACGTCATGTAGCCCGTCGGACCTGCTGATCGAGGTTCGACCAGCAGTAAGCCACGCACGGGTTCACCGAAACTGGTGTAGGTCAAAAAGGAAGTTCTGCTACAGTTAAAGGATGTGTAGTATTCAAACTGCCCTGTTTCCAAACGGTTTTATAAACTTTCAAAGCGTTGATAATTCAAGAGCAATAAGTTATCTTACCCTTTATTAAACTCTCGCTAAGAAGACTGTCTTATCTCCTCTGGCTTTTGAACGTATCTGGATAACGGAGTATTGTTGTTCGGGAACTAGAGTCCAGGCTCGCTCAGTTTCGTAGGGGCAATATGTGGCTCCCCTCCCACGCAATTTCTATGGCAGTAATCAGTAAAAAATAATCTCTCTTTACAGAGAGTGACATTTTACTAGAAATATACTCTTAGATAGTTCCACCCCTGCTCTTTGGATGCTTTTTTTCTTCTCTCCGGGTCCTGGTTAAATGTTCTATCTTACGATTAGGATGGTTCAAAGTAGGAGCTGAACGGCAGATCAGAACTATAGTTATAAATGTGGTTTCAGCATGCATTTTATTGTTTTCAGTCAGTATTTATCTGCCAGTATATTTACAAATCAATTTCATTTGGTGGCGGCGCGTCTTTACCCTGCCGAGCTAAGACAATCAGCGCTCGTGCCAGTGGCATTTTAATCCTAAAGTATTCATTTGTAATGTATTTGTAGGAGTGCTACGGCATACCTTACATTCCCGAAGGCCAGTGGCTCTGTCGCCGGTGCTTGCAGTCTCCTTCTCGTTCGGTGGATTGCGCCCTGTGTCCGAACAAGGGGGGCGCTTTTAAGCAGACAGACGATAACAGGTGGGCTCACGTCGTCTGCGCCCTTTGGATACCTGAAGTCATGTTTGCCAACCTGGTAAGTATTTGCTCATCTACTCTTCAAGGTTGTTTTTTTTACGACAAAAATCACGTACATCACTTAGGCAAGCGCCTCAGAGAAATGAAATTAAAAAGTCAGTTGTATTTAATAATTCTACGATAAAATGAGGGCCCTATAAAATCAAAACGCCCCCTTGCCCCCAGTGTAAATAATCAGTGTAAATAATCTTTGACATTCTAGCACCAGAAAATTCAGTTATCTTTCGGTTTTAACGAAAACTCTTCGATTCTAAGGCTCCAGTTTGACCTTACAAGAGGAGCTAATAATCGTAAGAAACAAAAAATCCTTTTTCCGGAAAAGGTTGCTTTGAAATTGACCAAAATGCTCTGGAATTGAATTTGCGACATTTTTGGCATACGTGGGATTTCCTGTGACAAATTTTTACAGCTGTGAATCTGGAGAACAGTGACAAATCGCAGAATTATGTGACCAGAGGCAACACTGCTTGCCCCTCGCCTTCAAAAAATTTGATAAGTCAGATACGAGTAGAAGCCAAGAAGGTGAGGCATACACTAATAACCATCTCACTCACACAGACCAATCACTTACTTATTCGCCCACGCACTATCGCACATTCCATTTTTATGAGAAGATGTAAAGGACCCCTCTTGCTTATTCTGCCTTTTGTAATATACCTAGCTCTCTTATGGAATTATAAGCTTTTGAAACCCCCATCTTTCTCCATTGGTTCGTTTTGTGTCTACAAATTTTCAGAGCCTTGTCGGCCGTGCCGAGTTTTGCCCGTTACACAACGCAAAGTTTGCCAGAATCTTCAACGTCCGCTTGCAACTCCTTCACAGACAAGGATATGAGAATCTTCTGTTTTCGACTAATTTAATCTGCTTAGTTTCGTAGGCTACTAGAGCAGGAAGGCTGTGCAGAGTCGTCAAGCGACAACAAGAAAATCGCTAAATTCAGAAGGAAAGTAATGGTATTTTCGAGATTTTTTTTTTTCTGATCCATTTCATAGTGAAAAGATCACTTCTAGTAGGAGTTGTGCTTTAAAGAACACATCTCACCGTGCGTTTCTGCTAAGATGTTCTGATATAGTCGACTACTTTAGAACTTGGCTCTGCTTATAGAAAATAATACAAGGCTTCGGTTGTTTTTTATTACCTTTCTATGTCCCTTGCCTTGGATGACAAACTTAGCAAAATTTGCATAACCGGTCTTCGGACCAATAAGCTTCTCGGAAGCAATAATTGGGACCCTGATATGTCACCTAAAGAGAACAAACGCGGCAAGGGGGATACTCCCAGTAATCCTGTAGGAGATAAGATACGTTTGCGAAGTACAGAATTTTGTGACGAAATGAACTGAAATACTATTGAAGTAAGATGAATTAATACTGTATATACGACGTCCCACAAAAACCAACACAAAACCAAAAACCTATCTATGGGTTTTTAAAACAAAAATGCGTAGTTCAAAAACGATCCCACGATGAAAAGTTGGTCTTAGTTTACAGTCGCGGGCTGAAATTCCTGAGAGGATTTTCAGCAGCACCGTCAGTTCCGTAGCGAACAGACTTCAAATTATATATATATTTGTATTGACGACCAAACGAATATTATATTATTATTATAATAATTGTATTCAAAGCCAAAGGCCATATACAAGAAAATACATATGGATCAACAAAACAAAATAACTTTACATGAACTAAACTGCGCCATCGCTCTCTCGAAATTTCACCACACCATCAACAAATCTGCAAACTTTACATATAACTTTACATAAATAAACTTTATATATTATATATATATTTTTATTGACGGCCAAACGAATATTCGGCTTGTCCGCTTCACGTTTTAGAAATAAATTGAATTGAATTATTAAATGAGATTGCTTCTGCTTGCTGATGAAACTTTGGACAATCAGGTAGGAAATACCCGATCGTCTGTCCATGGCGTCATGCAACGGCCTTCAATAAGGGTTTCTGGAGCCATAATATTTTCAAGTTATTGTTAAAATGTCTATTTGCGATAACCCCAAAATCGTCTGTGACCGTTGTATCGGTTTTGAAAATAATTGAATTGATCAATGCCGTGGCTGTAGGGGTTTTATAGTTTGAGCCTGATGAAAATAACAAAGCTTTAGTTTAATATACTAGTTTAAGATAAACCGAGTTTAATCAGTTTGGAATCGGCGGGTTTCGTCAGGGAACTTTGATTGGCCAATAAACGGTTTACGGTTTACAAGGAAATCGGCCGGCGACGTATTTTTTGCCCTCTTTACAAGGCTCTAGAGGAGAAACTGTCACACATAGAATATAATAGAATAGTAGTTTATTCGCTCACACTTTCACGGTTACAAAACCAAAATTGGTGTGTATTATCATGCACAAATTTATCAGTGTAACATATACATTTAAAAGTACGTACACATGGTCAATGGCTATTTAAAATTTCAACAATCTTTGGTATAAAACTAGTTTGGTAACGGCTGTGTTTGGCCGCTGCAGTGTAAAAATTTTCTCCGAATAACGATGCAGTATTTGCTATTGGGATTAGTCTTATCTCTATTGGGACAAATTTAGTCCGAATTAGGGATAAACTTGTCTCAATAAAGACAAGATTAATCCCAGTAGCAAATACTGCAAGATTTCTTTTTACAGTGTACTGGTTGGAATATTGGGACCTTCGTAGAGACTGCTCGCTCTTGCCTTTCCCTTACATTGTTGTATGGGGGAGGGAGAAACTCATTGTAGATGGGATGCGAAATAAGTTTTTTTTTTTTTTTTTTTTTTCATCGGGCGATAGTGTCAGCGCGGTTTTCCCCGGCGAGGAATGGGGAGCCAACTGATTATAGAGGGGTTTGATTCTGTTCCTCTATGCCCTGAAATCCCCGAACTCAAATTTGCGGATTTTTTAAAAATATGTCCATCAAATGTTAAAATGTTACGGTAAAGCTGTCGCACTAAAGAACACAGTAAACAGACTAATCCTAGGGCGCCTGTTCAATGCTTTGGTCACACCGCACTTTCTGTACATTTCTCCATTTTGGGATTTGCTAAACATTTCCGACAAAAGGCAAATTCGGACAAAATATTACAAACTGGCAAAATACCTTCTCGGACCCCCCCCCCCCCCCCCGGGAGTCTAATTCAGCCCTGTCGAATACGTAGCACATTATCGATTCTTCTGCGAAGTGCGAAATCATAGAGTGTCGTGCTAGATCCCGGGCTCTCAAAAACATATACGAATCGCCGTTGACTCGCCTTACGTATCTATAGGTTTTATAAAGTTTATGTAGTGTTTCGTTTTTTTTTGTGTAATTCATTTTTCTTTCTTTCTATTACTCCGCTCTTTCATTTTTTGTATAGCGGGCCTCAATAAATTATTATTATTATTACAGGACTAAGTTTTAGGATACATTGTTAGGTTTCGAATGTGAAATCGTATGTTTCTATTGTATGGCCTCTTTGCTCTTTCGAAAACGAGGCCTGGGATTGGCCGATGGATGAACTGGCTCCTCCTTTTGGAAGGAGTCAAATAGTGACAATTGGCAGGTTTCCCGCCCTGGAGGAGGAGTCAAGTGCAAATGCTAAACCCTCTTGCTTATTCTGTCTTTTATAATGTACCTAGCTCCCTTATGGAATTATAAGCTTCTACAATCCCCACCTTTCTGCACTGTTTCTTCTAGTTCGTACGATTTTTTTTTATTGCTTTTTCGGCCATGCCGAGTTTTGCCTGTTACACAACGCAAAGTTTGCCAGATTCTTCAACGTCCGCTGACAACTCTTTCAAACACAAGGAAATGACAGTCTTCTGTTTTCGACTTCTTAGTTGTGCTTTAATTCCTCTTTTTCTAGGTTTTTCTGGAACCAATTGACAGCATCCAAAATATCCCCGCACCCCGATGGCGTCTGACCTGCTACATCTGCAAGCAAAGGGGTGCAGGTGCCTGCATTCAGTGTCATCGACCCAATTGTTATACAGCATTTCACGTGACCTGTGCGCAGCAAGCGGGTCTGCACATGAAAATGGATACTGTGCGAGAGGCGCAATCTAGTGGGATTAACGTGTCAGTAAGAAAAGAGGCATTTTGCGATGCGCACACCCCACTGGATTCTGAGTGTGTAAGTAGCCTGCTCCTTCATTTTGAACCGAATCAGACAAAGCGAGTACTAACTAATAGTGCGTGTTCCACCCTTCTAACAATAGTAACTATTAGTTACTATTTTCGTTCCAGCGTCGTCAAAAGTTACTACGCTGACCGTTCCAACCTTCTCCAAATAGAAACTAATATTAATTATTTGCTAGTTATGCGGGAGTGTAGTAAGCGTGGTAACTACGGATTTATGTAACGTGATTGGTACGATTAGCACGTGGTATGATATTTGACCGAAAAAAAGAAAAAGGCGTTCCAGCCTTGACACCACTGCAAGAAGCCAAAAATCGTGACGATATGCGTAGTAACTAAGGTAAGTAGGGTGGAACACGCTCATAATAGTTGCGTCCCAGCACAAGATTCCTAGTCATTCGCGGAAGCGCTAACCCCTCGCACTATTTGTCTTGGTTCAACTTGGTCCCAATATATTTCATTATATTTGATGCAGCCTGGCAGGCAATCAGGCAACACGCCAATCACGAGGCTGTGTTTGTAGCTGCTCAAGGTTTGTAATACTTGTGCAGTGTCAAATGAATGGTCATATTTTTGCAATAATTTTTAACTCTGCGGCAAAGCCCCATTTCTGTAAATATTGTGTCACTAGAACTGTGGGAACAAGAATAGAAATAGGAGAAGCCATAACCGTCGACGTGTTTATGTAGGCTTCGGAATTTTTTGTTTCTTCGGCCGAGTAACTTGTAGACTAATTGTATGACGCGGTAAGGATTGTTTCATACGTTATTTTGATAATCTTAACTAAGAATGTGACTAGAGTTTTTTGTGACTTTTCGGTCAATTTCTCCCATACCTTCAGATAGATACCATCCCTAGCTGTGCTACATGTACTTACAACTAGCTGAATTGTGTTTCTTTGTTTTCAGAAATACATGGAAGACCTGGGGGAGGGAGCGGATCCACGGAAAGTTGAAGCTCGCGCCGCATTCCGGAAACGAATCCGGTTTGCGCGTAAAATCCTCGAGGAAAAGCGAACCGCCCCCCGGATAGTGTCTGTTCCGACCATACCTCCGGAAAAAGTGAGGGTTATCGCGAGTCTTATTGCGGCCCAGGGTCGCAATTCATTTTTGCTGAGGCTCATTTCCTATTGGACCCTTAAAAGGCAGTCGAGGAATGGAGTTCCTCTGATTCGGCGACTACAGATGACTCATCCGTCGAAGCGGAATGAAGAGAAGGGAGATGGTCGAAATAAGGTATTTCTTTACTGTTTCGATTAGGCTGAACTGTAGACCTACTGCCCAAAAGCTTGCACCTATAGTTTTAGAGCAGA
The DNA here is from genome assembly GCA_023053575.1 of Branchinecta lynchi. Classification (NCBI taxonomy): domain Eukaryota; kingdom Metazoa; phylum Arthropoda; class Branchiopoda; order Anostraca; family Branchinectidae; genus Branchinecta; species Branchinecta lynchi. The sequence continues at coordinate 14,043,350 of JAKZAP010000020.1, read as the reverse complement.
CGATATAGTCTTGTTAGCAGTTTTCAGTGCGATAATAACTTTAAACATGTCGACCGTCTCCTTCATCATTTAGAGAAATTGCATTCAAACAATCACGTCATCTCTATTCTTCAAAAACATTCCTTACGTTATTAACAACAAAACGAATATGGGCTCTCTCGTCAAACATAACTACTTACAATTGTGTTTTTACATAGTGAAATATTCATTAATTACACAGAAACAAAAATTTCAACGAATTAAAGCGCTAAACATCAAGAATTAACACAAAAAAAGGAAAAGGATTTTACTTAAAATTGTGTTGAAAAAACTCACAAAAACTCACACGGGCGTATGGGTTGGATCTTAGGAACTGGTTGTGCTTCCGTTCTCTGTGGCCTTGTACGGTCGGGAACGTGAGGAGGGGGAAGTATGTGAAGTTTAAGGGACCCAATAATAAACAGAACAGATATTTTGAAGCCAGCTGTTTTTTTTCTCACCTGTTCTGTTCCGTTTTGGTGTGTCCTGTTTTGTCCTGTTCCTGTTTTTTTTTTTTTTACCTGTCTAAACAGCCAAATCTGTTTTTTGGGGGCAATCCACCTTATCAGTACAGCAAATCTTAATTCCCGTCATTTCGAAACGCCACATTCGAAAAGAGGCCAATTTGTCAACGCGGAATGTGGATGCGATGACGACTGTGAAAAATATTGATCAAGAATCAAACAATAGTCGGAACAACAGCAACAGTTTAAAGTATCTCTTCTTATTTATTCGAAATTGTGAAAAAAATGGGAACTTCAGATACCGTAAATATTTACTCAGCTGAAGCTGACGGCGAATCACATTTGACTGAGCTAAATGAATACGTAGTCAGCTAAGTCTTAGACTACTGTTGCAGCATTCCGACCGTTCGTGGCAGCAGCCGTCTTCGGGATCCAGTCTGAACAAGTGCGCCAGCGCTCAAACGTGATGTGCAAAAGTAAAACTTATATCATATATTGTGTACGAACAGCCTAATAACCATTTGCTCTTGGCTTTTAGTTCATTGGTCAATATGGCCCAGTTGCCAGCGTTTGGATGCGGGGGGAGGGGGAGGGGTTATCACTGAAAGATACATCTAGACCCCAATGACAACGCGTATTCCGAGTCTCACCTTGACACCAGTCATGGTTAGCAAGTTTTCGCAGTTGGCCCATTCCGCCTGCCCCTGAACCGGAAGGATGTGTGTGTGTGGGGGGTGGGAGGGGGGGGGGGCTCCAAAGACCCATAGACAATTATATTCACGCATTCCAGATTTCACCTTAGTACCCGTCATGTTTAGAATTTGGTCACGTAATTTACTCAGGGCAATCCGGGCCAGTTGCACATAATTCGCAAAACGGTGGTAAGCCTTTAAAATTTAACTGAAAAGCCAACTAATTTGTGAATTATTTGGTTTCTGCAAAGTGATTTTTTTCAATTCTCCACTATCTGCTCTAGTTATGACGTTCAGAACATGTGTGGCCGTCTCCACAACGTCAATTCTACTAGGACGCGGGAAATTTTAATCTAAACACCATCGCGGCTTTTCAGTGGGCATTGGTGAGATTGGTGAAGATTGCTTAGTGCCTGAACAAAAGGGGAATCATAAAGCTTTTCAGTCTTGTCCCACATCACGTGTCATCACTTCGACAGTTATCGTCTATCGTCTAGTTACAAAATAAACAGGTCTAAGGTAACTAATTCACGATGACGTCACGCAGTTTGTTTTGACTTGTTGATGATATGTCTCCATCGCTGTAGACGTAGGAAGCCAGGCGACGCCCAAGTTTACTGGAGCATGCTGACATTCGAAGGAGCCTTCTCTGCTTGGGGTGAAAGACTTTCGATACCAGATCTCACAGGCTAGGAAGGGTTAAATATTCCTTGAGATGACTTTGAAACATATATTCAAATAATGCATAAAACGGATACGTCAGCTACGATGCTTCAACAGCTGTTAAAGCATCGTATCTGACGTATCGTATCCGTTTTATGCATTACTTGAACTAGGAAGGATTGTTTATCGCGGTTTTTTTTATGCTCAAGTTCAAGTTTTTTAATTCACCACACAAACCTTAAATACCTTTACACAAGTCATTGGAATATAAATTCGGGCGTGCAATGCTTGTTGATAACTGTATCTTAAATAAACAATAACTTTTAAATATTCTTTGAGCCCAAGCTGACCAAGATTATAGGTTTGTTTCCTTCCCCGAAGTTGAACCAGAGGATTGACAGCCTGACGAGGACCCTTGCCAAGAAAGGCCGAAATATCGCTGACAAAGAATCGTAGCCTACGTATCCAATTGTAAACATTGTTTGAATAAATAACTTTTAGTAAAACAAACGCTTACTTTAAATTTGTTTTCTGTTTCTAGAAAGACGAAATTATGGAAGAACTGCGTTACTGGCAACGTCTTCGCCAAGACCTTGAAAAAGCACGGCTGCTGTGTGAACTGGTCCGGAAACGCGAAAAGACTAAAAAAGAGTGGCTTCGACTCAAAGAGCGCGAGTTCGAACTTCGACTAGCCCCTCATTTCTTCTATATGCGTCGGCTTCTAGATACGCTCCAAGACAAAGATAACGAAGACATATTTGGGGATCCAGTTGACCCACGAGAAGTCCTGGACTATGCGGAAGTCATCAAGCATCCCATGGACTATTCGACAATGAGAAAGAAACTGGACAACCACGAGTACCGAGACCTGGGCGATTTTTCTCGCGATTTCAACCTTATCATGGACAATTGTATGCAGTACAACGATGATAACACCCCCTACTTCAGAACGGCGAAGAAGTTCAAAGAAGAAGGAGCTGTTTTGATCAAGCAAGCAAGAAGGGAGCTAGAGGGGGCTGGGAGTGAGAGAAAAAGGGAGTCGTCTCTGGACACGCCTAGTGGCTCTCCGCGGAACTTTGATCACGAGTTGATGGAGGAGGTGGACATTGTGTTAGGGAAGGGTGATGGAAGTGATCCGACAGAGAGGATTTCTCAGCTTATGGATGCGCAGGATAAGGCTCAGAGTATAAAGCAAGGGATGGCGAAAAATAAGAGGTTGAAGCTGCTTAGGTGAGTTGATAATTGTTTACTTTCAGAAAATGTTCAGTAATATGTGATTATGTGATCTCTTTCCGCCGGGATCGTCGAGTACATTACAACAAAGAACATAAAAAACACAGAAATACGCATTTACAATAAATTCCTCAGTTTCAGTTTTATTCACAAAATAATAAACACTCTTTATGGCTCCACCATAAGGCCAACATAAGGCCTGGCAATGGGCGGGGCTTATTCTTTATTCATATAGTCGTAAGGGGGAAAAAAGGAGAGAAAAAATAAATATTCTACAAACAGCCCAGCTTCATCAATAGAGTAACAAGATCTAAGGTTTCGACGGGATCCCAAAAATCTAATATTTGATCCAGACAATTGGGTCTTGTTTTCGCCAGATCCAGTCCTCGCCACGCGAATCATCTGAGAAAACCAAGTTCAGATATACCTCTATAAGTCATTTCTGTTTTGACAATACTGACCGAAACTTCCTGCTTTACTTCTGCCAAATTTCCGGTTTCGGCCGAATTCCGAGCGAACTACTTGTCCAGCAAAAAAAGAACAATTCAGAAACAAATTCAGCGTATCTTCTTATCCCTATAAAGATCATCTAATAACTTCAAATAAAAGTTTAACTTATAAAATTACCGGTTCCAGTCGGATTCCGGACGAATTATATGTCCGGGTAGAATGATCTCTATAAGCCATATCTATTTTGACAATACTGACCGAAACTTCGTTGGGACACAGAAGCAGCAGATTTAGGGCACCTGGTCCCATCAGCTGTCAAGTTTCCATAAAACTGGATTGCCCGTTCACTTCACCTGTACTTTGATGCAACTCATCCTCGTACCAAATTCTAACAAAATATCTCAACCTTTGAGAGTTATCATGGTAACAATCAGACAGGCAAACTTTACGAACTCATAGATGTTAACGTTTTGCCCCCCCCCCCCAAAAAAAAACCCGCTTAGTTTACAAGCGAAAAAGACAGTCGCGTAAATCTTCAAGCAGTGAAGTAATCTGTTGCAGTGTCTATCACTACTTTTGTGATTTGCAAGACTTCTGACTGCATAGTATGTTCCTGGTTGTATGTGATAACCATTGGTGCCAGGAAGTTAATGGCGAATTCATTAATTTCATTAGAAAACCATCTCAATTGACATATTACAACTTATTATTACTACGGTTGCAAGACGCATTCACGGGGGGCGCTTTTTGTCGGTAAATCGTTAAATCTTGTCGGTAAACCGTTAAATCTTGTCGGTAAAATCTGGGCTTGCCCCCCCTCCCCCCCATGCAAATGGGCTAATTTTGCCACTGATTCCAAGATATACCCTAAAATCATTTTCCTACATGCGGAACTTTTCCCATGTTGCCTCTTTAGCCCTGAAAATTCTCCATGTCTGGATGAATTTTGGTTTGTCGTTCAAGCAGAGCACACTCTGAACGTTACTACCAGAGCCCCAGGCAGAAAAATATAAAATCCCCCAGATGTGTCAAAGTATAATCAGTGGATTCCAGTATCAGATATAAAAATAAGCTGCCTTTTCAGTTAAACTTTAACGAGCCTATTTTTTGTTGCAAGTCAGAACAGAACAGTATTTTAGAGTTTCTGCAGAGATGGTAAAACCTCGAAAAATTCCGGTAAAATTCTTAAGCCCCCCCCCCCCCCCCCTATCAGGAAGGGTCGGGACGCCCCTGCACACCACGTGTTGATGTTCGTGATTGACGGTTCGGATTTCTCTGCTGTCACCATTGTTGTAGGTCACCAAGTGATGTTCATGAATTACAGAACCCTTTAATCCCCAATTCTAGCCTACGCGACAATGGCTACATAGAATTTAATAAATGCTCAGTTATAAACACATATACAAATACCAACACGGTCAGAGCTCGGTATGAAATTTCAGTCAGCTTTAAGTTGTATTTATTCTGCAAGGCTGCATTTATTTCAAATTCGGTTGTTTTTTTTCGAAAACAACCCAAAGGTACGCCGATTTTTTTTCTTGAAACTTTCTTAAAACTGTAAAATACAACAGGGATCAGGCCATCATGTTCTTTCTCATTATCATCGACTAAACTCTGGAATTGTACCACAGCGTGCACGCTGTGCAGCGGTACAGTCGACTGCAATTTCAGGACAGGTGCAACCGCTGCGCGATAGGGACCGTTCTGGAGCTTCGACGCAACATGTTCTTTATCAACATCAACGACTCGACCCGATGAAAAATTTATCTCAAAATAGTAGGCTACTAAGAAGTAGAACAAAAACGCAGCATGCAGTACTAACGATGCTACTACATGCTTCTACTTCAAGGCTACCGTGTTACTGCATACTACTATAGGCTACTATTAACAAGGCTGGATGCTACTATGGCAAGACAGGACGCTACTGGATAATACTACATAAGATTGGACCAGTCTGAGGCACATTAACTGATAGTATTCTTTGCTGTAACCTAGTAATACATGCAACGTTTTCGTACTACTACTATACTACTACGCAGGCTACACATTTTTATCGTGAAGCTGGGTATTGTACCACTGCGCGTGCACTGTGCAGTGGTACTTCTATCTGCTATCCGTAACAAATTAAGAGATAGGTACAGTCGCTGTGTGAGAGAGCCGAGGTCTTCTAAATTTGCCCTTAAAAAGCGGTGTGGGAAGTAATCGTAACCGTAATAGACTGAGAGCGTGTTCCACCCTACGTACCGCATGACCTCACGAATTCTGGCTTTTTGCCGTCAAGGCTGGAACGATTTTTCTATTTTCCAGCAGGATACCATGCCACGGGGAATCCGACCAATCACGTTACAGAGATGCGTAGTTACTACGCTCCCGAGCATGGTAAGCAAATAGTTACTGTTCTGAGAAGCTTGGAACGGTCAGCGTAGTAACTTTTCGTGAGGCTGGAACGGAGGTAGTAACTGTTGTTAGAAGGGTGGAACACACGCTCTGAATGTCAATTTTTCTTTGCCAGAGCCGAGATTTCAAAGGTCCGGCGGAAACTCTCAACCATTGAAGATCGTGAGATCGTCTCAACGTCAAGGAGCAACACGCCGCCAGTGCGAGGGAAGAAAGCACCCAAAGAAGAAATTAGTAAAGTGCTAAAAACGGTACCTAAAACTGAGCCAAGCGGAAGAAAAGAGGTTAAAGCAGTAGCGCCAGTCCAGCGGCGTCAAACTCAGGAGAAAAAGAAGGAGTCGGATGACAGCAGCTCGAGCAGTTCAGGTGGGTGATACTTGGATGCAGATGCGTTACTAGCCAAAATGTTCGGGGGGGGGGGGGGGGGTGCAAGGTATTTATCGACTGGCTGGTAATTTTTACCGATTGTTTTTTTACAGAAGAAACGACTGTTTTTCAGAAGCAAACACTGTCTTTCAGAAACAAACACTGTCTTTCAGAAAAAAACGACTGATTTTCAGAAAAAATTTCTGTTTTTTAAGAGAAAATCTACTCATTTTACGAAGAAATTTTACAGAAATCTCAGTTTTTAAGAAAAATCGACTGTTTCGAAGAAAAATTATCAGGTTCTCCCTCATTCATGATATTTAGCTTACGCGACATGGGCCAACAATTTGATTGTTGCATTCTTTGCAACCCCCGCCCGCTGTGTGGGCCGACTACCTGATTTTTGCTTCTACACTAGCGTCAGTCCCTCATTTAAGACATACAGTGGGGCTTAGGTTATTTAATAAGAACCAGTATTTTGACACTAACGGTGTGTCAAAGATCAAGTTGATTACTGTAAGATGACATGCTGCTTTATGGTTTGCTCCATTTTGTCATCGATGGATAGTTGTGGCCATAATATGGCGGTTAGCGGTTGTTGAATTTGCAAGTGGCATATGGTAAATCTTTTCTTCCCATTGGTTTCTCAACCTGGTACTTAGAAGAATCTGTGTCAGGCAAAACTCCAGCGGGCTTGTATTCGGGGCTTGATGTCGCCTAACGGATAAGTCAGCCGAGATTTATTCCACAGAATTTCGGCCCTTCTCGGCAAGGGTCCTCTTCAGGTCGGAACTGGAAAAATGAACCTGCAATAAAATTAGAAATCGTAATAGGTGTTCAGTCCCGGGACATAGGGTAAGAACTGTATAGACAAAACGATTTCTGGTTCGTGTCTCTAGCTGCACCCTGAAGAGGGCCCTTGCCAAGAAGGGCCGCAATATCGCCGTAATATATCTCAGCTGATCCATTTAGCGACATCAATATCCATTCCTTTCCCTGTATAACCTACATGAACTGGTTCAAGAAGGTCCAGGCATACCCCAGCTTGTGATGCCATTATTTATTATTATTTATTTATTTTCTTACCCACTAATAACAACAAAGGTAAATAGTGGAGTAAACTCAAGAAAAAAAGAGAAAAGAAAAACACAAACTACGAACAATAAACACATCCAAGACCGTGAAACGGTGGCAGTTGGCTTGCGTTGATATCACAAAGCTTTCTGCTCAATACGGCAACTTTCGCGAAAACGTGATTCATCCCAAATTTAGACATAATCTTCCTATTACGGTATGAAGGAGGGAGCAAAAAGAAGGAATTGAAACCTTTGGGCTTGTATTATGGCGAGTAGAAATAAATTCATTTACATTTACCATTTTTGTTGTAGATTCCTCCAGTGAAGAATCCTTTTCCTCGAGTAGCTCCAGTTCCAGCCTCTCAGATCTCGAGCCCCCAAAGCTCTCGCCCATGGTTCCCCCTAAACCTGTGGCTGTACCAAAGAAAACTAAGCAAACCAAGATAGATGCCTTCCTGACCAGAAAGACCCCAAAACCAGCACCACCAGACTCCTCAAGTGAAGATGAAGCTCCACCCGTGAAGGAAAGAAAGGATCCGAGAAATGGTGTTGATGAAAGGTGGGTTTCTAAGACATTAATTGCGTTTTCGCAAGCACCATGGTATCTGGATCTGCATTTTGCCGTTTTTTGCAGTTACCATGGAATCTGTTACAACGGTTGCTTTGCAAAACGACTATGGTCAAATGCGAGCTTTAAGAGGTCACCTCTAAAGAAATGCTTCCATCCACTCACATGACAAGTGCGAACCGTCTTTCCCACCAATCTGACAAAAACCTAAGGCATATTCTCGCCGTTCCCCGAGGACTCCACTTGAGGAGTCCCTGCGTTTTTGTTTGTCCCGGGGACTCACTCCCCGTATTCTCGCGAGTCCCCACGGACGGGAAATGCTCCGATTATCATCACGATCATCAAAAAGGACTCCCTTTCATATTCGGAGGGGAATCAGTTTTTAATGGTGCATGTGAAATTAGTTAAAAAGAATCAGAATAAACAAAACCAAAAATAAAGTGGATCCAGACTAGTTTTGTCAGCTGCACATTTTTTTAAACAACAAAATCCATTTTAGAAGCATTCCCCGTGTTCTCGTTGTTTTCCGAGGTGGAGTCCGCATGGAGTGACACCCTCTATTCTCGACGTTCTCTTCGATTCCCCGAGGAGTTCTCGGGGAACGGCGAGAATACGCCTCTAGGCTCATGTATTGTTGATGATGAAAGGGAGATGAGTTTTCAGATACCATGGTCGGTTACTACGCTTGGGACCGTGGTATCTGGATATCAGGTTCCGCGTTAAAAAGCCAGATGCTCAGTACCTCCACCGTGGCATCCGATTTTAGGTGCCTTTTTGCGTTAGTTGCCTTTTATTTTACTTAAGGACCCATCCTATCTATATTTCCGCTCACTTTACTTCCCCAATCGTTTCGTCCTTTCTATTTTCCCTTCCTTTAGTCTAGGAACGTCATGTCCGTCGGGACGTCGTTCGTACCCTTACTACCCCTGCTTGGGCCCTTTCTTTGAATCCGCTCTTCTGGTCGATACCGTACAGGGCACTTCGAAGTTCAAGCCCTACCAGAGCAGAGTCATTTTTATGATGACAACTTCGCGCAGTGGTTATTGACACGTTCATCTTTTCAGACAGAAACCTGCCTCAAAAAGTGCCGGTAAGGCGCCCGTTTCCCGGCGCCCTCTTGAGCGCCTCTCCGACTCCAGCACCGACTCGGAAGTCGATTCTATCATTCCCTCAAAGGCCAGAAAACCCTCACCAACCGAAAATGGGGGTGCCAAAGGGCGCGTTATCCCGAAAGTAATTAAGAAACAAAAAGGCGAGGTTGAGGGTCAGAAAGTGGTTTCGAAGGTAGACTACGCAACCCCGGTGAAAACAGGCAGCAACCCTGGTAGTGTGAACAACAGTCCAGCAGGAGTAAATCGGCGGACCGCTGTGCTGTTTAACAAGAAAGCTGTTGTAGCCATTAAGGTAGGATTTATCGCTATTGATTTTGGGAGATAGGAACTTCTCTTTTGCTGTTTCGCAGAAAATAGCCACAAGGAAGTATATAGACGTTTTTATTCTTCCTGTCAGTACAGAAGGTATTATTTCCTGTTTTCATCTGAGTTTGTTTTTGTCTTTACCTATTATAGCTAGGATTTATTTCGGTTGAAAGAGAGATTGTGTGAGAGTTCTTTATGATTCACGATGTCTGCGGAAACTTTTCTGTCTATTGTAATGCAAGGGTACAGTCCAAACCTTATCCTATAGAGATTCCTCCCGAATTGCGCTGTGGCCTTCCCAACACTGTCGAAAGTTTCACAACATATAACACAAGGAGACAACATACTATCTGTTAATGTTGCAGAAAAATTATATTATGAGCCTTCAAGTGTCAGGTTTTCTGTCTGTATTTAAATATCTGAGGAAGTAATTCAGGATTTGTCTCGGTATTTTAGGAAAAGTGCTCAAATGAACATCTGCGGAGGCTGCTATGGCTTCGTATCAGCCTCTCTGGAGGATGGTACGAGGTCGTATCAACCTCCACAAAAGTAATTGTCATAATGTCATCATCAACTTCCTATGGGACATAGGATGATATAAGTAAGTAAGTAAGTAATTTTATTTGCAACCCGCCATCTCGAAAATGCGGAGTTAAACGAAAGAAAATAAATAAAACACATAAAGACACAGAAAAAGACACTAGTTTTCAATCTTCGGCCAGAAAGCAGTGGAGAAGGTCGTGCGCTGGTTGGGCTCTGTTGTCAATGATCTTTTACAGCGACGAAGAAAGATCCTAAAGGGTAAAATCAACTTCTCCGTCATTGTATGATTATGGCATAATTGCAACAAGAGGAGCAGGTGCTTTGCATATTTAAAATAACATGGATTCATCTTTTTAATCTCGTCTTTTATGTTGCATACCTGTTCGAGAAAAGTTAGAAGAAAAAGTCGCAGAAAAATTATGTTATGAGTCTTCAAGTGTCACGTTTTTCACCAAACTTGGTTTGCAGGCTTACTTTTAATGAGAAAATAACACTTAAAAGGCCGTAACGGAATATCGTGTAACACTTGTAGATAACATCCGTAGTGATTGATATCTGTTGAAATAGCGCATCCTTGTGGTAAATCCGATCAGGCTCGTCTGACAGAGTGCTGATTGAAAATATCAGTAGAATCTGCTATTAACGGCCACTTCTATATCATGTAGGTGATATGAGGCGAGTTATTGCTCACTTTAATTTGGTCAATTAAGATGATCCTAAACCGTCAGAAGATCTGTGGCCAATCTTTGTCTTTTGAGGAAATAAATGGTAAACAAAAATAACCTTTAAAACATTTTACCCATTTAAAACCAACTGTCAGTGTGTCAAGGTTGATTTAAGAGATAATAACACTTAATTATAGGCCATTACCTAACTTTTCTTCGCATATTATCAATCTTAGTTGTCTTTTCTTAAAAAAGATCAATAAAACATTTTAATTCCATTTTAATGGTTTATCTAGCGAAAACATGCCGTACCTTTTCTGCACATCCTTGGTAATACTTACAATACTTCTGACAGAGTATGCATATTCAGTAACCTCTTCTGAAGCTTGGCTAGTGTTCTCTCGTAACTCTTTGACTGTCTTTTTATAGCCGCCGGATTTCGGACGATCGCAGGTCTCTACCAAACCCGGACCGAAAAAGAAGAACGAGTGTCCGGTTTCCGAGCGTCCAGTTTCCATGCCCCCACCGTCGGACTCTGACAGTGACGCCCCCGTCCGGTCCATGTTCGACCCCGACCTCCTACGAGGAGAGGGAGAGCTTGACAGCCTGGCAAAAGAGCGGGAAAGTTTTAAAATCTACCGGAGTAGTTCCTCAGATAGCGAATCCGGAAGTGAGAGTTCGGAAGAATCGGACAGCGAGTCGGATTCGGAAGATTCGTCGGAATCGGACAATGAAAGATCGTCGTCCCTAATTCCTCTTGAGCCTTTGGATTTGGTGTGGGCGAAGTGTAGGGGATATCCGTGGTATCCTGCACTGGTGAGTGATTTTTCTTCTGCCACCATTGCCGTCACTGCCATCTGTGTTTTTAGTATTCCAGTCTGCTCAATTGTTTACAGGGGCTTCTCAGCCAGCGAAACAAATGCCAGTCATAATGCCTCACTACGTCTTCGGACTTAGGTCAGTCTGAATAGACAAGTCCTGTAGAGGCTATTCATTGGAAAGCCAATTACAAACGAGGTTAGATGTGGGGCTTCGTTGTGAAAAGACTCTAGATGGGAGGAATAGATCTGGGTAGAAAGCTACAGCATGTAAACAACTATGAAAGGAATATCGAAAATAGACTGGTGATGACGCCTGTTGTTGAGAAGGAAAATAATGGAGTAGGATCAGGTTTCAGTTCTACTTTAACTAGCGCAAGCAAACTTGTGTTTCGTGTAGGAGGATATTAGGATCAGGTTTCAGTTCTACTTTAACTAGCGCAAGCAAACTTGTGTTTCGTGTAGGAGGTTAGGCGTTGGGAGGATATTCATGCACACAAAGATTGAGAATTTGCCTGCCTTTCAGATAACCTTTAAGAACAGTCTCAGTCTTGACCTGAAGCATAACAGAACTGACTAAAGTTCCGTCGCAGTGTTTAGTCTGTTCGAGCGAAATGCAGACCCGCACTGAAGTGCACACGAGGTCTATCCGGGTATCTTGTCACTCTCGTTCCACGACCCCACACTTAGTCAAGACTCGGAAATTATATTAGAGACTTGTGTTCTATTGTGCAAAACGAATCAGCCAGCTGATACTTTTTCACGTCAATATCTCGTTCCTCTTGGCGTTGAGTTGTTTTTTTGTTTTTCTCGCAGAGGCTCTGCCATTAGGGCCCTGTACTGTCTACAAGGTCTGTACAAAGGTCTGTAATCAATAAAAAGTCCCTTTCATATGATGAATGCATTTTATGAACCCACTACACGTGAAGTACTAAAAAAGCGGAGTTTTTGGGATCCCAAAACGTAAGTGGAAGAATACCTATGACATCGCAAAAGTTGTCCCTCTGTCCGTCCGTCCGTCTGTTAGCACGATACCTCTCGAAGGCGTTGAGATATTTTGATCAAACTTGGCATGAGGACTTTCGAAGATGGGCTATGTAGCTCTATATTTAGGGGCGGGGGAGGGGTTTGAAATTAAGGAGAACAAAAAATATTTTTTAAAAGCTAATGAAATAATTGAATTAGGGGTAAGGAGACATACTGAATCCGAATATAAATTTTATTTTCTCTCCAGACAAATAGTTCACCCGGAATCCAGCGAAAACCTTAAAATTTGTGAAAGTAAAAGTTTAATATAAGTTGATATAGAAGTTGATTGGACGTTCGATATAGGAGCAAGGAAACATGCTGAGTCCGACTATGAATATTATTTTCTCGCCGGACAATTGGTTCGGCCGGAACCTGGCCAAAATCGGAGAATTTGTTTAAAGTAAAAGTTTTATTTAAATTTGATAAGATGTTCAGTTTGCGGGCAAGTAGACATACTGATTTGCATATGACAATCATTTTCTCACCGGACGTATAGATCGCTCGGAATCCGGCCGAAACCGGAAAATTTGTTAAGAGTAAACGTTTAACCTGAAGTTGATTAGAGGTTCTATCTAGGGGTAAGTAGACATGCTGAGTTTGTTTTTTAGCTTATTTTTTCGCCGGACAAGCAGTTCCGGAATTCCGCCGAAACCGGAAAATTGGCAGAAGTAGGCTAAAGGCAGGAAGTTTCGATCTGCCTCGTCAAAATAGATATGACTTAAGGGGTAAACGCACATGCTGAATCCATATGTGAACTTGGTTTTTCATATGATTAGCTATTTGGCCTTAATCTGTTTCTAAAATTTAATAGTAAAAGTGTTCAAGGAGTCTGGCAAAGACTGGATCTGGCGAAGAAAATAACCAATTGTCTGGATCAAATTTGAACTTTTGGGATCCCATCGAAACCTTTGTTCTTGTTTTAAGAGGAAAACATAAACCTAAAAAAGAAAGAAGAACAGAACTATCCTAAAAGAAGACATAGCAGAAGCGCACCATACAGGGAGTTTCATCTTACGTTAAAAGCCTTTGTGGCAAAGACGAAGGGCCTAGCTACAATTTGAACTTCCGTTAATGATCGTGATGTCCGAAAAATTGGTGAAAATCTCAGCTGACTTAGCGCCATAAAACAGTCAAGCATTGCTAAAGAAATACATATAATAAAGATTAACTTCAGACATCGAGGTTGACATCGGAAATAACACCGAGACGGTTATTGAAAATAACCTATCCGAGTGGAAGGTTCGAGGTTGTCATTCCGATCTCAAGCTAGATCTGTTATTAAGTTTTTCCAACAGAAATCATTTCGGGAGGCTGATATGACTTATATCATCCTCTAATATTAAACTTCAGACATCGAGGTTGATATCGGAAAATAAGAACGAGACGGCCATTGAAAATAACTTGTCCGAGCCGAAGGCTATCAGCCGAGCGCAGCGAGGTTGATATTTTTAAATGGCCGTCGAGTTTGTTATACCGATATGAACCGAGATGGAGGTATGTTAACTATTATAACTTTTTCGAACAGAAAATTTTGTAGGTAGGTCTTATTCTTCCTTTTGTTGAACTTTTTCGCTAATGGAGGTAGGGAATTTTATTTTAGTAAAGTAGCAACCCAAGCCTACAGTAGACTTGATAAAATGTTTACTGTTGGGACTCAGGCACTTCAGTTTTTACCAATATAAGGCGTATTCTTGCCGTTCCCCGAGGACTCCTCGGGGAATCGAAACGAACGGCGAGAATAGAGGGAGTCACTCTACGCGGACTTCGCGTACAGAAACAGCGAGAACACGGGGAATGCTTCCAAAATGGATTTCGTTCGAAAAAGTAATATGCAGTTGACGAAATTAGTCGGGATCCACTTTATTTTTGGTTTTATTTATTCTGGTTGTTATTAATTAATTTTACATTGCACCAACACCATCAAAAATTGATTCCCCTCCGAATCTGAAAGGGAGTGTTTATTGATGATGGTGATGATAACCGGAGCTTTCCCCGTATGTGGGGACTCGCGAGAATACGGGGAGTGAGTCCCCGGGACAAACAAAAACGCGGGGACTCCTCAATTGGAGTCCTCGGGGAACGGCGAGAATACGCCTATATAGTCGTTTACTTTTTTGGCGACTCAGATGCCATCTAGCGGTCAAAACCCACTACGGATCTACTAAAATGACTGCTCTAGGGGCCGTAGAAGTAAAAAGTAAACAATAACAAACCAAACTTGAAGGCTTCTGAGAAACAGGAAAATTTCAGAACAAAGACAGTGATTAAAGCCGAATAACTAGCCTTTGGAAAGCAAGGGATATTAGGATGTTGTTTCAGTTGACAAGCTGTATTTTCAGCGGAAATCTGATTGTGTCGAATTACAGCCCAGGGCAATGGCTGGTTGGCTATGAGAGTAAGATGTTCTCTCATTTTTTCAGTGCTATATAACTAGCTTTTGGAAAGCAAGGGATAGTTGGATGTGGTCTCAGTTGACAAGCTGTATTTTGAGTGGTAATCTAATATGACAAGCTATGACCTAGGGCACAGACTGGTTGCCTAAGAGAGTAAAATTTTCTGTCATTGTTCAACATTTATTCTTTTTCCTATTTTATTTTTTTATAATTTTTTAAGTATTTTTTTTTTACTGAAAGTATTTTTTTTTTCTAATCATTTTTTTTGTGAAAAGTCAGCTTCTATTTTGAGAAAAAGTGCTCGATGAACTCAGTATTTGAGCAAAGTGCTCGATGAACTCAGTATTTGAGCAAAGTGCTCGATGAACTTCTGCAGAGGCTGTTACGGCTTCGTATCAGCCTCTCTGGAGGATGATACGATGTCGTAACATCCTCCACAAAACTAATTGTCATAAAATAACTTCCTGTGGGACGTAGGAAGATATATATTGCATATCTGTTCGAGAAAAGTTATTTACCAGTAACTTTATAATTGAAGATTGTCGTAATAAGATTGACCGTGGGTCATAGGAGGATATGCATTCCATACCTCTTCGGAAAAAGTTATTAGAGAATAATTGACAATTACTTTTTTAGATAATAAACCCGAAAATGCCCCGAACTGGCTACTATCACAATGGAGTTCCTATCCCCGTGCCTCCGCAAGACATCTTAGATCTCGCCGCAACACATACGGAACCCAAATTCCTCGTTCTGTTCTTCGACTCGAAGCGAACGTGGTAAGTACCAAGCTTTTCTATCTGGATATTTCTTGTCGAGAGCCGTCTGCTTGCAATTCCAAATGTCTCAGCCTCCCCTGCAGGCAGCTATCAGAAAGAATGCAAATGCTTTAAAAAAGGTTCTTTAGTTGACTCATTTGACTCGTGTTTATTCTAGGCAATGGCTACCTCGTTCTAAGCTTGAACTCCTAGGCGCCGATCCCAACAATGACAAAACCAAGCTAGTTGACTCAAAAAAGCCGGCTGATCGGAAAGCTGTTAAAAAGGCCTACGAAGAAGCAATAACGCACAGGTAAGTCTCTCCCCGCCCTCATATCTCCTTCTCTAATGTACTGACCTCTAGCAAACAAATCTAATGTACTGTCTAATGTACATGGAAAAGTGTTTGAGTGGGGTTTAGTGTGAAATCGTAGTGTGACCGTTTATTTTTGTATTTACATTTAATTATTTATGTTTGTTTGTTATAGCCTTTGGGCTTTCATTTGAAAAGTCATTTGTAAGAAAACCCTTGAGGCAAAAATGGTCATTGGCCCTTGTGAATCACGAAAATGTTTCTTTTGATCAAAAGCATTTTTTCCACTTTGCAGTTAAGATACACATTTAAAATGTTGTTTCCATTTTCTCCGCCGATTCTCAGATTTCTTGTCCCTCCATTGTAAGTAAGTAAGTAAGTAATATAACCCGCCATTTCGAAAGAGCGGAGTAAATGTAAAAAAATAAAGAAAATACATGACTTTAACAAGTTATGCAATCTGGCTCACTTGTTCAAAAGATACTGGGCTGAAAGCAGGATCTTTGCACTTGTTGATTAAAACAATAGGCATATGACGCATATTGGCTGATCGTTTCTTATACTTAGGGTACTGAGGGAATCAGTAGCCACACCGAAATTAGGCAATTTGGGAGCGAAATGAGTAAAATAAACAAAAATGTGGCTGGCATAGGATTTAAACGACTGAACCGATTTGAATGAAACGTGGAATTTAAGGAAGTCATATGCCGTAGATGATATATTTTAGGGTTCAAACTTTCCGGAACCCCCCTCCCTACAACTCCCTCACAGTGCCCGGATCCGGTCTGGTTTTGTCAACGATGCCTCTAGGGCTGGGTAAGAGGATGAAAGTAGTAATTTGCCCAACCCTTGAGATAAGAATGATCATGGAACCTTGGAAATCACGAGAACTTATCGTTTGGTAAAAAGTATTTTATTTTTGCACTAAAAGTTATCATGGGCTCGTGGGGATCATGAAAATGTATATTTTGCTAAAAGTATATTCTGTACTTTGCGGTTAAGATGAGTACTTTAAGGGAAGGTCGGATCTGGGAAGTGACAATTTCTAATTTGGTTGTCCTTCCCACCAAGTGTCATCCCAGTCGCTCCACTGTCAGCGTGGCACACAATTTCTGGTCCCTCCTCCCCACACACACTGATCGGATCCGGTCCGCACTTGAAATCTGATGTCTGAGACATGAGTTCATTTCACAAGTTTTATAAGATACGATCACCCGTTCAAAAGTTGGACATAGCTGAAGATTTCGGAATCCACCCTGCACTGGTCGAATCAGAGAAACGGCTGTTCTTAGGTTAAATGATCGAGTCCCTGATATGCCTGCCAAGTTTCATCGTCCTAGCACATCTGGAAGCGACCCACCCCCCGACCCCCCCCCCCCCAGGATGGTCGGATGGCGCAGCTGACTATTAGCAGATCAACCTGGCTTGATCCCTGACATGCCTGCCAAGCCGATTCCACCCAAGCGGAATTTTTTTAAACTAGGTGAGGCTCGGTCAACATAGCAACATAGAAGCATAAGAAATGACAAGCCCCCTGAATGGCGACTCATTACAGGAAATTTATGGGTCCCTGATCCGATGCAGTTCTATTAATGATGAACCGTGGTATTGTGCTTGTTCCTCCCACCAAGTTCAACCCGATCGCCCCACTCTAAGCGTGTCACATGATTTCCCGTTCCCCTCCAACTCCCCCCACATTCACCGGTTAAAATGAGACATCGAAGACATGAGGTCTTTCCAAATATCAAGTTTCATTAAGATCCAATCACCCTTTCGAAAGTTATGCCTGCCACTAAATTCCGGATTTCGGCTCCCCTCACTGGCCCCACGATGGTCGAATCGGGCAAGTGACTATTTCCAAGTTAGTTTGGTCGGGTCCCTAATATGCCTGCCAAGTTTCATCGTCCTAGCACATCCGGAAGTACCCTAGCTCGGAAACACCGGACTGACCGACCGACAGACCGACGGAAAAGTGATCGGTATATGGCACTTGGCCGGAAGACAAGTGCCGTAAAAAGGGGTAAAGGTGTCGGCACCAGCCTATACAGGCCTAATTGACGATGTTGATTTCCGATTCTCTGCCCTGAGCCAGGAAGTGCAATGGGCGACGGGGGTCCTTTAAGCCGCTTGCTTAAAGGAGAACTATAGCCTTTGAGTTTTGGATTTCTATTAGAGTACATACAGAATTACTGGTCGATCTCCTAGACCATCGAAGCTAAAATTCTGCTTATTTCATTCACAGTTCTTTCATTCCCTATATTTATCCCACTTTTAGGAGCCGTGTGACCGGAGAGACGCCCGGTTTATCAGGAGATTCGGATGGCACCGAGTGAAAGTCAGTTCTCCGTTTTTACAGTATTCCTGCCATTACTTGATGATTTCCGAGCTTTACTTCTGTTTTCTGTA
Organism: Branchinecta lynchi; assembly: GCA_023053575.1. Lineage (NCBI taxonomy): Eukaryota > Metazoa > Arthropoda > Branchiopoda > Anostraca > Branchinectidae > Branchinecta > Branchinecta lynchi. The sequence goes on along the minus strand of JAKZAP010000020.1, from coordinate 14,025,080 downwards.
CCAAAATCTCGTTTTATTACTTTTGTACAGGTCTAGAGTTTTATACATGATGTTCGTACATTCCCTGTATTTTATTTTTCAGTAGCAATAATGAACATAATTCCTGTATTCCGTCATATGTTTGTTTTACTGCCTATTCTGTCGACCTTTGCGGTTTGCATTCACAACAGATTTATCTCTTACCACACTACCTGTTACTTAGACCAGAGAATATGACCCTAGAAACTAGACGCAGGGATATGACGTTGAACGTGCCCGGCAAAACTCCTTATGACAACCGCAGTTACGCCATTTCTCTCATTCGTCCTCTTTCAATGAGAAGTTAAGTTGACGTCACATAGAAATTGTTCTTATGACGTCGATGGTGACGGACAGTTTTCGGTACTTGAGTGGTTATCTCTATCCGGGAAGTAGGATAACCTCTGTGATAAGTTCCAGGAATGGATCGATAGCCTTTGCACATGGACAGCATAGGCTTTTCTAGCAGAGATGTTGGAAAGTGTCACAGAGATGAAAGAATGGTGGGGGTGACTTATTGTCTTTTGGGGGCGATTTGGACACTCGGATGGATTCAGGCGGAGGACCTGCCAACCTGTCAACCGGTGAGTTAATCCCTTAGTATTAGCAATATAATAATGCGACCGTTAAAGTCTAGGATTGTAATGTGCTACGGCACGATCTTGTAATGCAACGCGAGCTTGTCTTACCTACCTTCGTGTGCTTAAATCAGGACATTCCTTACCTTGTCGTATGGATAAAATGTTATTACGTGGCTAGGCGCACGATAATAATATTGTCACACACAGGTGTGTGGTATAAAATCGTTATCGTATGTGGCAGTCTTATGCCCAAACTGACTGCGAATCATATCTGATGCCGTTAAACGGTTTTAGTCGTCTAAGATCTGCTCTAGCGATATTTCGGACATTCTTGGCAAGGGCCCTGGTCAGGCCGCAGCTAGCAGAAACGACCCTTAAGTAAAACAATAGAAGTTTCAGACAGCTATATAAATCCTATTTTGTGTAAAAATAAGTATTCCTTTTGTGTAACAGGCTACAGTAAGTAAGTAAGTAAGAACATACGATAGAGTACAAGGAAAACTCAAGGAAGAAGAAAAAAGAAAAACACAATAACTAGATTTACTAATATTACAAACTAATTAAATACAAATTTATTCCATAAAGCACACTTTGTCCGATGCGTTGCGTTGATTGTATTTTGGTTAAAGTGTTAGGTAGACTTCATTTAGGATAGTGTAGGCTAATTGTTTTTTAAATGACGTAGAGTTTTTATGAAAGTATATGGTCTAGTTACTAGTTTGTAGACCGATTGTATGAATTTTATTATATTTTTTTCTACTCGCCAGCTTTGGCGGATACAAATAAATGAATTGAATTGAAATTGAAAATATAGATTTCCAGGGTGCTGAATAATTCGACTTGACCACTCAATAAATTGAGCCTCTGCTGCACAGAGGGGCTCGCAAATTCCGCCTTCTTCGCAAAGACTGGAGTTTGTTCGCCCATTGCACTGAAGCAAAATAATGTACTTGAAAAAAAAACTTCGCAAAGGTTTCTTTTCACTTTCCGTAAAAATGTCCCAAAAAAATGCTAAAGAAATACGGGGCTGCACTGCATGCTGAAGCTGTACCTATAATAGCTTCAAATCAAATAGTTGTGTTTTTGCAGATACCGTGGTCAGGGGTGTCCCGAAGCACTCAGGCGGGGGGGGGGGGGGGGAGACCCCTCATTTCAACGACTCTTCGATCGTAATATACGACTCGCACGTACCGACACAAATGAACTGTTGCCACTACGCGGCAATGGCGCACATTCCCAACCAACAAATAATAGAGCCGGTGTAAAACCAGCTGCAATGCATCAGCTGAAGTTATTCTTGTCATCAAATATACATACCTTCATAGCCTCCGCTTTAAATTTCAGGTTTCGCTGGAGGAAAGCTTTCAGCGCCTGTACCCGGGACAAATTAAAGCAAGCGATGCGGCGAGTTTTTTTAATCTGCCTTCGTCTAGAAATATTCTAGCCTTTAGTGTGTTTCAAATCTAAAACATTGCAAGCCTAATTGCAAGAAATTGACACATCGTTCCTCTAAATAGAGAATACTACGAAATGCGCCACATGCGAGATTTTGTGAAACGCCGAGGAGCAGAGCGTCTTTTTTGTTCCCATTGAAAAGTAAAGAATAGCTATGAAGTCACGACTCTGTCCATTGAACAAAGTGACAAATACGTGCCCATCAAAAATAAGTAGATTGCTCCGAACTAATAGCAAAAAACGTAATTTTCACGTTAAAAACACAGTTCCTGAGAAACGAAACGGAAAAACAGGTTTGGTAGTGCATTTAAAAAAAAATCCAGATTTACGGACGTAACAAACTTTTGGTCTTCGCCCGACAAGAGTTTAAAGATAGAAAAAGACGCCGATTCGCCGACGAGACTTGAGTTGCGTTTTTTTCCGGGTGTAGTTTCACTGTAGTTTTGATTTACTTTTGTTTCATTATGGAAGTACCGTGTACTCTTTTATTTGTCATTCGACACACTGTACTTTCACGACGAAAACTAATGCAGGTGAGCTACATCTGAAAAATTGCAACTTAAAACTGGTTTGCAGAATTTGTTTTCTTTCTGTGTAAAGACAAACCCCGATTCATTGACGAAACAAACTTTCTTCTTTCGCCCAATAGAAACACCCCAATGCAGCATACTCAAGCACACCCCTCCTTCCGCTCCCATCTGCCGCCTCTCTTCCAACCTCAACGTTTGTGTCCGCAAAGAGCGTGTGCGGAGCGAATACCCAAGCTAGAACCCCGTTACTACCAGTCTACCACGGAGCGGCACCGTAATAGTTTTATCCCTAAATTTGTACATATTTTCAACAAAGAGGTTTAGTCATCCTTGTGTGTGTCTCACTTCTATGTTTTTTGTGTTAGGCCATTTTCAGTTTGAATTATTTATCTTGATATTATGACAGACATTATCGATTTGCCTTCATGTATATTGACGTATTCAACACGCCATTTGGCACCAAGCCACGATATGTGTTGATATTTGAAATAAACTGAAACATCTGAAAGATCTGCCTCAATCTTCATCTGTGACCTTACCACGAAATTAGGTCCGAGTCTTAATACAAGACAGAAGATGCTATACACAGCAAATAAAGAACGATAAGTTCGCTTTTAGAATAACTTAAAGATGAAAGAGAGAGAGAGAGACCGGTTGGCCTAAATCAAAGCATTTTCAAGCTGTATGAGTGGCCTGACTTTTTACGAAGGCTTTTCAGACGTGCCTTAACTCTAGCATACATTGACGTCACATATGGCGGGGGGGGGGGGTGCCGCCCCCCCCCCCAATATTGTCGGCCAGTCAGTAAAAAATAGCTGAAGCGCCTTGAATATTTCGTAAAAACAGTCGGTAAACGGTAAAAATGACCACCTAGTCGGTAAATATCTTGCTACCCCCCAAACATCTTGGATAGTATCGCCTCTGGTATTATTGATGCCAAAAATTTACCTGCCGACTAGAATGAGCTATTCCAGCGTTTGCATAATCCCACCTGTCCTGGGAAACAAATTTCGGGTGTAAAATAAAGTCTTCCTTGTCCGTCTCAAGCTTTGTTCCCACCTCAACCTCGCTTTTGTAATCGACATTTTTCATCTGTTCTGGGCACACTTGTTTGGCGGGTCTCCTGTCATTTAAAAATTCTATTCCTTCTTTTTCACTTAGAGTCATAGTTTGACGAACAGTCCATGCACATAACCTTGTCTCTCGCTTTTGGTCTGTAAGGTAAATCAGTGTTATCCAGTCAGACTTCACTTTAACAACTAACCTATTGTATCTTTGACAGGCTAAAATCTGAAAGACCTAAGTAACGCAGATACAAACCGCATGGGAGTAGAACAAGTAGCCGTATTGCTACCCCCATGAATCATGTCTCCGACCTATCGGGTTTACGAAACCTGGTTTAAACGCCTCGACTTGTCTTTAAGAACGGGCTTACGATTGAAGATGTGCAGAGCCAAAGTTAACTTTTTTTTTTGAAAACGGCTCGGATTGTATTTGACTAAAATGAATGCCTGGGACCTCGGCGAGGCCAAATAAACGACTGATACGACTTAGCAAAAGGCAGGGTGGGGGTGAATCAGCCCCCCTCCCCCTTTCGGACCACCCCTGACCATGGTATCTGATACCACGGTCTAAAGTCGCTTTTGCATTTATCTTGGTATCTGACACTACGGTCAAAAGGTGTTTTTGGGATCCCAAAACGTAAGTGGAGGGATACCTATGACATCGCAAAAGTTGTCCGTCTGTCCGTCCGTCCGTCTGTAAGCACGATAACTCTCGAAGGGAATGAGATATTTTGATGAAACTTGGTGTGAGGGTTCGTTGGGTCGTCGGACCAGTCAAGTTCGTAGATGGGCTTTGTAGCTCTACATTTAGGGGTGGGGGAGGGGATTCAAATTAAGAGACAAACAAAATATTTTGAAACAGCTAATGTAATAGTCCATTATGGGGTAAGAAGACATGCTGAACACGATGGTGAAAACCATTTTGTCGTCGGACATGTAGTTCGCCCGGAATCCGGTCAAAACCGGAAAGTTTTTCGAAAGTACAAGTTTTATTTGAAGTTGATTAGATGTTCGATTTAGGGGTAGGAAGACATGCTGAAGACGATGGTGTAAATTATTTTCTCGACGGACAAGTATTTCGCCCGGAATCCGGCCCAAACCGGAAAGTTTGTTGAAAGTAAAAGTTTTATTTGAAATTGATTAGATGTTCGGTTTAGGGGTAGGAAGACATGCTGAAGACGATGGTGAAAACTATTTTCTCGATGGACAACTATTTCGCCCGGCATCCGGCCCAAACCGTAAAGTTTGTTGAAAGTAAAAGTTTTATTTGAAGTTGATTAAATTTCGATTTAGAGGTACGGAGACATGCTGAAGACGATGGTGAAAACTATTTTCTCGACGGAGAAGTATTTCGACCGGAATCTGGCCCAAACCGGAAAGTTTGTCAAAATTAAAAGTTTTGTTTGGAGTTAATTAGATGTTTGATTTAGGGCAAGAAGACATGCTAAACACTTATGTGAAAACAAGTTTCTACCCGGACACGTAGTTCGTCCGGAATCCGGCCAAAACCGGAAAACTGTTGGAAGTCAAAGTTTTATTTCTAGTTGATTAGATAAGCGATTTAGGGGTAAGACGAGATGCTGAGTCCCTGTGTGACAATCATATTTTACCCGGACATATAGTTCGACCGGAATCCGGCTGGAATAGGAAAATTTGTTATAAGCTAAATTTCTATTTGAAGTTGATTAGATGTTCATTACTGGGGAAAGAAGATACCCTGATTTCGTCTTTGAGCTTTCTTTTTCGCCGGACGAGTAGTTCTGGAGTTCGGCCGGAACCGGGAAATTGGCAGAAGTGGCAGGAAGTTTTCGTCAAAACAGATATGACTTATAGGGGTAACCACACATGCTGAATCCAAATCTGAACTTGGTTTTCTCAGGTGATTAGCTATTTGGCCTTAATCTGTTTCTGAATTTTAATTTCAAAAATGTTCAAGGAGTCTGGCGAAGACTGGATCTGGCTAAGACAAGACCCAGTTGTCTGGATCAGATATTGAATTTTTGGGATCCGATCGAAACCTTTGGTCTTGTTGCAGTAGTCGTGGTATCTGACCAGTTATCGTGTTATCTGTTATTCAGATACCACGGCCCGGTCGTGGTAACTGATGGTTTCTGAAAAAGTCATCTCACTTTCATCAGTTTTTGGCAAATTGGCGTGAAAGAAGTTTGGCATCAGTGATGTGACTGAATATTAGTTTTTGGGATCCCAAAACGTAAGTGGAGGGATACCTATGACATCGCAAAAGTTGTCCGTCCGTCCGTCCGTCTGTAAGCACGATAACTCTCGAAGGGAATGAGATATTTTGATGAAACTTGGTTTGAGGATTGTTTGGGTCAAGGGTACGGTCGAGTTCGTAAATGGGCTCTGTAGCTCTATATTTGGGGGTGGGGGAGGGGGTTCAATTTAAGGGACAAACAAAATATTTTTAAACAGCTAATGTGATAGTCGATTATGGGGTAAGAAGACATGGTGAGCACGATGGTGACAATCATTTTCTCGCCGGACAAGTAGTTCGTCCCGAATCCGGCAAAAACCGGAAAGTTTGTTAAAAGTAAAAGTTTCATTTGAAGTTGATTAAATGTTTGATTTAGGGGTAAGAAGACATGCTGAGCCTGATGGTGAAAATCATTTTGTCGCTGGACAAGCAGTTCGTCCGGAATCCGGCCAAAACCGGAAAGTTGGTTAAAAGTAACAGTTTCATTTGAAGTTGATTAAATGTTTGATTTCTGGGTAAGAAGACATGCTGAACCCGATGGTGAAAACCATTTTCTCGCCGGGCAACTAGTTCGCCTGTAATCCGGCCAAAACCGGAAAATATGTTAAAAGTAAAAGCTTTATCTGAAGTTGATTAGATGATATATCTAGGGGTAAGAAGAGACGCTGAGTGTGTATATAATGATCATTTTTTACCCGGACATATAATTAGTCCGGAATCCGGTTGTACCCGCATTTTTTTTAAGTCAAAATTTTATTTAAAGTTGATTAGATTTCTTTATAGGGATAAGGAGATACGCCGGCTTCGTTTCTTTTCTTTTTTTGCTGGACTAGTAGTTTGCTCGGAATTCGGGCGAAACCGCAAATTTGGCAGTAGTAAAGCAGGAAGTTTCGGTCAATATCGTCAAAATAGATATGGCTTATAGAGGTATAGATAGGTAGATAGAATATCTGAACTAGGTTTTCTCTGATGATTAGCCTGGCGAAGACAAGACCGAATTGTCTGGATCAAATCTTAGATTTTTGGGATCCCATCGACACCTTTGGTCTTGTTCTTTTGGGATGACCTCGAACAGCGCAATGTCGGCAATAGTCGTTCTTGCAGAGCAGCCGTATATCAGATACCACGGTAACTACAAAAACGACTAATTGCAGATCTAGTGACCGTGGTAACAGATACCATGGTATCTGCAAAAACGCAACTAATTTCGTCGTGACAGAATTTTTGGCGGTTTGGGCCGGATTCCGGTCGAAATACTTCTCCGTCGAGAAAATAGTTTTCACCATCGTTTTCAGCATGTCTCCGTACCTCTAAATCGAAATTTAATCAACTTCAAATAAAACTTTTACTTTCAACAAACTTTACGGTTTGGGCCGGATTCCGGGCGAAATAGTTGTCCATCGAGAAAATAGTTTTCACCATCGTCTTCAGCATGTCTTCCTACCCCTAAACCGAACATCTAATCAATTTCAAATAAAACTTTTACTTTCAACAAACTTTCCGGTTTGGGCCGGATTCCGGGCGAAATACTTGTCCGTCGAGAAAATAATTTACACCATCGTCTTCAGCATGTCTTCCTACCCCTAAATCGAACATCTAATCAACTTCAAATAAAACTTGTACTTTCGAAAAACTTTCCGGTTTTGACCGGATTCCGGGCGAACTACATGTCCGACGACAAAATGGTTTTCACCATCGTGTTCAGCATGGCCGGAACTTCTGCACTTTCATCATGAAGTAGGAAAAAATCTCACTTTTTCCGTACGGAATTGCGGAATCGAGAATCCTGTCAGGAACTGCAAACCGTGACCGCCCGACTCTGGTGGTTTGTCCAAACCGTAGCTTCCTCAAACTCATGCAATAATGCATCTTATTAGCCAGGAAAAGTGTTAATCACTTTCGTCTTCGACGGATACAAAACTAAAGCAAAAAATAGTTGATAGTGCAGAACGGATACGTCAGCTGAAGTTTACTAGACTATGTTTCTTGTTTCCCTTCAAAAGGTAATTTTGACCCTTTTTTATGTTTCTTGACAAAACTATTGTTATATCCCAAGTGTTACATTTCACGAAAAGATGACATTTGAAGTGGGCTTAACAGATAACTTTTCATAACTTTTAACACAGAGATGCGATCAAACGTCTGACAGTGTAAAAGGGACTCAAAGATGAGAAAGACCGGACATCCAGGTTAGCCAGGTTTAAAAGCTAAAGCTCCCTCCAGCAAATTGCAGTGTTCGGTATGACCGTTCATTCGCCCCGTACTTTTGCAAAAATTTTAACAGTGACTTTGTATCTTTGACGTGCCAGTGCTATTCGTTTTTGGATAATCATGGCTAATTAGTAAACTTGATTTGCTTTGATTTGATAGCGGGTTTGGGTGTTGAGGACATTTTTTTTACTTGTCCGTTGTATATTTAGAAAGATTTCCACCATCATCTTATGCAGTGTGAAGAAGGAAAAAGATGGCGAGTATCACTCCCCAAGCCTGGAGTTTGCGAAGGAGGCGCTCCGAGCCCACCCGTTCTTCTTGACACTTGCTGTAAGTAGTCGTTTTACTGTTCCCTAGGGGTCACTTAGTGGAGACGAGGAATATCGCAAATATAGATAAATCCAATCGCACTTCCTTTCTCGACTAATAATTATCACAAATAAGAATGTAACACCCACTAGTCCTAAATGTTAAATTATGTAAAGTCACGGAACTAACATAATAAAGAAAGATCAATATTCTTTGAGCCCAAGCTGACTTTGAAACATTTATTCAAACAATGTTTACAACGGATTCGTCAGCTATGATTTTTCATCAGCGATATTTCGGCCCTTCTTGGCAAGGGTCCTCGTCAGGCTGTCAATCTTCTGGTTCAACTTCGGGGAAGGAAACAAACCTATAAAGATTACATGTAAGATTACAGGTTTGTTTCCTTCCCCGAAGTTGAACCAGAAGATTGACAGCGCTGACGAATCCGTTGTAAACATTGTTTGAATAAAAGAAAGATCATGATTTATTTCAGTTTGTGATATTCTTTTTTTCTCATTTGGATTGCTTTTACAAAGCACTATGATTTATAGTTTATTTTAAATGTTTTACTCTTGTTAATTTTAGTTTTGGAATGCCTTAAGCTCCCGATGAACAATTTATCTCAAAATAGTATTATGCAGTAGTACGAAAAAGTTGCATGCAGTACTAACGATGCTACTACATGCTTCTACTTCAAGGCTACCGTGTTACTGCATACTATATGCTACTATTAGCAAGACTGGATGCTACTATGGCAAGACAGGATGCCACCGGATACTACTACATAAGATTGGACCAGTCCGAGGCACATTAAATGATAGTATTCTTTGCTATTACATAGTATTACAGGCAACGTTTTCGTACTACTACGCAGGCTACACATTTTTCATCGGGGTAGATCAAGTAATAAATTCGTTCATTCATTCAAGAACGATTATTCGAATCGGAATCAGTTTATATCATTCTGGAATTAGTTGTTGGGATTCTTCCTATATGCAATGACTTTGGTCGCTTACAAGAAAGAAACAGAGTTAGAATTGGGATGTTGTTGTTGTTGTTGAATTGGGGTTTTGTTGTTGAGATTCTTCCTATATGCAATGCCGTTGGTCGCTTACAAGAAAGAAACAGAGTTAGAATTGGGATTTTTTTGTTGTTGTTGAATTGGGATTTTGTTGTTGTTGGGATTCTTCCTATATGCAATGACGTTGGTCGCTTACAAGAAAGAAACAGAGTTGGACTTGGGATTTTGTTGTTGTTGTTGAATTGGGATTTTGTTGTTGGGATTTCTTATCATGAACCGAGTTTTGCTGTACAGAAAACAATTGTTCTTCCTCACATAATACATTCCTTGTATGCATTCCCAAAAAAGCCCTTTGAGCCATGACGGAACACCCCCCCCCCCCCCACACTCCAATGTTGTCGGTAAGAAATAGCTGAGTCGGCGCGAAGCGATTTTTCGTAAATACAGCCGGTTTTTTGGGATCCCAAAACGTAAGTGGAGGGATACCGACATCGCAAAAGTTGTCCGTCTGTCCGTCCGTCTGTAAGCACGATAACTCTCGAAGGGAATGAGATATTTTGATGAAACTTGGTGTGAGGATTCGTTGGGTCGTCGGACCAGTCGAGTTCGTAGATGGGCTTTGTAGCCCTACATTTAGGGGGGGGGGGGTCAAATTAAGGGGCTAACAAAATATTTTGAAACAGCTAATGTGATAGTCGATTATGGGGTAAGAAGACATGCTGAACACGATGGTGAAAACCATTTTGTCATCGGACAAGGAATCCGGCAAAAACCGGAAACTTTGTTAAAAGTAAAAATATATTGGAAGCTGATTAGATGTTCTGTTTAGGAGTAGGAAGACATGATGAAGACGATGATGAAAACCACTTTCTCGACGGACAAGTAGTTCGCCCGGAATCCGGCCCAAACCGGAAAATTGTTCGAAGTTAAAGCTTTATTTGGAGTAGATTAGATAACCAATTTAGGGGTAAGAAGAGATGTTGAATCCGTGTGTGACAATCATATTTTATCCGGACATATAGTTCGACCGGAATCCGGCTGGAGCCGGAAAATTTGTTATAAGTTCAGTTTTTATTTGAAGTTGATTAGATGTTCATTATTGGGGAAAGAAGATACCCTGAGTTCGTTTTTGAGCTTTCTTTTCTCGCCGTACAAGTAGTTCTGGAGTTCGACTGAAACCGGAAAATTGGCAGAAGTGGTAGGAAGTTTTCGTCAAAACAGATATGACTTATAGGTATATCTGAACTTGATTTTCTCAGATGATTAGCTATTTGGCCTTAATCTGTTTCTGAATTTTAATAGTAAAAATGTTCAAGGAGTCTGGCCATGACTGGATCTGCCTAAGACAAGACCCAGTTGTCTGGATCAGACATTGAGTTTTGGGATCCCATCGAAACCTTTGGTCTGGTTTTTCTTGGAAACAGTCGATTTTTGGGATCCCAAAACGTAAGTGGAGGGATACCTATGACATCGCAAAACTTGTCCGTCTGTCCGTCCGTCTGTAAGCACGATAACTCTCGAAGGGAATGAGTTATTTTGATGAAACTTGGTGTTAGGATTCGTTGGGTCGTCGGACTAGTCAAGTTCGTAGATGGGCTTTGTAGCCCTACATTTAGGGGTGGGGGAGGGGATTCAGATTAAGGGGCAAACAAAATATTTTGAAACAGCTAATGTGATAGTCGATTATGGGGTAAGAAGACATGCTGAACACGATGGTGAAAACCATTTTGTCATCGGACAAGTAGTTCGCCCGGAATCCGGCCAAAACCGGAAAGTTTGTTAAATGTAAAAGTTTTGTTTGAAGTTGATTAAATGTTTGATTTAGGGGTAGGAAGACATGCTGAAGACGATGGTGAAAACTATTTTCTCGACGGACAAGTATTTCGACCGGAATCCGGCCCAAACCGGAAAGTTTGTCAAAATTAAAAGTTTTATTTGGAGTTGATTAGATGTTCGATTTAGGGCAAGAAGACATGCTGAACACTTGTGTGAAAACAATTTTCTACCCTGACATGTAATTCGCCCGGAATCCGGCCAAAACCGGAAAACTGTTGGAAGTTTTTTTTCTAGCTGATTAGATAAGCGATTTAGGGGTAAGAAGAGATGCTGAGTCCCTGTATTACAATCATATTTTACCCGGACATATATAGTTCGACCGGAATCCGGCTGGAATTGGAAAATTTGTAATAAGCTAAATTTTTATTTGAGGTTGATTAGATGTTCAATAGAAAGAAGATACCCTGATTTCGTCTTTGAGCTTTCTTTTTTCGCCGGACAAGTAGTTCTGGAGTTCGGCCGGAACCGGGAAATTGACAGAAGTGGCAGGAAGTTTTCGTCAAAACAGATATGACTTATAGGGGTAAACACACATGCTGAATCCTTATCTGAACTTGGTTTTCTCAGGTGATTAGCTATTTGGCCTTAATCTGTTTCTGAATTTTAATTTCAAAAATGTTCAAGGAGTCTGGCGAAGACTGGATCTGGCTAAGACAAGACCCAGTTGTCTGGATCAGATATTGAATTTTTGGGATCCGATCGAAACCTTTGGTCTTGTTGCAGTAGTCGTGGTATCTGACCAGTTATCGTGTTATCTGTTATTCAGATACCACGGCCCGGTCGTGGTAACTGATGGTTTCTGAAAAAGTCATCTCACTTTCATCAGTTTTTGGCAAATTGGCGTGAAAGAAGTTTGGCATCAGTGATGTGACTGAATATTAGTTTTTGGGATCCCAAAACGTAAGTGGAGGGATACCTATGACATCGCAAAAGTTGTCCGTCCGTCCGTCCGTCTGTAAGCACGATAACTCTCGAAGGGAATGAGATATTTTGATGAAACTTGGTTTGAGGATTGTTTGGGTCAAGGGTACGGTCGAGTTCGTAAATGGGCTCTGTAGCTCTATATTTGGGGGTGGGGGAGGGGGTTCAATTTAAGGGACAAACAAAATATTTTTAAACAGCTAATGTGATAGTCGATTATGGGGTAAGAAGACATGGTGAGCACGATGGTGACAATCATTTTCTCGCCGGACAAGTAGTTCGTCCCGAATCCGGCAAAAACCGGAAAGTTTGTTAAAAGTAAAAGTTTCATTTGAAGTTGATTAAATGTTTGATTTAGGGGTAAGAAGACATGCTGAGCCTGATGGTGAAAATCATTTTGTCGCTGGACAAGCAGTTCGTCCGGAATCCGGCCAAAACCGGAAAGTTGGTTAAAAGTAACAGTTTCATTTGAAGTTGATTAAATGTTTGATTTCTGGGTAAGAATGGTGAAAACTATTTTCTCGACGGACAAGTATTTCGACCGGAATCCGGCCCAAACCGGAAAGTTTGTCAAAATTAAAAGTTTTATTTGGAGTTGATTAGATGTTCGATTTAGGGCAAGAAGACATGCTGAACACTTGTGTGAAAACAATTTTCTACCCTGACATGTAATTCGCCCGGAATCCGGCCAAAACCGGAAAACTGTTGGAAGTTTTTTTTCTAGCTGATTAGATAAGCGATTTAGGGGTAAGAAGAGATGCTGAGTCCCTGTATTACAATCATATTTTACCCGGACATATATAGTTCGACCGGAATCCGGCTGGAATTGGAAAATTTGTAATAAGCTAAATTTTTATTTGAGGTTGATTAGATGTTCAATAGAAAGAAGATACCCTGATTTCGTCTTTGAGCTTTCTTTTTTCGCCGGACAAGTAGTTCTGGAGTTCGGCCGGAACCGGGAAATTGACAGAAGTGGCAGGAAGTTTTCGTCAAAACAGATATGACTTATAGGGGTAAACACACATGCTGAATCCTTATCTGAACTTGGTTTTCTCAGGTGATTAGCTATTTGGCCTTAATCTGTTTCTGAATTTTAATTGTAAAAATGTTCAAGGAGTCTGGCGATGACTGGATCTGGCTAAGACAAGACCCAGTTGTCTGGATCACATATTGAATTTTTGGGATCCCATCGAAACCTTTGGTCTTGTTCTTAAAAACAGTCGGTCTTTTGGTAAAATCAGTCAGTATATTTGGGCCTTCCTATTGGACGGTCAATGCTTGAGACGCGGCAGTTACTACTTTCTCACTTCCAGATGAGGGCTTCGTTTGTTGTTTACGTGTAGCCGGATAGTTGCAAATAAGTGGAAATCTGACCGTCGTCTGTTGGCCCGTTTGTACAATGCTATGGTTTTGCCCCATTATTTGTACCTTAGCCCATTTTGGCGTATTTTTACGACAACAGGTAGTCTGAAATTGCGCTCAGTCTACTACAAATATGCAAAGTTTCTGTTGTGTTTGCCACCATGGACAAGTAACAGATATGTTTCGTGTCGGTACGGCGTTACGAATCCGGAAGAAGCAGTCGTTGCGCAGATTGCTCATTATAATTTGTCAGTTGAGTCCCACCCCTGAGCTATGATTCTGCAACAGTAGTTGGTATATGTTGTTGGTTGTTGTGATCGTTCGTTTTTGTTGTTGCCAGAGGAATTAATGTTTTTCGTTTCTTCTTTTCTTGCCTTATCTTTTGTTGTGCTCCGTCTGTTTTTTAATTGATGTGTAATAAATGCATTCATTCAGTTACGTATCAGATACCACGATAACTGGCCAGATACTACGATAACTGCAAAAACGCCTTTTGATCATGGTATCAGATGCCACGATAACTGAAAACGACTTTAGACCGTGGTATCAGATACCATGGTATCTACAAAAACGTAACTCTTGTGTACGTAGCATAATTTGAATTTCGCGAGTGAATCTGACGCTCCACCATCTAGTGACGAAAAGTCTAGAGCTCCGCCTTGAAAAACCTCCTTACCAAAAGAATATTTCCCTAAATTTTTCTGTCGTAATCTTTTTTGTTGAACAACTCCAAGCACCTTGGATCCCTGTTTCCGTTCCGAAAGAAGCCTTGTATTGTTTTTATTGCCTCCTGGAGCGAAGCACTCGAGGATAATGCAGTCGATATGAATTGCCCAAGCTCTGGCTCTCTGGGGATTTTCCAGGGGACTTGAAGAAGATTCAGGAGTTCCACGGGGATTATTCTTTAGCGGGAAGGGGAGTTTTGCAGAGTGGCCTGCAGTTTACTCCACTGGTGGATCAGACAGCAGGGCTGAGCGGTCACGGACTGTAGTTTCTGCCAGAAGCATTGCTCTCCAGAAAGCATTGTTCAAATAGGTGTAACATGGCGTATACAGTTTCGTCTTTTCCTCGGGGTGCGCTGGAATAAGCTGTATAGGAAGAATAGACCTGGGTTTTATTTTCTCTTATGCCCGGACCCCACTACGGACATACCTGTTCTTAAATCGGTCTTGACCCCTTTTTAACACCGTTTTTTAGACGTTCCTCCTTCAACCCGTTCATAAAATCTGGGATGGTAAATCGCTCTCCCGTTTTTAGTTTGTTATGAACAACGAATGAGAGAGGAGCGTCCTAAAAACGTATTAAAAATCAGTCTAAAAATGTCTAAAAACCGAATTACGAACAGGTGGAGCCGAGGGACGGCGTAAGATAGCAAGAATATGAATCCCACTTCTGACACCATTGTTACGATGACTGTATTTGTATATGGAGTTTGCACTCTCAAACCTGATGTTATGGCGAGGGGTGTAGTAAGCCGGACATAAGATGGTAAATGTCCAGGTAAACAATCATCGGAGTCAGGATGGCCTAGGGCGTTGGTGGCCTACTACACGTGCAGAACTTCACGGGTTCATTATGGATTCCCCTGGTCGATTCACACTATGGTTTGCATACCGAACACAAAACAGGTTATCAACCACCCATCATACACTAGGCCTTACAGGCCAGCCCACTCTTAGGAGCTTAACAAAGACTCATAGAAGTGACCTATGGTCCGTAAGTAAACAAAAGGTTTTATTAATAGATGTACTTACAAAAGAACAATCTTTAAGTGAAAAGAGTTGTTACCCGGCCGGGAACCGGGAAAGAAGTCTTTTGAAGAAGGTGACTCACACCCGGCGTGGCCAGAGAGTTAATAATTAATACGAAAGAGTGGCCGCGACGGTATAAAAGATAAAAGACACAGGCAATGGAAGGGAGTAACGCTGCCTAGCGGCGGCATAAGGAAAACGTACGGAATGCAGATGGCATCACCGTAACAGGTAGTTTCTGCCAGAATTTCGTAATCGTCATAAATTTCCCACGGAATAGTTAGTTGTTCAGCTTTTCGATGGAAAACAGAGAATTCACTGGGAAAACTCTGTCACTACTGTGAGATAAACAATCCCCCTCGAACTTGTCCGCAATCTGAGAAATCGGATTGTCTTTGTGTCTTTCAATGTCGTTAGGTAGTCCAAAAGTTAGAGAGGCAAAAACATTATATCTCAAAATTTTGTGTCACCGGGCTGAAACTGTATTTAAAAGACGTACACGCGTTTAATTGTTCGGTTATGTTTAGTACAGTTTTGTATTACTCCATGTAACTAAGAAGCGGGTTATAAATAAGTAATAATAATAATTATAAGATTTCTGGGATCTTTTGAATATTGCGCGAAACATACCAGAATTGTGGGCAAATTTGTTCGTTTCGGAAGACAACATTTTTTCCCCAGTAGTTTGTTAGCGGTCGGTCGTGATACAGTTTAGGGTTATGTCAGGATGACAGGGAATGGTCAGTGTGGGGTACTTGACGTGTTACATGTTAAATTTGGCTTTTGCCCAATCTGTTCCTGTGAGTCTTGCCTAGACCCCTTAAACGTACTCTTCAGTGCCGGATTACCCCCCCCCCCCGTAATAGCCCTTAGACAATCAAAAATGAGGGGGCCTCCGTCACAAATTTATCTCCCAATACGTTTCTGATTTGCCGGTTCGGTCGAAAACCGGACCCCGAACCCCAGATTCCGCAAAACTGCGTTCCACTTCCGGATTCCGGTGGACTCGCCGGGTCATTTATTACAATGACCCCGGACTCCTTGAGGCTCATATCTAGTTTTCGATTTTTACCATAAAAAAGTGTTGTAAGCCGATTTCTGTTACACAAAACGCGGAAACGCGGCTTACAGTTCTTACTGTTTATTAAAAGCAAGCCAAACGTAAGGGTTATTCTAATCCTTTGTTGTGGGGCCTCAAAAAAAGAACGAACCTTTAGGCAGGCTCCTGCTTAGTCCATAGGCGTTTCTCCATGCTCCCACAAACGGTTTGTGGGTCGATTTTGGCTCAAAAAGAGTGTTTCCGCGACCAACAAGATTCTCGTGGCTCGCTTTGTGGCTCGAATTTGACAAACAACTGGCGAGGTGATTGTCGATTTTGTGGCTCGATTCTGGCGGGAAATTCAAATTAGCAGCACAATAGTGTCTGAACAATAAAGTTAACTACTTTTCCAAACATATAGACTTAAAACTGAGGATCTCTTTTGCACATAATGGTAAGGAAACAAGCCTGGAGTTCTATTTATTGAGATTTTACGTCAGTTTTTATTTTTATTTTCAGATATTTGAAATTTCTGCACAAAAATTTACAAAAAGGCGTTTCCGCGAGTTTCAACTCGTGGCTCGACTGTGTGGCACACACTCGTGTTTCTGCGACAAACACCCAGGAGTCTGTGGCCCACAATTCTGTCGCGGAAAAAGGCCTTATTTGTTAATCTGTCACTCCTTATCTTCACAACATTCAAAAACGGGACTATTCCTTCAGACATCAATATGGAATCTAATTACGGCATGCTCATCTGTAAATAAAACTTAGCGCTCTCTGGACGATTTTCATATACATGAGTAAAAGAGTTTTTATGGGACACTGGTCCAGGGACTGTCAGGGGCTCCACACCACATCCGGGTGGAGGGTGACCGTGGCAGAGTGGTCCATACTTGTGTGATAAGTGGGGTGTGTCGAAGACTCCCAGAAGCATTTAATCGATTTTCGCCTATTCAGGGATTAATTTCTGACTGTGGATTCAGGATTTGCAACCTGGTTCCTGGTCTGGTTCCTGACATTTTCCGACGTTCGATAACAGATAACACATGTCTGTGCATATTTGTGTTAAAGATTATGAGGATTATTATTAAAATTACAATTCATTTATTCCCAAAATTCTGATAATACAAAACGCACATAGGATTGTCAAAATATGACGGATGACCCTTTAAAGTTATCTTTTCGCAAGTGCTCTCTCGAAACGTAACGCACTTACAACCGTCATAACAAAAATATCATTCGAAATAACATTTAAAATAAGGATGCGCAACCACATGTTGTCTGTTATCAATCTTCTGACAATTTAAATTTGGTTGCTAGTTTTTATTATTTTAGTTCTCTCAAAAGGTCGCTGCAGAAGGTACACATCCTTTTTTTAGTTCACAGATTTATTTATTTTATCCCCAGCGTTCAGATTTTCAATCTCACACACCTACGGAAAACCCATGTTCGGGTCTTCTTTTAGCTGTTTCTCATCTCCGACTCAAAACTTTCTTTAGACATGACTCGATCTGCCATTTGACCTGGTTATTTTCTTACAGCTCCAAAATGTGGCAAGGGAGAGTTTTTTAACGTCTCAGCAATCAGATGTGAGACTTGCGCCCCCGGTAGTTATTCCGTGGGAGATGGCGTTATTTACAACACGTGGAGTTCGCTTCCAGAAGCTTTTACTTCAGAGTCAGAGCATTTTTCTTCTCCAGCTGGAGGCGTGGTCCTAAGCAGCAGAGTAGAGCAGTTTGACTGCAGTACAAAGTAAGCATAGTTGCTGTCTGCACATATTTCGAAACTCCCAAGACAAGGTTGGCGACAGAGCAAAATATATATTCAAACAATGTTTACAACGGATACGTCAGCTATGATTCTTCATCAGCGATATTTCGGCCCTTCTTGGCAAGGGTCCTCGTCAGGCTGTCAATCCTCTGCTTTAACTTTGGGGAAGGAAACAAACCTGTAATAAATCAATGTTTCCTTCCCCAAAGTTAAACCAGAGGATTGACAGCCTGACGAGGACCCTTGCCAAGAAGGGCCGAAATATCGCTGATGAAGAATCATAGCTGACGTATCCGTTGTAAACATTGTTTGAATAAATGTTTCAAAGTCAGCTTGGGCTCAAAGAATATTTTTTTAGAGCAAAACAACACTAGGGAGCAGCGCCAAGAATTAGATAGATAGATAGAGAGTTTATTGTAAAAATCAACTATCGTGGTTATAATCCAAATTTGCGATTATTGTCAAAGAAACAGAACAAATTACAATATATGTATCTAATGTCAGTACGCTTAAAAATTCACGCTTCGTTAAAATATTTCACGAACTATGGGAGAAGTGAATAGCAGCGACAATTGGCCATATTCCTGTTCAGCGCTTCCAAGCGGACTAGTTTCTGTTGATCCCTCCATGCCTCACCGTCATTATTTGAATCAGACATGGTAAAATAGATCCATAGGTTTGTAAGTGGAAAACCTGTCATCTGTGTCCCAGGTATTGGAGGTTTTGCATATGTTTTGGCAGCAGAAAGTGCAAGTGACTCACTACCCTATGGATTCGACTTTTTACTATGTCTTAACCAACACTTGTGTAGACATAGTAAAAAGTCGAATCCATAGGGTAGTGGGTCGCTTTCCCTTTCTGCTGCTAAAACATATGTAAAACCTCCATTACCTGGGACACAGATGACAGGTTTTCCACTTACTAACCTGTGGATCTATTTTACCATGTCCGATCCAAATAATGACTGTGAGGCATAGGGGGATTAACAGAAACTAGTCCGCTTGGAAGCGCTGAACAGGAATATGGCCAATAGCAGCATTAGCGATAGTGAACGTCCCTACTAAAACTCAATCAGCCGTGCACCAGCGCTGGCTCCAATAACTTCATATTCTGAACACAGCAAAAAAAAGATATGACCTCCACTGTTTCCTCGATGCGTGCAGACCGTATCTTGGCTTTACTAGGAATTTCTAAATCCGCAAGTTTGCATCGCTTTAAATGCCGTAAGCGTAATTGGCGGCGCTATTAGTATGTCCCGTTTGCGAAGCAAGGAAACTATAGGTCTTGACACTACTTCCTAGTGTTATTTTGCTCTTGTTGGCGACTAGATTTTAGAATGCAAGAGCGTTCGACACCATTTATACTCCTTCCATCTTGTACTGTTCCGGTGTATAGCACATTATGCGGAAAAAAGACACCAAAGCTTCAAAGACGTCTTATTATATTCAATGCAAATTTTTGTATGAACCTCCCTCGTTTCTGTCGCAGCCGCAAAAATAGTTCAGAAGTTCGGTGTCGAAGATGTCATTCAGTCACTAGAGAAAATGTCAGCGTCGCTATTATTTGCATACCTGCATGACCAACAAATACGGTATCGTTGACCCGATTCGGAAGCTCGATGAGCTGTCAACGATTAAAATGCAACCATAGCGGCGATGAGAGGCAAGGGATTTTTCTTTGACAATTTTTGTATTATAAGTGTGGTTTTCCCTCTGTGATTTGCCCTTTGTTTTTCTTTGTTGTGTAAGCTTTGTCTGTGTTTTTTCTACTTTCTTTATGTGATTTTGCCTTTTGTTTTTCTTTGTTGTTTGATCTTTTTCTCTGTTTTTTCTACTTTCTATATTTATATACTCCATATTTTTCTCTTTCCTATAAGATGGGTGAATATAAACATTACATATGTACATCACGTTATCCAGGTCTTCGAGTACACGATCTTTTTCATGCAATTGTGTAGGCCTATAGGTAGAAATTATGTCCAAATTGTGTGTGATTTTTCTTTGTTATTTTCTACTCAGCTATCGCCTTGTACATATGCCGGGCTGTAAACAAAATATATATATACTAGAGGAGGTCTGGAGCATTTTGCAGTTCTCTAGTTTCATGGATTGGCGAGATCATGGTTTTACTCGCGCTTTATGACTAAACTAAAGTTCATTCTAGGTCTGGATGGCAGCCGAAGGGGTCACACATAGCATTCGGGGGAGGACCCTGTGTGGCATCTCTTTACTTGACCGTTAACCTTGTCCGACCCGGAACTATTACCACCGTCTACCAGTATCCGGATGAGGATGTCATATTCGAATATCAGGTAAAGCTTATTGAGCTTATGTATGAACTTTTGGCTGAGACTTTTCAATCGTCACATGACTGTCAGCAACGAGAAATTATTGCTGTAGGACAGTCCTAGCTCATAGACGATCAGTATTTTTTGTTTCCGTTGAATCGTGTCTGAGCAAAATTGATCATTACAAAAAGGCAGCTGGGATCGAGCCCATGACACGCCAGGAGTTTAGAACCGTCTTTCGCTGCTGATATCCAGTATTTGAAGATACAAAATAGGTTTGCAAAAGCCGACCTGCTTGAACATCGTTGGCCTTTTTAAGCTTTGTTTGGCATGGAAAAAAAGAAGAAATAATCGAGTTTAATTATACAATTTTACAATTATACAATTTTTTTAATTATACAATTTCTCACCTAGTTCATAACTGAAATTTCATGTCGGAAAGTACTGAGTTAATATGTGGCCTAGCCCCGAATACGTAGCATAAATGGGGGGGGGGGCATAAATAGCAGGGAGAGGGGATCGCCTAGACCATGCGTGAACGGTAGTGTGTTACTGTTACTGTTCTTGCTTAGAGCCATCTTTACGGTATACTAATAAACGAGTTGTCTTTTCTTTCGGGAGTTCTCGCGGCGGAACGTTTCCGAAAAGGAAGGATCATCTGTTAAAGGACCCCTCGCACTATTTTCTCTTCAACTTACAGTATTTTAAAATATTTGAATAATTTAAAACTATAAGGCTGTGCTTTCAACAAATAACCAACGGTTTTGGCTGTTTTAAGCCTTTTCCGAGACACGTTGATTTGTAGCGAAAACAGGGTTTTTAACCGGTTTTTCTGATGGAAGTACTTCTCGCAGACAACCGTCGACAGCGTGATACACATCGAAGGTAGCAAAAGACGACAAGTGAGAAAATCAGCGTGGTTTTGTTAGAGGGTTAGAATGTACCCTACGATATCGGGGTCTCTGGGTTTAGAAATATGTGGAGTGATTATGGAAGTAGGTTGCATTAGTATTATAGGTAAGACAGGTCCTTTAAGTTGCGAAAGCTGATTTTCCTCTGAAAAGATGCTATCAAGTTATCGTGTCTGTTTTCAGTCTGATGACGACAAGTGCCAGTCCTACCGCCTATCTGACGAGGAAAGCCGGTGGCCCCCAGCTACCCAAGAAGGAGAATGGTTATCGCACAAGGTCTCCTTCCCAAAGGGGAACTATAAGATAACGTGGCGGGCCGTCGCTGCCTCCTTAAAGTCCACCAAACCTCTCCTGATTCGAAGTATACAAATACAAGGATCGAGCGGGATCAGTGAATGCTACCCCTGCCCGGCCGGGTTCTATGCCGATCTACCAGGGTCAGGGGACTGCAAAAAATGCCCGATGAATCAGATTTCGATACCAGGTAGTATTGGATGTTCAACGTGCTCTTCAGATGATTACGCGAGTGAGGAGGGGGATGCTTGCATCCCGAGGTCCCCTTGTACCAGCGCTGATTATTATGAAGTATATTCGCAGTGCGACAGCCACAATAAGGTAACTACATTTTTAGTAGAGATATTTTATGGCACTTTCCCTTCGGCCAAGTGCCATACAGCGATCGCAATTTCTGTCCGTCCGTCGGTCTGTCGGTCTCCCCGACTGACGTGCACCCAACTAACAGGCTACAGGATCAGTGTATCTATATTCACATTTACAAGCTTGGCTTTTCTTTTCTTTGCCCCAAAAACGTTGCAGAACCCTGGTATACCATCGCCCTTAAGGACGATTAATGGTATGTGTGGGGTTCACTATATTAGTATTGTGAAATGTGGCATCCAATAACTGGTTACAGTGAAATCACCTTGACTTTGTTCTTCCGGACCTAAGCGGTAGGATGCCCTGGCAGCAGCCCGCCGCAGAGGAGAATGTGCCGATTCGTGAATGCCCTGGGTGCCTGTGTTGACATGGATCCTCCTGTGTTTACAGACGAGGAAGCGCAAAAGTCCAGGACTGTCTGGAATTTCAAGTAGGTAAAGTTACTGGAAAATATGACTGTTACCCTGGAATTCCAGATGAGGCGGCGTAGAAATACAGGTTTGTCTGGAATTTCAACCAACTGTCCGGAATTCCGGGCTCTTACCAGATGTAAATTCGGGCCTGTCTGGAATTTCAACAGAGTGTCTGGAATTCCGGAATACGACCCTGGAATTCAAGGAAAGAAACATCATTACCTGGTTTTCCAGAGGAAACTTGTCTGAAAATCCAAATCCTACGGGAAGGCAATTCGTTCTTCAGTTAATTCCTTTAAACCATTTGTAGACTATTGTGAAATTCAAGTGGCTAGAGCCAAAAATATGCCGCCATGACGTCATCGAAGCAGAGCAACTCCCAGCTGAGAAGGAGGAACGGGATTGCCCCCCTTGCAATCCGGGGATGGAGTTTAATGGAGCAATAGGTAGGACCCCCCCCCCCCCACACACACACTTTCAGTATGTGGAACGTGTGAGAAGCCGAGGGGGCTAAGCCCTGGTTTTGAATACTTGGTCTTCACTTATTGGGTGTGATCCAACCTTCTCCTAGTGGGAACTGAATTCTGCCATCGTCGTCCCAGCCTGCAACATAGTTACTCAAGAAACCTTTCTAAAGATAATCTCGTAAACCACATTGGCCTGACATATAAAAAAAAATCAACGAAGAAACCAACGAAACTGGGGTTTGTAAAGGCCAATGAATATACTGAGAATATACCAGTCATTCGCCAGTACTGAGCGAGAACATTTGTAATTGTTATTCGCAGGTATTGGTGAGTGGCTCGTTGTCTTTATTTTAGGCCTTCAGTTCTTCCAATTTTGTTTAAATTTCGGTTTCTTTTTGGTTTTCTCCTTTGGTTTGGTTTTTTTTTTTTGGCATTTTCCCTCAAAATTTTCTGTCTGCGCTGAAGACGGTTGTCCTCCCGAAATATTCGCCTTTTATCTCAGTATATTCGTTGGCTTTTACAAACCCCATTTTCGTTGGTTTCTTGGTTGATTTCTTGTGAAACCTTTCTAACCCTCTACATAGTTACCACTCATACTTGCTCTGGATCATATGCTAGGTATTTATAGCTATGAAGGACGGAGTGCGGAGGCAGAGAAAATCGACTGCGAGGAAGTCGATTTTCTATAAATAAAACGCTGCGGCCTCATGCAAACATTTACTGGTTTAGTCTACCACTAGTCCCTCATATATACCCTATATCGAACGCTGGTCAACCTATGCCAAATGCTGGGTACCTGTGAATACCCTAACTCTGACCTACTCCTAGATGAAGAAATTCTGATTGTTTAATTTATGAACTTCAATCAAATCATCAATATTTATCGGTTTAGGGTATTCAACATTTTCCCTGGGGTATCCAGCGTTAGACATAGGGTATCAGAAAATCAGGGGCTTGTGGTAGACTGGGTGAGAGCCTTTTGTTTGATTGAATGACTACTTTTAACAAAGGAATGAATCTTCGCCTAACCGAACGTTGCAGAATCTTTCTGTAGAATTTACTAAATAGGCGTACCTTGATAAGTCATCGGAATGGCTTACAATTTACAAAGCGGTTTATTTGTCCATAAACATCTTTTACAAACAAAGAATATTGCTGGACATGTCATTATAGTTAAACAGATCAACCAAGGGATATATTTACAATTGTAACCTATGATTTATATATACAATTCACGGTTTAAAATACAATTCATCAAAATAGGACGAAAATAATTCGTCATAAGTGTCATTACTGTTCTAATGTTTATAAGAAAAAATGTCAAAAAAAAGAAAAGAAACGGGCTGAAAAAAAAATAGACGACAACAACATTTAAAGAGCGTTTAAATGTTCGACAAAAAAATGGCACGAAAGAAGTGAGTAATCTTTCTGCTGAATGGACATGAGAAGGGGACTTTTTCCCGTTTTAAGTAAATTTCACCTAGTGTTTCTCCGGCCGATATTGCTAACATATCCTGGAAGGATGTCTCTATGTAGATCTGATACCTGTATCTTTTTGCCAAAGCTCATAACTAGCTCGTGCCTCCGTTGGCATAGTGTCGTTATGTCCAGCGTTTCTAGACTTTTCTCATAGTCTTTGTAATCAGTCCCAAGGATTATTTTGCATTTACGTTTCTGGGTTTGTTGTATCCTTTGAGTTTGGTCATCAGAGATAGAAGCGTGCCACAACGCGCAGGTTAGTGGTCGAACATACGATTTATAGCAGTTTCGGAGGGCCTTTCGGCTGAAGCCAAACCTTCGTAAACAGGTGAAAATTTTAGTGTACCAGCTGCCTTTGTTACAAGATGATTTACGTGAGTATGCCATCGGAGATCGTTGTCAAAGTTTAAACCAAGGACCTTGATGCATCGCGAGGAAGAGAGTTCGCATGCTGGCAATTAGGGGATGTTCCTTTTCAGGAAACTGACTCGGAACAGTATGCTTTTTTCTTCGCTTATGCCTAGTTTTACTGCTTCCGCTTCTGATTCAACTGCGTCAGCACTCTAAGGACAGGGTCGATGGTGTCAAAGTCAGAGAGAAGACGAAAAACAGACAAAGATAGTTCAGCTGCTAATTCCTACCTGTTCATGAGCTCTAAGTAATTTGTTGGCCACAACCGTAAAGGCCAAGGGACTGAGCCTCGTTCCTTGAGGTGAAGATAATTTCGTAAACCACGTTGGCCTCACATATCACAAAAATTCAACGAAGAAACCAACGAAAATGCTGCATTCGCCAGTATCGAGCAAGAACAATCTTAATTGTTAGTCGCAGGTATTGGTGAGTGGCTCGCTGTCTTTATTTTAGGTTTTCAATCCTTTCAGTTTGATTTTAATCTTTGGTTTCTTGTTGTTTTTTTGCTGTGTTTTAGTTTTCTTGGCTGTTCATCTTCATCCTCGCTTTGGCATCTTTTCTCGAAATTTTCTGTCTGCGCTGAAGAAGGGAGGCGGTTGTCCTCCCGAAATATTCACCTTTAATTTCAGTATATTCGTTGTCCTATAAAAAAACCATTTTCGTTGGTTTCTTCGTTGAATTTGTGTGATTCCTTCAGTTGCTCCACAAGTTAGGTTTAAGAGCTCTGAAACATCCCCGTTTTGTAGTTCGACGCACTGTAACCGTTCCGAGAGAAAACTTGCCAGCATCCTGGTAACAATAACTCGTGCTCCCATAGGTTTTGATTCCTGAATGACTGTGGCATGTTCAAGGTAGTCAAAAACTTTGGTGAAATCGGCCATGAGGCAATCGACAAAGGCATCATAATTTTCTAGATTTTGAGCATATCGTGGATGAATCGAAAAAGATAGTGGACAGTACTGCAGCCTGGTCGAAAGCCATACTGTCGAGAATCGATGTTGTCGTAGATGTCACTATACATCCATTTGAAAATAAAGCTCTCCAACACCTTTGACAAAGTAGACGTCTTTGATACGGGCCGAAGATCATTTACTGACTTTGGGGAGGTCTTCTTCGGAATAGGGGTGATGGAAATACACTTCAAACTGTTTGTTCACATGATTACAGAACAGTTGATTCTGCATCTTTCCCATGGTAAAGCTCTCTCCAGTCGTGTTTGCCAAGGTCTTGTTTTAAAGCGTTAATAGCATTATCGTAGAAGGATCTGAAAGATACTTTCTCTCTCTCGACTTCTTGCTGTTCTGACTTGGGCAGCCATATTACGGTCGCATGGTCGCTCTCGCTCATCCGAACCGGAACTGTAGTTGTAGGCTCAGTGTACTGGTCCCGTAGGCTTGTAAAAATGAGACCAATGGTATATTACCTCACGTGGGGACGTTCAATCTTTCGGAGAGAAAGAGATTGCTCCACCCATTTTGGTTTGATGTCGTTAAAATCCCCACAGATAGTGATTCGAGCCAGGGATATTTGCTTCGGAAATGATCAGTACAACATTGCAGGTGTGAAATGAGCTTCTTCCTGTGCGGTCCTTTTGGCGGATAATACGTCACTCCGATGACTATAGGGAAGAAATGTATTTCGGTAAGTATTTAGGTCTAAACCACAACCATAATACTTCGATTTCTTTTAAAGGTTCATGTGAGTTCTGCAGAAAGGGCTGGTTTTCCGATGGCATTGGAACTTGTCAGAAATGCCCTGGTGGCACCACGCCAAACAATGGGATACGAATTTATTGGTGGAATAGCGACAGTCCACGCTTTCTCGATGTCAAGTGCATGAGCTTTGATGGTGAGTCCAGCATTTTTCTTTTCCTTGTTTTGCTTTCTCAGCAAACCAGGGGTTCGCAACTTAATTTTTTGACAGATTAATGCTCGAAGACATTGGGAAGACTCCCGTCTACGGGTCTGTGAGAAGGTCAGAGATTCAAATTTATTTCGGACTTTCCATCCGAACTTGTTTTTCTCCGGTTCAAACCCATTCATATAATATCGATCAATATAAGAAGTCAATTGACTCAACGCTGTGTGGGACAGCCGCACCCACACAAATCCTCCCCCCCCCCCCACACACACACACAAAAACAATAAAACATGACGTATCAAGTAGGGGAGGATATCTCCCCTGCACTCTGAGGAATAGGGTATGCTTAGTTAGTCGGCCACTTTTTTAAGCGGTCGGTTTTTTTTTACCATTTTAAATTATTTACTATCAGCAAAAGTGCATGGTAAGTCTTTTGGACTTGTCACTTAAAATTATTTATGTTTTTCGGAGCTCTTCTGGAATTGACAAGAACGTTGAGGTAGGATGACGTAGGGAGGGAAGGATGATGCAAGACAAGAATAGAATGACGAAGGTATTCGTTCTGCTGTAATTCCACAGTGAATGAATGAATGAATTTATGACTTACTGCCCAAGGGCGTAAGTGCAGTAAAAAAAGATAAAGAAATATAAAATAATCGCAAAAAGCTCAACAAATATTTTCCATAAAGTTTAACTTACTACTTACCTTACAGTTTAACTTACTGTTATATTTGATTTACGTTTGTCGGAACTCTTCCGGAATTGACAAGAACGATTGTGGAAGAATTATGTAGGCAAGGGGAAGGACGATGCTAGACAAGAATAGAACGACGATTGAGGAGGTATTCGTACGGCTGCGTCCGCAGTTTAATTTCCAATTATATTCTAAGAGAGTTGTTTTCCAGGTCGCGGCTGTGGAAATGCCCTTGCTTGGCAGCCAAAAGGCAACTACATACGATCCGGGAATGGCCACAAACCGGACGTCTACTTGGTCCTATCCTTAAAGGTGAATGCCGGCTTTAAGGTCCATTCACACAACCTCGGCAGAGCACCAGTTGGAATGGTCAGCTTCACCTTCGAGACGACTTGTAAGCAGGACTGCGAGCTTGTTTTTATGATGGTAAATATTGTCCTTGAGCTAAGGAAAAAAAAGCTTTCTTTGAGTTTGGTTTGTGAAGTTCTGTGAGTGCTCGACTCTTCGTATTACTATAGCACCGGTGGTTTATTGAACTCTCGAGCGGAGAATATCCCAGCAGATATTGTCCGAAAGGCAATTCTGTGAATTTTACAGGAGAAGGGAGACTAAGCTCAAAGATACTTGGATCAGTGATATACTGGATTAAAAACTCCGGATTATACGGATTAGTCAGCTGAACATGGTCGATAGTGCTAAACCAATAAGGCAGCTGCGATTTGTTCCAGGTACATTTCGGCCCTTCGTGGAATTCGTCCTGGTCGAATCAGGTTGCTGCTAAAAGGACAAAGTTTGTTCATTTCTTCTCTAGAAGAAAGAAGTCCGTTCTTCTGTGAGCTAGTTGATGACGATTACAATGTGTTCTTCTTCTTTGTTATTTAGCTACAGCCTGACGAGCACCCTTGCAAAGAAGGGCCGAGATAGCTTTGGAATAAATAAATATTCCTTCAGCCCAAGCTGACTGCGAATCATAGTTGACAATGCGAAACGAATACGTCTGACGCTGAATTTTATTAGAGCTATATTGGGGAAAAATAACACAAGTTCGGTTTTCCAACTTGAGCGGCTTTCAGCCTGACGAACCTCGACCCTTGCAAGAAGGCCCGAAATATAGCTCTAATAAAATGCACAGTAAAAAGTCTCTCCGTATGAAGATTAAAGTTAACTGCGTTTACTAACTCAGATTCATCTTATCTGTGTTTGGTCTTATCTTATCTGCATCATCTTATCTGCATAGAGGTAAGAATAGTAGCAAATACTGCAGTTAACTTTAATCTTCATACCGAAAAACTGTTTACAGTGTAGCTGACTTATCGTCTGGAGTAAATTTCAGCTGACTGACCCGTTTAGCAACACCAAGCATGGCTCCCAGTAGTCGCAGTCAGCTTTGGCTAATAAGGAATACCAGAAAACTCATTTGCAGCGTTGAGAGCACTATTTGACATTTTCTTAGACCGTTTATCATACTGTTCGTCGTAAATCAAGGAGTCATCTCCTTATTCGATTGTATTATTATTATTATTTATTTGAATCCTTCAAAACTGAAGAGTAATGTATAAAAGGAACAACAACATGTCAGTCAAACTCACGCACACTTACATACTAATAAACAGCTGACGGTTAAAGACAAATTAGCCTACTAAATCTACAATGAAGTACATGGAAAAAAACGAAGCTCAAAATAAACAAACTAATCAGGGCGCTTTTTTTTTGTGAAAAAAAGGCCCATGTTTATATCCGATGTGAGCAGAGAGCTTGTAAACTGTCACAGAGAGAGTCAAAAGCGCGCACGAACCTTCTCGCCCAGTCACCCGCACTCTATCTGAGCCTCGTTGTTGTTGCATGCTGCAGGTCCACTTCTCGGCCGATTTCGGACTGATTCTTTCTACATCCGTTTTTGCACTGCAGCGCTTCCGAGGAAGACGGCAGCGCTTCTCGAGAATCACGGACTTGCTCCCCGACCAAGTCCGTGCTTCCCTGCAAGGTGCTGCAGCGCTGCCACTTCAACCAAGAAGAAAATGAATTCAAAAACGCATATTATGCAAAAGCAAAGAAGTGCTGCAGCAGCGCTATTGCAACAAAAACGAGGCACTGAGGTTACAGACCTTTTTAGTTAAGCATTAAGATAAGGAGTAAGGAGCGTGCGCCCTTATCTGTTGGATATGACGACGCTCTGCATCTTCAGCTGAAGATGATTTGTATCTGATGTGATATTTATTACCCTAAGAGCCCAAGGGTCATGTCATGACAATGCAACAAAAAATAAAAAACAATGACGAACTATCTCTAACAAACACTAAAAACTACAACATTTTCTCTGTGAATCATTGACAACTTGAGGAGTCTACCCACTTTGTTTATAGTAACATAACGCTCACTCTTCAACATTTGCTCCGTCCATCACACACAGACATCACACGCATTTACTCCAAATATATCTCTTCTCAAATCATTCAGTTCCCTACGTTCACACATAAGATGTCGCACCCACTCATTCATATCTCGGGCAGAAGTAAGGACCAATTCTCCCAACCGGCCTATCCCTGTGCCTCCTCCTATCCCCCAGAGGTAAAATATCAGCACGCATACTAATGAATAATTTCCGTTCTATTTATTATATATAATATTATTATATTTATACTAATTTCCTTCTTTCCTTATCTAAACTCGATTTAAAATCACCCGCTAAATATTATAATTTTCCTAATTTTGTCATTTTAGGCGAGTCCCAACCATGGCATAAACGTAGTTCATAGCTGGCGTGGCTCTCAGGCTAAACAGGAGTTTACCTACCAAGTATATAGAAATGATTCGTATGTCTTCAGTTGGGCCTTCCAGAAAGTAGCTTGGGACACAGAAGATAGATATAAGAGAGGTAATTCTTGAAATTTTAAGTCAGGTGATCTGTATTGCGTTTGGTAGGCTATAAGTATTAATGAAAGCTTTCTTTCTGTCTGGTGATCAGTAGGCTTCTTTGAACGTCGCCTAACTTTTAACGGCGTCAGGAATGGGATGAAATCCGACCTAACAAACATTATTCTGAGTATAATTGACACCTGAGTCATGTGTCGTTCTGTTGGTTACATGGGTAGATGTGGATCTGTGGTGCGTTTGGTAGGCTATATATGTTAATGAAGGCTTTCTTTCTGTTTGGTGTGCAGTAGGCTTCTTTGAACGTCACCTAACTTTGAACTGCGTCAAGGAATGTGATGAAATCCGACAAAACAAATATTATGCTGAGTATAATGACGCCCGAGTCGGGTGTCGTTCTGTTGGTTACATGGGTATATGCGGATCTGTAGGCTATCTTAATGAATGCTTTCTTCCTGTTTGGTGTGCAGTAGGCTTCTTTGAAGTAGTAGCTTCTTTGAACATCGCCTAACTTTGAACGGCGTCAAGGAATATGATAAAATCCGACCTAACAAATATTATGCTGAGTACCCAAGCTGTTCGGGAGTAATGTATTAAAAATTATTAAAAATAGAAAAAATCAGCCAGGACATTCTTCAGCGGTGTTTCGGCCCTTCTTGGCAAGGGTCCTCTTCAGGCTGTAGCTGAAAGAAACGAAAAGAAGTGATAGCAGATACGCCGATTTTTTCCATTTTTAATCATTTTTAACATACAGTAATTTGAGTAAAAATCCAAATTAAAGCCATCTACTGTAAATTTTTGTTAATCTTTTGCATATTTCTGCTCTTTTGCGTTTGCACTCTCAAAAGGCAAAATTATGGTATCTTTCGCACTACAACGGTTTTGTATTACTTTCTTTTGTTGTGTTTTTTGTTCATGCGTGCATCTGGCCTCTGGCTGAAATAAATTTATTACTGTTAATCGTAGAAGAAATAAAATCAGTTGACGTATCCGTTTAACACAGTCAACCATGGCAGAATCTTTGTCGTCATTTTTGGACTATTATTTTCTTCCACTTTCGTTGATACCCATACCCTGTGTTCCTTTCTGTCTGATTGGTCCCAGATAGCCGTTTCCATCTTGTCTCTATTGAATTTGTAAAAAATAGAATAGAAAGCCCACAATTAAGAAAAAGATAACGGATTTGGGTTGTTGCATCAGCTTATGCCCGGTCTTCGGTAAATACTTTATCAGAAGCTCTTCGGTCAATTAAAGTAGGTCTGTTAACATTTTCTTCAGCTCATATCTGTTGACTTCAGCTCAAGTTCTAAGTATTAGTGAATAATAAAAGAAATAAGTGATACCGAAATTCTTCATCTTCTCTGAATCTTCCAGCGTCGGCGAAAAAGCATCTTCTCGGACGACCTCAGGAAGGAGATGAAGCGAGAATCTTCGAAATTCAGATTTTAAATACCAATGAAGGAGGAGCCTCAAGTTGTACGAAGTGCCTGAAGGTCAGCTTCCATCCCATCCTCTCTAGACTTTTTTGGCTTCATAGATAGTGGAGACAGAGAAAAAAAGGACCTTGTTTGGCATAGGAACAACACATTTGGCGTAGTTCTCTTGTTTCTGGGCGCAGAACTATTTTGGGTGTACAATTGATCATTAAGGACCCCCCCCCCCCACCCCACTATTTACTCTTCAACTTACAGTCTTTTAAAATATTCGAATACTTTAGAACTAGGCTGTGGTTTCAACAAATAACCCACGGTTTTGGCTGTTTTAAGCCTTTTTCGAGAGCTGTTAACTTGTAGCAAAAACAGGGAAACAATTTACATACCGGTTTTTCTAAAGGAAAAGCTTCTCGCAGACAACCGTCGACAGCGTGATACACGTCGAAGGTAGCAAAACACGGCAAGTGAAAAATCAGCGTGGTTTTGTTAGAGGGGTTAGAATGCACCGTACGAAGTTGGGGTCTCCGGGATATAAAAATATGTGGAGCTATTATGGAAGTAGGTTGCATTAGTATTATAGGTAAGACGAGTCCTTTAAACAAAAGTTAATGTTTCTGAACCAACTTTTGCCAAATATGTTTGTGGTAGACTATGGTTTGTCCATTGTTTTGGTTTCGAAAAACATAACATTGAAGATACAGAATTCGGTGATACATGTGGTTGATGTGCAGCCTCGGTTACTTGCTCTCCCGCCCAAAAAAAAAAAAAACCCCACAAAAACATGAAATATTGAAGACTACCAAAGTGTTCTTTCAAAGAAAAGACAGACGTTATATATTTACAGATAGATCTAAGATGTTAAAAATTGCCTAGCCTTTTGTCATTAAACCAAAGAGGATTGGTAGACCAGAAACCGTGAGTAGAGAAGTCGCAAGAAGTAGAAGAAGTCGTGCACCGGTGACAAGGCCTTAATCGCTTTGAGTTGGATTTTTAAAAATGTTCCAAAACCGTTCCGTAGGCAGTGGAAAGTTGATTCAGTTAAGCCCTGTACCCATACAGCACGATTCGCCTTCGCGTGCGCGGACCCTGTGCCGCTAGTGAAAAAAAATGTCTTTTCATTTCAGCTTCGTATCGTACCTTTTTTCCGCGCCGTATAGTGGGTAAATTCCGCGTTGTGTGAAAGATGCTTTAATACGGTGGTTCTAGAAGTTTGACATAAACTCCAATACTATTCCGTAAGGAGCGAAAAGTAGTAGTGTCAGGGATTGGTTCAATAGTCTCAAGAAAATTAAGTTTTACTGGCAAAAGTATTAACTACAAACTCAAATGGTACTTGTTTATCAAATACTACTTGTTTATCAGATAACGTTCACTGACTGTTCTGGTCGAGCATCACAGTGGAATGAATTTCGAATTCATTTTTCCTTCCTTCTCTCATCGCTGCGCTGCGAGGAGTCACTCGTCTATTATCACACACGTAAGAAAAGGTGTTGAAGTAGCAAGTAGTTAGAGGTGAATTGAAAAATAAAAAATGCTCCTCAAGCGGGTTTTTTCCGTACTATAAATCTTTGGTTTTCCTTTGGTGTTTCCATGAGACCCAAGTGCGCCCTCGACGGTAAATGTGACAACGAGATTGAAGTCCTAGACTTATAAATGCAAAAATTACTTTCGGGTTTGTTTGCCACGGTAAAAAGTCCCTTGCATAAGTTCCATCACC
Source organism: Branchinecta lynchi (assembly GCA_023053575.1). Taxonomy (NCBI): domain Eukaryota; kingdom Metazoa; phylum Arthropoda; class Branchiopoda; order Anostraca; family Branchinectidae; genus Branchinecta; species Branchinecta lynchi. The sequence continues at coordinate 13,991,794 of JAKZAP010000020.1, read as the reverse complement.
ACGTAAATATCTAGCGAAAATCAGGCGATTAGCGATTATGGAATACCCACGTGTCGTCAATCTTCTCAAAAACCGCCTTCCTCTTAACATCCTTCGCCTACCTTCGCCGCTTTTGCATGAAAACTCAGATCATGGTTGTATGACACAAATGCTACATTAGACCGCTCACAGAATATGCTTGCCCAGTGTGGCACAGCGCACTGACCATTGATCAAAGCGACAAAATCGAAAGACTGCAAAAAAGGGCCTGACAAATAATATTGGGAAGTGGTTATGTTGATTATGAGACAAGCCTCAAAGTTCTAAAGTTTAGAGTCCCTCAATGAGAGAAGGCACAAACTGGTTCTGGATTTCGGCCGAAAAATCTTTGACTCGGAAACACACCGCGATCTTCTTCCGGGTTTTGAGACACGCCAAACTCAATATTCCACTGGGCTCAGAGAGAGAACAAAAAACGCAGCAAAGCTGGAACAACCGCCGATCCAATCAAATGATACCTGAAATCATTTGGTTCGTACTTCATAAAACATTATACTGATGACCTAGAAAAATTGCCAATAAATTGATGTGAATAATTTGATTTTGTAAGTGTTTTGTAAGTGTTTTAAATTGTTTTTGACTTCCGCTGTTATTTTTGTCACCGACAAGAATGTTAAGGTAAAATAAAGTGAATTTGAATTTGTATTTGAATTTGAGGTTCAGGGTTCGCGCCCTTAGAGCGCGGATTCGCCATGGCGCGCGCGAATCCGACGCCGCGTAACGTCTGAACTCGCTTTGCTTCAGCTGAATCTTTTTCGTATTCTTTGAATTAATGAATGAATTCACTACATTCAGCCTAGGAATAAGGCATTTCCACAGTACACACAGAAAAAAAAGATAAATGAACGCTTAACAAGAAACACAGAGGGTACATAAAATCTACAACGACAGCAAAAGATAAATAAACGCGAAACAAGACAGACATAATGAGTGTGTTCCACCCTTCTAACAATAGTTACTATTAGTTACTATTTCCGTTCCATCCTCACGAAAAGTTACTACACTGACCGTTCCAACCTTGTCGGAATAGTAACTAATAGTTACTATTTGCTTACCATGCTCGGGAGCGTAGTAACTACGCATCTCTGTAACGTGATTGGTCGGATTCGCCCCTGGCGTGAAAATAGAAAAATCGTTCCAGTATGCGTATATCGTCATGCGTAGTAACTACGGTAAGTAGGGTGGAACACGCTCAATGAAACACAAGAGAACAATAAAATTTATTGCATAAGCTGGCGCTTTGGGCAATGGGCAGGTAGGCGGATGAATGATGGCAGAAGATGTTCATTTATTTCTTTTAGCTTGACAGTTGGGTCCGAGACAAAAATCTTCTCCACGATTCGGGGATTGCGAATGCAACGAGGGAGGTACAGAAGAAGGTACTGTGTGCACTTATCTTGAATTTGTGATCTTTTTAGGGTGCGGAGAATTCAGGCTGCACCATGTGCCCCCCAGGCCGTTACTTCCAGATAAACAGAACGGAATGTATTGCCTGCCCGGAGGGTACAATTGCCGCGCAGTCGATGCCCTTCAGTCAGGCTTCCTGCGAGGCTTGTACGGATGGATTAGTCCCAGTGGAAGATCGGAGTAAATGTGGTTCGGACTGCAAACCACGAGTCAATGGAGTGGAGTTTGATCTGATGAAAATTGGAACGTAAGAGACCTTTTGAATAACAAATTAATCCTCTTCATGATAAAAGGGCTGGCTAGTTGTTGTTTTTGGGATCCTAAAACGTAAGTGAAAGATATATACGACATCGCAAAAGTTGTCCGTCCGTCTGTGAGCACGGTAACTCACGAAGGGAATGAGATATTTTGATGAAACTTGGTGTGAGGGTTCTTTGGGTCCAGAGTAAGGTCAAGATCGTAGATGGGCTCTGTAGCTCCACATTTAGAGGTAGGGGAGGGAGTTCAGATTAAAGGGCAAACAAAATATTTATAAACAGCTAATATGATAGTTGATTGTGGGGTAAGAAAACACGCTAAACACGACGATGAAAACCATTTTCTCGCACAAGTAGTTCGTCCGGAATCGGCCGAAAACCGGAAAGTTTATTAAAAGCTTTTGCTTTTAACAAACTTTCCAGCTTTATTTGAACTTGATTGGATGTTCAGTTTAGGGATAAGAAAACATGCTGAACACTTATGCGAAAATCACTTTCTACCCGGACAACTATAGTTCGCCATGAATCCGGATAAAACCGGAAAATCTGTTAAGCACAAGAATTTTACTTTAATTTGATTAGATGGCAGATTTCGGGGTAAGAAAAGACGCTGTATCCGTATATGACAATCATTTCTTACCCGGTCATGCAGTTCGTCCGGCATCCGGCTGAAACTGGAAAATTTGTTATAAGTTAAAGTTGTATTTGAAGTTGATTAGATGTTAGATAAGGAGTTTATTAGATAAAGAGACACGGTGAATTCGTTTCTGAACGTTCTTTTTTTGCTGGACAAGTAGTTCGCTCAGAATTCGGCCGAAACCAGAAATTTGGAAGAAGTAAAGCAGTACCGTCAAAATAGATATGGCTTATAGAGGTATATCTGAACTTGATTGTCTCAGATGACTAGCTATTTGCTAAATTAATCTGTTTCCAAATTTCAATAGTAAAAATGTTCAAGGATTCTGGCGAAGACTGGATCTGGAGAAGACAAGACCCAATTGTCTGGATTAAATATATTACATTTTTGGGGTCCCATCGAAACCTTTGGTCTTCTTTGTATAGAGAAATTTGTGTTTTTCTACTCTGTCTGCTATAAAAGCAATGTTTCATGATCAGACCATAGAAGCCAGCCAGATAAGGAGAGGCTATGACAGAACAACAAAATTTCAGCCGAAATTTCAGCCAAAACTGCCATGCATTGGCAGTAGCGTCCAAGATCTATGTCTTGAAAATGAAGACATTTTTGTAATGGGACAAATTTTTGCTCACTGGTAGAGCAGTTTTTTATTTTGTGGTGTGGCATTTCACAATGGATTTGCTTAGTTTGCGATACGGACACACCGCTGGAAACTGGTGCACATAACAGGTGTACCAAAAGAACACATGCACATACCTCAGTTCGCCATATTGCAGTTCAGCGCTTCCAAGTGGACTGTAGTTTCTGTTAGTCCCCCAATGCCTGACTATCAATACGTGTGACAGACATAGCAAAATAGATCCACAGCTTGATGAGTACGATCTGCAGTCTGCTTCCCAGGGAACGGAGGTTTTGCATACATGAGAATGGATGTTTTGCATACGTGTTGTGTAAAGTTATCTTCAATTGCCCTGGATAGATAGATATCGCATTTATTCTTTTCGAACTATCACGGTGAAATCCAAATTTGTCGAAATCGTCATATACACATGTAGACACTCATGTATGCCCTTGGCCATTTCATCCTCCCGATGAAAAATTTATCTCAAAATAGTACTATGAAGTAGTACGGAAAGGTAGCATGCAGTACTAACGATGCTACTACATGCTTCTACTTCAAGGGTACCGTGTTACTGCATACTACTATATGCTACTATTAGCAAGATCGGATGCTACTTTGGCAAGACAGGATGCTGCTGGATACTACTACATAAGATTGGACCAGTCTGAGGCACATTAAATGATAGTATTCTTTGCTATTACATAGTATTACATGCAACGTTTTCGTACTACTACCATACTGCTACGCAGGCTACAAATTTTTCATCGGGCTCATCATCATATGTCTGAGTAGTAGAAAGTGAAAGTTACCCACTATCTTATGGATCCGATTTTTTACTATGTCTATCAAAAGTGTGATTATCAGACAATGGGGATCCGATTTTTTACCATGTCTATCAAAAGTGTTGATTATCAGACAATGGGGGTCTAACATAAACTAGTCCACTTGAAGCGCTAAACTGGAATAAGGCGAATTATTTTAATTTTAAAGCAAATGTCATCTGTAGTCGAAAACCGTAACATTACCATTTTAAGCAGTCTGTACGTTGATATTGCTTCCACTATCTCCCTATTTTCGGCGAATAGCAAACGTAGAGCACGCTACGGCTCCGTGTTCGAGTAGCTCTGCAACTGACATTTCAATTCCTAGGAAGCCGAAGGAGCTCATCGGGAGTCGCTTATTTACTGTCGCTGGAATCCAGTACTCTCATTTGTTCAACATCTCCTTATGCGGAAGCTCGCCCGCCACCTGTGTTAACAACGTAACTGCAACCGGCCCTCTTGACACTTCGCGCACTATTAAAGCTGCAATTTGTCGCTCGACCCTTATACCTAGCTCTAGTGGCGACCCCGTCTCTACCCAGTCGGTCAGCTTGGGGGACAACCTTGTTGGACTTAGCCGGAATCCATCTTTGAAGGGGATAGAGGTGCTGGAGGAATTTAAAGTATCTGCGAATAAGACGGATTTGTACGCCTTCTTTTCTTCCTCAGTGTAAGTAATTGTCTTCATATTTTCCTAGCGCAGACCCCACACAGTTCAGAACATTCTTTAGAACCGAAATGTCTTGTCCGACTAGAGCTGAGCAAATTAACACTAGAGGGCGATTCTGGCGGTCTGGAAAGGTCCGCTAGCTAATGCGCCGGCTGTTTTTGCGACTTCGGCTAAAACTCGCTTCGCTTTCCAAAGCTCTTCTCGCGCTCCGCTCCATTTCCATTTCGCGAATGAAAAGTGATTTTGACAAGGCAGCGAGAAGTTGTAAAGGTGCAGCTGAGGCGCAACTACTTTCCGTTTATTCTTGCGTTCGACGGATTCTCGCTTTGTTTTTCGGAAAGCGAATCCAACAGTTCGCCAGAATCGCCCTTAGGGAGTAGCGAGTTAGCGACAAGCTGTATACTTCCCATGTATTGAAAACGGGCCTTAGTCATAGCTCCTCCCACTACAGGCACTGCGGCGAACAAAACTTCAGTGAGAAGTACGCTTATGCAGTGGCGGGTTTATAAAATTGTAGCAAGGCTAAGAGCGTGTTCCATCCTACTTACCGTAGTTACTACGCATGACGTCATGAATTCTGGCTTTTTGCCGTCAGAGCTGGAACAACTTTTCTATTTTCCAGCAGGATATCATGCCACGGGCGAATCCGACCAATCCCTTTACAGAGATCAGGAGTTACTACGCTCCAGAGCGTGGTAAGCAAATAGTTACCGTTAGTTACTATTTCGAGAATGTTGGAACGGTCAGCGTAGTAACTTTTGGTGAGGTTGGAACGGAAATAGTTACTAATAGTTACTATTTGTAAAAGGGTGGAACACGCTCTAAGATGCAGTGTGCGCATCGAGCAAGCAGGGGAGCGTTTTTTGTTGTTAGGAGAATGGAAGTTCTTCAGGAAGCGCAATAGCGATAAGCGCGTTTTATGCAACTTTATATTCAAGCAAAAGAACGACGACAAAAACATTATCGGAACGGATAAGCTACAGGCTGAGTAATATCCGACTACACGGAATACTGTATATAATCAAAATCAGACCGCTTGATGCCTATGTGAACATCACGAACAACTCGTTGACGGTAAATGGATGCGTCTGCCAAGTCTTAAAAAGCTATAAAGACCATAATAGATATCAAAGGTGTTATTATAAGAAAATACGTGGATACGCATCGGCTTCTGAATAGCTCGTAGTAAAACAATGATCTTGAACAATTTAACGCTTTCCGAATTGAAGTTTTCCAATGAGTAGTGTCGGGATACACTGACGTGCCAGAGTGTACTTAGACTAACCCGGTAACCATTGGTATTTCAGGGTCACTCGCGCTTGTCCAAAAGGTCGTACTACGACCATAACTCTTCGTTGTGACATGAAAGCATCCACGGATGGCTCAATTCATCTTCCAACGGAGTGCCCGGATGGGACGTGTGATGGATGCAGCTTCCATTTTCTATGGATATCCGCAAGCGCATGCCCGGTCTGTAGTCTTTCGGATTATAAGTGAGTAGCCACTTTTACATCAACTTATTTCCATATGCCCTTCTGCGCTAAGCCCCCCCCCCCCCGCTCTAGTCGGGGCTGCTCCATATATAAAGCTCCCTCCTGCAAATTGCAGTGTTCGGTATGACCGTTTCATTCGTCCCATACTTTTGCAAAAGTTTTAACAGTGACTTGACTTAAATTGAGACCCAAGTATTTCTATCTTTGACGTGCCAGTGCTATTCGTTTTTGGATAATCATGGCTAATTAATAAACTTGATTTGATTTGATTTGATTACAGGTAAATCCAGGGGGGGACTGGTATGAAATCTGAGGACCCTAGCCGGGTGGGGTGGGTCTTTTTTTCCGCGATTTAGCAGATTTTATTTGGGTGGTCTTCTTGGTTTTTTATTTTTGTACACTGACCCAAGCAACATATCATTTAGCAGGAAATCACACGGCCGAAACAGCTGGGACAAAGAGACCTATAGATGTCTTATTCTGAACATCGTACTAGTACACGTACAAGAAGCCTATTCACTTTCCCGTCGAAGCAAACTGAATCTGGAAACAATTGTACTAACTTTATTCCAATTAAGTTAACATTATGATTATAAGCATACAGTTTAAAAAGTAGTCAGGTAATAGTAGTAAAGCACGGACTTCTTTCGCATGTCTTTTGGTGGCACAGAGTGCTGGTGATCAATTTCGTGGTGCCTCCTTACACCAAGACGCAGACTGTGCTTCGTTTCCGAGGTCAACAAAACCAAAGGAATCGATGGGATCTCAAAAATCTAATATTGGATCCAGACAATTGAGACTTGTCTTCGCCAGGCTCATCATCAGAGAAAACCAAGTTCAGATATATCTCCATGAGCCACATCCATTTTGACGACACTGACCGAAACTTCCTGCTTTAATTCTGCCAAATGGTTTGCACCATCGTGTTTCGAACATCTAATCAACTTAAATCGAACCCTATATCGAACATCTAATCAACTTCAAGTTAAACTTTTAATTTTAACAAACTTTCCGGTTTTGGCCGGATTCTGGGCGAACTATCTTACTTATCCGATGACAAAATGGCTTCTACCATCGCTTTCAGCATGTCTTCTTGCCCCATAATCGGCTATCACATTAGCTGTTTAAAAATATTGTGTTTGCCCCTTAATTTGAACCCCCTCCCCCACCCCTAAATGTAGGCCTACAAAGCCATCTACGAACTTGACCTTACCCTTGACTCAAAGAACCCTTACAACAGGTTTTATCAAAATATCTCAATCCCTTAGAGAGTTATCGTGCTCACAGACAGACGGACATTTTTGCGATGTCATAGATATCCCTCCACTTACGTTTTGGGATTCCAAAAACTTACTGCAGTGGTTTATAAGGGTACCCTTCAAAGATTAAGATACAGGGTTGACAGACCGATTCGTGCTACTAAAGATAGGAAACACTTTTCTTGAAAAAATAAAATTGACGTTATTACTTTTTACTTCACCCATCTTTTGAAGGGAAATCACGAAGTGATTTCAGACAGACTTATGAAAGCACGTTTCCAACACAAACATGGCAAAATGACAGTTCTAGTGTGTTATGCTCCGACGAACGATTCCGATGACGACATCAAAACAGAATTTTATGCTGAGCTCTCGAGAACACTCACAAGCGTATCCCCCCACGACATCAGCGTTCTACTTGTGGACTTCAACGCGTAAGAAACCATCCACCAACATACGGCGTACAGCAACGATGGCCGCACGAAAAAAAAACCGTCATCGCTGAGGAATTGCAGAATGTACAGATCAGCCGAGCTCGGAAACGCTGACCACAGACTTCTCTGCGCGGAAGTTCAGCTTCGCCCGAAAGCCCAGCGGTCAGAAACGAGGCCATTCGTCATTGATGTCTTGAAACTGAAGGAGTCGGATGCCAAGCGAAAGTATGCTGTCGAGGTATCTAACCGGTTTGAGCTACTTCACACACTCACCAACAGGGAAGATGCCTGGAAGTACTTCAAGTCTCAAACGAACGAAGCCGCACAACTAGTTCTAGGCAAGAAGAGGCGCCCCAAAAAAGCTTGGATTTCAGAAGAAACTTCGCATGTCATAGAACTGCTGGCGGAAGGCCAGACTACATGATGGCATGGCGTCTTACAGGAAGCTAAATGGTATCCGCAACAAACTCATCCACCGAGACCGAGCGAAGTTCGTCCAAAATAAAGCTGACGAAATCGAGGAAGCGGCAAGGAAGAAAGACATAGGCAGTCTCTTCAAGCATCTTCGAGATCTCACAGAAAGCAAGGCTCCTACAGTGGGACCCGTCTTTTCAAGAGACGGGACTCTACTTTCGAATGAAAGCTCGTGCCTCGATCATTGGAAGGAACATTTCTCCTCGCACCTGAACAGCCCTACTCCCCCTGCAGCAGACGAAAGACTCCGTCAGTCTTCCAGCCCAGCCATCCAACTTGGCGATCTCCCCACTGAACCATTTAGCACCGTAGAAATCAGAAGTGCGATGCATAGGCTGAAGAACAACAAGGTCTCTGGTGTATGCGGCATAAGTTCACAGTTGCTGAAATATAGGGGCCCAGTCGTGCTCGTTCTTCTGCAGACTCTCTTCTCTGTTGTGTGGGAAACGGATCTCATTCCGGAAGACTGGCGAAGAGGAATCATCATCCCCTAATGGAAGAGAAAAGGCAGGCGAAGTGACTGTGCCAATTACCGGGGAATAACCCTTCTCTCAGTACGTGGCAAGCTCTTCTCTATGGTGCTTTATCTGGCGACCAGAACAAGCCGGTTTTGTGTCAGAGCGACCGACCATAGAGCAAATATTTACAGTCCGTCAAGTAGTGGAGAAAACCAGAGAGCTTCGACAGAAAGCATTCATCGCATTTGTCGACTTCCGTGCTGCCTTCGGTTCAATAGACCGGGATGTCCTGTGGAGCATCTTGAAGTTCATCTGCCTCCCGGACAAGTACTGCAGACTTTTCGAAGCCCTCCATCACGAGACTGAGAGCTGCGTCCAAGTCAATAGCCGACGAAGCCCTTTCTTCCGAATTTCTACAGGGGTTCGGCAAGGTTGTGCCGTTGCGCCCGAACTGTTCAACGTCATCATAGACCACGTCATGGCGAAGACGACCTCAAGGCTTGGATTTGGACTCAAATTTGGCGATCGCATCCTCTCGGACGCCGACTTTGCCGACGACCTGGCGCTCATGGCGCAATCCATGGACCAACTGGTGGAAGCACTTCACATCCTTCAAGAAGAAGCTGCAAAAGTAGGACTACATGTCAACTGGGACAAAATCAAGATTATGGTCGTAGATCCATCCTCTAGCAACACCAATCCTCCTGTGGCCCTGGACCAAACAACTACTGTCGACGTGGTTCAGCAGTTCACCTACTTGGGCTCTGTCATTGCTACACACTGCTACTACAAGCAAGAATAGCCAAGGCATCTGCTGCAAAGGGAAGGTTAAATCGTCACCTTTGGCGGAAACCAAGTATTAGTCGGAACACGAAGCTGCGAATCTTCAACGACCCGACCTGGCCGGCTACAAGCACAGCTCTCAAGACTGTAGACGTGTTCCAGACGAAAAGCCTTAGGAGGATAGAGGGCCTGAGATGGTTCGGCTTCGTCAGCAACGAGAAGCTACTGTAGACAACGCAGCAGACACTGTTCTCCATCCAAATTGCACAGCGCACTCTACGATGGTATGGTCACCTCCTCAGAATGCCTTTACACCTACATGCGAAAATCGTGCTAGACTTCAACCCCGCAGAAGCCGGCTGGAAACGACCCCGCGGCAGACCGAAAATCACTGGTCCGATAGTCTTTCCAAATACTTGAAGCTGGCAAACATCGACACCCACGACGCATCAGTGCTAGCTGCTGATCGCATCACATGGAGGGGGCTGACATCACTCTCTACGCTGAGCGAGGCCCGACAGGAGACATAAGTCAAGTAAGTCAGTCAAAGATCCAGACAATTGAGTCTTGTCTTCGCCAGATCCAGTCTTCGCCAGGCTAATCATCAGAGAAAACCAGGTTCAGGCATACCTCTATAAGCAATATCTATTTTGACGACACTGACCGAAGCTTCCTGCTTTACTTCTGTCAAATTTCCGGTTTTGGCCGGATTGTGAGTGAACTAATTTTCAACGTATATCCTTATCTGTATAAAAGAACATCTAATCAACTTCAAATAAAACTTTAACTTATAAAAAAGTCCGGTTACAACCAGATTCCGGACGAATTATATGTCCGGGTAAAAAATGATTGTCATATATCGACTCTACGCATCTTCTTACCCCTAAATCTGTCACCTAATCAACTTCAAATAAAACTTTTGCTTTTAACAAATTTCCCAGTTTTGGCCGGATTCCGGGCGAACTAGTTGTCCGGGTAGAAAATGCTTTTCACATAAGGGTTCAGTATGTCTTCCTACCCCTAAATTTAATCAACTTCAACTAAGTGACATGGCCTTGTATATATGTAAGGTCTGGCCTGCCCACTGATTATTTGAAGGGCCGTGGTATTTTAACCATGCGAAGGTAGCATAATCATTTGCCTTTTAATTGGAGGCTAGAATGAAGGGTCGTTCGAGGGATTAACTGTCTCTAACCTTTATTTGAAATTAATTTTTTTAACTAACTTTCCGGGTTTTGCTGGATTCTGCACGAACTACATGTCCGGCGATAAAATGGTTTTCACCATCGTGTTCAGTATGTCTTCTTATTCCTGAATCGAACATCTAATCAACTTCAAATAAAACTTTTACTTTTAAATTTTTTTCCGGTTTTGGCCGGATTCTGGGCAAACTATTTGTCCGATGACAGAATGGTTTTCACCATCGTGTTCAGCATGTCTTCTTACCCCATAATCGGCTATCATATTATCTGTTTAAAAATATTTTGTTTGCCCCTTAATTTGAACCCCCTACCCCACCCTTAAATGTAGGGCTACAAAGCCCATCTTCGAACTTGACCTTACCCTTGACCCAAAGAACCCTTATACCAAGTTCATCAAAATATCTCATTCCCTTCGAGAGTTATCGTGCTCACAGACAGACGGACAGACGGATATTTTTGCGATGTCACAGGTATCCCTCCACTTACGTTTTGGGATCCCAAAAACTTCAAAAAAAACTTCAGGTCTGCTGGAATAAGCTTTTTACTTGGATAGTCTTCGTGATAATAATAAAAGGATTACAGCATACTTCTAACCTTGTGATTTGGAATCGAACGATATGCTATACACCCTGCTATTGGGGGTGGTGTATGCAATATTTTTTTTCTTATGCCGATTTTTTCGGCAGGTATTGGGGTACCCCTAGCGGTCTCAGATTTCATACCAGCCAGGCGGGGGTGGGTGGGTCTTTTTCCCGAAAAAGGCCAGATTTTAGGCTAGGGGTCCTCAGATTTCATACCAGTCCCCCCCTGGGTAAATCATATGATACTTTAAATACTGCGTTTTAAAAAACACGATGAAAGCTTTAGAGGATTTTCAAGAAAGGTTATTCCAAGAGGTCTTTGAAAAATACTCCTGTGCGACAGGCTTCTGAAAACGTGTTCCTTGAGCTTCCAAGTCATGGCGAGGAAATTGACAACCGAAGTCGCTGGAACATAGCTTACTACACTCAATCAGGTTACCACGGTGAAAGCAGTAGGAACGTCGGGTCTTACTAGACGTGACTCGTACGGTTGGTCTCGAAAAAGGGCAGAACTTGCAGAAACCATGTAACAATAAATCGACTATTTAGCTCTGGGTACGGAGACCTTAAGAGTAGAGCCTAACATAACCTAGAAATATCGAAGATGTACGTTTCTTTTGGAATTTGGAGTATGGGTATCCAAACTGTAGTGCGGGGGGGGGGGGGGGGTAACATCTACACACCTGAGAAGAAATGCCTCGCGATGGAGCCTCCGATTTAAACAAATCTGTTAACCATGCAGCTGCAGCTGTGGAGCAATGAAGTAGAAGTGCCTCTTGAAATGTACGTGTAAATTACGAAGGAGCCGTCTTGCCTAGTTGCTCAGCGTTGTCTGAATGAAAGCGAGTGAGGCTCTAGACCCTTTTTTTCTTCTTGTCAGAAAAATACCTAGCTCACATATGACGCTGCCACAGGGCAAAATAACACTAGGAGTAGCGCCAAGACCTATGCTTTCCATGCTACGCAAACCGGTCATACCCGTGGCGCCGCCCACTACGCTTGCGGCATTTAAAGCGAGACGATGAGTTTAGAAATTTTCTAGTAAAGCTAGATGCGGTGTGCACGCATCGAGGAAACAGGAGAGTTTGTATCTTTTTTTTAATATGTACAGAAAACGAAGTTACGGGAGCCACCGCTGGGGCACGACTGAATGTGTTTCAGTAGGGACGTTCTCTATCGCTAGGGATGCTAGTGTCGCTGCTAGACGAGTGTGTGTCACTTTTTTTTAGTCTTGGCGCTACTCCCTGGTGCTATTATGTTCTGCGCTGCCATTTTCTTGCTCTTCTAGGCTTTTCAAGGGAGAGTGCGCTAGCGGTAAGCAGAACTTGCATTATCTGCCTAGCCCAACGTGCCAACTTCCTGCTGAAGGCCCAGTGATGAAGGTGCTGCCGTGTTCTTCCCATATTCCAGTTACGATTCAGGTAAGTCGAATCTACAGTGCTGACGTCCGACTTCTTGCCCGTTAGCAATCTTGAGTCTATTAAACAGCAGGGACTTGTTTGTTCTTTTATTACGCTAACCCAATAGATCTCCATGTCGCCAGCCTATCTAGCATTTCCATTTCTTCCCTAGTCCCTTTCCTTTGAGCGTGTTCCACCATCGTACCAATAGTAACTATTAGTTACTATTTCCGTTCCAGCCTCACCAAAAGTTACTACGCTGACCGTTCCAACCTTTTCGAAATAGTAACTAATAGTAACTATTTGCTCACCGCGCTCGGGAGCGTAGTAACTGCGGATCTCTCAATCGTGATTGGTCGGATTCCTCCGTGGCATGATGTTCTGCGGGAAAATAGAAAAACCGCTCCAGCCTTGACGGCAAAAAGCCAGAATTGCTGACGTCATGCGTAGTGACTACGGTAAGTAGGATGGAACACGCTCTTTGAGTCAATCCTCTCAGTTGTTATACGAGGCTCAGATGTCGTGTGACGCGTCAATTAGCAATGGGAATTCGTTTCGCTTGTATCCAGAGACGTCATTTCGCTGAAAACTAAGGGGGGGGGGAGGGGGGCAGCGATGGCGTCCCCGGCCCCGCGGTTTGAATTTCTTTGGCGGGGGGGGGGGGGAATACCGAAAAATGTACTTGTCGGAAGTCCAGCTCGGCTGAAGAGTTAAACAATAGACAAGAGACGTACTGCACCACATCTGGAAAACTAAATGAATTTGAGAAACCAGTCTGTGAAAGGTGAGGTCATGCCTAATTACAGGAACTCGCTGGAGAGGGAAGCCACCGCAGCAGCTTTTACGGACTGTGTAGCAACCAAATGCCAATGAGCGCCGCAGGCGAACTATTTTTTGAATCTGCAATTCAATTCAATTATATTATATTCAAGAAAGCCACGGACACGGACATTCCGACTGGTATGTTTCGTGTCACATCGACATAAACAACAAAATAAGAAACAGATTTAAAATTCAGCTAACAATAGCTCGGTCAGTAAATATGTCCACTTGCGATAGTTATATGGTTAACAGTAGTATAAATATGCATAAAAATACATGGTCGTGCAATAAAACTTTATACGAAAACTATATAATTGCGAAACCTAACACACAACAACACTAAAATCATTTACAATTCATTCTTGTTATTATACAATTTTACGAAATTAGGCACAAAGCTGTTCACGTAACGAGTGTGGCTGTGCGTGTGGGGCTGTAATTTCCGTACTGGTAAAGCGACCGCTCTTGATGACCTCACCCTCTCAGCGCTGAAATCCGGAGGGAGGATGTCACGGAGGACGGGATTCTCAAGGATTTTAGTACCAAAAACTGTCGATAACTTGAGACGACGATTTGCAAGTGCATCTAAATCAAACTCCTTTAAGAGCTGAATGTACGGGACTTTAGGGGATTTCGAGCAGACAAGAAGAGCACGATGTTGAATTCTCTCCAGCGTTGCATGCTCTAACAAACTTTAACGACCTCCCGAACAAATTTTAGGTTTTAAAATGGCCCGTCCCAAAACTGTAAGCACAAACCTCAAAGTAAACAAAGCGTACTAAAAAGGTGCCCCAGGCGAACATTTTGGAATTCTGTATAATCAGAGTGCCTTTTTGGATCACAAATGAAAGCAAGAGCCACATATGATAGATTAGCTCATAGTGTTTGGTCACTACACATTTCAAGCAGTGTGAGACATTTAATTGAAAACTGGTACATGACGGTGCTTCAACTCGACCCTTTCGAAATAAAAATGACCATACGAAAGAAAACTGAAACAGAGTGGCCTTTGCTGCATCCAACGTCAAACACAGATTTAAAACATTTCTTGAAGGACCTGTCTTACGTATAATACTAATGCAACCTCCTTCCATAATCACTCCATGAATGTCTAAGCCCGGATACTCGAGTTTCGTATGGTACATCTAACTATGCTGACTTTCTGTTGCCGTGTGTTGCTACCTTCGATGTGTATCACGCTGTCGACGGTTGTCTGCGAGAAATTTTTCCATCAGAAAAATTGGTTATGTATGAATCGCTATAAGTCAACGGGTCTTGAAAAAGGCTTAAAACAGCCAAAACCGTGGTTTATTTGTTGAACGCACAGCCTAGTTTAAAGTATTCAAATATTTTAAAATACTGTAAGTTGAAGAGGTAAGGGGTCCTTTAATGTTTTGAAATATAAACAAGCTGGGGTTAAGTGGAAAAGCACTGAGTCTTTGCCGACCCTCTCCCCTACCTACTCTTATCCTGTATGCTTCTTCAGCCGGTTTTTCCAAAGGGGGCCCTCGGCTATCCAGAAAAAAATAAAAAAGTGATGCCCGACGCCACGTACAAAGATAATGAGCGTGTTCCACCCGTCCACGAATAGTAACTATTAGTTATTATTTCCGTTCCAACCTCACCGAAAGTTACTACGCTGACCGTTCCAACCTTCTCTAAATAGTAACTAATAGTAACTATTTGCTTACCACGCTCGGGAGCGTAGTAACTACGGATCTCTGTAACGTTATTGGTCGGATTCGCCCGTGGCATGATATTCTGCTGGAAAATAGAAAAATCGTCCAGCCTTGACGGCAAAAAGCCAGAATTCGTGACGTCATGCGTAGTAACTACGGTAAGTAGGATGGAACACTCTCAATGTCTCTCTTCATGTTCAGAGTTCAGACGCACAACTAACCGAGGCTCAGACGAGCCTTGAAGACATTCCAACCTCGAACAAGTGCGTCATTATCTTGGGTTTTAAAGGGTTTAATTTTCAAGGGTGGCCTTGGTCAGCTGATATAGCACAACCAGATGTCACCACTCTGATGAGAAACCGATTTTGTCGGACTATTTTTCCTGGGTAGCTCTGGGCCCCCTTGGAAGGCCAGGGCAGCCCACCCCACCCCCGAAATGACGCCTCTGCTTGTATCTCAGCAGATAAGCGAACTTCCCCTAAGGAACTTGTGGGGGCCAAGAACACATCCGGCTTCTCGACCCATTCCGAAATCCAAATGAGCAGCAGGAATCAGACCTCGTTCGCGTCGGAGATAAATAAGGGGTGGGGCAGGATCAATCCTTCTACTCCATTCATTTGCATATTCATTGTGTCTCTCCAGTGTGTTGACTCTATAACACCATTCCAAATAGCGAGATCTGGGGTGTGTATCACCCCTGACTTCCAGACCTGTTTGGCCTTGCTTCACCTTTGGATCCACCTCGACGAAAATGGATGTCGGGAATTCGGACATGCTTTTATTAAAGTGTAAGAGTATGCTTGGGAGAAACAGGGCCGAGAAACTTTCAGAAATAGTATACGATAGACTCATCTATCGTCCCTTTATAGAATGGATTTGAGGCTAAATATGTCGAAAATGTATCCGAGAAAAGATAAAAAGTATTCGAGAATGTTTTAGAAGTATTTGACATTTAAATTGAAATTAGGTATTCGAGAATAACATAAATGTATTTAAGAATGACAAAAATGTATTCGAGAATTTTCATTGTTTTAATTCTCGAATGTATTTTTGTCATTCTCGAATACATTCGTGTCATTCTCGAGTTCTTATTTCAAATGTCAAATACATTTTAGAAATTCTCAAATAATTTTTATCTTTTCTTGAATACTTTTAGTAGTTTCTCAAAGACCTAAGAAAAATCTCGAAAACTTTTCGTTGATTCTCGAATTCAAACACCGATTCCTCGAAGACATTTAAGGGATTCTCGAATACATTTCGAAGATTCTCGAATACATTCCACACCCCTTCTCGGACAAACAAAGTTTGACAAACTACAAACTTTTAGCGGCATTAAACAACAAAGTACCTTCAAGATTGCACGTTGAATATCCCCTTTTAGCATTTATCCTTCTAGCTTGTTATCGTTATCGCTGTCGCGCTGACTCTTGTGTTATGCATTGTGCTCCTGTGCGTTTGGAAACGAACTCGCCGGTTGGAATACAAATACATGAAGCTCGTTGCCAGCACGAAACCAGGTCAGAGTCGGAACGAAGACGTCGGAGAAAACGCCGTGGAAGGGGAACTCCCGGCTGCCGAGTCGTGCGCTCTTCAAGAGGGAGAAGAAGAGGAAGTTTCCGTAACAATCCCGGTGCGCAGTGCCAAGATTTTGCATAAAATTAAGTCAGCCTACCAGAAACGGGTAAGTACAGGGCCAAGATTAAATGCGCCGGACATGTGATCTTAATATAGTAATGAAAATACGAATGCCGCTGGCAGTTTTCTGCTAACTCGGGGTTTATAACTTAAAATGGGTTTTGGCATCAGCACCTCAAGGGAGAGAACTAAATTGTGTGTGCCGTTAAACTGCGAACTACCATACGATGTGGCATTACAAAAATAACTCATTTGTTTCCTTAATAGCATTTACAGCTGCATCAATATAACAAATTACAAATCACGGCTGGTTGATATTTGCAGACAGTTGCAGTCACGGATAAAATAACAAACCAACAAAATACCTTTCGGTTGAGTTTATGGGGGTAGTAAGAAGCCTTGGCTACTCTTTCCCTTGTGTTCGGTCTGGTCTGGTCTAGAAAATAGTCCGATGGTGGTCAGAATATAATTTTTTTTTTCCAAAGTTCATCGTCAGTTGATGTGTCCTATCCGCAAGGGTCGGCAACTGAAGCTTGACCAGACCATCCTCATAGGAAACATAATCCGGAACAAGCATCACTTTGCACGACCTCTTTTGGATAGACTCGAGTCTTTCTGTCTGTTCTACTGTCAGCCCGGGATGGCATACAGGACACGCGTATTACACGCAGGGACGAATGTATGGACAGGAGATTGTTTTTAAATCTCGAGGAGGGATACCAAATCGGCAAAGGACGGCACAAGACTTTAACAGTGTGGCAGATCTTACAGTGATGGAATCAACGTGTGTTCTCCACTTCAAGTCGTTATCTATTTTTACTCCAAGAAGGTTTTTATTTCCAGACCAATTTCTTCAACAGCCGGCAATTCCCGTTTTAAGAAAGAGACCCTCATTACCATACTTTTCGGTATACACTGTAGACTAGCACGAACATCCATTTGACAAATGAGTACATGCGGGAGTAACGGTACTATAAAGAAGAAAGGAGGAAAGACCACTACCATATATCCGTTTTCTTCTCTCTCTATAATGTACTGGGAAACGGTCTTTACTTATGTTCACCTAGCCCTTCCTCTCCGCCTTTCCTCGATTTACTATCCCTTTCTCCTTCCACCATGCCTCTTCTTTGCTTTCCTTCTCTTAGGCTTCGCCTCTAATTAAGTTTGAAAATCACATTGAGCTTGTTGCTTGGCTATGTAGTTCTAATATTTTTTTTTCAATTCTAGACGGACACCGGGTCTTTCGAGACAGTGCGACTTACCGATAAGATGTGACCCAGTTCTACACTTCAACTCAAGCCAAAAACGAGTATGATCTGTAATTCTTTATTTTTTAATTGAGCTTAGATTCTTATAAAAATACATGCCACGAAAGCTATTTTCCCGAAAACATCGGATTTCAACGAAGGGTTGCAAAAAGTAGGACTGCCAACTACCTACCCGTAACAGCACGTGAATGACCTTCCTCTCACACTCGACTTCTCCACCGCGTCCCTGAGTGTTTTGTTTTGACGACAAACTGTAGGCAGCAATGTGTGGGTAAACATGTTTCCACACTACTCTCGAGGCGGGCGCCGCGTCATTTGGTATTAAGCCTGCTAATTCGGAACTAACAAAAATATATCTCAAGGGAATATTCTGAGTCACGGGATCTCATAGAAACATGTTATTCAAGTTAAAGAATGACTATTGGACCACTTTCTCGATCCATGCCAGGAGCTTTCGGAGTTTTTAGGGGGAATGTTTTGCTTCTTCCGGGTATCCTCAGTAACACGTCGCGGAAAGGGTTATAACCAAGGTATGTGAATATACAGACGGAGCGCTTAAGGTACGAACCACTAAGCTACGTAGTGAGGCTCCATAGCCGCATGGAAATATCGTTTTTAGTAACGCCAAGAACATGGCCCTTGGGTTTTGAAATACACTTATTATTATAGCTCGTGCAAATCTTGCCGCGAAAAGGTAACGTACACAATTCTGCTCTCGTTTTATTTTGGTACCGCCTTTTTTCTTTTTTTTCTCTACTCTATTTCAACACGCTACACAACAAACTACACAACTTCCACACAACACGCTATTTCGCACCGGTAACTAATATGCGGCAACGGCCATATACTATAATAAATACGATTTCAAATGACATACAAAAACAACCCACAGCCAGCCAACGGCACATATCATAAGTACTGAAAAAAATAAATGGCGCACCATTGAGGCTACGCCGGTAGCAAAAAATAAATACAAATAATCCGACAGATCTGGGTCTGGCGGATCCAAAATCAACAACTTAAATGGGGTTTCCTTGTAAATAGTGAGGTGAAACACAAATCGATCCTCCACCTGGATTTGAACCCGCGGCTTTCGTTTTACAAGGACGACGCGCTACCGAGGGATTAACCACGAGAATCACCACACAGAAGAGTGCAATCTAGACTCTATCTGGCCAAGCGAGGCTCCTAAGCTGATTATATATGTGATTCCCCCACGCCTCAATATCGCTCACTCGAAGTGTACTCGTTCGGTTTGGGACGCAAATACCCGCATCCAAATTCCCAAACCAAATCCAACGTCTGGTGCGTGTATACGCTGAGCGTTGCTTGAAGCCAGGCTTCACCTTCCAGATTACCAGACGTCCAGGGCTTCCGCATAATCAAGCCAACCCTTCCAGATGACAATGATGACAGTTAATTTTGCAATTCTTCAACATTTCCTAGATGTACCCTTCGCATTTCAAATATCTCTTACATCCCAATCACAACTGTAAATCACTTTCCCTTTTCCTCGTACATTTGTATATTAGTTCTGTCTCTCGAATGGATCGCCTCTATGGCACCTTCCAGACATCCGGAATCTGGGGTGTCCAACACCCGGACTTCCAGACTTTTTTGGCCTGGCTTCACCTTCCAGATCTGTCTCGATGAAAAACGGCTGTCTGCAATCCGGAAGAAAAATCTAGAAGGTGAAGCCTGGCTTTTATCCGGACAGAGTGAAGAGCACACTGACAGAACGAGCTACAAGATCAGAAACAGTTCATTCCTGCACTTTACGGAATTCGTCGGTTTCTCTTGTCCTGCGAATAGGCAGGATTTTGCTGCAACGCCACCACATGACATGACACGACATTACATGACGCGAGCTTCTCTGTGATGTGCTATTTCTGACATCCTTCCTTATTTTTTAATCTTTTTCTGATTCTTTATATGTGGCCGCAGCTCATTTGTTCAAGCACTATCCTACTGTGATATCAATCGTTCCCATCCCATGCGGGTCGAACATTCAGTGTCAACTGTCTCGACACCAGAGCAAAATAACACCATGGAGTAGGGCTAATGACTTGAAAAAATTGACACACACTCGAATAGCAGCAATACTAGCACCACTAGTGATTGAGAACGTCCCTACTGAAACTCATTCAGTCGTTCACCAACGCTGGCTCCAATAAGTTCATATTCTAAACACTGAAAACAAAAAAAATGATACAGCCTCCATTGTTTTCCCTGGTGTGTGCAGACCGCACCTTTGCTTTCCTAGAAATTTCTAAACCCACAAGTCTGTCTCGCTTTACATGCCGCAAACGTACTGGGCGGCGCTACGAGTATGACCCATTTGCAAAGCATGGACTGTATAGGTCTTGGCGCTATTTCCTGGTGTTATTTTGTTCTGCTCGACACATTACAGAATCAGTCATTCCACAGCTCCTCTATTTCTTCTTCTTCAGTATGTAGACCGATTGGAGGAGGAGGAATAAGGGAGGATACTTTGGCAAGCATTCCTCCTGGAGCTGATGGTGTGGGAACGGAGGGGGGTTCCTGGGCTCGAGAGCCTGAAATACCCTAAGAAAAAAAATATTTTTTAAAGGGGACGTCGAGATACGCTGTTACTTGTCTAACGAACTTTTCTCTATATATCGTGATACGAGCCACGACCATAAGGAATCATTACTGAATGTTTAGCAATATAATATCTATGGTATTAAATATCAAAGTTCTTGCGCGAAAATCTGTTTTCCTGAGTCTTCAAGGTGTCACCTAGCGTGTATGACCGTTCTGCCTTCCAAATTTCGTACACATCCCTCCATCAGTCCGGCACTTATGCGCGCCACCGAATTAGCCAAACTCCCCAAAAAGTGACTACAAGTGGCACATCGAAGCCTGGTCGTTCTTGTATCGCCTTTATCCCGACATTCGTTTAGCTTTATGCATACCATGATATTTCCCGACCCCTCCAAGTCTCCCCACAGTGTTTGGATAAAATTCGGATGTATAATTGGTACACGTAGGGCCTTCTATCTACCAGATGACCTTTCTCCCTTCTGGCTACCGATGTAAAATCTACCACACGCAGTCAAGTAGTTGACGAGGAGACCTGGAAGACTCCGTGCCCCCCCCCCGCTTTTCCTTAGAGCCGATACTGGTTTTTGGGATCCCAAAACGTAAGTGGAGGGATACCTATGACATCGCAAAAGTTGTCCGTCCGTCTGTCTGTGAGCACGATAACTCTCGAAGGGAAAGACATATTTTGATGAATCTTGGTGTGACGGTTCTTTGGGTCAATGGCAAGGTCGAGTTCGTAGACTGGCTCTGTAGCCCTACATTTAGGGGTGGGGGTTCAAATTAAGGGGCAAACAAAAATATTTACGAACAGCTAATGTGATAGTCGATTATGGGGTAAAAAGACATGCTGAACACGATGATGAAAACCATTTCCTCGCCCGACAAGTAGTTACTCCGGAATCGGGCTAAAACCAGAAAGTTTGTTAAAAGCTAAAGTTTTATTTGAGGTTGATTAGATGTTCGATTTTGGGATAATAACACACGCTGAACAATTATGCGAAACTAATTTTCTACCCGGAGAACTAGTTCCCCTGGAATCCGAAAAAAAACGGAAAATCGTTAAAAGCAATAGCTTCACGTTAAGTTGATTTAATGACAGATTTAGGAGTAAGAAGAGACGCTGGACGACATAAAGTTCGTCCGGAATTAAATGTTGATTAGATGGCCTTTATGTACGCTAAATTCGTTTCTGAACTTTCTTTTTTTGCTGGGCTAGTAGTTCCCTTATCCTTACCCCGTTCAGGAAGATAGAATCTTACCTTTCGCCTTGTCGATAATTTAGCCATCAAGTCAGCCATGAGGTCTCCCCGCCCTCCCGACGGCTTGCTGGTGGAAGGGGTTGTTGGAATAGGGCTGCCGTTGCTGGGCTCCTGTAAAATTACGTTGCAGACTTTTTGTAGAGAAACAGAAGGGCAGACAAAAGGTGTGTTTTATTGGATGTAGTTTCAGTGTGTTTGACGTACGTTTGTTCCAGTTACGAAAGTATAGTATTTTTACTGTTTTATTTGTCTATTACACATACTGTACTTTCATAACTGAAACAAAAGGACGACAAAATGTAGTGAAACTACAACCAAACTACTTCCAATAAAACGCACCTAAAGACTGATACGAATGGGTAGCCCATCTCAGCAGGCTATTGCACTGACCTGACAGTTTTTTGTTTGTTTTTTTACACGGGGCTGAAAGGGAGGCTGGTAGAAAAACCTTTCGTGGGTATACGAACTCTGGGAAGGTCCATTCGTTTGGGCATGTCGCACACGGTGCACTTGTTCAAGATTTTAACTGTTGTTCGTATGTCGATTTTTTTTTTCTGTCTGTATCAGATAGCCGACAAGCTTTAGTGTAATAAACTTGCCTACTGAACTACCAACGAAAGCCAACGAATGTATTTCACAGAACTGATGGGTTTCGATGGGAAGTGATTGCGCGCCTGAAATTGACCCAGACAGAGACCAGCCGACTGAGACCCCCCCCCCCCCCCCCCCCCCCTCCGCCCGGCTCTGCCCGAAGGCGAAATTCCGTTAGCCTGAAATCGGGTCGAAATCTGTGCCATTTTGTCTGAGTCGATTTCAGAAGGGAAATTTTCGTACAGGGAATCGGAAATCCTGCGGCTCTCCGCTACCAAACGGGCTCGCGGGTTTAGACGAAACTTCGTGCAGCAAGAACACCTGCCAAATATATGCTTTACTACCTTGACCAAGCCTCCGTGGGTAGAGAGGAGTATTTCAGATCTTTGGGCCAAACAAAGTGATGCAGATGGTCTTCATTTCTGTGCAGATTATTAACTTTGTCCTCGCTACTGATAGAGTAGATCGTTTCTTTTCAGATATATGTTGTACTTTAATATTTCTCAGGACTTTAGGTCCTGCCCCCCGCCGAAAATTCCTAAAGCAATGTCATGAATTAAAGTGCGCAAGCGCTCAAAGTCGGATTGTCGTGTATCATGTCTTGTACACGAACAGCCTAAAAAACAGTTAACTGCTCTTGACACGAAAGGAGTTTGAAGGGTGAGACCCCCAAAAGAGCCATCTAGACCCCAATGCCTACAAATACACCAAATTTGAACTTGCTACCCGTTGTCAGGTCGCAAAACTTAACTCACGGCTGCAGCGTTTGTGTGTGTGTGTCGGGGGGGGGGGGACCCCCAAAGACATATTTGGGCATCAATTAAAAGGAGTATTTTAACTTCACCATGACACCAGTCATGGTTCGCAAGTTACGAAGTGTCCGTACGGAAATTTACGTCTGAAATCGACCCAGACAAAGTGGAACAGACAGCCGAAATTCCGGTCGATCCGACGAAGAAACTAATCTGAAATCGGGTCAAAATCTGTGTCACTTTGTCTGGGTTGATTTCAGGACTTTCCGTACGGGTGGGGGGAGGGAAGAGGGGGGAGGGTCGATACCCCTCAAAACGCAAATCTAGACAGGTATGTTCACAAGTATACTAAATTTGGATTTCACACTAGACAAACAAAAATTTGACTCATGGGTAATCTGGGCCGAGTTGCTCATGAACGGAAAGAGTGGAGCTGCTTCTACTCCAAAAGTATCTTATCAACCCTAAGATCTAGAGGCACAAGGAATTTCATCATTTTATATCCAGTTATTGTCAAGTAAAGAATAGCAATCACTGGAGAAACTGGGCCCAAATACGCCTGAACCAAGTGATTGTCGGGACTGGGACCCTTACAAAGCATAAAGGGACTACAATCCCCACATAACTACCAAGCTTCAAACTGATATTAGTCACGGGTCACGAAAATTACTCTTGGGCACTCAGGGCCCAGTTGCCCATGAACGGGGAGGGTGGGGTTGGGCGAAACACCTAAAGACCTTACTAGACCGTACGTTCTAGAGGCACAAGGAATTAACTCCAGCTGTAGTCATGTTGGGAACATTTGTCACTGGGAAAATTGGTCCCAATCGCCTCTGAACCGAGTGGGTGGGGGTGTTGGACCCCGAAAAAGGACCCACAAGAACGCCAGGTTTCAACTTGATACACGCCACGGTTCAAGAGTTACAAACTCCAAAAAAATGGTGAACCAAAAAACCGAAAGCCGGCTACAGCGGCCGCATGAGTTCATTATCTCTAAATACACACTCCACTGATAAGTGAAATCCAACCACGAATATCGAGTGAACAACCTACAGTTCACTCTAAATTCAAGTTACAAATGAACTGGTATCATCTAGGGGATTCAGAATGGCCTGCAGAACTCAATGAATACAAGCCCTACCTTATCTGTATCCTTAGCGACGGACTTCAGTTTTTTGGTACCTCCAGCTTTTCGAATGGCATCCATAAGGCTACCGTGCATATCCAGGGACGCCCCAGAGGCCATAGGTGGAGCCAAGACAGCCTCAATATGCGCCTGGAATGACATAATTCGTTATTACGATGATGGAGGAGAGGGCGGATTATATTTGCTGTGTACGGTCAAATCTGAAATTTTTCTACACAGTACTAATACAATATCGCATTTAAATTTATTTACTATTTCCAGAAAAATGTTTTTTTAGATATTACAAACAACAAGAACGGCAACACTGACAAAAATATATTGTCATTTCATTTCACTGCATTTGTATTTCATTGCAAATTTAGTAGGCTAATTTGTTTTTAACGGTCTGCTGTTTATTTTTTGTAAGTGTGTGTGACTTTGATTGACATGTTGTTCTTTCTTCTTACACATTACTCTTCAGTTTTAAAGGATTCGAATAAATAATAATAATAACAATACGCAAATGACTCTAAACATGACACTGTGTTAAATGGTAAGTAGATGCCTAGGATATTCATGTTATTACCACCTTAATTTGATGCATTATTCCCAGCCATTTAAGTTTTTTTTGGTTTGGATAGTTAGTAGCCATTTTGGTTGAAAATGTTTCTTTTTTTTCGGGTTCGGCGTCCCAGACCGGGTAAGCCAAGCTCCTTTCCCTTCTTTCCTTTCCTCTGGTTCAAGTGCCATATACCTATCGCAATTCCGTCTGTCGGTCTGTCGGTCGGGATTTTTTGTAGCACCTGTTCGAGTTAGGGTACTTCCAGATGTGCTAGGACGGTGAAACTTGGCAGGCATATCAGGGACCCGACCAAACTAACTTGGAAATAACAGATTCCTGATCCGACCATCTGGGGGGGGGGGGGGTTGAGGGCGGAGGAATCTGGAAAATTGAGTAGTGCGTAACTTTTGAACGGGTGATCGGATTTGAATGAAACTTGATAAAGCATACATCTCTGATGTCACATTTGAAGTCTGGACCAGATTCGGTAGCTATGGGGGAGTTGGGGGTGGGGGGTAACCGGAAATCTCGAGAAACGGTTAGAATTAAGGGATCGGAGTAAAACTTACGGGGAAGAACAAGCATCTGCCCCAGATAAATCGTTTACAGAATTGGACTGGAACCGGACCGTCAGTTTTGTCAGTTTTGAGGATTTCGCGACGAAACCTGGGAGGCATATCAGGGACCCTACCAAACTAACTTGTAAACAATCAGTTTCTCGATCAGACCATCGGGGGGGGGGGGGGGGGGGCTGGAGAGCGGTGGAATCAGGAAAATTGAGTAGTGTGAAACTTTCGAAAGGGTGATCGGATTGGAATGAAACTTGAAGAGTGAATCAAGGACATATCTCTGATTTCCCATTTGAAGTCTGGACCGGATCCGGTAGCTATTGGAAAGTTGTGGGGGGGGGGGGAGACCGGAAATCGAGAAACGGTTAGAATGGAGGGATTGGATTGAAACGTGCTGGGAAGAACAAGCATCTGCCCCAGATAAATCGTTTACACAACTGGACTGGATCCGGACCCTTGGGGGGGGGGGGGGGGAGGGTGGACGCGAGTTTATTATAAATTTCCGTGACATGGGGATGTGAACTGGTTAGATGAATTTGCCTTCGGGCGGGATCACTGTTCCTATGGCCGGCTTCTACCAGACTATATATTGTAGTGGTTTGCGAACTTTGTTCTCAAGCCCCTCGGTAGCTCAGTTGGTAGAGCGCCTGCCTTGCAAGCAGAGGGTCCTGGATTCAAATCCCGGCTGAGGAGCATTTTTGTCTTTCAGTTCACTACTCATAAAAAAAGAAGTTTCCCTGAATTCCGATGATGTCAATTTTGGTGATTTTCGCGACGAAACTTGGGAGGCATATCTGGGATCTGATCAAACTGACTTGTAAAAAAAATTTACTCGATCCGATAGTCGCGGAGGGAGTGGAGGGATGGGAAATCCGGAATATTGAATTATGCATAACTTTGGAACGGGTGATCGGATTTGAGTGAAATTTAATAATTGAACAGAGGACATTTCTTCGGTGATCTTTTTCATATGAGATTTAATAACTGAACAGAGGACATTTCTTCGGTGATCTTTTTCATATGATCAGACAACAGATGGGGGGGGGGGGAGACTGGAAAATCCGTGACTGGCTGGTACTGGAGAGACTGGGATGGAACGGGAACGGGAAGGGAATAACAAACAAATGCTCTGGATAAATCGTTTTCAGAACTGGATTGGCTCCGGCGACTGTGGGGGAAGTTTGACCCCCATGAGCCCATCATCATTTTTGCCTCAAGGCTTTTCCCTACAAATGAAGCTAAAACTCCCTTAAAGTGCGCATGTTAACTGCAAAGTCGAAAAGTACTTTTTGTGAAATGATTCATCTCAGCTTATGACAGCGGATTCAACAGCTATGGGGGAGTTGGGAGGGGTGATCGGAAATCTCAAGAAACGGTTAGAATGGACAGATCGGAGTTAAACTTGCTGGGAAGAACGAGCATTTATTCTAGATAAATTGTTTGCACAGTTGGACTGGATACGGACACTTGGGGGGGGGGGGGGGGGTGGAGGGTAGCCTTCCCGAATTCATGTGATGGCGTTCTTCAAGGCGAAACTTGACAGGCATACCAGGGACCCGGTCAATCTGACAGAGCTCTTACCTACCACATACAGTCGCAAGTGCCATATGAGTTTACAGCTCTTGTTCTTTATTTTTGTCGAAGTTTTGTTGTTGTTGATGTTTTGTTTTGAGGGTAATTAGTCCCTTACAGGTTCACCTCCGGGTATTGAAGACTCTCGTTTTTTTAAGAAAACCCTTCTTTCACTCATTCAGTGTTTCGAAAAAAAATCATACTCACAGGGTTCAGCGTTCAGACCAGGGTTGAACGCACTCGAAAACGTTTACCTTTAAATAATGCTCGCAATTTCGGATAAGAAGTAATTCTTCTATTTCGAACAGTGTGAACTGCTTCTGAAGGGGGGCCTGACTATGGTTTACTTCAACGTTAATGGGAATTGTGAGCGTGTTCCATCCTTCTAACAATAGTAACTATTAGTTACTATTTCCGTGCCGATCTCACGAAAAGTTAGTACGCTGACCGTTCCAACCTTCTCGAAATAGTAACTATAGTAACTATTTGCTTACGATGCTCGGGAGCGTATTAAGCGTGGTTAATACGGTTCTCTGTAACGTGATTGGCTGGATTACCCCGTGGAGCGATATTTTACCGAAAATTTAAAAATATATTCCCGTCTTGATGCCAAGAAGCCAAAATTCGTGACGTCATGCGTAGTAACTACGGTAAGTATGGTGTAACACGTTCTGCATTTGCTACTAGCAGGTTATCCTGTAACTCACCGGTCGTTCCGCTGAACTTGTCACCAATGTCGGAAGAGCCGGCATAGGAGGCGGAGGTGGGGGAGGAAGCCCCATCAGAGCAGGAATAGCTGGTTGACTCGGTTCTAATGCAGGCAAGGAAGAGACGGAGAGTGTTGCAGTTGATCGTTCCTAAAAATGACAGAGTTCACCAGTTTTCCGACGCAAACAAAAGGTAAGCTTGACAACGGTTTTAAAAATATTGTTTTGCTAAAGGTTGGCTGAAAAGCAAGGTAAGTTTGTTCTGTAAATCTGCATAAGTCTTCTACGGCAATACGCCAGAGATTAAATATTAGTTGACTTTTTTCGTAAATTTGATAGGTTCGTCCAACAGAAGAAGAGATCCAAAGCAAAGTTATAAAATAAATTTGAAACTGAAAATATACTGATTTGATATATACCCGATGATAAGGTCGAATAATTTGGTGAGTCTTTGAGGAAACATCTGCCACACAAAATGTTGGTAGAGGTAACAAGTAAAATTCTCGCCTTTGCGGGGACAAACTTGACCTCAATACTCTTTCTTAGCCGACCACGTCAGAAACATATTTCGTCTTCGATCTGCCTCATAAAACGGACCTTTCGCATTGACAGCAATCTAGCGGCATTGCAAACACGGAGTCCTACTGCGCGGACACACAACACAAAACAGCCATAATACGAGTGGTCACAGGGGGGGGGGGGGGAGGGGGACTTGATTCTGTACATATAATGCAACTATTTACACTGTAGCTTCTTGAAGGCAACTCGCTGTGTTTTTCCAAAGAAAAAAAAAAAAATTCGGTCAAAAGCAGGTACCGATTCGGTCAATTTTACCAGGTTCGCCCCCCCTATGAAGAAAGGCTCGGGACACCCCTGCAAGTGGGGACTGATTTCGCTGTAAACGAAATACGCATTGCAGAGAGAAGAGAGCGAAAGAGCAAAACAAAAATGTAGTGCTGTTTTTTGTTTTTGTATTTGGCGTCAAATCATTTTTCCCGAGTTGGAAGAGAAAGCAGCTTTACTATTTGGCTTAGCTTTAAACTTAAGACTTCAAACTAACACGATCAAACGTTTCGGTGGGATCCCGACGGGGAGCCATTAGTTCTTCATCCAGGCCGTCTTCGCCAGATCCCGTAAACAGATGCACGCGGATTGGTCAGACAGTTTGTCACGCGTACCCCCCCCCCCCCCGGCCTAAAAAACTAACGAGAAAAGGCAGTAACAAAAAACTGTCCGATCGTGGCAGGCTAATCGAAACGATGTATTTCCGACGAAGTTCGGCACTTCTCTCCTTACCTTTACTCCGACACGCTAAACATCTTGGGTTCCAGCCGATTATTGACTCGCTAAGAAAATAAAGCGAAAAGGTCTATTAGCATGACTTGCTGCTACATTTGTTCTTTAGTCTATAAAAGAGCGTAACTTAGCAACCAAACAATCAACTCGATATAATTTTCTGCAACAGCTTACAAGTTTCCGGAACTAACAAGCTAGTCTTAATTGTGTGTTTGGAAGCAGTAGCAGGAGAGAATGCCTGGAAAAGAAAAAGTGAAGAAGGCCACAGTGAAGGAAGAAGTTCAGATGGTTCGCGAGATACATAGATTTGAACACCTTGCCAAGTCAATCGAATCGGAAATCGAAACGTTAGAAGCTGAAGAAAAAGAAGACACTCGCGAGTTTCTTAGAGAAAGGGATGCCCTAGAAAGAGAAATTCAAGAGTTCGAGTCGAAAATGTTGGAAACCGAAGCGCAAGCTGTAAAAGCCATCAAGGAAGCCGAGGCAGAAAGGAACAAGAAAAAAGCAGTAAACGAACAACTCAAGAGCAAAAAAGAAGAATACAATAACGTGAGAAAGGAGTTGGGAAAGCTTAGAGAATCTGTCGATGAGTTAATTTCACACCGTGACTTTTTGGTTGAAACCAAAATGAACGTCGATATCTCATCAACAACTGAGGAAAAGATGAGTAAAGAAGAAGAAATCGCCAAGATCAAAGCTTACGTCTTCACTGAGGAAGATCGACAACTTCTTACGGATCCGAAATTTTTCATCAACTGCCTAAAAGCGCTTGAAGACAGGATCTACTCTCAGCTAGCCCTTTCCCAGAGACTGAGCCTGGTAAACATAAAGTACAAGAAGTCTCTGGAAGACGGGAAGGAACAACAAATGAAAGAAGAGGGCGACCTCATGAGCCGGATTAAGGGGCTTGAACAGCAGATCCAGAATCTTGAAAGGAGTAACGACAACTCGTTAGGAGAGAACAACACCGAAGGGGCGACGATGCATTGCGATTCTCTTCGCACTCAAATCGAACAAATTTTCGAAGTGGTCGCCCAAAACAAATACGCCAAGAATTCGGGCACGGCGGATATGCTCGCTCAAATAGAGGATAAATTTCACGACACGCTTGACCAATTTTCGAACTTCCCACAGGAGAAAATTGAAGCAACCATAGCTGCGATCGTCTCCACCCGAGACAGAAACCATAAAGCCGACGTTGAAACTGCTGAGAGGGAAAGGAGGGAAGATCGGCATCGAAGGGCACTAGAGAGGGCATTGGCCCCTCCGCCCCCGAAGGGTAGGGACAGGCCAAAGTTTACAATGGCAGCACGGACGAAATCCGCGTCGCTTGAAAAGACTGAGGGTAGTGAGAGCAACGTGAAAGAAACCTGGGACTTTCTGTTCCAGGAGGAGAAATCGGTACTAAAGGACACCCCGACAGGCGAATAGACAGTGAAAAAACAAGCTGGGATCCGAACTGTAGTACCGCTAAGAAAAAGGGCTGGTTACACTAATCCGCGATAGTGTTTGGTCGAGAATCCCATATTTTGCAATTACAAACACCTAAAATCGAGTTGCGAATGAAACCAAGTTTTTGTCTCACGTTACCGTATCGCGGGCTGAGGATAATGCGACTTGTTTCTCAAAACTATCAGACAAGCACTGCCTGTACAAAGTGTGTTTCTTCACAATACTTGTCCAATGTATTTCAGGAATTTATTTTAAAATTAAAAAATATAAGTAGCTTGAGAAGTGATTCTGAGTTCTAGAAACAAATTAATGAGAATTTGAGTTTTGGGGCGGAGAAGGTCGTAAGGTTCTTACCATCGGCTTTTCTTCGACGAACATGAGGCTACTAAGATCAGGAAGCGACAACACAGGCATAAAAGTGGGAGCCATCACTTCTGCATCAAAATCTTCTGCAATCCCTGGTAAGTCTGGTAAGGCGAGGGGAAGCTCGATTTCTGGTAATTCTGGAACCTGGAACAGAGAAGAACTAGTAGGTACGGCGTTGTCTAGAAGATCACAAGCTGTCATTCAATTTTACACACGGACATACAGGACTACAGGAGCAGGAAGAGAAAGCTTATATTTGATCTTGGCCTGATCAAAAACAGTTTATATGAAATCCGGGTGTCCACCCTAATTAGTGACCATATACTAGTTCAGCATACAAATCGGATTAATCTATGTTTGTCCCTTCGTCTCATTATCTGAATTCATCACAAACGTTTGAAAAGAAAAGAGAAGATTTAACTTTTTAGACTGAGGGGTGTGCAAAAGTCGGCACTCGGCTGATTTTGGAATGCCAAAAAGCAAAGCGAGAATCCAAGGAGCACACCAGAACTAACGACGCTTCTGTTGCACTTTGCAACTTCTCGCTGTTTCGCCGCTTTACACGTACGGAGCGGATCCACTTTCCAAAACTAGCGGAGCGCAAGAACAGCACTGGAATGCGATAAGAGTTTTAGCCGAGTTGCAAGAACACACGGCGGATAAACCAGCGGAGCTTTCCAGACCGCCAGAATTTCCATATATACTAGCAGTGTTCTAGTTAAAAAGTTGACGAAGATGAGATCATTGGGGGACTAACAGGAACTAAAAAGCGTGGTACATAATACATCTCACATGCTGAACAAGCGGTTTTTTTTTTGTCGAGAGCTGAGCCCGCGTATAATGTAAAATCTCTCCCGTAGCGAATCGAACTTCTCGGAAAACTTCTGTACACCTATTAAGACTTAGAGCATGTTCCACCCTTCTACAAATAGTAACTATTAGTTACTATTTCCGTACCAACCTTACCAAAAGTTACTACGCTAACCATTCCAACCTTCTCAAATAGTAACTACTAGCAACTATTTGCTTACCACGCTCGGGAGCGTAGTAAGCGTAGTAACTACGGATTTCTGTAACGTGATTGGTCGGATTCGCCCTTGGCATGATATTCTGCTGGGAAATAGAAAAATCGTTCCAGCCTTGACGGCATAAATCCAGAATTCGTGACCGCATGCGTAGTAACTACGGTAAGTAGGATGAAACACGCTCTTAGTACATACCTGTGGGTGATAATGTAGCTCGTCAACTTTCACATGTCTGGTCTGACCTCGTCTGGTAATGGAAGGAGGGGCCTCACCGAGAAGAGGGGCAGTCAGGTCTTCGTCTGCAGCCTTCCATTTTGTAGAAGATACAATGTCGTCATCTTCAGACCTACAAATAAACAGCAAAAATATTAGACGACGGTGATGAAGAATCGAAGTGGATTATCCATCCATTTCCCTCTCTGACACGCAAGCTACATGTTATAGCGAAATATCAAAATAAAGGCTTTATTTCGCCAAAATGACGAAACATATATGAAAATATCGAAAGGTTATCGTTTACCATCCAGGTCCCGACATTTCCACATCTTAAAACAATCTCCCTCCCCCCCAAGTACAGCCTAAAAATGTGTCCTGAATGACTGACTGATTAATTGATTTCTGTATCATCGCTCAAATCCAAATAGCGTAGGCTACTGTATAAAAACAAAAAGATTCAGCCTCGTCAATTAATAAATTTCAAACAGCAAACGTAAATTTCAAACAGCCGCCAAACGAGAGGCGGTAGTGGCACTGGTACTGATATATGGTAAAACTCAGAAAGGTTAGATATAATTATATCAAGCTGAATATCGCCTTTGGCAGTCGGGAACTCCACTGAATTTTTTATTTTCAAAGAAGCTGCAAGCGATTTAACGTGTAACTGGTTTGCGTCTCCAGCCAAGACGACCCTAATATTAGGGTGTTGTCGTTCGTTGCTGCAAAATGTATGTGCATTTCGTCAACGCAAATAGTATTAGCTTTACTTATTTCTGCACAAAGCAGGAGCTTGATCTGCCACCTTTCACCGCTAGACTGGTCATGGCGGTATCTTGTCTCTTGATTGCTCAGAAACTAGATAACGCTGAGAACCGGAGGCAATGCGCAGGTTTTCTCCTCGGGACAACCACAGAGAATACTCAGCATCTACCACGCAAGGAATAGAGCGAGTACATGTTGATTACGGATAAATCTAGACTAATAATTTTTATTTATTTTTCAGTTCTACTCGTCGTAATTACTTTTCGTGATCTTCTTAATTGTTTAATCCATTTGCTTTTTCATCGCTCAGCTGTTTTAACACTCTCAAACGGATAGGTTACAAAGTTCGAAGTCTTACAACAGCTTTGCGTTGCTTTCATGACCATTCGAACCGAAGCATAAAAAGAACATTAAAAAATAAATAGCATATCACAGGAATTAGTTTCATTCCATTCTTAATGTCAAAATAAAGCTGAAATACTCGACTCTTGGCTGATATTAAGAGTTTAAAGGGAAAAACAAGGGCAAGTTACCTAAATTAAAAAAAAAAACTGTACAACAGTTTCAAAGAAGCATACCCCTTCTATACTCAATACATCTCTGCAAGCCCGCACTCTACTAGCCCAAATTCCTAGCCTGCACTTCTGATGCTCTTCCTACTTGATTTGGGCGAAAATGAGGACATACTCTAGTTTACCCACTCGGCAGTAGGATATTAGTGACTTGTTTACCTTACTGAATCAGCACTGTAAAACAGGGCTTCTGAAAGAGATGTATACTCTTTTCTGAATGGTTTGCGTTCCAATTTAAAACCATTCTTTTTCTCCGGGGTTCCAACATGGTAAAAATTCCGCTTTTCCTAAAAAGAAGAGTCAACTAAAAAACTCGTGTATCTGACTGAATAAGCTTCTGACAGCATCTGATAACTAAAGTTTTAGCCCATCTGTGTGTTGTTTGCCTTTGACTTTGAATTACCTTTTTTGGTTATCGTATTTCTGAATAGTGAATAAATAATAGAAGAAGGTGGAATTTCTTTAATGTTCGATTTATACGTACGAAAAGTGTTACACTTGTTACACTGTAAACAAAATTCGTGCAGTATTTGCTACTGGGATTAATCTTATCTTTATTGAGATAAGATTACCCCTAATTCGGATTAATCTTATCCCAATAGAGATGAGGTTAATCCCAGTAGCAAATACTGCATCCTTATTCGGAGAAACTTTTTACAGTGTAGAGAGTGTAACTTCACTGAGTAGATGGGGAGCTGCAGCTCACTAAGTAAGAAACAATGACAAGTATGATGCTGTCTGGGCTTTAAAAAATGGCAAGAAACCAACAATAGTTCTACGCTACTAACAAGCCTTGGCCTAGTTTCCAAAATCAGCAGCACAGCTGCTACTTGCAACCTTAGCCTACCTGCAATTTCTTGTCTTCAACTGCTGGGTATGTGACATTTCTTTGAGGAAATGTGATGGTTTTCTCTGGTGATACTGGAACATCCAAAGCTGGAAATCCAAAAGCTTTGTTCTCTGGAACTGGATATGTGGCACTAGAAAACACCTAAAAGAAGAATAACAACTCCAGAAAGCTGAAATCCCAGACGAAAACCAGCTTGAAAATAAAGAAAAGAATTAGTTAGCAAAGAGTTATTTTGAAAGAGATTGCTTCGGCCAGTCGGTAAAAAATAACCCAGTCGGCGCGAAGCGCCGCGATTTTGTGTCAAAACAGTTGATTTTTTTCATGAAAACAGTCGGTTTTTCTGAAAACTGGTCGATTCTGCGTCAAAATAGTCGGTTTTTCTGAAAATCAGTGAGTTTTTCTGAAAATCAGTGGATTTACAGGCGATTTTAAAAAAAAATGTCAGTTTTGTTGTTGAAAACTGTCGTTTTTTCTGCAGAAAAAGTCGGTAAAAATTACCAGCCAGACGGTAAATGCCTCACATGCAGTTTGTGTGCAGTTTGATAACCTTGTAGGAAGAGCACATCAATTGAACTGAATAGACTTAGAATGGTACTTGTATGGATATGGGGTAAAATGCTTTATAGTAAAACTGGACCTGACATGAATGAATTTATCAAATTTTCTTTCACTCAATAAACTAAAACTGTTTTCCCATATTTGCAGAATGCCTAGCATGCTCACGCAGTAGCGGGAATAGAGTTTTAATAGAGTTGCCTTTAAGATGTAGACGAAACAATCAGGTTTTCCCAGCTGCCTTTTTTACATGAAGCTAAAAAATCAAAATCGAGGTACGAATTCCAGTCTGCCACACACCCTGGATTTTTGGATACACTAGGCCAAATGCTGAGTGTATCCAGCATATCGCATAGCCTATGCCTAATGCTGGATACTGTGACACCCAACACATATTTACCATCACCACTGTGCCCTTTACCAGCTAGGCTATGCTGCCAGAGGAATGAAATAGTAAACAGAGTTTACCTTCATAGGAGCTGAACATTGATTTTCTGTTTAGAACAAGAAGGAGCTAACTGGTTTGAGAGTTGGGGCCTAGCCCAGATTGTGTGAAGTATCAGTGAAACTATCTTTTTGGCTATATGCTGTGTTAATAAAGTATTGATTACATAATTATCTGAGTTGTTACATTACATTACAACTGCCACAAGGAGGAACTAAGGAAGATGAAGGGCCAAAGGGACCAGCCTAGTACACTAGCCCTTTTTCAGTCACGGTGCTGAAACGTCTAGGCTAGCACCATGCCTGAGTGTTAGATGTTTGAGCACTGTACCTTGAAATTCATGCATGGTGCATGGATTTCAGCATACAGTGCACACATGAAGAAGCACAATTTCTATTGTTACACACTAAATACCGGCTTTTTCATGTGTGCATTGTATGCTGAAATCCATGCACATTGCATGAATTTCAAGATCAAAGTACAGTAGAGGTATGCTTATTTGAACACTGTTTTAACTGTTCCACTACCTTGGCTTTCTTACTTGCATATAAAAAAGTAAAATGAAAAAGAAAAATAACAAACTTGATATCAGCTAACAGCCAACTATTTCAGGGTTATCCTGGCACAAACTTGATTTTCAATTTATTAAAAGGTCCTTCCTCTTTTGAAGGCATCTGACGGTTTGGACCCCCATCTTCTCCACTGAAGGTGCATTCCTCCCGGCAAACTTTTCAAATTATAAAAAACAAAACAGAGGTGTCAGCTGAGTCACTTTCTTAGGTGAATGGTGAATTAGCAAAATATTTAAAAAGTGACAAAAGCGTGAGTGATTATTACTAGTATTTATAGGAAAAAATGCCTGGTTTGGGTTTTATTTTTGTCTTCGGCGATCATTCACTGTTAGCAAACGTTCACATAAGCATACCTCTACGATACAGTGCTCAAACGTCTAGCACTCAGGCAAGGTGCTAGACGTCTGAGCACCATGACTGAAAAAGGACTAGTGTAGCTTACTAGACTGAAAGGGACTGAAAGGGGCAGAAAGGAGAGAAGTGTTGGTAAAATTAAAAGTCTTCAAAATGTCTTGCTTGCATAGCAAGCCAAGCAAGGGTTGCTACCAGCAAATATCTACCTTATATGCCTTTGTGCTTCCTGAGATTTCTTCTATGCAGTTCTGAACTAATTTAGCTCTAGCAGAAGCTCTATCAGCTCTCTGTTTAGTTTTACTGATCCGGTCACTAACATGGCTAAATACATTGTTAGAGAGACCTAGAAAATGCTGCAAGCATTCGTGAATTTGTAAAATCGTCTCTTCCGGACGAAGATTTGGTGAAACAAGCTTAACTTCAAGCCTGTGGGTCATCATCAGACTTCAATAAAATTTACAGAGGCAGAACAGCATTTCTTATTTTTAAATATTTTGCTTTCCGCCAAATACTTTAGTATTAAAGCCGTCTTAGCGTTTAGTAGAAAACTCACCAGTACAAACATTCGAAGGAAAGTGCTTATAGCTTACTTGTCTTTCATAGTGGAATTAGTGGATTCAGCTTTTGGTAAATTCAGTCAACTGGTCAAAGATCTTTGAATCACCTAGCCTAATGGTGGGTTTACACACTGCGTAAAATCCGAGCGTATTTTACGCACGTTTTGAGCTTGAAAAGATTTCTAGCAATACAGACGTAAATGGAGAAATTGGTCCGTTTTGTATTCAAAAATTTCGTATTGCTAGAAATCTTTTCAAGCTCAAAATGTGCGTAAAATATGCTCGGATTTCAAAATACGCTCGGATTTTACGCAGTGTGTAAATGGACCATAAGTTAAGGCCTAGGCTAGGCTCTGATATCCTACAACAATATAAAGCTTTCGGTTTCTAAAACAGAATTACATTAGTAGCCTTTTTGTAGATACTATGGTATCTGATACTCAAAAATAAATAACTTACTTACTTACTTACTGTCTAATCTAAATTCATTTTCGCAGTCATCATGGTATCTCGGCAGTTATCGTGGTATATGATATTCAGATACCACCATCCCAGTCATACACAAATCCTCAATTTTTGGGCATGGTACCCTGATGGTACCCCTGTGAAATTTGGTTTAACTGATACTGGTTACATACCTAAATAGGGTCTTTTTCCTGTCCCAGATCAAAAGATCCCTGATTTTACTTTTATCCAAACCTGATTTTTTCAATTTACAAAATGTTAGAGCACTTCCAAGATACATTGAGTTTTTTGGAGGCCACTTCTCTTCTAGTTGGTTTATCGTATCCTTTTTCAGAATATTGCTGCTAGGTAGCATGGATGAGGCCAGTCTAGTACACTAGCCCCTTTTCAGGCACAGTGCTAAAACGTGTAGTACCATGCCTGGTTGCTAGACGTTCAAGCACTGTACCTTGGATTTCATGTATGGTGCATGGATTTCAGTAAACAGTGCATACATCAAAAACACAGGTTCTGTCATAACAACTGAGCACCAGCTCGGACAGGGCTGAAATTACTACCATGAATTAGAGAAATCAAAGACAATCCTTATATATTTTTCACAACAAAAACAAAAGGGCTCGGCTGATGACAGATGTGAAAAACATCATTTCTTTTCTACATAGTCAAGGGTTTTGCATTCAAAGTGTCCTGTGCCTCAGCTTTTTCTACCTAGCAGCCAACCAGAATATTGGCTCTTGGGGAATAGATAGGGAAAATACATGGAAAATAGATAGGGTGCTGTTAGGTTTTTTATCTCCTTCATCATTAGAGCCCTTTTGTTTTTGTTGTGAAAAATATATAAAGGTTTGTCTTTGATTTCTCTAATTCATAGTAGTAATTTCAGCCCTGTCCGAGCTGGTGCTCAGTTGTGATGACTGAAACTGTGTTTTTTCTGTATGCACTGTATACTGAAATCCATGCACCATACATGAAATCCAAGGTACAGTGCTTGAACGTCTAGCACCCAGGCATGGTGCTAGACGTTTGAGCACCGTGCCTGAAAAGGGGCTAGTGTACTAGACTGGCCTCATCCATGCTACCTAGCAGCAATTTTCTGAAAAAGGATAGCATTGACCAAGGCTATGCTGTCCAGCCGTGAAGAGGCGAAATGGACATTTCCGATCCGAAGCCGTACCAGAACTGAGAGAGAGAGTTAGAATGAGGTGATCTTGTTTGGAAAGAAAAATGTGCTTAACTAGAAATATTGAAGCAATATTTATTTATCCAATATGTAAACCATTCAATTAGCTTCAATCGAGTATGTTTGTCATGTTTGTTGGTTCCTTTTTAACCCAGATACATTATTTGACGGTGCGAACGGATAAGTCAGCTACATTTCATTATAGCTATATTTTGGCACTTCTTGGCAAGGGTCCTCTTCAGGCTCAAGCCTTGCCAAGAAGGGCATAAATATACATCTAATAAAATGTAGCTGACTTATCCGTTTGCATCGTCAAATACGATTTGCAGTCAGCTTGGGCTGAAGGAATATCTATCAGATAGATTGTCCTGAAGGAAAGACTAGAAATTTAAAATCTTGTCTGAGGTTGGGTACCTCTCCTATATTTTTCTTTTCAAACAAGATCACCTCATTCTAACCTTAGTTCAAATTCCTGACCATGACTCACAAATAATGAAAAAGGTAGAGTTATCAAAGACAATAGCCAGAAAATCCCTTTTAAAAGCAGCTTCAAAACAAAGAAAGGGCACAGAATTTGATTATTTTTTTTTTTACACACTGCAGTTGAAAAAAGTCATATTTTGCCTCTTGACTGTCAGGACAGCATGTATATTTCATTTACAAATGTTCGCGGCAACATTCGAGGTAGTGTAAAAACGAGGTCAGGTACCCCTCCTGTACAGTCACAGCTTTATAGAAAAGTTTGATCAGAAATGAGAGTTTGAAGGCTTCAAACTTTCACTACAAAAACGATACTGCTTCCTATTGGTTGTTTTTTAATGACATGCCATAACCAACCAATAGGATTTTGAGACTCCGTTTTTGTGTTCAAACTTTGAAGCGTTAAAGCTCTTCCTTCCATGTAAACTCTTTTGCAAAAATGGAATTATATGATGAAATAGCCCAATTAACATTTCCAGCAAGTCCCTGAATCAGAATGATGATCGGATGCCGATAATTTGATTTCAAAGTTGAAAGTCCCATACCCTGATACCCCTCCCAATTTAAATTTTGTGTATTATGCTCTCATAATGATAGTGTAGCAGTATCCATTTTCATTGGATAGGGTGCAATCTCTGTATAAGCTGTTAACCCCCCCACTATTATTGGAGGAAGATATATTTACTCTATTTATGATCTAATGTCCTTATGATCTTCTTCTGTAGCAAATATTATCCCCGGCCAAAATCAAAGGAAGAACAGGATTGAATACCACTGCCCTCCTGGCAGCCTCCTGGTCGATTCTATCTTCATTCATTTTTGAGTGGATTATAAAAGAGTTCATGAAGCCACATGTAGCCTAGGCTATCTACACTCTAGCCACAGCTACACTCAACAGTACCCTACAGCTACAACAGTAGAAGTATGCTTATTTGAACACTTCTGTAACTGTTTTACTGTCCTTTTTTCATTGTTTACAGGACGGTCAAATGGAAAGGAAAAAAAAAAAAAAAACTTGATATCAGCTAATAGCCAACTGTTTCAGGCAGGTTTCAGTGTAGTACTGTAGTCCTTCCTGGCACAAGATTTAAGTTGAAGTTTTGTAGACCTAAATCAAATTTTATTATGATTTTTTAAATGTGCTTCTGCTTTTTTTTGGAGTATCCAACCTCGAACTTATATAAATCTCGAACGCTGCCTGAAAATCTTACAAGGAAACTTCTGTGGAGTCCAGAACATGTCCTAGGTCATTCAGGATTTCGATGTTCACAGTTAGGAACTTGATAGGACTGTATAGGAATTTTCCTTTCAGCCATTTTAGGCCAGGTTTGAGGTTGTACAAAGAGGTTGGATACCCCTCCTGTATCTGTAGGTTTGAACACAATCTGTGTTTAAGCTATGTTCCACTTAACAAACTGAAAAGAATATGAGATGGCAGTTAACAGACAACTGACAACAAAGTTTTAAATGTGGTATATGTAAAAAAAAAAAAATAATGAATACATTTTTTTGGCAGGTATTTTGCAGCTAAAGTTCGCTTGTATAGATTTTTTATTTTTTTATTTTTCAACCATCACCGTTCCTCTACTGTACTGTCAGAGCAGACTGTGAATAGTAGCTAGGCTAATTTGGTATTTTTCAAAAATACATCTGAGAAATAAGGCAAAACATGAGTTTTTGGCTTTCGTGCCCAACAAATCCCTGACCACTCTTTAATAATGCTCCTCACCTGCTGATTTAAAAAATTGATCTTGTATGAAGAAATAGTACCACGGTTAGGCTATAATCGGACCATGAAAGATTAGATGGTTAAATGTGTCCATCAAACAGTACCAAACCGTACCATTACCTTAAAAAGAGTGTAGATCAGTCACATCTACACTGATAGCAATTTTTGATGACTGTAATATCTGAAAAGTCGGAATACCGTATTAAGAAAATGGAGAGGCCAATGAAGCTAGAGAAGGTTGGCATGTTTTAACTGCATTCTTGCTACTGCACTGATAAGCATAGTCGCTTTGATTCTAGGTCATGGCCAGTCTGCCAGAGCAACTTTTAGCTGAGGTAGCCAGCCATGGCTCAATCTCATCTCTAGAACTAGCTGAGAAGCTGAAAGAAGATCATCAGAAAATCATTGGAGCCATTAAAAGCATTTTGTCACTTGGAGAGGTAAGCTTTTGCCAAACTAGTTTCTTGCAAGGTGTATATAGCTATTGATGGCCTATGCATACTGTTGGCAAATCTGGGTTGTTGTACTACCTACCTTGTTTGAAATCGGCTCAGGAGTAGAACATGATTCTTTTGTTTACAGGTCGTCAATGCTGAGCAGCAGCTTTCGAAGCACTGGGACCTGACTGATGAAGGAACAGAAGTAGCTGAAAAAGGAAGTCATGAAGGAGTCACTTTTAATGCAATCCCTAGTGATGGTATCTCGCAGCCAGAGCTGATGGTACGTAATTGTTAATTTGTATGGCACTTGCCCTTCGGCCAAGTCCCATATAGCGATCGCAATTTCTGTCCGTCCGTTGGTCGGTCGGTCTGTCGGTCCGGGTTTTGCTAGTAAGGGCAGTTCCACTTAAGCTAGGACGATGAAACTTGGCAGGCATATCAGGGACCCCAAATGAAATAGTCACTTCCCCGATTCGAGCATCGTGGGAGGAGTGGAGGGAAGGGGAATCCGGAATCTTGAGGTATTTATAACTCTTGAACGGGTGATCGGATCGTAATGAAGCTTGGTATTTGGAAAGACCTCGTGTCTCAAAGAATCCACGTAAAATCCAGATAGAATCCGGTGACTTCGGGGGGAGTTGGAGAGGGGAACAGGAAATCTTGGGAAACGCTTAGAGTGGAGGGATCAGGATGAAACTTGGCGGGAAGAGCAAGCAGAAGTCCTAGATACATCATTGACATAACCGGACTGGATTCGGGCACTATGGGGGGAGTTGGGTTGGGGGCGGATTTCTGATTATCCGTGAGTTCGGTACTTCATGATGTACTAGAACGATGCAACTGGGCTGGCATATCAGGGACTTGACCAAACTGACTTGACAATAGTCGTTTGCATGATTCGATCATCGTGGAGGGAGGGGAATCCGGAATCTTGAAGTATTTATAACTCTTGAACGGGTAATCTTAATGAAACTTAGTATTTGGAAAGACCTCGCTTTTCTGGTGATCCACATAAAATCCGGACTGGACCCGGTGACTTCGGAGGACTTGGAGAGGGTAACCGGAAATCTTGGGAAACGCTTAGAGTGGAGGGATCAGGATGAAACTTGGTGGGAAGAGCAAGCACAAGTCCTAAATCCATCATTGACATAACCGGATCGGATTCGAGCACTATGGGGGGGGGGCCGGATTTCTGAAACGGATGGAGTGATTTGAATCAAACTTGGAAAGAGAGACCATTGTCCTAGATGACATGTTTTAGGGTCCTGACCGGATCTGAACACGGTGGGCGGTGGGGGGGGGGGGGGTCTCGTAAAAAGCTTCGACCTGAGTGAAACTTGACAACCGGTACGAGAAGATGCCTTAGATAATCTGTATATGTGGCTGAACCAGGTTTGGCCCTGGTATGGAAGTTTGGGGGCGAGGCGTACCGACAATAGTACGGCACTCCTAGGAATCAAACTAGTATGGTGAAACATTTGCCCTAGATTATCCGAGCGATGCCGGAAATGCTTAGGCTCGCGTGAAATTAGATACTTTATTTGTAGGTCCAATCCTAGGGGGGATGAAGGGGGGATTTTG
The DNA here is from genome assembly GCA_023053575.1 of Branchinecta lynchi. Classification (NCBI taxonomy): domain Eukaryota; kingdom Metazoa; phylum Arthropoda; class Branchiopoda; order Anostraca; family Branchinectidae; genus Branchinecta; species Branchinecta lynchi. The sequence continues at coordinate 13,949,253 of JAKZAP010000020.1, read as the reverse complement.
TGACATTCTCATCTACTTTCTTGTACCGCCTACTCGTAACAAGTGCCATATGAGCTCGTAGCTCTTGTTTTATTAAGTCAAGTGCGAGACCTAGTAAGATGTTAGTAAGATCACTTAGAATCGAAAGATCACCTATCTGTCTTGGTAGGTGTAACAAACAAATGTCACTAGTTGAATTGTGATCCAGTATTGAAATATTTGTGCTAAGAGTATTACCAAGCTGAAGGTCTTAGAGCAGCCTGTCCATTGCCAATTAAGCTGTGTGGTACTTCGTTGTCTGCATTGTCATAGATCGGGTGGAAGAGACTTTCCACGCCAGAAAAAATAATTGGAAAATTCGTTTTCTAGAAAAACATTCCAAATGCCAAAGTTGGATTCAGCAAAGCGATGGCTCTCGGATGGATTGTTCTTGACAAAAGTGGAACCAACGGCCCCAAAGTAAGGAGGAAAGTGGACACTGTACAAGACACTGTTCAGAGCAACCTTCAAGCCTTGAGAAATGGAGCCAAGCTCGATGATTCTCTATTAGCTGAATATAAGAAGAGGAAATTGGTTCAGGAAGTGTAAGTGGGTCTAATTTTTCTTCTTAACGCACTTAAGAGTTCATGGGTTAAAATATTCCCATGCAAAAACAAGATAAAGGAAGATCCAAGTTTTTTTTAGGTTGGGTTATTCTTTATTTTACACAAAATTACAGTAAACAACTTGTAACTAAAAACATAAAAACTAGACGATACATCTTCAAATAAACCAGTCACCCGAGAACCCGGGCGTCTAGGTTGTCTTGGGAGTGACCGCTAAAACCACAATACCGATCACATAACTTTGTCAGCAGTGGAATCAACCTTCAACCACAAACAAACCAAAACAACTCAACAAAAATAACTTTCTCTCCTCCAGCTGCGCAAATTAAAAAAATAAATAAATAGTTTAATCTTAATTTAATCTAAAACAATCTACTAATTTAATCTATTTACTAGAAATCATACTTACCATACATTTTATTTTTAATCTCATTTTAAACTCATTCATATTTTCCTTTTCCAATAATTCCTTTTCTAACTCATTCCACAGTTTAATCCCTCTATAAATGATTGAAAACTTAGACCTAGTCGTCACAGCCAATGAAGCACGAAGATCATTTTTCGAACGCGTGTCGTGGATGTGAACATCAGAATTAACAACAAAAACTCTTTCAAAACATGACCGTAAAGTATTACGGTAATATTTTTAACTTCACGGTAAATTTCTCTTACCGATTCACGCGACTCTTTTCGACATATTATCCGGATTGCTTTATTCTGCAGCACTCTAATCGGTGTCAAAATGGAAGGAAACATACCAAGCCAAACTGATGTACAATATAAGATGTAAGGATGGATTATCGAGAAGTACGAGAGCCGCAGTATTTGCCGTGGAACGTAGAACTTGAGTTTTCGTAGCATACCCAGGTCTTCTGGCTATAAGCCAGATGTATAATTTATACCAAAAAGCTGTTTAGGAAACAGCATCGGTATGGTTCTTGAAGCAAATAGTTTCATCAATCTTCACTCCGAGATACTTAACCGTTGGTGTTCGCTGTATTTCACCTTCAGTAAATTTGATACACTGAATCCAGGGATAATAGTTCGCCGTGCGCGAGAATATCACGAAAGAGCTCTTAGTAGGATTTGGTTGGGGTTTATTCACTCACATCCATTGCGATACTTCTTCCAGTGATTGCTCTCATACATCCATTAAAAGTCTCTCGGTTCTGGCTATACATATCACTGCAGTGTCATCAGCAAACATTGGAACGGTGATGTCATTTTCACCACAAAACAGTTCGCTCACCTTACTTTTCACTTCTCTGAACAAATACTGTAAATTTAATTCATTTTCGTCACCCAGCATCATAATTCCCGCGTGTGGATATTTTGTAGTAATGTAGTCGATGCTGAGCTGTAATTTTTCCATGAAGGTTCGACGCGCTTCTGCATTTTGCCCAGGCGAGTAGTAAACACGCAAAATATTAGTTTTGTGAAGGGCCGCGGCAGTCGTTTTGTTTTTATATTTGCCCATAGTATTTCGCCATGATCTTCGATATAGGGAACATCGATTTCTCTGACATCACAGTGATTTTTGCATAAGAGCATTAGACCGCCACCTTTTTTTCCATGAAGATGATCATCGCTTCTTAGTTTTATCACTGAAGTGTATCCTGCCAGTTTCAAATGATTCAGTAATTGCAACTACATCCGAATTTAGTACTGTCGACACCGTCGTTTCTAGCTCCGCCATTTTATCGTTATTTAGGCTTTCCGCGTTTGTGTAATATATAGACGGGAAAGAATAAAATGACGCAGGTTTTTCTTTGATTGCTGGTGTTATGGAAGAAGAACCATTCCAGTGCTTTGAGGGTGGAGGAAGTGAAGCCAAGGGAAAAAAATCGATTCAGGTGTTGACAACTCTTATAGATACTTTTTTGCAGGGTAGTTAAAAGCTATGCAGTATCCAAAGGGCCAAACTTCACAACTTCCATCTCGAAACAAGAAACTGATTTGACATCTGAAATGCTGGCGACTGGAGCGTGGAAAGAGAAGACATTCAAACCCTACAACCTTAACGCCCTGGGTGCAACCATCCCCAAGGGCCATTTGCATCCTCTTCTGAAAGTAAGGGAGGAGTACAGGCAAATCTTCCTTGAAATGGGGTGAGTTGTATCAAGGATGGAGGGAATCCTAATGTGTTTTATTGTCCAAGTGTTATACCTATCGGGACCTCCCTGAAACTGCCTCCACCGTTGTCGTATGCGGATAAGGTAAGGTTTATGCCAGTGGCATAAAAAACGGCGCTTCACTAATTCTGATGGGTTGTAAAAAATATTAATACAATTCTAGTCTAAGACATTGTAAAGAAAAACAAACAAACAACTATCACACATCAGATGAATGGCACTTCTCGGGGCCCAGGGTTCCAAGTTTCATATCAGTCATTCTGTCCTTTTGGTTTGACGATGCCTGTCATCGGAACTTCCGAGACCTCTCCGTCCTCCCTCTTCAAATTCTCCTCACCGTTTTCGGATGTGGTTCGGACAAATGTGTGGACCTGGGGCATTTGTGAGTAGCGGTTTTCCGCACCGAAGTCTTGACAGTTTATTTCGAGAAATATACAAAGAGGAGAAACACTGTGCATACAGATGTGTTTCTAGGCATGCCTATCATGGTTTCTCTACTTTTGTGCGCCTTATTTTCCCTTCTCTCCTTTATGACGTAATCTTTCCCGTCTGATATTATCTAATCGCGCGTGAGCCGCATATGGAGTTGTGTCAACTCCACGCAGTAGTACTCATTGTTAATCCGGTTCAAGGCAAGGCCACATGAGGCTAATTCAATGTAGGATGTTGGATTTGATTCCAGACGTTTGACAATAAACATATCTGTCTTTGCTATATATATAGTATTCGTAAATACTGTGTTCCTAACAAAGCCAATACAGTGTCCTCTAGCAATGGGCGAATCCGATCCTAAAAGGATTCGAATCCCGGGATAGATACGAATACGATTCCGAATCTACAATTCATGCTGAGGATTCGAATCCGACCTTAACCAAAATCAAATCTTGTACACTAAAGCACTGATGCCTAAGGCAAATGAGACGGTTAATTGGTCAGTGTAAACCATATTTCTAGGTTTTCATGTGTGCGTGTTATAGTATGGGCTCCTTTCAATCAATCAATCAAGTTTACTCCGAATAGCTAAACGCTAGAAAAGGAATACAAATACAAAATACACAGACACACAAGAAACAAATTAACTAATACACTTACAAGAAATTACCAGAAATAAATGATGGAATGAAACTATGTAAAAATTGGGTAGAAGAATTAGCGGGATATGGGAGTGAATCCTCTCGGCAACCAGGAGTGAATTTGGGGCTCGTTATGCACAGTACACTGTAAAAAGTTTCTCCGAATAAGGCTGCAGTATTTGCTACTGTGATTAATCTTATCTCTATTGGGATAAAATTAATCCGAATTAGGGATAATCTTATCTCAATAAAGACAAGATCAATCCCAGCAGCAAATAGTGCAAGATTTTTTTTTTTTTTTACAGTGTACCTTGAGCACAGTGTGTAAAAATCGGAAAAAGATCAGAAATTGGAGCGGATTCAAGGTTTGGAATCCGAGTCCGAATCCAGCCTGACAAGCAGAAGATTGGAATCCGGCGCAAAGTACGAATCCTGGATTCGAATCCGGATTCGGATTCGCCCATCTCTGGTGTCCTCTTTCACTCCCGTGTCGAAATTATTTAAGCTGTTCTCCCAGCCTCTCTCTCAGGTTAATTTTGTCTCGATAACTCCGGCTTTTCCCCAAGTTGCCTTCGTCTTAGTGTTACAAGGGACTACATACATAAAGAGCGTGTTCCACCCTACTTACCGTAGTTGCTACGCATGACGTCACGAATTCTGGCTTTCTGCCGTCAAGGCTGGAACGATTTTTCTATTTTCCAGCAGAATATCATGCCACGGGCGAATCCGACCAATCACGTTCCAGAGATGCGTAGTTACTACGCTTACCACGATCCCGAGCATGGTAAGCAAATAGTAACTATTAGTTACTATTTCGAGAAGGTTGGAACGGTCAACGTAGTAACTTTTCGTGAGGATGGAACGGAAATAGTAACTAATAGTAACTATTGTTAGAAGGGTGGAACACGCTCAGTATGATCCTGTGCATTATATTCTAATCCCATTAGGCTATCCATTAAAAACACTGTATCTTAGGTTCTCTGAGATGCCGACGAACAACTATGTCGAGAGCTCCTTCTGGAATTTTGATGCACTGTTCCAACCTCAACAGCATCCGGCTCGAGATGCCCACGACACCTTCTTCTTGTCAGGTTTGTACGACTTGATTGACACAGTCTTTGAAGTAGTTTTCCCCCGCCTCCCTGCAATGACGGTGTGAGAAATTTGTAAACGAAATGCGCTGAATGTTGAGAATAGCAGATTGCGTTGAAGCTGTCCTTGATGTTAATTCGCTTGCTCCTCCACTGTGGAGGATGACGTTTACCCTTATTGTATGAAGCAGGAGAAATCATGAGTTGGTAGTTTTCCAGTAGTGGACGGAATGCGCTGGGCAGTTTTGAGAATATTTATCAAAATAAAACAGCGACATGCGTGGAAAGTCCGTTGGATCCTGAATAGCTCGTTAAAGGTTGCGTTCCACAAACTTAACAATTGTTAACTTTACTTTGGGGCGGAGCTAACTGCAGCTTTAACGATCGTTAACTGTTCCCAGTTCTACAATTGTTAGCGATTTTGTAACGATGCTCACCGACTATCGTTACACAATAGCTAACAATCGTTAAACTCTGGAACGGAAATTGTAGGTGGACAGAGCTTAAATTTCGGAATCAGAAACGTGGAACGCAAAAAGTTAACAACTGTTAACAATCTGTTAACCATCGTTAAGTTCCGGAACGCAACCAAAAACACTGCTGCTGAAACACCTTTGTTTAGCATCTTACACATTTAGAGCATCGAGTTTGATTCACTCACTATTTGGGACGAAAAAGTCGTTCCATCAGTTCAGAAGCCTGTGTTGGAAAGATCATCTTCCGACGTCATTGATAAATTGCCAACCAGAAGTCGACCTAAAGTCGTGCCTACTCAGACCATTCTTACTGAAGTTTGGATGCGCATGAGTTGGGACGCTGTAATAAGAGACATTTTGTACCTCCTAGTACTGTCGGTGTCTCGACAACATATAAATACATTAAAAATGGCCAACTTGAATCAAAACAGTATCACACACGAATGAATACCAATACCACGATAATCTCGTCTCTGGTACTTGAGTCGTACCTGACTAAAACTGGTGTCTTCAATCCGTCCTGTATTCACTAGGGTTCCAACCAGTGTTGTGACAAGTACTTCAAATTCGTATACTTAACTATGAAGTATTAAGTACTTGGAAACGTTGTACGTAACTATCAAGTACATAACAACAAATGTACTTAAGTAGTACTTCAAGTACTGCACGTTTTAAGTACTGAATGTTGAGAGAACATAGTCTTTGCGGCTTTGAATGGAGCTCCCGTCATCTAGTATGCTTTACAAGGGTGCAGTATACTTCACGGACAGCTCGAGTTTCATCTTTTATTCTGAAGGCTTTTAATTGTTGGCACTTGTGATAGTACTTGACAATTTATTGGTACTTGAGGCTTCAGGTATACAATATTAATATTACTCTATGAAAGTTGTACTGAAGTAAAGCCCGAGTACTTCGATTTTGTTCTTAAGTAGTACTTGAAGTACAAGTGCTTAAAGTACTTCCCAACACTGGCTGTAACTAAGGGGTGACCCGCCTGGGAGTTCAATAGACGCACTGACCAAGGTGTGGAACAACAGTTCACAACAAGCGCTCAGCCAGGTCCCAGTGAGGGAAAAACGTATGATTGGGGGAGGGGGGGAATTTTTTTGTTTTGCCTGCGCTTAGTCTTGCAAAGTTTTGGGCTCTGCCACTTGTAACTCTTTCAGAACCCAAGTATGCAAACGATCTCCCCCCGGAATACATGGAAAAGGTCCAGAAAGTCCACAGTGAGGGAGGCCATGGCTCTATCGGCTATAGATACGACTGGAAGGTTGAAGAAGCCAGGAAAAACCTTCTGAGAACCCACACAACAGCGGTCAGCACAAGGATGCTGTACAAACTAGCTCAGGTACTAATTTTATATTTTCTTTCTTTTATGTAGGAATAGGTTTTTTTCATAAACCACAAATATTCAGGCTTCATTCAGAATAGTGTTCGTCCACTTCCGTTCAGATCTGCTCATTTCCCTAGTGGCACCCGTCACCTTCAGTCTGTCCACTGCAACATGTCTATGTTAGTCTGTCCGCTTCCGTCTGGCCACGGCAGTCTTAACTTTCTGCACAGTCTTCTATGTCCGAAAGCAGGGAAGCCAATAACTTGCTTTGAATGCGGGTGGTATGGAAAACAGAGTACTAGTTTAGAATAGAACGTGGATAGAACGTCAGGGGCAACGTTGGGGAGCGGAGAAACGAACCTGCAATAAATAACAGAAGCGTCTACCTACTATGTTTGTGTGTTTTATTTATTTTCTTCATTTACTCCGCTTTCTGAAAACGGCGGGTTATAAATAAATTACTCATTTACTTATTACTTACTATAAATATCCTATTTGGGCAAATACATTTTGGAGACCGCTGTAGGGAAAAAACTAGTACTGATATTTCAGTGTGACATTCTACAGCCTGACGAGGACCCTTGTCAAGAAGGGACGAAATATCGCTACCAGAGCATATGTAGCTAACGTTTCCGTTTTTATCCACCCACTGTATGAATACAGAAACAGATGTTACGGTTTGGCTAGTTAAACGAATCCCTGTGATCAGCCACGATATGATATACACACCTGAACTTAACAGTATATGATCAGTCCAGACAAACTATCATGAAGCTTCTGTAGCAGATGTTTCCGTTTTATCCACTTTTTGGATATATGTTTCCAAGTCAGCTTTGGCTCAAGGACTATTTAGTATCTGTTTCTCAAAGACCCGACGACACCGACAACTCTTCATCAGATCGGAAAATGGATTCTTTTCCTTGTGGCGGTGGTGATAATCGCAGCATCCCCCTCCCTCAAATAATAGCGCAAGGGTCTGTAATCTGTGGGACAGACAAAAACGCTCATTACAGTTTGGGATTGTTTCGGTTTTGCAGGAACCCGAATTCAAGCCTACGAAGTACTTTAGTATCGACCGAGTATTCCGCAATGAGACACTAGATGCGACGCATTTAGCCGAATTTCACCAAATCGAAGGAGTTGTTGCCGACTATGGTCTTACTCTCGGGGATCTGATAGGTGAGTCACTTTTGTCAAGAATAAAGTAACGCTAGAATGACCGGGAAGAACCAAAATGTGGTACAGGTTTGTCGGTCTGTTAGTGCTTGCTTTCCGTAAACGAATGAGAATGCGCATCCCGCATCCCCATAATCTTCATTGCTTTTTCTTCTTTATTGTGAAACCAACTTTCAATACTCCAGGTTTTGGATTAAAGCCTTACCTCCCCCCCCCCCCCCCACACACACCCAGTAGGCCTGCGCAGAATCGCTTTCGCGCGGTTGAGCCCGGTGCTACCTAGCGGAAACATTGGTTGCGTTCTTGCAGATATCAGGGTATCTGATATCACGGTCTAAAGTCGTGTTTGCAGTTACCGTGGTATCTGATGCCACGGTCAAAAAGCGTGTTTGCAGTCATCGTGGTATTTGGCCAGATGCCTTGGTATCTGATATTCAGATACCACGGTCCGCGTGGTAACTGATCGTGGTATCTGAAAAAGTCATCTCCCTTCCGTCATCACCAACAATAGAGTCTAGGATTTTGTCAAACTTGTTGGAAAGAAGTTTGGCACTTAGTGATGTGACTGGGTATCAGTTTTTCTTTTGGGATGACTTCGAAAGGCACAGTTTCGCAATTGTCGTTTTTGCAGAGCAACCGTAGTATCAGATACCATGGTAACAGCAAAATGACGAATTGCAGATCCAGTTACCGTGGACCGTGGTAACAGATACCATGGTATCCGCGAAAACGCAACTATTGCATTTTGCCATTTCAACCCTTTGTCCGTACATTCGTGTCTCCAGCAGGGGCGTCACTACGGGGGGGGGGGGACGCCCCCCCCCCAAAGCTGTTGGCCAGTTGGTAAAAAATAACCGAGTCGGCGCGAAGCGCCGCGATTTTTCGTCAAAACAGTTTATTTTTTTCATGAAAACAGTCGGTTTTTCTGAAAATTAGTCGTTTTTTCGTCAAAATAGTCAGTGTTTTCTGAAAATCAGTGGATTTTTTCGAAAATCAGTCGATTTTTTTTTAACTGTCATTTTTTGTTGTTGAAACTAGTGGTTTTTGGGATCCCAAAACGTAAGTGGAGGGATACCTATGACATCGCAAAAGTTGTCCGTCTGTCCGTCCGTCCGTCTGTAAGCACGATAACTCTCGAAGGGGATGAGATATTTTGATGAAACTTGGTGTGAGGGTTCGTTGGGTCGTCGGACCAGTCAAGTTCGTAGATGGGCTTTGTAGCTCTACATTTAGGGGTGGGGGAGGGGATTCAAATTAAGGGACAAACAAAATATTTTGAAACAGCTAATGTGATAGTCGATTATGGGGTAAGAAGACATGCTGAACACGATGGTGAAAATCATTTTGTCATCGGACAATTAGTTCGCCCGGAATCCGGCCAAAACCGGAAAGTTTGTTGAAAGTAAAAGTTTTATTTGAAGTTGATTAGATGTTCGATTTAGAGGTAGGAAGACATGCTGAAGACGATAGTGAAAACTATTTTCTCGACGGACAAGTATTTCGCCCGGAATCCGGCCCAAACCGGAAAGTTTGTTGAAAGTAAAAGTTTTATTTGAAGTTGATTAGATGTTCGATTTAGAGGTAGGAAGACATGCTGAAGACGATGGTGAAAACTATTTTCTCGACGGACAAGTATTTCGACCGGAATCCTGCCCAAACCGGAAAGTTTGTCAAAATTAATAGTTTTATTTGGAGTTGATTAAATGTTCGATTTAGGGCAAGAAGACATGCTGACCACTTATGTGAAAACAAGTTTCTACCCGGACATGTATAGTTCGTCCGGAATCCGGCCAAAACCGGAAAACTGTTGGAAGTCAAAGTTTTATTTCTAGTTGATTAGATAAGCGATTTAGGGGTAAGAAGAGATGCTGAGTCCCTGTATGACAATCATATTTTACCCGGACATATAGTTCGACCGGAATCCGGCTGGAATCGGAAAATTTGTTATAAGCTAAATTTCTATTTGAAGTTGATTAGATGTTCATTACTGGGGAAAGAAGATACCCTGATTTCGTGTTTGAGCTTTCTTTTTTCGCCGGACAAGTAGTTCTGGAGTTCGGCCGGAACCGGAAAATTAGCAGAAGTGGCAGGAAGTTTTCGTCAAAACAGATATGATAGGGGTAAACACACATGCTGAATCCAAATCTGAACTTAGTTTTCTCAGTTGATTAGCTATTTTGCCTTAATCTGTTTCTGAATTTTAATTGTAAAAATGTTCAAGGAGTCTGGCGAAGACTGGATCTGGCTAAGACAAGACCCTGATGTCTGGATCAGATATTGAATTTTTGGGATCCCATCGAAACCTTTGGTCTTGTTTCTGCAAGTCCGTAAAAACTACAGCCAGTCGGTAAATGCCTCTTCCCCCCCCCCCCCAGACATTTTGGCTAGTGATGCCTCTGGTCGCCAGGTGAATAATTTCCATGTTGTTCTGGGGCCCATTGTTGTGATGGAAATGCAAAATACAGGATCATCGATCGCTGATAGAACTTTCTGGATTATCTACAGTCATTTAAAAATCAGTCTGACTTTTATGAAAATAAATTGAATCACATTTTGAGCTGTAAGGACCAAACTTGCCAATTGATAGAGGAGATGTTAAAGTCGGTTTTATTCATAGTAACAAGGAACTTTCTCATAACTAAACTAGAAGAACTTACTGAGGGATGTCAGTCAGGTGACAGTCCATGTTATTAAAGGTTAATCGAAAAGTGCCGTGGTAGGACTATCTGGTTACCCGTCACTTATTCACTTAAAGGACACCTGAATGAAGAGTAGCAAGTATCATCCCTATCTGTGTGACTTCCGTTAACATTGCCTGCAGAAAACCCAATCCAAATACGAAATAGTGTTTCCAAGCTATGATTTTTGCTCCATTTTGCATCTGTCCTTATTTCAGTACCGAACAATTTTAGAAATGAACAAATGTCTTCAATCAACCCTTCTTTCTAGAATATTTTTTAACCAGTTAAGCCCAAACGTGTATCTAGAAGAAATTCCAATACGATCCGGCCAGCGTTGTACAAGATTTGAATGAATTGCGCTTTTTGTCTTGGAGTCTGCGTGTGCAAACCTCCAGAAATGAGCATCCCTATTTTGAAAACGTCACGCTCAGGAGAAAAATGCTCTCCGTGGCCATGTCTGTAAATGCATTCTCCATGGTGTGTTCAAGTATGGTTTCATTGTTCAGGTGTCCTTTAAATAGGCTTGAAGAACCGATGAAGAATCGATCTTCACATGGACTTTTCCTGTCGGATTTGTGGTGCCTCTATGCGCGTGTACCTATGTTGTACGCTTGACGAAAACGGTTTACGAAAAATTTAAATAAAATGGCAGATTGTCAGAAAAGGAAATCGATTGGGAGGCAGGCGGAAGTGACGATGAAGTGATTGGCATTTGTCCATATATGTTTGAGTCAGTGTCCACCAACCTCAACACTGGCCATTTAAAATCTGCGTTTGTGTTGAGATTCAGATTCTGCGCGTCATAGTGGAAATTTGCGTTGTGAGGACAGCCGTAAAGATTCTGAACGTCAGTGATACTAGAGCATATAGTGAAGAATAAAAAATAATCGCTTAACACAATCCAAATTGTTCAGTGTACTCAATTAAAAGAAACAAAAATAAGTCGGCTTTTCAGTTAAACTTTAATAATGAATATTTTACTATACGTTAATTTCGTAAACGGTGAAAATTTTTCACACATGCTCTCACAACCCGTACCGGTCCTCGTTTGTTTTTTAGAGCAAGGGAAAGGTGTTGTGGAGTGGGACGGCGGGCGGGGATACCCCTACCCAATTTGATCGAGAAGTGGCTCCATTAAGCCCTATTAAGGGTCCTTAGAAGACCTCAATGATTTGAAATGTTCTCTTTTGGCCGAAAAAAAATTTATGAGCTAGCAAAAACCTTTAATATAATAATGACCTAAGGAAATTATTTTATTCAGGTGTCATCTATGCCTTCTTCAAGAAACTAGGCATCGAGAAACTCCGTTTTAAACCAGCATACAACCCGTACACAGAACCGAGTATGGAGATCTTCAGTTACCACCCCGGATTAAAGAAGTGGGTTGAAATCGGAAATTCCGGACTATTCCGGCCGGAAATGTTGCTGCCAATGGGACTTCCGGAGGGAGTGAACGTGATTGCATGGGGGCTTTCCTTGGAAAGGTGAGTTCGCAACCGCTTGAACAGTTTTGGGATCCTGGACGTTATTGACGGGATACCCATGACTTCGCAATTTGTCAGTCCGTCTGTTAGCCCATTAACTCCCGAATGGGCTGATATATTTTATTTAAACTTTGTGTGAGGATTCATTGGGCCGAATTACAGATGAAATTCATGGATGTGCCTTGTAGCTCTATGTTCAGGGGGGGGGGGGGGGGTAATGTGAACGAGATCGAGATATAGAGCGTGTTCCACCCTTTTAACAACAGTTACTATTTCCGTTCCATCCTCACGTTCCAGCCTTCTCGAAATAGTAACTAATAGTTACTATTTGCTTATCATGCTCGGGAGCGTAGTAACTACGCATCTCTGTAATATGATTGGTCGGATTTGCACATGCCATGATATCCTGCTGGAAAATAGAACAAGACCAAAGGTTTCGATGGGATCCCAAAAATTCAATATCTGATCCAGACAACTGGGTCTTGTCTTAGCCAGATCCAGTCTTCGCCAGACTCCTTGAACATTTTTACAATTAAAATTCAGAAACAGATTAAGGCCAAATAGCTAATCACCTGAGAAAACCAAGTTCAGATTTGGATTCAGCATGTGTGTTTACCCCTATAAGTCATATCTGTTTTGACGAAAACTTCCTGCCACTTCTGCCAATTTCCCGATTCCGGCCGAACACCAGAACTACTTGTCCGGCGAAAAAAGAAAGCTCAAAGACGAAATCAGGGTATCTTCTTTCCCCAGTAATGAACATCTAATCAACTTCAAATAGAAATTTAGCTTATAACAAATTTTCCGATTCCAGCCGGATTCCGGTCGAACTATATGTCCGGGTAAAATACGATTGTCACACAGGGACTCAGCATCTCTTCTTACCCCTAAATCGCTTATCTAATCAACTAGAAATAAAACTTTGACTTCCAACAGTTTTCCGGTTTTGGCCGGATTCCGGACGAACTACATGTCCGGGTAGAAACTTGTTTTCACATAAGTGTTCAGCATGTCTTCTTGCCCTAAATCAAACATCTAATCAACTCCAAACAAAACTTTTAATTTTGACAAACTTTCCGGTTTGGGCCGGATTCCGGTCGGAATACTTGTCCGTCGAGAAAATAGTTTTCACCATCGTCTTTAGCATGTCTCCCTACCTCTAAATCGAACATTTAATCAACTTCAAATAAAACTTTTACTTTCAACAAACTTTCCGGTTTGGGCCGGATTCCGGGCGAAATAGTTGTCCATCGAGAAAATAGTTTTCACCATCGTCTTCAGCATGTCTTCCTACCCCTAAATCGAACATCTAATCAATTTCAAATAAAACTTTTACTTTCAACAAACTTTCCGGTTTGGGCCGGATTCCGGGCGAAATACTTGTCCGTCGAGAAAATAATTTACACCATCGTCTTCAGCATGTCTTCCTACCCCGAAATCGAACATATAATCAACTTCAAATAAAACTTGTACTTTCGACAAACTTTCCGGTTTTGGCCGGATTCCGGGCGAACTACATGTCCGACGACAAAATGGTTTTCACCATCGTGTTCAGCATGTCTTCTTACCCCATAATCGACTATCACATTAGCTGTTTCAAAATATTTTGTTTGTCCCTTAATTTGAATCCCCTCCCCCACCCCTAAATGTAGAGCTACAAAGCCCATCTACGAACTTGACTGGTCCGACGACCCAACGAACCCTCACACCAAGTTTCATCAAAATATCTCATTCCCTTCGAGAGTTATCGTGCTTACAGACGGACGGACGGACAGACGGAGAACTTTTGCGATGTCATAGGTATCCCTCCACTTACGTTTTGGGATCCCAAAAATCGTTCCAGCCTTGACGGCAAAAAGCTAGAATTCGTGACGTCATGCATAGTAACTACGGTAAGTAAGGTGGAAAACGCTCATAGCTACTTGGTGTCCACATTAATTCTGATCTGAAGTGGACCAAAAACGTTGACGGCATGTTAAAGAAAGTCAATTTGGCTATCAGGCCCCTGAAGTGGTTTCCCTGCATCCCATCTCCTTTGAATCTGTTTTTCGTTCATTCGATATGCCGTCGAGTGCTGCTGTCCTATGTGGCGTTTTGGGCTGACCAAGGAATCGTCTGACCGGAGTGCAATATCACGCCCTACTAGTAATTTTGAAAGCCCCAAAGGTTCCATGTATCTGTCTACTTACTCCGTTTCAGATTAAAGGATCCGCGTGACTCGTATCGCATAAAATTTGCCCTATCGTTTGGTTACAAAAATTTTCAGTTTGGTAACAAAATTCTCTCTGGTTTTTTGGATCCCAAATATTCCCAAAACATAAGTGGAGGGATACCTATGACATCGCAAAAGTTGTCCGTCAAGCGCCATAACTCTCGAAGGGAATGATGTATTTTGATGAAACTTGGTGTGAGTATTTTTTAGGTCAATGGAAAGGTCGAGTTCGTAGATGGGCTCTGTATCCCTACATTTAGGGGTGGGTAAGGGGGTTCAAATTAAGGGGCAAACAAAATATTTGTAAACACCTAAGGAGATAGTCGATCAAGGGTTAAGAAGACATGCTAAACACGATTACGAAAACCGTTATCTCCGCGGACAAGTAGTTCCCCCGGAATCCGGCCAAAATCGGAAAGTTTGTTAAAGTAAAAGTTTTATTTGAAGTTATTAGATGTTTGATTTAGGGGTAAGAAGACATGCTGAACACTTGTTAAATCATTTTCTACCCGAACAAGTAGTTCTCCCGGAATCCCCGAAACTAGAAAATTTGTTGTCCTGAGATGTCGTGAAATTAGTGCAAAGAGTAACACGTCGGACTGCTAAGGTTGAGAGGCGGAATTCATTGAGGAGGAGGATATAAGGCACTTTGCCCTGGCAGTAGATACTTTTCAAAGCTCTCTTCTGAATAGTTTCCAGCCTATCAGACTGATCTACGTCAGATCAAAGTGCCAAACCGAACAAGCATACTCAAGCAATGGACGAATGGAAGCAATGGATAGCATTTATTGCTTTTCTTGTGTAAAGGGATAACAAACTATTGTTCCCTTTAGTTTTAAAGCACCTTCTCCGTAGGATGAGCGTTCTACTTACGAAAATAGATTTACTGTTTATAGTGATACGTTCAGTCCCTTAAATACGGTAGAAAATTCGGTATAATTGATTTCTGCTTTGATAGTAGGCTAGGTTCTTTCGAGTGATTAGTTCATGGTATTTCATTATTTCAGCGTTGATGCCTTTTCTAACTCGATTCTTTTTCTAGGCCAACCATGATAAAATATGGTATCGACAACATCCGTGACTTGGTGGGTCCCCGCGTAGACTTGCAAATGGTCTACGACAACCCCATCTGCCGGCTTGACAAGTAATCCCATTTTCGTTACATGGTACATTTGATCAGCTTGATTTTCTTTTATATTGGTTACTTTCCTTCCTTACCCTCGCAGCTTAATCCTCCTTGAACTAAGTCTTCTTGTTTGAGTTTGATTTACCTGTTCGTGAGACCCTTTCATTTTGCAGTTGATCTCGTGTTTTCACCTGCTGCTGCTATTTTTGGGATCCCAAAACGTAAGTGGAGGGATACCTATGACATCGCAAAAGTTGTCCGTCCGTCTGTAAGCACGATACCTCTCGAAGGGAATGAGATATTTTGATGAAACTTGTTATGAGGATTGTTTGGGTCAAGGGTAAGGTCGAGTTCGTAGATGGGCTCTGTAGCCCTATATTTGGGGGTGGGGGAGGGGGTTCATTTTAAGGGACAAACAAAATATTTTTAAACAGCTAATGTGATAGTCGAATATGGGGTAAGAAGACATGCTGAGCACGATGGTGACAATCATTTTCTCGCCGGACAAAAACCGGAAAGTTTGTTAAAAGTAAAAGTTTCATTTGAAGTTGATTAAATGTTTGCTTTAGGGGTAAGAAGACATGCTGAGCACGATGGTGAAAACCATTTTCTCGCTGGACGAGTAGTTCGTCCGGAATCCGGGAAAAACCGGAAAGTTGGTTAAAAGTAAAAGTTTCATTTCAAGTTGATTATATGTTTGATTTAGGGGTATGCTGAGCATGATGGAAGTTGGTTAAAAAAAAGTAACAGTTTCATTTGAAGTTGATTAAATGTTTGCTTTAGGGGTAAGAAGACATGCTGAACCCGATGGTGAAAACCATTTTCTCGCCGGACAACTA
Source organism: Branchinecta lynchi (assembly GCA_023053575.1). Lineage (NCBI taxonomy): Eukaryota > Metazoa > Arthropoda > Branchiopoda > Anostraca > Branchinectidae > Branchinecta > Branchinecta lynchi. The sequence continues at coordinate 13,933,046 of JAKZAP010000020.1, read as the reverse complement.
GTTCGCCTGTAATCCGGCCAAAACCGGAAAATATGTTAAAAGTATAAGCTTTATCTTAAGTTGATTAGATGATATATTTAGGGGGAAGAAGAGACGCTGAGTCTGTATATAATGATCATTTTTACCCGGACATTTAATTAGTCCGGAATCCGGTTTTACCCGCATTTTTTTTAAGTCAAAATTTTATTTAAAGTTGATTAGATTTCTTTATAGGGATAAGGAGATACGCCGGCGTCGTTTCTGAATTTTTCTTTTTTTGCTGGACTAGTAGTTCGCTCGGAATTCGGGCGAAACCGCAAGTTTGGCAGTAGTAAAGCAGGAAGTTTCGGTCAATATCGTCAAAATAGATATGACTTATAGTGGTATAGATAGGTGGATAGAATATCTGAACTCGGTTTTCTCTGATGATTAGCCTGGCGAAGAAAAGACCGAATTGTCTGGATCAAATCTTAGATTTTTGGGATCCCATCGACACCTTTGGTCTTGTTTGGGATCCCAAAACATAAGTGGAGGGATACCTATGACATCGCAAAAGTTGTCCGTCCGTCCGTCCGTCTGTTTGCACGATAGCTCTCGAAGGAGTTGAGATATGTGGACTCTTTAGGTCAAAGTACAGGTCAGGTTCGAAGATGGGCTATGTAGCTCTATATTTAGGGGTGGGTTTTGAAATTAAGGGAAACAAAATATTTTTTAAAAGCTAATGAAATAGTCGGATTAGGGGTAAGGAGACATGGTGAATCCGATTATGAAATTTATTTTCTCGCCGGACAAATAGTTCACCCGGAATTCGGCGAAAACCGGAAAAATTGTGAAAAGTAATAGGAAGTCGATTGGAGGTTCGATTCAGGGGCAAGGAAACGTGCTGAATCCGAATATGAAAATTATTTTCTCGCCGGACCATTAGTTCGGCCGGAACCCGGCCACAACCGGAGAATTTGTTTAAAGTAAAAGTTTTATTTTAATTTGATAAGATGTTCGATTTGCGGGTAAGTAGACATGCTGAATTTGCATATGTCAATCATTTTCTCACCGGACGTATATATAGCTCGGAATCCGGCTAAAACCGGAAAATTTATTGAAAGTAAAGTTTAATTTGAAGTTGATTAGAGGTTGGATGTAGGGGTAAGGAGACATGCTGAATTCGTTTTTGTGCTTTATTTTTTCGCCGGACAAGTAGTTCCGGAATTCTGCCGAAACCGGAAAATTGGCAGAAGTAAGGCAGGAAGTTTATATCTGCTTCGTCAAAACAGATATGCCTTAAAGGTCTAAACACACATGCTGAATCCATATCTTAACTTGGTTTTCTCATATGATTAGCTATTTGGCCTTAGTCTGTTTCTGAATTTTAATAGTAAAAGTGTTCAAGGAGTCTGGCGAAGACAAGACCCAGTTGTCTGGATCAGATTTGAACTTTTGGGATCCCATCGATACCTTTGGTTTTGTTTATGTTGCTAGTTCTCCCGTCGTTCTGCTACTGGCCCCCGTTTCCTTTTTTCTGACAAGACAAAATGCCCCCAGGCTCGTCAGTGACAGATTGCATATATACTCACTTGAAGCTCGAATACATAACGAAGAGATATTAAGATTGCCTCGGTCAGTGCGTAGACTCCGCGGGTCCCTCTGATCCATGTCTTTTTTGTACTTTTTTGTCCAACCCACAAGCAACCCCCGCCCCCCCCCCCCCCCCCCCCCCCCCCCCCCCCCCCCGAAATAAATTCCTGGATACGGGCCTGGCGCTGACCGTCCAACCTTCTCGAAATAGTAACTATTTGCTTAAATACTCTTTCAGCCCAAGCTGACTTTGAAACATTTATTCAAACAATGTTTACCTTAAATTACCTTAAATCGCACTTCCAGCGAGATAAGGTGGTGTTAACCTCCTTTAGAGTCTCTCGCTGGTTGCGGCTTGATTGTCAGATCGTTGTTGTAACATCGGCTCACTGGCACTCCGGCTACACTTTACAACGGATATACGTCAGCTACGATTCTTCATCAGCGATATTTCGGCCCTTATTGGCAAGGGTCCGCGTCAGGCTCGTAGCTGACGTATATCCGTTGTAAACATTGTCTGAATAAACTATTTGCTTACCATGCTCGGGAGCGTGGTAAGCGTGGTAACTACGCATCTCTGTAACGTGATTAGTCGGATTGGCCCGTGGCATGATATTCTCCTGGAAAAAAGCCAGAATTCGTGACGTCATGCATAGTAACTATAGTAAGTACGGTGGAACACGCTCATAGTTGTCCGCAAAGAGCGCGGAAATTCGAAACAGCGTGGTCAGTCAATGGCGCTGTTTCCAGTTTCGCCCCGTTATTTGTGTCAAATGTAGCTCGTCTGCGATTTTTGCGAACTACTATGTCATGCGGAGTCTGTGCTGTGAAAAATGGTAACTATTACACCGGCACTTGTCAATTTCTCTTCGTCATTTGATTCTGTTTTCTTGATTCAAATGATAACGTATGCAACCTGTCAGCTGCATTATCTTAGTTCTGCTGAGAGGCGAATTTCGCGTCGCTTTTCGGATTTTACGGCGTCAGGCGAGGAAAGTGTGTTTCGGGCAGTTTTGGTGACTAAATAATAACATCGCTCGACTTCGGATAGGATTGAACAAAAGCTTCGCCGGTTAATGGTCTGACAAGAAGAAGGAAATGAGCTATTTCAAATTCTGGTGAATTCTTTCTCTTTTCATGTCTCTCAAGTAAAAAGAAACGGCAGATATGTGTTTTCTTTTTATTTCCGTCATTGCGGAAATTCGGTTCCTCTCTGAACTCGCACGAGATGGCCACCCGGCGACTTAGCGCGAGGATTTTCGCCACGCGAGCCTGATCCTAGCTTTATCCTTCTTTAGACTACCATCATACCACCTAGTTTTCAGACATTTCCTGCGTTCGTTTCAAGCAATGAAAAGTTTAACGTCTTTATGGAAAACTTCTAGGACTTGCATGTTTTTCATTTCCAATGTTATTTTTAAGAATTCAAGGAAAACCAAAGGCTGTTCCGAAATGGTCGACGCTACCGACATGTTCTTCTACCTAGGCTTCTTGCTTGGTGTTTCCCGTAACTTTCTTATTTGCTGCCACCTGTCCCGCCGCATTTTAAACAAAATTAGAAGTCTTAAGTAGGCTACCTTTCTTCTCAGGTACGGACACAACAATTCATCGAACCAAGCGGACGAACTCGGAACTGAGGACCTAGAAAGCACTTTCAACTCCATTTGGACCAGAGCCAGCCAACTCGCGGAGGAACTGAACGCGATCCGCAAAAATGCAGGCTTAAAAAAGCTGAAAATCCCTTCATATTCTGAGCTGAGATCGGACGCCAAATCAACCCCTCAACCTACAAAGGTTACCCTAAACGGCGTTCCAAGTTATGTTACCATCGTAAGCGATCCCGAGCATCCTCCACTGGGACTATATGAACTAGTGAGGGAAATATCCCAAGTGATTCCGCTGTCCAGCTCAGTGCATCTTCACTCCTCTCTGTTGGGTACGCCTGTGGATACTGCAGCAGCTCTTCCTACCGTGGACACGTCTAGTCACTCTTTGAGGGTTACCCTAGTGTACAGACGGGTGGGCCGGTTAAGTGAGGTGAGCATAGGTAGCAAGAGCCTGAAGTTAGGTCAAGCGGATCTATTACGGCTCTTTGGGAGAATTTACGAAGCTGTTACTGGGAAAGCTGTGTACGAAAGTGTGGAATGGGCTGGGATCGATCGGTGGTTGGATTTGCAAGAAGATTGTGAAGTGCAGGGTCGCAAGAATTTGAAGGAGTTTGTGAACCGGGTAGCTAAAAGGTTGAGTGAGTGGAGCTGGCTGGTGGGGGGTTCCAAGGGTCTTGCTGATGTTTTTGTTTCGAAGTACTTGAAGTCCGTAAAGGGAACATATCCTGCCCATGTTGAGAATTGGTTGCAAAGATGTGTTGATTAAAATGCTTTTGGTTTTGTTAATTTATTCCGAGATAAACCCGGATCAAATTTGGGCTGCAACACGTTTCTTCTGTGCCAGGTATCAATCGGTTTCGCAATTCGCAACTGTTTCAATGGTTGCGTTTTTGCAGATACCATGGTATCTGTTGCCAGGGTAACTGGATCTGCAATCAGTCGTTTTTGCAGTTTTCGTGGTATCTGATATACGGTTGGTCTGCAAAAACGACAATCGCCGAACTGCAGTTTTCGAAGTCATCCCGAAAGAAAAACGGATATTCAGTCACATCACTAAGTGCCAAACTTCTTTCCACCAATTTGACAAAAATTGATGAAAGTGAGATGACTTTTCAGATACTGAGACCAGTTACCACGGTCGGACCGTAGTATCTGAATAGCAGATACCATGATAACTGGCCAGATACCACGATAACTGCAAAAAACGCGTGTTGACTGGGGTTTCAGATACCACGATAACTGCACAGACGACCTTAGACCGTGTTATCAGATAGTGACGTGATAACACAAGACTAAACAAACAAACTGAGAAATATTTGTCTCAAGGTAATTGTCTGAGGTAATATTTGTAGATACAAACCAAAGTGTTATCTGTTGAAACCGCGCATCCTTGTGTTAAATCTTGTCGAACTTCTACAGTGTAGACCAGTCGTATACAAATCATCAAATCATGGGCATTATGCTCCAACGTTGGGCACCATGCCCTCATCAAAGTTTCACCATAAAAATCTGTTGAATTAAAATCTGAATAGAAATTTGCTTTTCAAGCAGATTTGTATGGAGTACTATGCTCCAACATATGAGCACCGTGCTCATAGGTTGTAGCATGCCCTGATGTTGGAGCACCATCCCAAAAACTGAGGATTTGTGTCTGATTGGTTAGACTGTTTTCAATCAACCAATTTCGAGTCAAATAGCTTTGAACTAGAAAGGCAGTGGCGGAAGAGCTGTATATTTCGACATAAAAGAACCACAAAACTTATGAGCGCAATAAAACATTTCGACAGAAACTAAACTAGTAAATATGATGTATCACGGTTAATCTCACAACTGTTAAAAATGGTGGTAAAACAGTAAGGCACTACTATTCGAAAGTAAGTAGGTAGTAGACTGTTTTGATCGTTGCACATTTGTTTCGTCCCTCCACCAACCTGATAGCCTACAGTCCATTACGTCCAAATATGAACCAAGCAACAATCAGAACAGGGGGGGGGGGGGGATTACACAACATCGACAAAAAGAACAAGAAACCCAAAAATATGCAATTTCTGTTTAAAAAAACATAATATTTAACGTCGACCAAAATCCTAGCCATTCGCAGCTAATGCAAATCTGAATATGGCACTTTTTGCTGTCCTACGCAGTTTGACTATACAGAAGAGGTGAAAAAAAAAATTCATAGCAAATATTCAAAGAACAAATAGCTTGAAATGGACGAGCCCATTGCCGCTTCACTGCCAGAGTTTCATAACAGATAACACAAGGATCCGCGTTAACAGATAACGCTTAGGGTGTATCTGTTATGTTTTTCAAACGTGTAATAGGTAATAAAAGATTAGGCATACGAAAAGAGCCGAAACACCGCCCACAAAAACATCTGCTGACTTTTTGTTTGCCATCATGACACTGGAAAAGTCAGCAGATGCTTTTTCGGCTCTTCCTGAAACGCTTGTTATGTATAACGTCTTAATGCGTAACGTAAACCGCGCATTGTTGTGTTATCTGTTATGAAACTTCTTACTTACGAGCCTCCCCCGAAAAATATCCACAAAAGGAAAATGGAAGGCTGGAGAGCCTTTTCCAAAAAGGCATAGGCTAAAAGGCTATTGTAAATAGCCCTAAATAGGCTGCCCACAAGCTACATACGTCACCGAAAGCTTGAAAACAAAAGTAACGGTACGAAAGTAAACTGAAGGAAAGTACGCTCAAGTCAGCAACGATTTACGGTAAGTCTGAACAAGCTTTTGTCGCAGAACATTCAGCGGCAACGGTAATAAGCTCAATGCCGAACAAAAAACTAAAAACAGACAAACTAAGGCGATAATCAAATGTACTGCGCTTTCTCGATTCCAGTCAAAACACGAAAGCACAGAAATTATAGCAAGATAAAAACTGTTTCAATCATTATTGAATAATAAGAAGGTGACGAACGCACTTGTCAAAGGTACTTCGGTTAGTATTCTGCCTCAATCCAAACCCCTTCCAGGCTCAAAGATGACTCTAACTTTGTCAAAAAGATGACAAACTTGGGAAGCTTCAAATAAGAATAGGCATTGCCTATAACCAGCGAGGGAACCTTGGCACTTAACTAGAACTTATCAGGATTCCATCGTCTGCGGAGTAAAACTAGGCTGTCACTGAACAGTAAAATTCATGCAAAACAGAGTTCACCTCAGAAATTCGCCGGGATTGACCAGGATGCAGACGAGGTGTCAACGCGAAACTAATTTGACCCTGGAGAATACCTACGCACTTTGTCCGGTGTTCCCCTCCTGAATTTCCCCCGACCATCTCCATCCTCCGTCAAAAAGACAATGAAAAGTGGGAAGCCTTGCTTATCCGCTGAACTTTCACTTATATACGGACATAACAGCTTCGCCTGGATATCTTCTTTCGCATCATTTTCCTCTACAGACAGACGGTACTACTTTTCGGAAAGACGCAACGCAACTTCCTCTAGTTTTATCAAAACAGTTTTTATATGCTGATATTTTATAAGGCTACTGCTGTCTAATGTTTTTGTCTTGCAGTAGTTGCGTTTTGCAGATACCACGGTATCTGTTACCACGGTAACTTGATGTGCAATTAGTCGTGTTTGCAATTACCGTGGTATCTGATACCACTGTTTCTCTGCAAAAACGACAATATAGAGATTGCACCATAACCAACGAAAACGGACGGGATCGTAACGACAACATTTAACATTAGGAAGTATAGGACTTTCAACTTTGAAATTAAATTATTGGCGTTTTATTATCATTCTGAACCAGGGACTTGCTGGAAATGTTAATTGGCTATTCCTTAACAGTATAATCCTAGTTTTGCAAAAGAGTTTCCATGGAAGTAAGAGTTTGAAGGCGGAAAAGTTTGTAAGGAAAGACGGAGTATCGTCCTATTGGTCAATCATGACACCTTTCGTCAAATCCGCGTCATCGCCGACCAATAGGATTCCAGACTCCGTTTTTGGGTTCAAACTTTGAAGCAAGTTGAAAGCCCTATACCTCCCAGTGTTAAATTTTGTTCTTATAATCACGTGATGATGATGTAGCAATATCCGTTTTCATCGGGTAGGGTGCAATCTCTCTATTGCCAAAATTGCGCTTTTCGAAGTCATCCCAAAGGAAAAACTGATATTCAGTCACTTCTTCCCACCAATTTGAGAAAAACCTAGGCTCTATTGTTGGTGATGGTGAAAGTGAGATAACTTTCTCAGATACCACGGTCAGACTGTAGTATTTGAAGATCTCTTCAGATACCACGATAACTGCAAAAATGCCTTTTGACCGTGCTATCAGATACCACGGTCTCTGCAAAAACGCAGCCAGTATCTTCTTTGGCATTACTCTCCTCTACACACAAACGGTATTACTTTTCAGAAGGATGTGAGCAAGTTCGGTCAACACTTGAAAAACATCGGCAACACCCGCTCTGCACTAGCACACATCTACCACCAACAGCCACACTTACGTTCATGCAAGCCACTTCCCGAATCATTATGAAACTGACATACTCTCCTCGACGATGGGTGGCGGAAGTTCCCCGTTCTTCCTTCGCTTTGAAAGGAGTTTGTTGCTCGATGTGTTGATCGGTTTCAGACTAACCTGGTCGTAATCTACTCGCATGGTGGCGAGAGCATTTGTCATCTCTTCTTGTACTTGAGGCCATGTTTCTTCTTCTTCTCGAAGGACAATACGGGTGGTTAACGGTGTCGCAGGAACAGCGGTGCATTGCTAGCAAAAAGGCAGAAGAATGAAAAGGGGAAGAAGAGCGGACCTTACAAGATTGAAGGCCTGCTCACTGGCCTATCAAACCATGTCTTGCACGAGGCTTGGCTTACACCGCTGTGACGAATGCCAAAACGGGCCTCCTCAGCCCGGATGATGTATCTCCGTCGTGACCCATTAAAGTCATCAAACAACTCCGCAGATTCAAAATGCTTAATGTCTCTTTACTCCTAATACTGTATCCATTTCACCAATGCACTTTCTGAGCCCTTGTGTCCCAAATACAAAGCGACAGAGCCGAGCAACAAACTTTCCACACAAGTGATCCAAAGAGCCTATACTGTGAACAGTTTCTTCGAGAAAGAATTAAAGTTAACTGCAGTATTTGCTACTGGGATCTTATCTCTACTGGGATAAGATTAATGCAAATTAGAAATAATTTTATCTCAGTAGAGACAATATTAATCCCAGTAGCAAATACTGCGAGATTCGTTATTTTTGCAGTGAGTGAAATGTTTGATCATCATATCTCACAGCTTTCTACATACGGACGATTTACGATCACACACTGGTGTTTTGGATAAAAAAAAATAGACTTACCGCGATCCATTTGTGATGCATAACCTGATCAATCGTCAGTCGTTTTTCTCCATCCGTCTGCAAAAGTCCCTTGATGAGGTCTTTGGCGTCCTGGGAGACCACCTTCCATTCCGGACCGGGGAAATCGTACTGCCCCGCCCGGATACGCTTTTTCATACCCGGTGACATAGCCTGGCCGTGGCTGGAGAAGAAGGGCGGGTAGCCGCAAAGCCTGTGAAACATTTGTACGATCAGACTGAGTCCATGGGGAGTCTAATGTCTTTCTAATCTAATCTCTTTCCTTCGTTCCCTCCGAATATCCTTATACCTGTCAGTGGGGGACTGTTCTACAACACACGCGGTTGAACGTTTCTTCCGTCTCTGCCGGGTGGTGGCGGGAGCCTACGCACGGACTGACTACCAACAGAAGAACTCATGTACACACTGTCAGAAGTTTCATAACAGATAGCGTATAACACTTTCAAGAATAACACCTTTTCACTTAGAAATAAAGTGTTATGACCAATTAAGGTTACACTATTTCGTGCCTAGATCTCAACAACACCTTCAATTGGTAAAAATACTAACGGGAACGAAAGAAACAAAACAGATAACATCCCGAAGTGTTATCTGTTGAAACCGGTTGTCGTTATGTAACTTCTGACAGTGTAGTATTTTTACCTATTGAAGGTGTTGTTGGAGATCTAGACACGAAATAGTATAAACTTAAATGGTCATAACACTTTATTTCTAAGTGAAAAGGTGTTATTCTTGAAAGTGTTATCGCAATCTTTTATGAAAACTCTGAGAGTGCAGACCTGCCACTCACTTTGTTATTTAGATGCAGATACAATCCGTAGTCTGTATAAAGCTAAGCACGGAGTACAACCACACCGGTTACCCTCCCTCATGCGGAAATTTGAAAACGTTCTAACCCCTGTCTCACGCAAATTCTCAAATTCTGTCTGCAATGCTTTAATTTTGTGGTGTCCCAAAGGGGACAGTGTCCAGCTGCTAGGACATGGCATCATTCCCTCGAAGGAAAATTCCGAGATGGCTACTGGAAGTTATTCAAGTAAAAGCGCCATATAAGGATTGAAACCGGAGGCTAAACTTACAGAATGTACATGATGACTCCAAGAGACCACATATCGCAGCTTTTATCGTACTTCTCAGGTCCGAGCACTTCCGGAGCTAAAAAAGAGTTTGGTTTCAATTTATTTTCAAAAATTCCTTCACGGGCAAGCCGAACATTGGATTTTTCGTCATAAATATAATAATATCAACATCTGTGTCATAATTTTGTCATAAATAATAAATTTATATACAGTTCGAATCACTGTAAGTGATCATTCACAATTACACTTATATCAGAAATAAAAATCAAATAACTATAACATAAACAAGAGTTACGACGAATTATGCATTTCGACGAATGACGTCACATTACGCGTATATCAGAATTATATCAGAAACTTTGTTTCTGGGTCGAACTCTGAAACACACGTGTTCCTACCATCAAACTATCCGATGTCTGAGACGCGATCCAAACTCGAAAGAATTAGCCTAGAATGCCTGGTCTATCGATTAAGATTTTGTGTTCTCTATTTGACAGGATGATTCTGTAAATAAGACTATCTTTATTTTTATAGTTGTTTCTTACTCGGCTTATAATCTATCACTAAGCTGCCAGGGGAACAAGACCAAAGGTTTCGATGGGATCCCAAAAATGTAATATTTGATCCACACAAATGGGTCTTGTAGATACCCGGTCTTCGCCAGACTCCTTTGACATTTTTACTATTAAGATTTAGAAACGGAAGAAGGACAATGGCTAATCACCTGAGAAAAACCAAGTTAAGATTTGGATTCAGCATGTATGTATTTACCCCCTAGGCTATACGTCATATCTACTTTGACGAAATTTGTCAAATCTTTCTGCCTTACTTCTGCCAAATCTCCAGTTCCGCCTGGATTCCGGGCGGAACGACTTGTCTTGCAAAAACTAAAGCTGAAAGACGTATTCAGCGTATCTCCTTACCCCTATATCGAACGTCTAATCAACTTCAGATAAGACTTTTAACAGATTTTCCGGTTTCAGCCGGATGCCGGGTGAACTATATGCCCGGGTAGAAAATGATTGTCAAAAGCGGATTCAGCTTGCCTCTTACCCCTAAAGCGGGTATCTACTCAACTTCAGATAAAACTTTTACTTCTAACAAATTTTCCGGTTTCATCGTGATTCCGCGCGAACTACTTGTCCGACGAGAAAATGATTCTCATACAAATATTCAGCATGTCTTCTTTCCCCCAAATCGAACATCTAATCAACTTTGAATAAAACTTTGACTTTTAACAAACTTTCCAGTTTTGGCCGGATTCCGGGTGAACTACTTGTCCAGCGACAAAATGGTTTTCATATTCGTGTTCAGCATGTCTTCTTACCCCTGCACCGACTATCTCATTATCTTAAAAAAAAAAAAAAATTGTTCGCCCCTTAATTTCAACCCCCACCCCTAAATGTTGAGCTACAGAGCCCATCTACGAACTCGACCTCTCCCTTGACCTAAAGAGTCCTCACACCAAGCTTCATCAAAATATCTCATTCCTTTCGAGAGTTATCGTCTGCTTGCCTGCTAGAACGGAGCTTTCCACTCGAAAGCAGAAACATGGTTTGATGAAACAAAAGCTTGAGACAGACAGACGGACGACTTTTACGAAGTCATAGGTATCCCTCCACTTACGTTTTGGATCCCAAAACAAATGGAAATATCCGACTACCAAAACAGCCACCTAAAACAAATAGTCTGTTAAACATAGAGCGTGTTCCATCCTACTTACCGTAGTTACTACGCATGACGTCACGAATTCTGGCTTTTTACCGTCCAGGCTGGAACGATTTTTCTGTTTTCCAGCAGAATATCATGCCACGGGCGGATACGAAGAATCACGATACGGAGATCCGTAGTTACTACGCTCCCGAGCGTGGTAAGCAAATAGTTACTATTTCAAGAAGGTTGGAACGGTCAGCGTAGTAACTTTTGGTGAGGTTGGAACAGAAATAGTAACTATTTGTAGAAGGGCGGAACATGCTCATAGTGTCTTCTGTAGCCAAAAAGCCAAAAATTAAAGCAGCCAGACTTGACGGGTGAGAATCAACAATCGGAGATAATCATTATAAAGGCGTTTTTCCCTGCTCCCATAAACGGTTTGTGGGTCGATTGTGGCTCGAAAAGAGTGTTTCCCCGTTGTTTTGTGCGGCCCTCAACTGTGTTTCCGCGACCAGCAAGATTTTCGTGGCTCGCTTTGTGGCTCAAATTTGACAAACAACTGGCGACGTGATTATCGATTTTGAGGCTCGATTCTGGCGGGAAATTCAAATTCAAAATAGTGTCTAAACAATAAAGTTAACTACTTTTCCAAGCATATAGACTTAAAACTGAGGATCTCTTTTGCACGTAATGGTAAGGAAATGAGCCTGGAGTTCTATTTATTGAGATTTTACGTCAATTTTATTTTTATTTTCAGATATTTGAAATTTCTGCCAAAAAAATAGACAAAAGGGCGTTTCCGGGAGTTATAACTCGTGGTTTGACTGTGTGGCCCACGATCGAGTTTCCGTGGCATACACCCAGAAGTGTGTGGCCCACAATTGTGTCGCGGAAAAAGGCCCTAAGTTTGGTGCCATCCACCGCATTATTACGCATTATTACAGACGGGGTTACGAAAGAATGAACAAGACCCCAAAAATGGAATATTTGATCCAGACAATTAATTCTTGTAGATATCCGGTCTTCGCCAGATTCCTTGAACATTTTTACTATTAAAATTTAGAAACAGAGTAAGGCCAATGGCTAATCATCTGAGAAAAAGAAGTTCAGACGTGGACTATGGATTCAGCATGTTTGTTTACCCCTATAAATTATAAACTGATCAAAATTTCCTGCCTTATTGTGCCAAATTTCCGGTTTCGGCCGGATTCAGGACTAACTACTTATCCGGCAAAAAAAAATTAAGCTCAAAAACGAATTCAGCATATATATATCTCCTTACCCCTATATCCAACTTCTGATGAAACTTTAACTTTTAAAAAAATTTCAGGCTTTGACCGGATTCTGGGCGAACTATGAGTCTGTGTCGAAAATGATTGTCATATACGGATTCAGCATGTCTTCTTACCCCTATATCGAACATCTAATCAGCTTCAAATAAAAGTTTTACTTTTAACAAATTTTCCGGTTTTGGCCGGGCTGGGGGCGAACTACTTGTCCGGCGAGAAAATGACTGTCACATCTTCAGTGTGTCTTCTTACCCCTGAAAATGACTGTCACATCTTCAGTGTGTCTTCTTACCCCTAAATCGACTATCTCATTAGCTGTTAAAAATTTGGTTCGACCCTTAAATTAAACCCCCACCCCTAAATGTTGAGCTACACCGGACCGACCGACGGACGGACGGACAGACAGACCGACAGAAAACTTTTACAAAGTCATAAGTATCCCTCCACTTACGTTTTGGGTTTCCAAAAAGAGTACCAAATATACAATGATTCAGTTCTAGCGTTAATGACTGAACATAATTCGTTCAGGCAGTATTTTGTGCATTACATGAACTTGTAGGTATAAACAGAGAGTGACAAATGCAACTAAATCGCCAATTAATATGACTATGTAACAAAGTTGTATATTTATTTATTTTTAGCTGTGCATCTATCTGTGAAGATAATATACAGCAAATAAACGTTATCTTATCTTAAAATAATAATGCGGGCGGACCAGATACTTGACGGCCAGCGCCACGGCTTGACGTCTCAACAAGAGCTAAAAACTCCAATAGCGCTTGCAAGGGTAGTTAGCATTTTTATCAACTAAGGTTCGCGCTGTCAAGGACAGATGTCTCTTCCGAAACCCTCTTCCATCTTCAGTTCAGTTCAGTTCAATTATTATTAAATTAAAAAAAAATGAACAAAATAAGATTCCCGATGATTCGCCCGGGCACCTCTTTAACTCCAGCCACCCTCAGCCGACTCCAGTCCGGAGATGAAAACCCAGGGCATTTGGTCTTTCCAACTATCGAGCTACATCCGGATCGTGTCACGCTTGCGAGAGTAAATTTTGCTGAAAAGGATCTTAGACCCGAAAAATCATTTCCCCAACTTTCTGGGAAATCAGGGTTACAAATCCTTATTTCCGAATTCGAGTCTCTGTTCTATTGCCTCAAACGTGACGTTCATTTCGAAAATTAAAAAAGTCACACGTAACAATAGAATTCAAATGCCACGGTGGTAATCCCAGCAGATATTTGGCTAATTTAAAATAATCTGTCCTCGCCTTTCTTCTGTTTTCTTCCCTCAATATAAACGGGGCATTACCAGACCATTAAACACACGACTCGAAGCTTTCCGTTCATTAGCATCATGTATAAGTAGGCGTGCGTGAATCCAAAAGCGGGCTCAACTCCCTTCAAAGCGGCGCTGAGTGAGCTTTTAAATGCAAGGTCAATTTTTCTACCCAGATCCCGAAACAAACACGGATAATTTGATTTACTATTTCAAGGGTGTTCCTATTTTATTTATTTCATTCTACTGATCATATATAAAATACACTGGAAAGTGTGGTGTCAAAAACCAAATAGTGGAATACTGGAACCATCTTCCTGTTGTGAACTCGGAATTAAGTTTAAAGCAGGTGAGGACCGTCGTCACCTCTGGGCTCTGACTGACGTCCAATTTAGTGTATTCCGGGCGGCGAAAGCCTTTTTGCTGCAATTATATTATTAATAGTTATTACTATCATATAATTGCTCTTTGCACCTAGTACAGGAATATTTCAGCACGTCTATTACCATGAATGGTTGAATTACCTGCATAATATGGAGTATAGCAAGGAGTCTGCAGGCTTTCCTTCATGTGAGCTTCCTTTGCAAATCCGAAGTCTGTCAGTTTCAAAACACCATGAGGTCCAGGTGATGTGTACAACAAATTCTCCGGCTTCAAGTCTCTGTGTGCGATCCCCATGTGATGCAAGTGACGTACAGCAAGGCAGATGTCGCGCATGATTTCTGCTGCTTCTACAAAATTAAAGGACGCATTATAAAATTATAATTTCCTTCCCGAAGCCGCCCTTTTTTCTATATTAGTCAAATCTTCAGACGTAGCTTCGACCCTTCGTTTCGAGTCACACCGAATTCGTTAAGGTAATTGCTATCCTCCCCAACAAAAACTTTCGATCAATAAATAAAATGAAAAAAACAAAATGTTATATCAGTCGAATTATTTCCAGATGATTCCTTTCGTTTACGAATTTCAGATTGCTAGACGTTAGAGACGCTGCAATCAGCATCCAGACGGAATAGTAAAAAATAAAATTGCTTGAAGGTAAAGGATGGGATAAGCATAATGCATAACAATCACCGCCATGAAGTACAAAGCGAGTCTTTGAACCATAAGAAATAAATGGGATGCTGCATTGTATGTCCTTTAAAGGACACCTGAATGAAGAGTACCAAGTATCATCCCTATCTGTACGACTTCCGCTAACATTGCCTGCAGAAAACCTAATCCAAATACGAAATAGTGTTTCCAAGCTATGATGTTTGCTCCATTTTGCATCTGTCCTTATTTCGGTACCGAACAATTTTAGAAATGAACAAATGTCTCCAATCAACCCTTCTTCTGGAATATTTTTTAACCAGTTAAGCCCAAACGTATATCTAGAAGAAATTCCAATACGATCCGGCCAGCGCTGTACAAGATTTGAATGAATCGTGCTTTTCGTCTTGGAGTCTGCATGTCCAAACCTCCAGAAACGAACATCCCTATTTTGAAAACGTCACGTTCAGGAGAAGAATGCTCTCCGTGGCCATGTCTGTAAATGCATTCTCCATGGTGAGTTCAAGTATGGTTTCATCTTTCAGGTATCCTTTAAGCAGAAGCAGGGTATTTCGGAGCTTCCTTTAAAGGTTCACAACATCAACATCAATAACAACCATGAAATGAACAAACTCTTCTATTTGCTTAGCAGAAACTTGAAACCATGCTTGTTGATCTAATATTGTTTCATGACAGTGCTTCACGGTGTTTCATACCCCCTGGAGATACGAAATAGCAAGCTCTTTAAAGGACACCTGAATGAAGAGTACCAAGTATCATCCCTATCTGTATGACTTCCGTTAACATTGCCTGCAGAAAACCCAATCCAAATACGAAATAGTGTTTGATTTTTGCTCCATTTTGCATCTGTCCTTATTTCAGTAACGAACAATTTTAGAAATGAACAAATGTTTTCAATCAACACTTCTTCGGGAATATTTTTTAACCAGTTAAGCCCAAACGTATATCTAAAAGAAATTCCAATACAATCCGGCCAGCGCTGTACAAGATTTGAATGAATTGCGCTTTTTGTCTTGGAGTCTTCATGTGCAAACCTCCAGAAACAAACATCTCTATTTTGAAAACGTCACGCTCAGGAGAAAAATGCTCTCTGTGGCCATGTCTGTAAATGCATTCTCCATGGTGAGTTCAAGTATGTTTTCATCAATCAATCAATCAATCAATCAATTTATTTTGCCAATATCATTATAAGATAGTTTGGACGCGTCACAAAGAAGACAATGATACAAAACACACAACATGCACAATTGAGATTAAGCAGAAATATTGACAGTTATAAATAAATAAACTAAATCAAAAATATATTTACAATTACTCAGATTTTATATTTACAATTTAATTCAGTCAGCAGTCAATTTCTCTGAGCTTGTTTTCATTAAAATTCTGAACGAAATAAGGCACAAACGACTTCTCATAGCGGCTTGTCCTGCAAGGAGGCGTTTGTAGCTGCTCCACTTCACTCAGCTTTGATTTGAGTCTTGTATTTGGGCGACTTTTTGTAACTATTTTGTCCGTGAAGTCTGGCAGAATGCTTCGGTGTAACGGGGAAGCAAGAAATTTCTTGCCAAAGTCCATCAGTAGGCAGTGCCTGCGGCTGGAAAGCGTTTGCAGTCTTAGCGTTTCTAGACTTGACTCGTAGTCGTTATACTGGCTACCCAAGAGGATCTTGCAGACCCTCTTTTGTAGTGCCTCAAGCTTGTCCGTCTGATCCTGTGATAATGCTGCATGCCATACCGGACAGGCATATTCAAGGTTGGGCCGAATGTGTGTCTTGTACACTGTTAAGAGAACCTTCCGGTCCTGGGAGAATCGTCGAACCACCGCAAATAGTTGAAGAAGTAACCCGCCTTTCTTGATTATATTGTTTACTTGGGTTTTCCAGCTCAAGTCGCTGTCAATGTGAATGCCAAGGATTTTTACCGAGTTTACTGTAGATAGACCAAGGCTCTGAGTAGTTATATAAAGGGGGTTCTGGCTCACCCTCCCCCCAATTTCAAAACCCCATTTTAACATCAATTTCTTAAATTTTAACATCCTTTTTACCAAATTATCCCCCTTTTTAAGAACATTTTTATTTTCTTACTTCCAAAATAAAGGATACAAGAAATGAGAATATTACCCTTTACTACATATAAAATACTACAATATACTACTACTTCTTTTTTTTTTACATTTTTAATTTTTTATTCAAATATTACTGAGTAAACAGTTCTAAATCCACATATGTTTCTTTGTTCTTGTTTTCGCGTACAATAGGCTGCAAAACCAGATTTTTCTTTAAAAGTAATTCGTTAGCAATGGCATTATATTTCTGAGTTATAAACAAATCACAGGGTTTGTCATTATGATTAATAACTACAACCAACTTATCACCATATTTTGTCTTAGCAATTCTCATTTTAACAATAGCATATTTCAAACCTAACACTAGTTCTTCTTTCCTGATTGTCTCATTGTATTTATTCATTCTGATTGTATTCAAGACTTCCTTTGTGGACTCCATTTATTAGGGGATGATTTTATTAAATAAAAATCCAGACTCACAAACTCACATACATATTTTTGTTAATAATACCTAATGTAGCTTTTCTTTCATAATATATAACACAGTAAATATTATATGGTACAGGCTGAGCGTGTTTTAATGTTAAACTTATTTCAATATCAGCAGTTGTTCCATTATATATACTTGATTCGTGTTTGGAAACATCGAAACAGAATAGTGGATATACTTCTTTAAATTCTTCTATACTAACAACACTACCAGTATCAAATGCTAATTGCTTATAGCCCAAATGTATGAACCTATTGTAAAGATTTGAGTATTTACATTTCTCATCGCTAAAGTCGCATTTGAGTGGTTCTTCAGGATATTTATCCCCATTAATTCTAAGTTCTATGTCTGTTAAATTCATATGATCAAACACCATATTATTCATTAATTGATTGTTATGCTTTTCATTTTTCTGTAACATCACAACGATTTTTGTAGGACTATTTCTCTCAGACACAACTTTCCAGGTGTGCTCCTTATTCTGACTAACATCACTTTTATAACTATTACATGCTTCCCACATCAGATTATGCTTTTTATCCTTAGCAAGATCCTTTTCTAATTCACTCATCATTTCGATACTAGGAGCTACAATAGGGATCTTCCAGGATAAATACTCGATTACTACTTTGAAATTAGTATTTCCATTTCTTATAATCATGTTGTTATCATCATTTCTTCTTAGAAATAATTTATGCGATGCACCTCTGAAGAATCGTTTGTTTCCTTTCAGAAATCCAAACAATTCTGATAATGGTAAATACATATTTACTAATTTACTGCTCTTTGTTCTGTTATATCTTTTTTCAAATCCTTTATTATAATTATTATTATTTCTCAAACTGACTGTTCCACCCCCTGCTGCAGCCCCTGCAGCCCCTGCAGCCCCTGCTACTACTGGAGTTGCAGTAAACGAAGCAATAACAGGATTAATTTCTTTTCCTTGATTATAATCCTTATACCAGAAATGATTTTTTGCTGCACTTCTAGAATAATCATCAGAGTATTCAATCAACTTTGTAACGGTAGTTGTAATACCAACATGATTAATTTTTTCAACCGATTCATCGTTTATTACATATTCAGCGGTACTGAATAAATTAAATCCATTGTTCGTCAAAGTAGCAATATCGGTTGCAGCTATATTATCTCCATTTTCTTTCACTATTCTTACACTAACATCAAGATAACTTTCACTTGGATAAAACCAGGAATCTAATTTCTTCGTTACGAATTCAAACTCTGATTTATTAGATACATTCACATCTGTTTCTCGAATTTCTTTAAATTCGTATTTTACCACTGTATCATCCACAAGCGGTTCGTCAAATATATTCCATTGCGGACTGATAACTTTATTTACTGCCATTTATATAAGAAAGAAATTATTAAATAAAACTTATTTCAGAATCTTTAATCCATTACCAGTCATTAACGTTTTGATCAAGTCCTGACTTCTTTGATTTAAAATCCTTTTATTTGTACCGATAAGATCCTTCATCGATTTTTTGTTTCCAATTACATCAATGAGTTCCTTCTTGTTTACATTGATCAGATCTTTCCCATATTCTATTGCTCTGTTTTTCAACAACTCAAATCTCGGTTTAATAATATTATTATACATTGACATAGCCCCATCTTTTATTTGTTTTGCTGACGTTTGAAATAACTGGGAATTAACAATGTTTTTGAATACACTACCGATTCCACTTCCATACTGCTTATTATAAAGTAATCGCTTATTATTAATCAACATTTATAGGTAAATAATTTTATT
Organism: Branchinecta lynchi; assembly: GCA_023053575.1. Lineage (NCBI taxonomy): Eukaryota > Metazoa > Arthropoda > Branchiopoda > Anostraca > Branchinectidae > Branchinecta > Branchinecta lynchi. Next base: position 13,913,863 of record JAKZAP010000020.1, on the reverse strand, counting down.
TCACTAATCCTTTAAGCTTTTCTTAAATGCAGCACGTATCCAACGTTGTCACCATTCAAATCGATAGGTCTTCCCAACTGATCAGTAATTGTCATTCTCAAGGAGTAAATAAAGTCTTTTGTATTAATAGGAAGGTAGATTAATTGTCTAGGATTCTCAACAATTTGACAACCCGGTTCTGTATTAGGAACAAATGTCCAAATGACATCTGATTTACTTTTGTTTACGATAGAACTGTTTACGAGAGAGCAGTGAATTTGAATTTTATCAACGCTTCTTGTTATATTCGGAAGCTTTGTACCTTCATTGATTTTCTTAGATATCTCACTATCCTTATCAAATCCTAAAATCTGACACAAGTCACTATTAAATCTAAACATGTATTTTTCTTGTAATATGATGACAAATCTCATAGATGCTGGATTTGATGAAATTACAATAGGACATTTATCTTTTGGGGTATCAAAATACTGACACAAAAAATAATTCAAACAATCATCGTTATACATCCCATTAGGAATAGTAACATTCATCCATTCTGTTGCATTATTATCTTCATCTTTCCTGTATTTAAATGTATTATTTCCAAATTTATCACTTATATTATGCCACGAATACCACAAAGTAGACTGATTCAAACCTATTTCATAATCCCAATTACGATTCAATTCGATTGGTTGACTAAATGTTATATCAATGATACTTTCATTACCTTCAATGTTTAACAACACCATTTATTAGAAATATTTTTTATATATTGAATTGTAATATCTCTTCGTAAGAAATTTATTTCGCATTAACGAATCCAAAATATCAATAGCTTCATTTCTCACCTCGTCAGATGTATTTCCGTTTACTCTGCTACCTATCAAAGTGTATAATTTTGAAATCATTTCATCACAGTTCATAAATATTCCAGTTCCTTTTTGTTGAACTAAAAATGGGGAATTAGTTCGAATGCTGGTTAACCTCTCCTTGTATTCTCTTATAAATTCAAGGATTTCATCATAGCTAGAGTAACCTTTACCTTTTTTCCCGCCATAACTTTGACTTAGAGATGTCAAACGTTCTAGAGCCTCATCTATATCCGTATGATGCTTAATGTAATACGTAGGCATTTTAAAATAAGTATCAGTGCCACCCCGCGATTCTACATGTTTTAAATTAATCTGATTTAACAACTCTTGGGTAATATCTTTATTCATATCAACGGATAGTGGTCCTAAATCGGGAGAAGGTTCTAAAGCGGGTGCTCGACTCACTTCCTCTGAAGTAGTGGTCTGTAAAGCTGTTTTAAATGTATCACCTAATCTGAGAAACCGTCTTCTTGAATTATTATCACCTTCCTGTAGTTTATTAATTATCGTTTCAGCGTTCTCTTGTAATTTTTTGATTGTGTCTTTAGTGTTTTCTTTTTGTGCTATAATAACTGGAGCGTTTAACTCTGAAGCATATTCCCGAAATCCTGCCTTCTCCATCTCATTTTGTTGAACCTTTCTTCTCTGAACTTCTCTGTTCTTCACTATATCCGATAACATATCACTCAAGCGTCTTGAATCCATTTATATACAAGTAATTTTATTTCATAATAAATTTTGAAAGTTCTTTTTCATAAAACCCTCCTTGAATTAATTCCCCACTTTTGTCAGATATTTCATAAGTAATGGGAATGGTAGGTCTGATGGTTGCTATCTGAAATACTTCATCCGTATAATTAGGTAAATATCCTTTATCAAAAACACTTTTTTCTTTTTTAATTCTGACTAAATCCCCTACTTTGACGTTTCCTGTGATTTTGTAGTCATCTACTGGAGGAAACAGAGCACTAAAAACCTTTTTCTGATTAACCTTTTTACTAGCATCAACTGGTTTCATTTGTATTGAACGGTGGTACGAGTTATTATAATTACTCGCAAATAAAGGTAAAACATCAATCCAATTAGTAGTGTTATTGTGAGTGAAATATTTCCATAGCTTTTCTTTTAGCGTTCTATTGAACCGTTCAACGATTTGTGCTTTCAATTCGCTTTCAGATGCAAACCAGTGTATATCGTTATTTTTCAAAAAAGATTGAACATTTCTCATCACAAATTCCTTACCTTTATCAGTTTGCAACTTTCTAGGAATTCTTTCTTTAAATATATGACTGAATGCGTTTATTATTCCAGCACCTGTTTTATCTTTCAAAGGGACACACCAAGCATATTACTAAAGCAATCAATAACAGTTAAAATGTAATTTGTTTTATTATTTTCTTTTTTATATTTCTGCATGTCAACTAAATCAGCTTGCCATTGCTCATCAACATAGTGAACATACACTCGCCTCCTTTCAAAGTTATGATAGGAAGGTTTGTGTAACGTATACACATTCTCATTTTGCAACACATTTTTTATTTTATCCTTGGAAACCTTAACACCATTTTCTTTTAATTTTCTGTAAATATCATCCACACCTGAATAATTAGAATAATACGTCTTTAAAATATCTGTTTCTGCGTTGAGGTTTTTTTTAAAAAGCGATTTTTCCTCGATCCGCAAATAACACAATTCCCTTTCAGCATTGGAACATTATTTTTTTGTGACACTGCCTTAAACATTGATTCAGTGTCAGTGCTCTTTTTACATTTCATACAATAAATCTCCATTTATTAGAAAACAATTTTTATAAACGAAAAGCTACCAACTTCATTTTGCGCTGGATGTAGGAAATACAGTGAAGTCCACAGTTTAATTCATCTATATTTTGAACAGCAAGATTTTCATAAGCTATTTTTTTCTTTGAAGTTCTTAGATATTTAACTATTTCTTTTCCTGGAGGAATACCGAAAGAATCGAAAAATTCGACATAGGGGGGTTCAGGTAGATTACAATAGGCAACCCAATGTGTTCCAGGCATTCCACGTTTGTCATAGTTGATTACACCACATTCCGAATCGTTTATATGTTTGGGTAGCGTATCTAAAGAGAACACACCTCTAAACTGTGGTATACTCCCTAATGCATCCATAATATCAAAATTGGTTAGAGGTCCTACTTTACTTTTGCTTCTTTTTTGATGTCCCCGTTTTTTGACTTCCTAGGCCTTCCACGTACCCCATTACCCACAACTTTTTGTGTTCCAGGGAGTGTAAGCGCGCCACCTGTGTTGACATCATCGGTTTTCTTCCCACGTAACCCATTACCCACAACTTTTTGTGTTCCAGGAAGTTTTAGCGCTCCACCTTTGTTGGTCATTTTATCCATAATTTTCTTACCAGCGAATGTACCCAAAGCAGCAGCACCACTTGTTAAAGCTGCCTTACCAAGGGTAATTGCTAGCGGTATTAAAAATGGAAGTAATCCACCCTTTTGAATCGCTTCTTTCATCTGTTTGTATGATACATCAATATCACAGCCCTTATTATTCATTTTACATGTTTCAATTTTATCAATTTGTCGTTTACTTAAAAGTAACTTAACTGGTTCTCGTTCATTTTGTCTACTATGACTAACACGTATCTGACATTTTTGTTTAGCACCAAAGCATTTCTTCAGCTTTCCTTTCTGAAGCTTTGACAAATAAACTGTATACTCCATTGTTTCAACCATTTATTAGGGAATTAATTTATCTTATAAAATTTATTTACCAGCCATCATTTTTTCTATTCTGGTAACGAATGGTTTGTCAACAGGTTTTAGCTCTAGCTCTAGAAGCCTTTTTAAAATATTTACTACTGCTCTTTCAATATTATCGATACGAGTTTTTTGACCAGCAATCTTTCCTTCAATTATACCGTTATGGGTGTGTTGCCCAAGAAGCTTTTTGTCATAATCTAAAAGATTCATAGTTAACGTTGCTAAATTAACAGCATCATTTTTGTTTCTAGGGTTTTGAACATTTGTTATCAACTTGTTTTCAGCGTTAATCTCTTTATCATTAACTCGAACTATTTCTTTTACAAATAACCCTTTTTCTTTAATCCTTACCAATAAATTATCAGGAGAATCATGTACCGCAGTTAATCTGTTGATATCTTCGCTAAAATACTGATTTGCCCCCACTTGTTGTGCGGTAATTTCTTCTTTAAATTGATTCAAAATAATAGTCATAGATCTGAAACTAATAGCGTCCTGGTCAGCTTTCGCATCCCCTAACATAATAATTCTCTTACCTTGTAGGTTAATATTACCGTTGTCATCAGTAACTCTCTTTTCATTCGATTCGTTACTAACCTTTTTTCCAACACTACCAAATTTATTCATTTATTATAGAAATAAATTATCCGGTAAATTTTTCAAAGTTTTTCCTGTACTTAAGGGTTTTATCTTTTATTTTTAAATCTATGAAGAAAAAACCGTAGCCCTTGGTTGCAGTCTCGAATTGTTTTAGAAATTTTTCATTGTCTATACTGGATACATGGCTTTGTCTTATTAATTTTACTTCTTTTGGATTAGAACACTGAAAGAATGCAAAATAATTGCACTGGAGCCTTACCACCTTTGGCGTTTTATGATAGCTCTGTGATAAATAAACAATCGAGGCATTTTTCTTTCTTCCTCTTATGAATAAATCTTCTATTTTCTTCTGGTCTTTTTCAGTGACAAAATCGTCAAAGATAATCAAGTTTTGGTACTCAGGGTCTAAGTCGTCAACATCGACAATATCATCAAGATTGTTACTTACTGTTAAGACTTTCGATTTGCATTGTGACTCCAAAGTGGTTAAATTGGTTATAAGGTCTTGATATTTATCTTCTTCAAGATCTTTAGCATACAAGTATATTCGGTTGAAACAAAGATATTCATAAATTAAATTCAAAAGAAGGTTAGTTTTCCCTGTTCCAGAACTACCACAAATTAAGAGTCTAAATGGCCACTGAGGTGCAAGGTCGTGCTTATTCTGATAAGTGTTCTTTTCACTAAAATCATAGACTTTGATTGGAGCCTTTTCATTCATTTATTTAGGAAGAATTTTTCATTATAAGACTTACTTGAGTATTTTAAGTATATACTTGAATTTTTTAAGTAGGTACTTGATTTTTTAAGTAGATACTTGAATTTTTTAAGTAGGTACTTGAATTTTTTAAGTAGGTACTTGAAGTTTTGAAGTAGGTACTTGAATTTTTTAAGTAGGAACTTGAAGTTTTGAAGTAGGTACTTGAATTTTTTAAGTAGGTACTTGAATTTTTTAAGTAGGTACTTGAAGTTTTGAAGTAGGTACTTGAAGTTTTGAAGTAGGTACTTGAATTTAATGTTTATAACCTAAAGGTAAAGTGTGTATTTTATCGCTTGTTACTATCCTTTTATCATCCTTAGGATCTAACGCTTTTTTATTCTGTTCTTCTAGAAACATATTGTGCTTGTATGATCTTAAGTTATACTGGGTTACAGAAAGGTTTTCAATATTTCCAAACAGTACATCCTTATAGTTTTGAAGTGTAATTTTATCTTTAACTATATTGGTTTTTATTCCTTTCAGTTTTTTGCTAGCTTTTGAAGGGTCTTGGTTGTCCTTTAAATAAGCATATACTTTTGATCGTAATCCAACAAACTCTGTCATAACCTGTCCACCTAATTCATCTTTCATCATTCCTATCACTTTCTTATTTACACTAGGAAACCCATATGGATTATCTTTCGCATAATCAGATGTATCGAACCTCTCATTCAAATCCTGTTTGATATCTTGATAAAAATCTTCAGTTCTAATATCATATATGAAAGAATCAGTGTCCATATAACACAAATCAATTTTATCTCCATATTTAGGCTTCATATAATCATAATGGAATTCATCCATCAATAACTTGGATAGTTCCAATACAGCAAAGCCGATATACATTGGTTTGTCTAGTTTTATCTTTTCCTTCGACATTCTTGCCACTGAAAAGTTTTCACTAAAAATTATTTCAGATTTAAAGTTGGGCTTCTTTATTATTTTTTCTCTTGTTTCATTATCCGTTATTATTTCCATATCCGCTCGCTTCCTTACGTTTTCCATAGTTTTTCCAAAGCAAGCATTATTCATAAGCTTAAAGAAATCCTTTTCAAAATCATTTGTACCCTTAGTTCTAAGTGCTGTGTTGTGGTCTATATATCCTTTTAAGTAAGCACTTTCAGTGAATCCTAGTATTCTGTGTACTCTTTTCAGTATCAAACCTTTTTGTAAATAGAATTCTAGATTCCTGTGGTGAACTACATAGTTGGTTTTATCTAATACTGTGGTACATAGCTTACCGTTAAAGTGTTCCGGTGCTAATGGTAAATCCTTGTGTAATTCGTGTAGTTCTTTTGGATATTCTAAATCTACCTCATATATAGCACCTACATTCTGTAATTTCATTATCGAATTGATATGAGTTTTTAGATGGTTGTAATACTCGATTGATTCGTATTCATTCCTTTCTTTCAAATCATCCGGTATGGAAATGAATTGGAAATCATTCGCTGGTAAATTCTGCGACATCGCCCACCCATATAAATTATTAGCGTCTAAATACATTAAATAATTAGGTGGTTTATGCTTATTATAATCACTTGTATATTTATTATTTGCTTTTGCGTATCTTTTTATACATTGGGATACACCACCTCTTATTCCCTTTTCAATGAATGTATACATGTCTTCCTTCGAGAATAGTGGTAGTTCTACTTTTGAATGCTTTAAGAAAGAATCCCATGTCAACCCAGGAGCTGAGAAGTAATGAAGTGGATCCAAATCATAATTCCGTATACAAACGTTCCTGAAATTCTCCACAACATCTGATAGAATTAACACATCACTTTTTAGGTACAACTTGGTATAATCAAGTAATGTTTCACAGTTAAATTGTTTCCATATAGATACCGCTCTTTTATAATCACTTTTGTCAATACCTTTCCCTGTCAACCTAGAATAAAAGCTTTCTATTGGTGGTAACTTTGTACATTTCATTTTATCGAAACTATCTACGAATTCATAGGGATACACCCCTTTTTTAATTATTTCTTTGAATTCTTCATCGTTATTGAAACTATTCGATGTGTACTTGAAATTCTCTCTTAGATGATTACAGGGTACTTTGCAATCACATTTCGCTAAATTTGCTGATAGTTTGTCTAAAGATGAAGCCATAAATCTAATCGAATCTATAAACCGGATCTCATATTTTATTTCCGTATCCGTCTTTCTTATACTTATTGATTTCGAGAATGATATGAAACTTTCTGCACTTTCAAAAATTCCGTTATCAGGTATCAATTCTCTAACAAACAGATGGGAATCATATTTAGATAAATTATGCATTATTACAGGGATATGCTTGGGAATCCTGTATTTCATATTACATTCAGCATGAGCAAATCCCCTATCTTCTCCTGTCATGTGGTCGTGATCAAAGTGAGGATTTTCAGTAATTTCAGTTGTACAGATATGACAAGTCTTATTAGTTAGTTTATTCCATTTATTCACAATTTCTGCATTGGTATAAGTGTGGTTTCTTTGTCTGCTTTCATATTTGTTTGCAATTTCTGTGGATACTTTTGTAACGGTTTTAACAAAATGTTCTGCAGCGTCTTCACCGAAATAATCGTAGTATTTGTTCTGGTTTGTATCAAAGGAACAGCATACCTGAAATCCATAAGCAAATGGTTTCTGTTTGGCCACTTTTATTGTTTTCTTTCCGTTTACCTGATTGTATTCTTCGTTATAAGACTCAAAGTCTGCTATTATGCAATAAGGTACTTTCATTTATTTTGCAATATTTTTATATTGTATACTTGAACCTTCAGGAGGCATTATTATATCAGGATCTTCGCAATTATTTTTACTTTCATGTTTTTCAAAGCATTCTTCCTTCTTAAAATGCCTTCCGCAATAAGTGCAGAGGTATGTCTTTGTTTTCTTTTTAGATATTTGAGGACCAACTAATCTGCTCAGATCCTTTACCAGTACATAATGATTATCGAAATACAATAAATGAACGATATGTTTTGCAGTTTTCCCATTAATTGTACTTTTTAGTATATGACTTCTGATAATTTTCTCTTTTTCAATTTGAAATAAACAAATCTTAATGTTGTATCTATTTTCAAATTTGTGTATATCTTTAGTATCCATTGGGAAGTTGGTAACCCCTTCGAAATCAAATTCGTTCTCATATTGTTTATATTTCGAAATTCTCTCAGCGTTGTCCTTGGTTGGGTATAAATGTGCTAAGATGGACCAAAGAAAGCATTTTTGATCTAAATTTTTTATATTTATGCACGCTTTTTTATTTTTTACGAAATCTGGTAGTATTTTAAACGTTCCTCCCATGTAAGATTCTATTCGTGTCATCCGATAATCAATTCCTTCATACCGACTAAATTGTAGCCCAGATCGAGGGGTATTACTTAAAGAACTAAGTCTCTTGTTATTATCATCCAAATGATTATGAGTAAGAATGCTATTTTTATTTAAAATCCAAGAAGTACTGTTGTAATACACTACTACTTCTTCATCATTCTCCTGTCGATGGAAAATAACACGAGTTACGAACTGAACTCTATATTGATTTATTTCGTTCATTCGCCGCTGTATATCTGCGAAAGTAAAAGCAATAAGAGTATGCTCGTCAACTCCATTACCTTGAACTGAAACGTTTACAGTGAATATATTCTCACTTTCGCTAAAAATAGTAGGCTGCTGTTCTTCTTCCGTTCTAAATACATGATCAGGAATTAATTTTTCTTCTTTAATTTTTTTCTTATTTATGAAGAGAGTTGATAAACCAATTGGTTTCTGTCTACTGTTATCACGTCTTTCTGTTTGATCTCTTATGATATCTCTATTTTTCTGTACGGAATCTTTATGTTTGGTAATAATATTATTATAGTATTCTCCAACTCTTTTTAGTACTTCTTCTCGGTTTCCGCGAGTTGATAGGTTCTTGTTTTTCAGAAATTTCTTTAATTCGCTTGTCTCTTTTTCTTTGTTATCATTGTATTCTTGTTTTAGTTTTGTAATGGTGATATTATTTTCTTTTATCTCATCTTCCAGAATGGTTCGTAATCTCGGTTCTGGTTTGTAGTCGGATGGTCTGTTCTTATTATGAGTTCTTTCGTTTCTGCGTTCAATTTTAATTTTATCTTCAGCTATCAAAATATACTTATTAAGATGGTTTATTATATTATTTGTTATTTCATGTTTCTTAGCTCCATTTGTTTTGATTTTATTAATTTTCGCATAAGTCCGCAGTTCATTATATGTGTATAGCGATAATCTTTGTATAACCGCTTTGTTGTTTGATATAACCTTTTTACAAAGCTGAATAACCTCTGCAGTATTCATCATTTAATAGGGGAACATTTTTATTAATAAATTTCCCAGTCTGCGTTTTCTCAGCCGTAAAGAAAAGCACTGGTTTTCCAAATCCTTTACTATGTATTTTCCGACGCCCTTATGGGTTTCGCACATGCTTTACTACTAGTCACGGGTTTCCTTTATTCTTTACTACTCTTGACGAAATCGGCATTTGGTTACTACTCTTAACGAAAATCCGCTTTTGGTTACTACTCTTGACGAAATCGGCATTTGGTTACTACTCTTTATTTTGTTAGAAATATTTTTCGAAACAATTTTATTATATTATAAATGGAAGAATTAGAAAAGAAAATGTATGTTTACCGTCGCAGTTACAAGTACTACAATCGTATAAGTAATAGCTTACTTGTATCCAAATTCCTCTTTTCGGCAGCAGGAATGTCTGCGTTTCTAGTGCTACCTTTAGCTTCTTTAAGTTTGGGTGCTGTTATCATCGAAATAATTGAAAAGCAGTTAAGCATTGCTGATAGAAAAGCAGAATTTAGGACAAATTACAATTTTTATACTGAGTTGTTCTCAATGCTAAAATGCGGACAATTAACAATTGAGGAGGTAATTCAGAGAGAAACAGAGATGCGTAAAACCTTTCGATTTTTTCCTCGCGAAAAATACATGAAACAAGTCCGTCTGAATGGCTATAAATATTGTAATAAATCTATAAAAAGTCAAGAGAAATTACCAAACATATAGTCTATTGCTATACTGAATATTGTTTCCTAACTGTCAAACAGATCTTTATTTCATACGCGCATTAATGAGCTGCGTCATTCAAAGGTCTCGCCGTCAATTTGGGATGTAATTACAGTCTCCGGCGTGACTAACACAATCTCATCTTAACTCGGAAACTTGTGCGAATTGAACAAGGACCCTTGGTGTAGTGGCTCAACGCTCGGCCGAACGTTGACTCATCACCATTCAGACCTTCGAATCCCACTGACCGCAGTTTCTGTTTGTCGATAGTGGGATGGTAATAAAAACTTGCGGGTTCCCCGTTCAGGGCCCCCCAGACTAAGGCCACATCACCACAAACACTACACCAATCGGGGTGTACCAACATCACACCTCTTAATTTTCAAAGTCTGGGGGTGTGGGGTTTTGCAAAAATATTTTATAAAGTTCAAAATCGGTAATCATCATATCATCATGCAAACTCAGTACTGCGTTTGTATCTATCGCATTTATATGATAAACGTGGTTGGTTTCTATTACCAGATGTTTCAAAGCGATTGGGATTTTTATTTAATAAAATCATCCCCTAATAAATGGAGTCCACAAAGGAAGTCTTGAATACAATCAGAATGAATAAATACAATGAGACAATCAGGAAAGAAGAACTAGTGTTAGGTTTGAAATATGCTATTGTTAAAATGAGAATTGCTAAGACAAAATATGGTGATAAGTTGGTTGTAGTTATTAATCATAATGACAAACCCTGTGATTTGTTTATAACTCAGAAATATAATGCCATTGCTAACGAATTACTTTTAAAGAAAAATCTGGTTTTGCAGCCTATTGTACGCGAAAACAAGAACAAAGAAACATATGTGGATTTAGAACTGTTTACTCAGTAATATTTGAATAAAAAATTAAAAATGTAAAAAAAAAAGAAGTAGTAGTATATTGTAGTATTTTATATGTAGTAAAGGGTAATATTCTCATTTCTTGTATCCTTTATTTTGGAAGTAAGAAAATAAAAATGTTCTTAAAAAGGGGGATAATTTGGTAAAAAGGATGTTAAAATTTAAGAAATTGATGTTAAAATGGGGTTTTGAAATTGGGGGGAGGGTGAGCCAGAACCCCCTTTATATAACTACTGCTCTGGATACACGGTACTTGTCTTTTCAGGAAGCAAAACCTGAGGATGGAGCTCTTCTCTGTGCTGAGCGTTAGCTTGACATCCTCGGCATCACTTGTCAGTGTTTCAATCCTCGAAACCAGAGGATCTTCGCCTGTCGGGTCGCTTAACTTGCGGAGTACATTGATTGAAAGATCATCAGCAAATTTGTATTTGTTTTTGATGTCTTGAAGGAGTCGGTTGATCACGATCAGGAAGACCAGCGGTCCTAGCTTAGTTCCTTGAGGCGCTCCGCAAGTTATCGCTTTCACCTCCGAGATGACGTTCTTTAGTATGACTCTTTGGGAGCGGCCAGAGAGAAAACCAGCCAGCATGCACAATGAGTGCTGACTTGCTCCCATTTTAGCCGCTTCTTGTAGAACAGTTTTGTGGTCCAAGAGGTCGAACGCTTTCACAAAGTCAGCAATAATGATGTCGACGAAAGCTCCATCATTTTCAAGGTGTGACAGAACTTCATCGAGAAGCTGGACCAAATAGTGATTGGTACTGCATCCAGGGCGGAATCCATATTGTTGGGGGTCGAGTTTTTGTTGTATCTCCTCAAAGAGCTTTTTATAGATGAAGCCTTCAAGTAGTTTGGAGAACAACGAAGTATTTAAGACTGGTCGTAGCTCGTTGATGCTGGCTGGCTGTTTCTTCTTCGGGATAGGCGTTACGTGCGCTGTCTTGAAGCATTCAGGAAACTGTCCTTCAATAAGACTTTGATTGAATATTGCTGCCAGCGGCGCCGCAATCTCTTCGGCGCATAGTTTGGCAAGACTTGGCGGTATTACTCCGTGAAAGGCTGCTTTGGTTGGGTTTAGTCTCTGCAGGGCTTCGGTCACATGTGTAACTTCGACCGTGGGGATCTCAGATAATGGCGGTAGGTCGGGAAGAGACTCTAAACCAGGGTAAGTTCTGCACACTTTTGAAAAGTGCTCATTTATTTCGTCTGTGGTAATAGCATCCCCGTCCTCGTTCTTAATTTCACTCTCGTTCGTTTTCTTCCCGGTCATTGACCGGATTGTCTGATGGAACTTCCGTGGGTCAGAAATTAAGATTTTGTCGATGCACTCTTTGCCATAATCTCTCTTTGCTTCTTTTGTTTTCTTTACTATGAAATTGCGGAGGTTTTTCCATTGTCGAGATGATCCTTCTAGTTCATAAATTAGATCGCGCGAGTCGATAAGTCGCTCAAGCTCTGTGGTCATCCAGGGCTTAGCTTTGGGCTTGATAATAGCAGTTTTCTCAGGAAAAATTTCGTCGTAAAGCGCTTTAATCTCGGTCAGAAAGTGCTTAGCCATGTTGTTCGAGTTGTCCATGCGGTACAGCCGAGTCCAGTTTTTTGACTGTAGTACTTGCTTGAATAGAAGGACTTGTCGCTCCGATTTCGGCCTGCAGGTAATCGTTTTCTTAATTTGCTGCGCAACATGAGTGCACGGCTCCCACAGGACGACTTGATGGTCGCTTTTCCCGAGAGGTGCTAGCGTACGAGGAATCTTGTAGTGCTCCGGTATAGATGTGAATACAAGATCTAGTATCTTGTTCTCACGCGTCGGGCGAGTCACGACTTGTTTAAGCGATAGTGATCTCGATAGCCAGCTAGCTTTCATGTCATTGAAGTCGCCACATACGCAGATCCCAGCATGAGGGTACTTGATCCTAATGTGGTCAATGCCGTGCTGTAAGTACTCCATTAGCTTCTTTCTGTATGGTCCTCTAGGAGGGTAGTAAACAACACAGAAAACTAGTGAAGACACCAGACGAGGTAGGTATTTAGGTTTTGTCCATATCCAAAGAACTTCGAACAGCGGGTCCTTGGGAACCGGTGGATTAAGAATCCGAGCTGGGATAGAACTTTTGCTGATAAAACCCACTCCTCCTCCGTGAGATGTGTATTCCCCTTCCTGGTTGACTCGTGGTAAAATAACTGTATTGTAACCATCGATTTGGATTAGGTCTGGGTTGGCCTGCCACGTCTCTGTCAAGCAGAAAACGTCAACATTCCAGTCAAGCAGAAATTTGTTTATCTCTTCCAGCTTATTTCCTGCTGAGCGGACATTGGCAAGAGCAATTTTCGGAAACCCGCCCTGCGCTGGTTTTGGCTTTTGTGGATCTCTTCGAGAAGAAGGATCTACCCTTATAGGGCTGCAAGGAATGATGGTCTTTGAATGCTGGTTAAATGATCTTCTTTCAGGTTGAGTGTCATCAGCAACGGGATGAAAGGGCGCCGAGAAGGTTGATGGTAGGTATGAATTACCTTTAAATTGACGGTAGTTGTTTGAATATCCGTGTGGTAGAGGTAGAGGTGATGGGATAGGGGTCGAACGGTGATACTCAAGAATACTCTGAAGAGCACCATTGTGCGTCTCTGTTTGTGTGATATTATTCGGTATGGTGTCATCGGTTTGGTAGTGGTCTGGGGTCACTGTTTCCCTTAGCTTTGTGGTCTGCCTCGGCGTCTGTATTTTGAGTTGAAATAGATTATTGTATGTCTGTTCCTTCGGCCGCGCTTCTCGTTTTTTGGTGAGGCGGGAGTGCGTGACGTAGCTGCTTGGGGATTCACCTGGTGGCTGAACTTGCATCTATCTCCGTACCTGCACTCTCCTCTCTGGAAGAAACGACATTCTTCTGTTGTATGTTCACTCCGTGGGGACACCTGCTGACTGGCGCCCTCCCATGGGCGCCAATATGAGGCTGTAGTTGTTTCTTTGTCTGTTCTATGGTGGTTGGTGTCTCTGTTCGTGTGAACCATAGTGGGTAGGTGGAAGTAACGGCATTTGTCGCCAGCTCTACAGGCGACTTTCATTGTTCAGGTGTCCTTTAAACTGCAGATGCTTAAAGTGTATCCAGTCCAGTGAAGGGATAATAAAAACAAAAATCTAACCTTTTTCTGTAAAGAAGTCATCCACTCTATCCTGGATTCTCTGGAACAGCTCACCACCCTCCATGCTAGAAATAAATACGTTTAGGTACCAAGTAGCCTACGTGTGAATGTGCCTGATTGCCCCAGAAATCCACCTGAAATTGACCTTATATTTTAGTTTACTTCTTCTATTGGCTGATCTGCTTGGTGCTTTTTGGGATCCCAAAACGAAGTGGAAGGATACCTATGCCATCGCAAAAGTTGTCCGTCTGTCCGTCCGTCTGTAAGCACGATAACTCTCGAAGAGAATGAGATATTATGACGAAACTTGGTGTGAGGATTCTTCGGGTCACCGGATAGGTCAAGATCGTAGATGGGCTTTGTAACCGTACATTTAGGGGTGGTGGAGGGAATTCAAATTAAGGGGGAAACAAAATATTTTGAAATAGCTGATGTGATAGTCGATGATGAAGTAAGAAGACATGTTGAACACGATGATGAAAACCATTTTCTCGCCGGACAAATAGTTCGTCCGGAATCCGGCAAAACCGGAAAGTTTGTTAAAAGTAAAATTTTTATTTTATGTTGATTACATGTTCAATTTCGGGCAAGTAGATATGCTGAACACTTGTGTAACAAGACCAAAGGTTACGATGGGATCCCAAAAATTCAATATTTGATCCAGACAATTGGGTCTTGTCTTCGCCAGTTCCAGTCTTTGCCAGACTCCTTGAGCATAATTACTACTAAAATTCAGAAACAGATTAAGGCCAAATAGCTAATCATCTGAGAAAACCAAGTTCAGGTATTGAACCAGCATGTGTGTTTACCCCTATAAGTCATCTCTGCTTTGACAAAAACTTCCTGAGACTTCTGCCAATTTCCCGGTTTCGGCCGAACTCCGGAACTACTTTTTCGGCGAAAAAAGAGAGCTCAAAAACGAACTCAGCGTATCTTCTTTCCCCAATATTGAACATCTAATCAACTTCAAATAAAAATTCAACTTATAACAAATTTTCCGATAACAAATTTTCCGGCTCCAGCCGGATTCCCGTCGAACTATATGTCCGGGTAAAAAATTATTGTCATACACGGATTCACTATCTCTTCACCCCTAAATCGAATATCTAATCAACTACAAATACAACTCTAATTTTCGGTTTTGGCCGGATTCCGGGCGAACTACTTGCTGGGTAGAAAATTTGTTCACATAAGTGTTCAGCATGTCTTCTTACCCCTAAATCGAACATCTAATCAACCCCAAATAAAACTTTTACTTTTAACAGACTTTCCGGTTTTAGTCGGATTCCGGGCGAACTACTTGTTCGGCGAGAAAATGGTTTTCACCATTGTATTCAGCATGAATTCCAACCCCTAAGTCGAACATCTAATCAACTTCAAATAAGACTTTTACTTTTTACAGACTTTCCGGTTTTGGCCGGATTCCGGTCTAACTACTTGTCCGGCGATAAAACAGTTTTCACCATCGTGTTTTAGCATGTCTTCTTACCCCTAAATTGAACATCTAATCAACTTCAAATAAAACTTTTACTTTTAACAAGCTTTCCGGTTTTGGCCGGATTCCGGGCGAACTACTTTTCCGATGACAAAATAGTTTTCACCATCGTGTGCAACATGTCTTCTTACCCCATAATCGACTATCACATTATCTGTTTGAAAATATTTCATTTGCCACTTAATTTAAAACCCCTCCCCCACCCCTAAATGTAAGGCTAATAGCCCATCTACGAACTTGACCTTACTCTTGACCCAAAGAATCCTCACACCAAGTTTCATCAAAATATCTCATTCCCTTCGAGAGTTACAGTGCGCACAGACGGACGGACGGACAGACGGACAACTTTTGCGATGTCATAGGTATGACATCCTTACGCTATGACACTTACGTTTTAGGATCCCAAAAATCACATTCTACCGGGACAAGTAGTTCGTCCCGAATCTGGCCAAAAACGAAAAATTTGTTAAAAGTAAAAGTTTTATTTGTAGTTGATTAGAAATCCGATTTAGGGGTAAGAAGTGATGCTGAGTCCGTATATGACAATCATTTTTTACCCGGAAATATAGTTCGCCCGGAATCCGGATGGAACCGGAAAATTTGTTTTAAGTTAAATTTTTATTTGAAGTTGAATAGATGATCAATATCGGCGAAAGAAGGTGGTTCCGGAATTCATTCAAAACCGGAAAATTGGCAGAAGTAAGGCAGGAAGTTTTCGTCAAAATAGATATAACTTATAGGGGTAAAAACACATGCTGAATCCATACCTGAACTTGGTTTTCACTGATGATTAGTTATTTCGCCCTAATCTATTCCTGAATTGTAAAAAAAAAAGATTTTCAAGGAGTCTGCCGAAGACCGGACCTGGCGAAGGCAAGACCCAATTGTCTAGATCAAATATTAGACTTTTGGGATCCCACTGAAACCTTTGGTCTTGTTTGTTAAGTTTAAGCCTAAATAAACTGTAATTAATCACATAATACTACTTGAGGAGGGTATTCAACCTTAAAAAAAAAATTCATGCATTCAAGAAAAAGATCTGACTAACACAGGATCTAAAGAAAGTGAACAGGAAAATACCAAATTGACGATCAAATTTCAGTTTACATGTTAGAAGAGCATATTTCTCTTATGGAATCGTAGATATTAAAGCATTACAGTTTACAAAGGAATGACTCCTCACTACCCAAGTCTGAAACAATTGCAATTGCTGTTATAAATGTAAACATGCACCAATTCACTGCA
Source organism: Branchinecta lynchi (assembly GCA_023053575.1). Classification (NCBI taxonomy): domain Eukaryota; kingdom Metazoa; phylum Arthropoda; class Branchiopoda; order Anostraca; family Branchinectidae; genus Branchinecta; species Branchinecta lynchi. Next base: position 13,897,078 of record JAKZAP010000020.1, on the reverse strand, counting down.
AAGTATGTTACAAGGGAGGAAAATTAATAAACTATACAGAAAAAAGTTACAAAGAGTCAGGATAAAGGAACCAATCTTTGTCTTAACTGTTTACCAAGACTTAACATTTCGGCAACAATCAATCTCCAGTGCCACTCCTGCATACATATCATTTCTCTGTCTTCTCATCATTCCCTATCGCACATGTGTATGCTGAACATACAGGTAAATGTTTTCCTAGAGAAACCAGGACTGCTTAACCGAGCAAATGAACAATGACAAAATCCGCCAGATCTCAAACCCGTCATATCTGATACATTTACTGGGGAAAATGCTAAAATACGACAGATATTAATCCAGTCCTGATGTGTAAACTCTGAAAGATATAACTTACCACTCCATTATAACAAAAAGGCATTTGACTGTGTTGTGAACATTTTCGTAGACATCAACAATGCCAACTATGTGCTTAAAGCTGGATGCTTTCCAATGTAATTCAATTTCGCGTCTCGCCTTTGGGCTGTCTCGAAGCACCTAAAGGACAAAGACTGAACAATTAAATGGGTTTCAGCTAGACTTCTCGAGGCATGGTCTAGCCTCCTATTTTGCCTTGTATGTCCTGTTTTTAATCTTCTTGTTTTTCTTAGCCTTAAATCAAAATTTGGAGTGAGATTAAGCTTAGCTCAGATATAATTTTTTGGAAGAAGCCCAAGAGCAACCTAGAAATCCTGCCTAATCGCTACTTTTCCTTATTCTGAACCTTGAGATTTGAACAATAGGCTCACATCAACATCCTACACCTCTTTAAAAATACTAATTTCAGAATAACATATACATACAGAGTCAACCAAATCATCAACAATTACAGAATTAAAAAAGCTTGTCCCTATTTGGGACTAGAGTATGTAACCTGCAAGACTCCTTATGCCATAAATAGCAATTGTCTGTTCCAAAAACTTAATATAGATAAAAATCAGAAAATGCAGACAAAGAAATTCTCAATCTTTACTGAAGGTAGGCTAAGTAGAAACCCAGGCCATCTAGAATAAATAGGCGAGAATATCACAAGGGAAACATGGGTGCTTGAGTTTAACTATTTAAACCATGTATTCCTAGTTTAGTGTTTTTTCTGAATCTTACTTGCTTCTGACCAGTGACATTGCAAGTGCATTTTCGTTGGGGGGGGGGGGGCAGAGCCAAATCTTGCAAAAAATTTACCGAATCCTAGAGAATGAGAATTTTCAAGCTTTAAATTTTTGGATAGAAAGGACACAACCTAACTCCTTGGGCTTGAGTTTTACCTTACCTGTGAAAACACTTAGCCTATTTTGGAGGCAGAATTATTTCAAGAAAGTGAAATGCTTCCCTGAGCTAAAACATAAATTAAAATTAGATAATTCATTACTCGCAAATCATTCGTTTGAAAGTTCTCACCTTCAAAGCATGTCTTCTGCCATTACTTCGAGAAAAACATTCAACTACTTTTCCACTAATTCCAAAACCTAGAACAGCAGACCCTATCTGATAATCTTCTATTAGAGGGGTAGTTTTGTATGGAACAGGGCCTCTTCCCATGGCTGAGCTCATTGGATTAAAATTCATGATGACAAATTATTTTAACTTCTTTTATTTACTCCACTTCCTTAATTTGAAGACAAGTTTTATACGTCAATTCCAAGAAAACGGCAACTCTCATGGAAAGGAACAACTACGAAATCAACTGATTAGCGGACCAAAACAGATCTAGCCGCAAGGTTTTCAAATTGCCAAAAGATGCCTAGTCGAAGTCAAAGAAGTATACCTAATATCTTGATCACTGGTAAGTCTTCGTTTGTCTGATCATGCGCATATACGCGTGTAGTCACCTCGTTTATTAGTGTGGTTTGTTTCGTCCCCTTTAATATGCTCAGAGAAAGCCTGTGGAAGAGAAGTCAAAACCAATGCCAATTCAGTTGCATTATCCATACCTTTCCATCTGTTTCACATGGTAATTGTGTCTGATATTTGCAGCTCTCAGAAGGGTTCTGTTTTATTACACAGCTGCACCTGTAAATCTATGAAGTTTACCTGAATGAAGATAGGCTAGCCTATGCTTATTTGGATACTATCTAGTTGTTTTACTACCCTGGCTTCTTACTGTCTTATAACAGTCAAATGGAAAGGAAAAATTGATATCTCTGCTAATAGCTAACTGTTACATGTCATGGCATTTGTGGCTCTTGCCATATTGGCATCTTATTCTTGGAGTGTGTTCCACCCTACTAACATTACAAACCAGATTGAAGTTTTTGCCCACCAACCAGCCACCCAAATCTCCCAATTCAAACAAAGGGGGCATTGATGTTAAAGCCAAGTGCTTCATTCAAAACAGTACTTTTTGTTATTGCTGTTATTGCAGGCAGTGATTTAGTGGGCATTTCTGTAATTTTTAGTTGTGCATTTCAAGCACTACCGCCCAATGCCGTGGGGCATTGTAGAAATAGAAATAGAAAGCCAGTTTTAAGTCTATATGCTTGAAAAAGTAGTTAGCTTTATTGTTTAGACACTATTTTGCTACTTAATTTGAATTTCCCGCCAGAATCAAGCCACAAAATTGGCAATCACCTCTACAGGTTGTTTGTCAAATTTGAGCCCCAAAGCGAGGCCCAAAAATCTTGTTGATTTTGGAAACGCACTTGTGGGCCGCACAAAAGAGCCCCGAAACACTAATTTGAGCCACAATGGACCCACAAACTGTTTGCGTGAGCATGGAAAAACGCCTTTAGCTCATTTAAAAAATTTAGAATTTTGAGATGGTCGGTACATGGTCTTTTCTCCATTTATTGTTTGGGTAATTCAAGCACTGCCGCTCAGCGCCTGGGCATAGTTATCTCATCCAAATTTTGTAGAATTTGAACACAGAGAGAATTTAGTAGCCATTTCTCTGTTTTCAACTAAAGAGTTTCAGGCACTGCCACCCTTACCGCTAAAGACACAGACATAGTTCACTCATGAAAATGTTCGAGAATTTTACTGATGGTGGTGATTTGGTGGGCATTTCCTGATTTCGATTGGATGTTTCAAGCGGTGTCTCCCTAACCACCCAACGCCCAGGTTTAACTCGTCCAGCATTTTGCACTGAAACTAGTATTGTGTCAACCCAGCCTAAGTTTCTCCATTTCACTCTTGGCCTTTTAAGCCCTGCTGCCCAACACCCAATGCCTTGATATTGGGCGTTTTTGGGTGGCTAGGCGGTGGGCGAAACTTCAAGGTGGTTCTGTTCCAACCTCATGAAAAGTTACTACGCTGACCGTTCCAACCTTGTCAAAATAGTAACTATTTACTTACCACACATGGGAGCTGGTAACGACGAATCTCTGTGATCTGATTGGCTGGATTAGCCTGTGGCACAGTGTTTTGCTGAAAATAGAAAATATGTTCCAGCCTTGACACCAAAAAGCCAGAATTCGTGATGTCATGCTTAGTAACTACGGTAAGTAGGGTGGAACATGGTCTTGGTCTCTGCTTGGTCTGTTGTGTTTGTGTACTGTTGGCTGAGTTATATACTGCCTTTTGCGCACCGTATGTTAACTTCCTTGCTGGATTACATACTATACTCAGAACAAAGGACCTTCGACGCATACGCTCGACATACTTCAGATATCTGAGATTTCTTCTCTACCTACCCCGGCGCACACTGAACCGCTACCTGATCCGCCGTTTGTTAATTTGCGACCCGTTGTTGACGCTTGAAGCCCTCTCCTCTAATTTGTGTTCTCCGATTGGAAAATTACCTGTCCATGATCCAATCAACATGATTCTAAATTAGTGAACCTTTATGGAAAATATTTGTTGAGTTTTTTGCGATTATTTTATATTTCTTTATCTTTTTTACTGCACTTACGCCCTTGGGCAGTGCGTCATAAATTCATTCATTCATTCATTCATTAGGCGGAGGCTCTGGTTCATGGTCTGATCAAACTGTATCCATTTTTTTTTCAAAGCCAAGCAGTAAACAAACTTGCGAGTTTTCTGATAGTGAAACTATGGTGTTATTCTACCATGAGTCCTGCTTGATTTGCCAGTCAGATCGTATAATATTTTACACTGTAAGTTACAGTAGTACCGTACTCTAGAAATTGAAGCACTCTTTGTATTATTATGAAACATAAAGTTACTTCTACAAATTACAGATCTCCTAGTAGATCAGGGGGCGGTGATAAGTGACATCCTTGTCGTGCCCCTGGGGGGTTGGGATTCGTGCTTGGTACTTTTGGCTTTGCCATTGTTGTGCTGTCTTTGCTTCAGTTTGCTTGCATTTGTAGCATGGTTAGTACTAAGCTTTAGCTCCCCTGGATAGGAATGTGAAGTCTCCAGTGACCCAGGGCAGCCTTGCATAATGGTGTGCAGGCCCATGAATGCCACTCTCAGCCTGCTAACCCAAACTTACCCCCGTCCAGCAGGGGTGGGAGGTCAGGCTGACAGCTAGGGCAGCTGTTGGCGGCTGGATGTGATCCATGATCTGGACCTCTTGAGTCAAAGGCAATGAAGCTCTGCCAGCTGAAAATGACTTAAATGCCTGCAAGGTCTTTCAGATCCAAGGCAATTAAAATCCATCATCGAAGAGTCAGTTCATTGATAAGATTGAGCTGGAATCCAGCAAAATGAGCAAAAAAAGTGTCTAAAAGATGCAGAAGATCCCGCAAATCAAGCAATGAAGATTTTTTAGAGAAAAACCCCAGTAGAAGAGGGGTGTTTCAGCAATTGTGTTTAGAGTTATGGTTCACCATCAATTGTATTTTAGAGTGATGGTTTACCATCAAATGTATTTGGGGGATTAGACAATGGGCCATTTGTGGCTGAGTTTCGGCCAGAGTTTTTGGTCTACCCCAAGTAATAATAATAATCTCCTAGTAGGTCAGTAATGTCGGTCTGATGTTGATCTTATGCCAACCTGGTTATCTGCCTAGAAATGAGTGTCTGTGTCAGGTCTGTGTCATTCTACCCAGACTGGTTAAGATCTGATATACATTATTTGGATACTGTTTGTGTCTGTCCAAGTTCACCATCTTTTCAAACATTTGGAAAGCCTTTTTAAGTTTCGGATTCTACAAGTTGTAAAAGAAGGCACAAATAGGAATGTTTGGTTGTTGTTTCTGGTTATTCATTACTAGTAGCAGATTGATTGATTGTATTTTGATTGAAATTTAGATTGATATTAGTGTATATACTATCTTTCTTTTTCTGTTTAGTGTATCCTTTTCTAAATGAATTGAATGTAAACTAGACCTACGTTGCCTGGACAACGTGAAGTGTTGCGGCAACCTTTGTCCGGCTTCGCCGACTAAAGTGTTGCGAGAGCAACACTTTGGTTTTGTTCCTTCGCTGTCGGTTAAATGCTGAAGTTGTCAACTTATTGGAGCTTTTTAAAAATGAAAAATCATAGCTGACGTATCCGTTGTAAACATTGTTTGATTAAAACTGTATGTTCTAAAAAGAATAATTAAATGATCAAAAGCTATTCTTCAGCGTTGCAAAAGCAACAACAAAAGAATATCGGAAGAAGGGACTAAATTGACTTTGCACTCAGTTGAACTTTATCCGTTTCAATCGTAGACATCGTGACCGATGAAAACTTGGAAAAATATCTTATATAATCTAGTTGGTATTATAAAGCTATCCGTAACTTTTCAGGATCACTAACAACAAATAGGTATCGCCTATTTTTGCTTCATTGTGTACCTTACTACTGAAGTTGTCAACCCCTTGAAAATTTTTTAACTGGTTTATCTCATGAAGAATTTAAAAAAAAAATGGATGACATATACTTTGATCAGCTCATCAAGGGCTATCGATTGCCCTAACATCAACAAAGAATATCGAAAAAAGGGACTAAATTGACTTTGCAGTCAGTTGAACTTTATCCTTTTCAATCGTAGACATCGTGACGGATGAAAACTTGGAACAATATCTTATATAAACTAGCTGATATTATATAGCTATCCGTAACTTTTCAGGATTATAATGACACTATTAGTTATTACGAACTACCTCATTGTTTTACATTATCGTTTTTACCCCTAGGTTACAGCGATCGACAATGGATACAAACTTTCTTACCGTCAGATTTATAGAAATAGCATACAATGTGCACCAGTTTGCAAAAGTTTCTAGCCCCTCGTGAAATGATTCTTACTTACAACTCCCTCTTCCGTGATAGACATCAAATTTCACCGGATAAAAATAATGGGTACACCAGCTAGCAAAAAGTTGCAAGCCCCTCATCGCTGAAGATGAGTGTACCATAACAGCCGATTATTACTAAAGTCCCTATGATGTCTTATGATTGGGAACCAAATTGTTCCTACCATCGAATACACCGGAAACAAATACCAGGTACACCAGCTAGCAGAAGTTGCAAACTCCTCATCGCTGAAGATGACTGTAGCATAACATCCGATTATTACTTACAATTCCCTTGCATATCTTACCATTGGGAACCCAATTGTTCTTACCATCGAATACACCGGAAACAAATAACAGATACACCAAGTAGCAAAAGCTGAAAACCCCTCATCGCCGAAGATGATTATGAGCTAACAGTCGACTGTTGTTTACAAGTCCCCTACATTTCTCACAACTGGTATCTACTGTTTTTGGTTTCAGTCTGTACCTTACTACTGAAGGTGTCAACCCCTTGAAATTTTCAAACTGGTGTATCTCATGAAGGAAATTTTGTACAAAAAAATGGATGTCATATACTTTGATCAGCTCATCAATTGCTATCCATTGCCGTCGAAAAAAAAATTCTACCTGTCTTAGTTCAAAAGTTGACTTTTTTGCCGTAGGCCAACTTTCTAACGTCACCGCTTAGAAAGGAGCAAAGGATAAGCTCTAATTTCTTTTGCAATGAGAGAACTTTGAAAGTTTAAGAGGCACATGTGATACGATTTGTCTACCGCAAACTCAAGTGCAAAAAACGAGCGATAAACTCAGCTGAAATCGCGCAGATAAATGGATAGAAACAATAGATGGCAGCACTTTCGGACCCGTGGGAAAAAGCCACTTTTTTGTCTCTGTAGATTTTTCTATTTATCACTGAAAGAAGATATGTTGGCTGTGGGGCCGGGTAACTGCCGCATATATTTAACACTTATAGATTTTAGTCCATCTTCAATTTGAAACTGGTGCCTGCCTGCTTGCGTGCTAGAACGGAGCTTTCCACTCGAAAGCAGAAACATGGTTTGATGAAACGAAAGGTTCGCTACACAACTTCAGATGGTCCTCTCTGACATAGGCTATACAACTCCACTTCACTTCGCAAACCGTAGGCTCTGGCTGGAGGACAAGCAAAAACCATCCTTATTGGCCCCAGGCAAGAGTTCTACGGAGCTTTCCAAAATGTCATGTCATATTCATCAATCCGGCCTAAGGTCCACACTTTCCGTAAAAACCGCACAGGTTAGACCCTTCCCAGTTACCAGGAATAAAATGAAATCGGCGGCATAGGAAAAAAAAAAAAAAAAAAAACGAGGACAAAACCGAAGTGTTGCTCTCGCAACACAATTGTGTGAATTGTGTGAGGGAGTATGATCTAACTATTGGTCAGTTGTAGACCTATTATTTATGTTTGATCATATTTTGTCTACATGCCAGTTTTGGCGGATATAAACAAATTAACGAAATGAAAAGAAGGCTATGCACACTCACTCTATGTCCTGCCTGTGATTCCTCAAGAAATATAATTTTCAGGAACCCCTGGCACTGGCAAGTCCACTCTGTGTCAACAGCTGGCCGAAACCTCTGGACTTGAATGGGTTGAAGTGGGACAGATTGCCAAAGACAATAATTGCTACGAAGAGTTTGATGAAGCCTATCAGTGTCCTGTTCTTGATGAAGATAAAGTAAGTTGCACCACAGGCCTATTGCAAACATAAGCCATTGGTCATAGGCTACATCTTTTGTTAAAGAAATTTTCAATAGGGCTTGGCTTTGTTTTGATAGCTATGAATCTAAATGTTCAATGAAAGTTTTATTTAGTGACTCTGTCAATGCCTTCAATAATTCACTGGACAACCTGTATGTGTACACTGAAAAAATTTGTGACGAAAATTGTGTTAGACGTAGCCTAAACTAGGCCTACAGATGCGAATGGACTTTTTTTTGCATTGTATTATTATTATTGTTAATAAGGATTTACCGTACCTTCTTTTGGTCTTTCATTATCATTTCTCAGTGGCAGCGAGCAACACCAGGCAAATTCAGTTGTCAGTTTACGAAACAGGTTGCTGAACTTGCCTGTCCATGGGAACTTAAATATCTAGATTGGTAGCTTACCATGCTCGACAGTGAATGCCATTACTTAAGCTAAAAGCTTCCTTGATCCCAGTTATTTTTTCCTGCTAGTATATCGGGTGCTTAATTTCCTAGCATTCTAGTAGGAACTGCTGCTACTTTGTGTTGTCGCATATTCACATTTCAGACTGAGAACAATCTCAGTGACTATTAAAAACGAGTTACCGTTGCGACAGGGAAGCACTTGGCTGTTCCTGCAATGTTTTACCTTGGTAGAATTTAATAATAATAATAAGCTTTTATTCCGCCAAAAAGACGAGTTTAAAAAAATAAATCGACAGCAACTAAACATCGGCATCATAAACACAGTCGTAACAAACCACTATGTCTAGAATTTGTTCTTGTTTGTTGTTTATTAAGAAATTGACGGCCCATAGATGCACATATTGACTTGCTTAAAATCTGCGTAACTCTGCTTTCCTAAACCCTTAGTATCCTATTTTTGTTTTACATAGAAAGAGCTTTTACTGCAAGTTTTCGCATATTCGCATGGAAGGACAGTGAAAAAAGAAACAAACTTGCATAGTTACCACAGAATAGCTGTAGTCAGGCAGATCTCTTCTGAATTTAAGCAGCTTGTGTGACGGACGTACGCGAGTCTTGACAAACAAAATTTGTTGAATATTGCCGAGAACTAGAGAGAATATGCTGCTTATGATTAGAGGAAATATGGTATTGTAATCTTGCTGGTGGGGAATGGGCCGTATTGATTCTTAAGGGACTTGTGAAGTGTAAAATGATCATATATCCCATTAGTTGGACTTTAATGCAATCAGCATATATATCTGCAATCACGCAATCAGTCTGTTTAGCGAAAAAGGTTACAGCTAGTGAAGGCGGTCACGGTCATGCGAGATATTTGCAATAAATTGCCAGTTCGGTTACCAAAAAATTTCCTGGAGAAAAAAAAAACTATCTAATATCTAATGTGCAGGATACGGCAAAAGGCGACGGTCAGCATTCATCTCGCTCTTTGCCAACTATAAGGGGGTTGTACAGGTCGATCTAATTTGGTATATTTCTCATACATGTATGTTAGCCAATGCGGGTATCCTTCCTTCACCCTGACACTTGTTCATAAGACAACACCATAATCTGTTGACCTTCACTGTCCTTCATTCCCCATTGTCCCGAGAATTCATTGAAAATCTTGAGTGGTCATTAGATGGTACCATTTTTAACATTTGTAATCATGATGAGGTAGAAGGTTTGCCTCTTAATTAGAGTTGCCCCAGTCCAAGTATACATTATTTCTATTTTTTCTAACAGTGTTTTTTCTTTGAAGATACTTGACATCTTAGAAGACATCACGGCAGAGGGAGGCAAAATTGTAGACTATCATGGCTGTGACTTCTTCCCCGAGCGGTGGTTCGACATTGTTTTTGTCTTACGTACAGATAACACACTCTTGTATGACAGGTTAACGAAAAGGTACAGTCTCCTTATCTCTAAGTCTGGGAAGGGAGATAGCTATAGCACCCATCTTCTACTGCTGTAAGTTCATCTGCAGAAAAGGCCAAGTTCTCTTCAGGGGAAACGCGCCCATCTGGGCCTCCCCTCGGCAGTTCTGGCCGTGATCTTGTGGGTCTTGTCTCATCCAGAGACTGAAAAAGACGGGGGCGTTGGGCAATCTACCCCTACAATTATAGCATACACTATGCTTGTAGTATAATATATGCCACTATAGCCCTCCTGAAGACAAATGAGCCAGCCGTAAAGTGCATGAGTATGTCGGGCGCAGCGGCTCACTATTTGTCCTTATGTGGCTTCGGTCTACTCGTAGTTCTAATAAATTACTTACATTGGAACTAGAATCATGAGTTCCAGTTTCAGTTTATTCATAAAAAAAATAATAAACACCATTCAGCCTTTACGGCCATAAAGCATAACATAAGCCTTGGCAACCGGAGTGCCATTGCATCCGCCAATTCCCTAGAGAACCGTGGCTCGCAGGCTCCAGGCAACTGGTAAATAGTTTTATAGCTTGTGTTTCGATCATATTCAGTGCTCCCTCCAGATTATTGTAAGGGTGAATATTCCTTCAGCTCAACCGACTGCGAATCATATTTGACAGTGCAAAACGGATATGTCAGCTAAATTTTATTAGAGCTATATTTCGTCCCTTCTTGGCAAGGGTCCTCTTTAGGCTCAAGAGCCTGAGGAGTACCATTTGTAGTTTCACCAACGATAAGGGTGGAAGGGAGTCCATTTTATACCCATTCTATGTAGCCCATGTTTCAATCTTTCAGGGGATATGTCGGAAAGAAATTAGAAGATAATGTTCAGTGCGAGATCTTTCAAACAATCCTTGAGGAGGCGAAAGACTCCTACAAACCTGAGATCGTGCATGAACTCCCCAGCAACAATCCGGAGGAGATGGAGTCTAATGTGGAGCGAATAGTGACGTGGATTCAGCAGTGGAAGGCGGACAATGGTGTTTTGTGATACTTCGAGAATATATATCTTTTGCTACGGTAAGGCCTAGGCTATCTAGCCATCCCTTCAAAGGTAGTCTGCTTAGTTGAAACGAATTGCGCTTTTACTCGTATCGATGGCTGCCGTTTCACCCCTTGAAAGAAAGGGCCTAACCGACTTTTTAGTGCTTCTCTGCACCAGTCGAATAGAGACCTTAATAGCCATCGAACATGACTTACTTTACTAGATGTATGCTTGTTTGAGAACTTTTCTTACTTTGGTTTTATTTCTTCTGAAACTACCAAATGGAAAGGAAAGGGTCTAATAGCCAACTGATTCAGATTTCTTCTGGCACTAAACACTGAGTTTTAATTTTAGTTTTAAGATGTCTTCTTCTTGATTTTTGCGTTTAGGTGTTGGTCGATAACACCCTTAACTTCTTTCTGTTTTCACTATTATTCTCATATTGTTCATAATTCTTATTTTTCATGCACAAACCTTGACCTATATACTAATTCATACATACATATATACAATTTCTTAGTCTCCCATATCTTAATTTTTTTTATAAAAACGCTTTTCTCAATTTAAACAAATTGACAATACTTCACAGTTATACATAATAAAATCGATTCTGTCCAAATTTAAACACAACCCCAAAGGTTGTTCTTCTGTTGAGGTACGCGATATAGTGTGAACGCCATTAACTTGGTGAAGTTAAGTACCGCTTAGCAACAGATGCAGCATCTGAAAGTAGAAAGCTAATGCCCAGGCCCCACATACTCACACCTGGTAATAACGCCGCTAGTAAGACCGTTTTACGGTCAAAACTGGGAAGAAAAGACACTGATAAACGTAAAATAGTCGCGATGAAAAAATCCCGTTTTTTTTACCTATGAGCGACGATGGTGGTAAAATATCTTGAATTTCTTTTCCAATTCTGACCAGGATAAAACGTAAAGCGTGGGTAATAACCAAATTAACGAACCAAATGACGTACAGATGTGATTGAATGTGGCCCGGGCATAAGAGCTTATATTTTGAAAATCCAGCTGACATCTAATAAACTGGACATGAAATAGACGTTTTCAGAAAGATTTTGCAAAAAGAGTGGCTTTTTGCAGATACCATGGTATCGATACCACGGTCAAAAGCCGTTTTTGCAGTTATCGTGATATCTGGCCAGTTAGCTAGTTAGTTGGTGAGAAAGAAGTTTACCACTTAGTGATGCGACTGAATATCTGTTTTTCTTTTGGGATGACGCAAGTTCGGCAATTGTCGTTTTTGCAGAGCAGCCGTATATCAGATATCACAGTAACTGCAAAACCAATTAATTGCAGATCCAGTTGCCGTGGTAACAGATGCCATGGTATCTGCAAAAACGCAACTAAGATTGCCTTATGTTTTGCTTTTGGTGTTTTCTTCGGCGACCGTTTAAAGTTAGGTGACGTTGAAATAAACAGACATCTACTGTACTTGTATCAGGACGCAAGCTATCCAGATGCAGCTTTTTCTGTTGAAGTCGTGAAATGAATCTCGCCTGGTCTTTTGTGGAGGGCATCGAGACTTGAAGCCAGGAGGGATCCTCCCACCATTTAAAGTTTAACTGAAAAGCCAACATATTTTTGTGTCATGTAATTGAAGACACTGAATTATTTCTGCAAAGGGACTTTTTTGTTTTCCACTACCTGCTCTATTTATGACGTTCAGAATATCTGCGGCCGTCCCCACAGCGTAAATTGTACTATGACGCGGGAAATTTTAATCTTAACACAAACGCGGGCTTTTAGTTGCCAATGGTGAGATTCGTCAAGATTGCTTAGTGCGCCTGGACAAAAAAAATCTTAGGTCTTTCTCGTAAGGTAAGGGAGCTCGGGGTTGGATCGGACACGGGGCTGGTCTGGACACCCGCGAAACAAATGTTAAAAGTTGTCACTAAAATCTGAAAAAAATACATAACATCTGTCATCTAGTGAACTACCTTTGTGTCAAACTTTCGCGGTAATTGCTTTTCTAGTTTTGACAAAAACTTGAAAAAATAGGTTTTCTTGACGCAAAAAATTTTAGCTCATGGTAGGCTAAAGAGCTGTACCGCAAATATTAGTGTTAATTGGACGGCGGTTAAACGGTAAGATATACCTTATTGATGAGGGTTTATAGCCTGCTTAGTGTTTTCGAGATAGATCACTTAATTTTCCTGTGGTACCCCATTTTGTTATTTTATTCAGGGTGGTTGGTTCGGAAAGTTTGGAGGGGTTGGTTCGGACAGTCTTTGCCTACTAGATACCACATAAAACTGAGTTGGAAAAATATAAAAGATAATATCAGAATCCTTATCGTGTTATTTGTTAACAGAATTAATTATCAAAATCGAGAAAAATGAAAACTAAAAATGGTAGCCCACAACCCGATGAAAAATGTGTAGTTTGCGTTATAGTTGTATGATAGTTGTACGAAAAAGTTGCAAGTAATAATATGTAATAGTAAAGAATACTATCATTTAATGTGCCTCAGACTGGTCCAGTCTTAAGCAGTAGTATCTAGTAGCATCCTGTCTTGCCATAGTAGCATGCAGTCTTGCTAATAGTAGCATGCAGTAGAATGCAGTAACACGGTAGCCTTGAAGTAGAAGCATGTAGTAGCATCAGTTAGTAATCCATGCTACTTTTTCGTACAACTTCATACTACTATTTTGAGATCGAAGTGCTATATTATCATTTCCACTTTTTATGTTTAAATAAAGCCGATTAAAATTAGTATATGGTGCTAGTAATGGTACTATTAGTAATGGTGCAAAACGGATACCTCAGCTGATTAGAGCTATATTTCGGCCCGTCTCGGCAAGGATCTTCTTCAGGCTCAAAACCGCTCAAGTTGGAAAAACGAATTTGTGGGAAAAACCTTCGTTTTTCCAACTTGAGCGGTTTTGAGCCTGAAGAGGACCCGTGCCAAGAAGGGCCGAAATATAGCTCTAATAAAATTCAGCTAATGTATCCGTTTTGCACCATCAAATATGATTCGCAGTCAGCACGGGCTGAAGGAATATTTAGTATATTAATAATAATGTCCGAACCAGCCCGGGACCTGTCCGAATCAACCCCATGGGTACGGGGTTGGTTCCGACAAATTGAAAAACAGAAAAAAGTGTTTACTAAAAATCCTGATGTAGAAAAACAAGAGCTTCAAGCTCATATGGCACTTGTGAGCATTCGCAGTAGGTAATAGTAACAGCTAAGATTCTTGCTGTGTTGAGGAACAGACGATTTTGAACCTTTAGGATTCATGAAAATGTTTGGTTTAGTAAAAATATGCCAATCAGTTTGTGGTTACAATGTGCAATTTAAGAGGGCTAGGAATCCATTTTGTAAGCAAATGCACTCGTACACAAATGATCATGTGCCCTTGGCTCACGAAAGCATATCATCCCTCGAAAGTATTAATTTTGTTTGCATTTTGCGGCTAAGATGCGCACTTTAAGGGGTTCGAACTGAATTTGGAGCAAAACACTTAGGGCACGGATGATCATGGGCTATTGTGGGTCCTAAAAATGTTGTGTCCTAAAAAAAAAATTTTGGAATTGCGGTAACATTAGTGCTTTAAATATGTTGGAAAATCTTTTGTAAGAAAAAGCCTGGAGGCAAAAATTATCACTGGACCTTGGAATAAGGAAAATGGATCTTTTAGTCAAAATTATTTTTTCACTTTTCCGTTACGCACTTTAAGGGAAATTCATATACTTGAATTTCTCTTCTTGAATTTTCTCAAGTATAAATTCATATACTTGAGGTAAAAATGATCATGGGTCCTTGGGGGTTATAAACGTATTCGTGAGATCCTTCGGATCCGACCAACCGTTCAAAAGTTATGCACGAAATTCTGGTAGTCCCGATTCCAATTCCCTCCACTCCCCCGAAGATAGTTGGATCAGGGAAATGACTGCTTCCAAGTCAATCCGATTGGGTCTCCAATACACCAGCCGAATTTCATCGTCCAAGTTCATCTGTAAGTACCTAAGCTCGCGATCACCGGATTTCCGGACAACCCCTTCCAAGACCCCCAAAATGTGCCGATCCAGTCCATTTCTGTCAAAAATGTATTTACAACTTGTGCTTGTTCTTCTCATCAAGCTTCATCCCGGTCCCTTCACATGCATGCATGCCTCAATATTCCGGACTCCCCCTTCATCCACTCCCCCCACAATGGTCGAATCGGTGAAGTGACTATTTCCAAGTCAGTTTGGTCGGGTCCCTGATATGCCTGCCAAATTTCCTCTTCCTAGCACATCTGGAAGTACCCTAACTCGCGATAACCGGACCGACCGACGGAAAAGTGATCGGATATAAATGAAACTTGACATGTGGAAAGAAAACACACATCATATGTCCCATTTAAGTCCGAACCGGATCCGACAACTGTGGGGGGAGTTGGAGGTGGGTACCGGAAATATCGTGACACGCTTATTAGAGTCGAGGGATCGGGATGAACCTTGGTCGGTAGAACAAGCACATATCCTTGATACATCGTTCACATAACCGGATCGGATCCGTGCACTGTGGGAGGGGGTGGGGGTGGAGGCTGGATTCCGGAATTCCGGTTATCACTGGTTAAGGTACTTCCAGATGTGCTAGGGTGATGAAACTTGGCAGGCATATCAGGGACCCGATCAACCTGACTTCAAAATAGTCACTTCCCCGATTGGACCATCGTGGGGGGGGAGGGCAATCCGGAATACTGAGGCATGCCTAACTTTTGAACGGGTGATTGGATCTGAATGAAACTTGATATCCAGAAAGAACACATGCCTCACATGTCCCACTTTAAGTCCGAACCCGATCCGACAACTGTGGGGGGAGTTGGAGGGTGGTACCGGAAATATCGTGACACGCTTAGAGTCGAGGGATCGGGATGAACCTTGGTCGGTAGAACAAGCACATATCCTTGATACATCGTGCACATAACCGGATCGGATCCGTGCACTGTGGGAGGGGGGGGGGGGGTGGAGGCTGGATTCCAGAATTCCGGTTATCACGGGTTAAGGTAATTCCAGATGTGCTAGGATGATGAAATTTGGCAGGCATATCAGGGACCCGACCAAACTGACTTCGAAATAGTCATTTCTCCGATTCAACCATCGTCGGGGGAGTGGAAGGAGGGGGGATCCGGAATATCACAGGTTAAGGCACTTCCAGATGTGCTAGGATGATGAAAATTGGCAGACTTATCAGGAACTCGACCAGATGGACTTAAGAAAATTCATTTACCCAATCCGACCGGGGGGGGGGGGTCCGAATCTTGAGGCAAGCATAACTTTCGAACGGGGCATCGAACACAAACGAAACTTGATAGTTGGAAAGAGCTCCTGTCACGAACGTACCATTTCGTGTCCGGACCGGATCCGATAACTCTGGGGGGGGGGAGAACTAGAGGGGGATCGGAAATCTCGCAATAGGTTTAAGAAAATTCAAAATTGGCCTGTAGACAAGTGCCATAAAACTGAAAAAAATTACCAGCTATTCTCCCAGACATTCTACACATTTGACAGCGTGTAAAATTCGCCAAAAAATGGCGGCCCAGCAAGAAAAGGAAAATTAGTGTCCGGGTCAACCCCGAGCTCCCCTATACAACAAAAATACAAGCACAAAGAGGTACCACAAATTCCCACGGAAATTCCACTATTTGATCGATTTTTCGTGAATAGCGGAACAACGAAGTAACGCATTTTCAGCGGGTCTTCAAGCCAGTTTAAGTGAATAAGTCATGAGTAACTAGATTGTCCTATCCCAGCCCTTTTTGGTTAAACTTTAACGTTACCTTTTCTTTGGATGTTATAAGTCAAGTCCGAAACTGGAGTCGTTCTCGGGGAGCTCGATTTCACCAAGTTAGAAAGAACACGAAAAACTCTTGCATACTTCATTGATTTTCCGTTTTCGGGTCAAGAGGTTGCATCGGATGGTCCACTTCTCATTGTGATAAAATCCAATGTAGTTTTGCAAGCGGCAGTTCAGCTGTATATCTCCAGAATTAGGTCCATTGGGCTTTCAGGGCATGATTCTCATTTTTGCAAGCCATTTTCTTCTTGTGAGGTGACATCCCATTGTACAGATCTGTAATTCAGAGACTATAGCCTCTCCCGTGTCGCGGAGGCGGGGAAATATGGAAAGTTCTCTGTCTGTATAGAGGCGAAGACCCTCGCCACCCCATGCCTACGGGAAACCCTGCTATCACTCTCCATAGAAGGGCCCACCGGCCTGTCTTAAAGGAGTTATATCATAAGCATTCTAGCACTTGCAACGTCTAGACCCTGCCCGCCACCCACCACCCAGATGAAGCCACGACTCGATCCGACCGCTGGGTCATCTAGCGGTGTGGGTCGGAAGCGCACGACATGGGTAGGATGGAATCATAATTTGACTTTGGATCTAACAAAATGTTTTCATTGTAGCAGGCATATGGAAAATGGGTAGAAAAATTAAACTAATTATTTGTATTATCGATTTCTTTAAGTATTTTTTTTTCTGATTTTTTTTTGTTAAACAGTAAGTCCAAAGAATTAAAGATGTAAATTAGATCACAATGAACAAACGCCGTAAATAATACTAAATTCGTTATAATGATTTCTTGAAGATTCTGCAATTGAGCTAAATAATATTCAGCTTCCAAAATATGTCAAACTGGCCGATGATTTCTTCTTCCGACTTCTCTAAACGTCCACAGGGTGATATACTTAGATGTTTTAATCCTCTTACACGCCACTCGATCTTCTCGAAGTTTCTTGTTATCTTTTGGCCAGTGCCAGGAGATCAGTGAATACTTAATTAGCAATGGCGGATTGGCGTTCAGGAGCCACGATCGACGGCCATCCCCCAACCTCACCTCTCTGCAGATTCTGTAAAAACAATGAACGAAACAGTGGACCATGTACTCTTCCAGTGTACCTATCAACAGATACATCTGAATATCCATAGATCAAGAAGTTTCATCTCAATCCCTCAACCGAATCCATACGGAACACATCACTCTCCCCTTCAGCCGAAGCCTCAATCTGCAAGGCAATCATATCATTTTTGAGGACAGCAGAACTGTTTGAGTCTGTATAAGTAGGCTAGGCGACATCGCCCAGACCTGAAAGGCAAAGTGGACAACTCCGATCCGATGCCACACTGAAAAGAAGAAGAATGGAGTGAATTTTCATTCAAGTAATTTGTGGATAAATGGCTACCGTGAAGATTTTGGGGAAAACAGAGGTAACAGTGTGTTCGTAAAAATCCGACCAATCGAAAAATGAGGTGTCTCCCACCTTCTCGGCCCACACGAATCAAAGACTTTAAAGTGCGGTTCAGTATTATGACTTGTCTTTTCTCCTACAAAAGTAAAAGGAGTGAACAGACGATCCGGGTCTGGCCGTTGCCGACCCGGCTTCTGCAGTATTTAATGCACCGTCATCAAGATCCGTACTCAATTTTTCCTTTTTTTCGCGGCTGGAATTCATTAAAGTTGTGTTTATAAAATCCAGATGGGAAATCGCGATCGTCTGAAGGTAGCATAATGCCTGACGCCAATGCCGTATAATGTACGTCGTGTACTGTACTGTACTGAACGGTTCTTAGACATGGCCTCAAAGTTCGCTGTTTCTGCTTAAAACCAAGAACAAATAATCCGATAGAACCTCTGTCTTTGGTCCCATGCAGCGACTATGGATATTCCGACAAAACTGAGCGGAACTAGAGGTACTTGCTGAGCTTTGAGTTGATACGGCACGCGTCTAGTTCCCTCTTCGCCGCTGCGCATACCGGAGGAAAAACTAGCAGGCCTGGAAGACCGGTGTAGTTGTTTGCAGAACTAACGAATTATGATGTTCCGCGTATCTCCTACCTTCCGCTCGTTTGCATCGGGCAGAGTATCGAGAATACATTCGACTCCGCGTATTACAGAGATAGTGATTATTTGTTCTTGTTAAAACCGACCCGAACTCATCTGTGCATCGGCAACCTTTTACTTCCTCGAAAATCCCATAAGCACTGGTAAAACGGCATAGACATTCATTACCTCCGTCCCAATGAGAATTGCCGTGTGCCTAGCGAAGAGTCAGAAACGTCACCACAGCAGACGTTGTTGATTGGTTTACATAGGATATGTACCAGTTTTAAGGATGCGTTTGGGTGACGTTTCTTGTTTTTCCCGAGGTTCACAGGTGTGTTTCAGAATTGGTCATAAAGAGTATTGGCGTAATGCTATTGTGGAGAATTAAAACGACTTGATTGACCCCATCGAAGACTGGTTCTTAATTTCCTGCCATTAGGATCAGATCAAATCGTTTTAATTCTCCACAATACCATACAACTAGCCTCGGATTGTCAACATTACAACGGATTACAATCATAATACAATACATTCAAAGATTTGTCGAGTTAAATGCTTAATAAAATAAGGGACAAATGAATTCAGGTACCTCTCGGATGATTTCGTTGGCGGGGGCTTAAGTTTTTGAAGACCCAAGGACTTTTTCTACCCTCTTGTACCGGGTCGCACACACTTCCCATTTTCGAATTCCGGTAAAATATCCCGATATTTTTCTGAGCAGAGGCATTTCAAACAAAAATCCATGGTCAGCTTATGCCTTCGCTCCTTCAAGGTCGTCAGAGATAAAGTCTTGAGGCCTTTCGTAGGACGTATAGCAATTCCCAAGGATAATTCGAATAGCCCTTTTCTGCATCACTTCCAACTTATCAGACTGCGATGCTGATAGTCCACGATGCCAAACTGGACATGCGTATTCTGCATTAGGTCTGAAATAAGTACAATAAATAGACCTCATTATTTGTTTAGGCAGCGCAAACCGGCGGAGAACTGAAAACGAGCGAAGAAGTAAAGAACACTTGTAAATGATCTGGTCAACATGAGATTGGCATCTTAGGTTATCATTGATCGTAACGCCGAGTATTTTCGCTACGTTCCGTACACAAAGACCAAAATCTTCAAGGTCTGGCAATTTCCTCTTCAGAAACGACACTCGCATAATAAAACTCTTTGGGCGGCTGACAGCTAATATAACCTCATTAAGGTCATGTGCGAAAATACTGAAAATTTGTGAAATAGATAAATCCAAAGAATATGGGTTCAAATTCCTCAAAGCAACACCACTCAAATCGTCAGCGAATCGGCCCGAGTTTCGATCCCTGTGGTGCACCAGAAAAAATTCGAACAAACTCGGAAATTTTATCTTTTGTGAGCATAACACTTTGTTTCCGGCCCGACAGAGAGCTTGCAATCATCCGGAGAATAAATGTACTAGCCCCCATCTCTTTTGCTTCACGAATTGCAACTTTATGATCTAAACTGTCAAACGCTTTAATTATATCACTCAATAAAATTTCAGCATATGAATCTGGTAACTTAAGGTAACTCAAGCATATGAATCTGGTAACTCAAGGATAAAACGCTGTTTCTGTTTAAAACAAAATCCGCTCTGCATCAACAAACTCTTCTTTCCACCAATGTTCCATAAACACACTGGTAACACGGCACAGGCGTTCACTTCCTTCAGGTTGCTACTCGCGATGGGTTAAACCCCTTCGGTGACGCCGGGTTCTTAATTTCCTTCCATGAGCGTACTGCATTTTTTAATATTTGTTAGTGTAGTGTCTACCTCAGGGTTGCCAAGTGTGACACTTTTCTTCCTCTGGGTGACATCTTTTCTGACAAGTGACACTTTTTAAGTTAAAAAAAAAGTACCTTTTTAATTTACATTGAATTTGATTTATAGATGGTGTTGCCAGCTATGTAACTCGTAAAAAGTAGTAGTGTTAATTCTACAACTATACCAGTACCATACCAAACTTACAACTATACAGACTATACCTTGCAACGTGTTTAAGGTACTTTCTTCTTCTTTCCTTTTTTATCATGTACAAGCTGAAATTTATCTGTAGCATGCGCGTTGCGCAACACGCACACAAAATTGTGGGGTGTCAAAAAGCACCTTTTTGCCAGGGATTGTGACATTTTCATGACTCGAGCTCTTGGCAACCCTGCTCTATCTACGATTATTAAATACCAATTTGTCCTTCCGACTATTTGCAAATTTTATTTCTCTCTTGCTCGGAATTGGTGGACAAGAATTTTTCAGGCCTGGAATCTTGGCTGGGACTCAGACTAACTACCAGGCTGAAAGCCAGGCTTCACCTTCCATATTTTCCTTCCTGATTCCAGATAGTCGTTTTCGTCGAGACGGATCTCGGAAGTGAAGCCAGGCCAAAAACGTCTGGAAGTCCGGGTGTTGGACACCTCAGATTCCGGATGTGCCTAGAGGCAACCTGTTCGAGAAACACAACATGTAGGAAGAAAAGGGAACGTGATTGACAGTTGTGACTGGGATGCAAGAGATGTTCGAAGTGGAAAGGGGACATCTAGGAAATGTTGAAGATTAGCAAAATCAGCTGTCATCATTATCTTGACAATCTGGAAGGGTTGGCTTCACTACGCGGAAGCCTCGGACATCTGGGAATTTGGAAGGTGAAGCCTGGCTTTGGCCCAGTACTTCGTGTATGCAGATAGTTACGGAGGCTGGTCGAAGATAGCTTATACCTAAACTCACTAATCGCTTTCCCTCAGATTAAGACCTACACAAGTCCAAAGCCGAAAGTTTATGAAGGTTACTGGTCTGTTATAGACAGGTCTCACCTTCTGGGGCTTCCGCACAGTCAAGCCAACCCTTCCGTATTTTCTTTATAATGATGACATCTACTGTCACTGTCCTTCAACATTTCCTAGATGTCCCCTTCAAATTCCTTTAGCCTCCCAGGCATAACTGCCAGTCAATGTCCCATTTTCTTCCACTCCATTTATTTGGATATTTACTGGTCCTCTCTTGTGTTGCCTCTATGACACCTTCCAGACTACCCATAATTGGAGTTCCGAAAACCCGGACTGTTTTTGGCCTGGCTTCGCCTTCCAGATCCGTCTTGACGAAAACGGATGTCTGGAATCCGGAAGAACAAGACCAAAGGTGTCGATGGGATTCCAAAATTCTAAGATTTGATCCAGACAATTGGGTCTTGTCTTTGCCAGGCTAATCATCAGAGAAAACCGAGTTCAGATATTCTATCTATCTATCTGTCTATACCTCTATAAGCCATATCTATTTTGACGATACTGACCGAAACTTCCTGCTTTACTTCTGCCAAATTTGCGGTTTCACCGAATTCCGAGCGAACTACTAGTCCAGCAAAAAAAGAAAATTCAGAAACGAATCCAGCATATCTCCGTATCCCTATAAAGAACATCTAATCAACTTTAAATAAAACTTTGACTTAAAAATAATGCAGGTGCAACCGGATTCCGGATGATTGTCATATACAGACTCAGCGTCTCTTCTTACACCTAAATCTATCATCTAATCAACTTCAGATAAAACTTTTGCTTCTAACATATTTTCCAGTTTTGGCCGGGTTCCAGGCGAACTAGTTGTCCGGCGAGAAAATTGTTTTCACCATCGTGTTCAGCATGTCTTCTTACCTCTAAATCAAACATTTAATCAACTTCAAATAATACTTTTACTTTTAACAAACTTTTCGGTTTTTGCCGGATTCCGGACGAACTACTTGTCCGACGAGAAAATGATTTTCACCATCATGCTCAGCATGTCTTCTTACCCCTAAATCAAACATGTAATCAACGAAGAGAAAAATGATTTTCACCATCATGTTCAGCATGTCTTCTTACCCCTAAATCAAACATTTAATCAACTTCAAATGAGACTTTTAACTAACTTTCCGGTTTTTGCCGGATTCCGGACGAACTACTTGTCCGAAAAGAAAATGGTTTTCACCATCGTGCTAAGCATGTCTTCTTACCTCATAATCGACTATCACAATATCTTTCAAAAAATATTTTTGTTGTCCCTTAATTTGAAACCCCTCCCCCACCCTCAAATACAGGGCTACAGAGCCCATCTCCGAACTTACCTTTACTTTGTCCCAAAGGATCCTCCCACCAAGTTTCATCAAGATATCTCAATCCCTTCGGGAGTTATCGTGCGGACAGACAGACGGACAACTTTTGCGATGTCATAGGTATCCCTTCACTTACGTTTTGGGATCCCAAAAACTGGGAAGGTGAAGCCTGGCTTTTGGGTTTTGGTTGACGACCGGTTTGGCCACTTTTTCTTTTCATCTTACAATTCTTCTGACCGATCGCGTGCATCGGCTTGTCATAGCTGATCAGCCTCTAATTTATTGACTCTACAATTAAGTGAAGAGTTACTTCATTTTCAATCAGGATTTCTTGATTGGTCACACTCCAGCGAGCCGCCTGTTTCTAAAATAAATTTTGAGGGAGCTACCATTCGCAGTATAGTTTTGGAGCTGGGACTCTCACCGAAAAAGTGAAAAGCTTGGTTGTGAAAAAGCAAAGGATATTTTAGATATATTAACAAATATTCAGGAATAAATACGATGACTGATTTAAAAAGAAAAAGGCACAGCATAATAACATCGGGCTTTCAACTTAAACCCAATGTACAATTCATTTTAAAATTTACACGACTTCACAACTTTTTTTAAAATAGTTAAACGCAGATAAATATTCCTTGAGCCCAAGCTCACTTTGAAACGTATATTAAAATAATGCGTAAAACGGATATGTCAGCTGCGATGCTTTGGCAGCGATATTTCGGCCCATCTTGGCAAGGGTCCTCGTCAGGCTGTCAATCTTCAGGGTCAACATCGGGGAAGGAAACAAACCTGCAATAAATAACTAAAGCTTCTACCGACTATAAATATCTTGTCCAGGCAAATTACTTTTAAATACCACTGTAGGGAACAAACTAGTCCTGAGATTTGTTTTGCCGAATTGCGATTTGCCGCTGTTTTTTTGCTGCACGATTCGGACGATGAAAGGAAAGGTTTTTTTCTACATTTTGATCGACATCTATCCACATAATTTAGCCACATTCGGGACGTCCTGTTTCGAAACAAAAACCCCGTTCAACTGGTTGAACAGATCATCAGAAGACGACTGAAGCTGCATTCAGCCCCCAAAGATACTGTAAGTACCCCTAGTAATGGTGAGGCAGAGGGGAAAAATGCCCAGGTTTACCTTCCGTAGGTCCGTAGTGTGACAGAAAAACTGTCCAAAAGCTTGAAAAAATACAACGTCCAAGTCTTTCACAAAACCCGAAATACTCTGCTGTCTTACCTACACTGTAAAAAGTTTCTCCGAATAAGGATGCAGTATTTGCTACTGGGATTAATCTTATCTCTATTGGGATAAAATTAATCCGAATTAGGGATAATCTTATCTCAATAAAGACAAGATTAATCCCAGTAGCAGATACTGCAAGATTTTTTCTTACAGTGTAAACTCCGGAAAAAGTTAAGTCCCAAATCAGGACCAAAGAGGGATTTATTCGGTACCCTGTGATTGCGGAAAGAGTTACGTGGGAAGGAAATTGAGAACTATCGGAAAATAACTTGCAGAGCATGAGCAAGAAATTGACCACTCCCTGTCCCACGGACACCGTCATAACGATACTTTCAAGTCTGCACTTGCAGAATATATTTTCGAAAACCCATCCCATTCAGTATATTTTGAAAAAGCCCAAATTCTTGCAACATGCACCGGACTCTATCAAGCTATTCGAGAAGCCGTTGAGAAAAAAAAAACAGAGCAGGCATTAACCGAGATAAAGGCGATTATTCCGTACCGGAAACGTGGAACGGGGTTATTGACGGAAGAAAATTCCTCAGTCCCTTATTAACAACAAAACCGAAGTCGATCAAAATGCAGAAGAAAACCGTTCCTGTCGTCGCCCCAATCGTGCAGCAAAAACAGCAGCCGTCTCAAAAATTAAATCGCAGCACTCCGTGCAGTGATACTTAAAAGTAATAGATACAGGCGATTACTCCCGATCAGAAAGTAGAATGAGATTATTAATGAAACTAAATTCAAGCTTTCGGTCCTTTATTAATAAAATAACAGATGTCGAAGAAAATACAAAAAGAAACCTTTCCTTTTATCGTCCCAGTCGTGCAGCAAAAAACAGCGGCCTTGTCAAAAATAAATCTCAGGACTAGTGTTTTCCCTACAGTGGTATTTAAAAGTAATTTGCCCGAACAAGATATTTATAGTCGGTCGAAGCTTCAGCTATTTATTGCAGGTTTTTTTCCTTCCCCGAAGTTGACCCTGAACAGTCTGACGAGGACCCTTGCCAAGAAGGGCCTGGGAATAGGTAAGGGAATACGTAATATTAGATTATTTGTCAAAAGATTATACGTGTCTTCACTTGTTAAAATGCTTCACAAAATAAATGACTTAAGGAATCTATCAGAAGAGTGACTAGATACGTTTTTTAGCGTTAATTTATTTGCCATTCTGGTTCGTTGGTTCTACCTGGTGCCTGGGAAACTTCTGAGATCCTCACCTTTCGCCATTGTTTCGTTTCGTACCTACGAAATTGTAGCGTGTTTTCTTCTGTTTTTGGACTTCTTTTCTTTTGCTTGGTTTTCCCCCTTTTAGCCTCGGTGCGTTCATGTTCCGACATTTTGCGTCCAGCGTTCGCGTCGGATAGCGGGAAGGCTGGATAGAGCCGATTACTGCTAAGAAGAAACTCGCTAATTTCACGTGTCAACTGTCAAGTAATGGTATTTTTGAAAAAGGATATTTCTGAGCCATTCCATCGTGAAATGATCATTTCTAGTGGGAGTTGTGCTTTAAACGATTTCATCTAAATCAATTCTTTTAATCCACAATATTAAACAAAAATTCTAGCTACGACCTGAAGAAGACCCTTGGAAAGAAGGGTCAAAATATCGTGTTTATTGCACAGGGTGACCAAAATCGGAATAGAATACACGGTCCTCGTGAAATAGAAAACTTTGCAGAAGTGTCATAATGGATGTGCAATGTTAAAAGACACACACTGCCTTGAAGTTACATAATATTTATGTTATGACCTCATGATTGTTGTTTTTCGCTAAAACTAACGTTTCAATCCATGTTTAGTGTTGTGTTTTGCAGAAACCTATCACTTAAAAGCTCATAAAACAATTTTCCTGTAACGTTGACGGATAGTGTTGTCTCGACTGGCCTGTTAAAATTGTGCATCCTTAAGCGTCTTCTTAGCGTTCCGCGGGGACTCGTTGGGGAGTCGAAGGGGCTCCCTAGAATAGAGGGAGTCACTTCCTGGGAACTCCCCTTACGAAAACAACGAGAACATGGGGAATACCCCGACATCAGTTTTTTTCGAAAAAAAATTATTTAGGTGATGCAACTAGTCTGTAAAAATAGTCAACCTTATTTTCAATTTTGTGTATTCTGGTTTGTTTAATTTAATTTTACATTTGCGTTTTTTATAAACAAAAAATCGTAACAAAATAGACTCCTTTATGTCAAAATTTCAGAAATTCTCTTTACCCATCTCTGTATTCTTTGTTTTTGTGATCCCGAAACGTAAGTGGAGGGATACCTATGACATCGCAAAAGTTGTCGTCCGTCCGTCTGTAAGCACGATAACTCTCGAAGGGAATGAAATATGTTGATGAAACTTGGTGTGGGGTTCGTTGGGTAAAGGGTAAGGTCGAGTTCGTAGATGGGCTTTGTAGCCCTATATTTAGAGGTGGGGGGGGGGGGGGGGGGGGGTAAATTAAGGGGCAAGCAAAAAATTTTAAACAGCTAATGAGACAGTCGATTATGGCGTAAGAAGACATGCTGAACACAATGGTGAAAACCATTTTCTCGCCGGACGAGTAGTTCGCCCGGAATCCGGCCAAAAATCGGAAAGTTTGTTAAAAGTAAAAGTTTTATTTGAAATGGATTGGATTTTCGATTTAGGGGTAAGAAGAAATGCTGAACACGGGTTAAAACCACTGTTTCGTCGGACAAGTAGTTAGCCCGGAATCCGACACAGACCGGAAAGTCTGTTAAAAGTAAAAGTTTCATTTTAAGTTAATTAAATGTTCGCTTTAGGGGTAGGAACACATGCTGAACACGATGGTGAAAACCATTTTCTCGCCGGGCAAGTAGTTCGCCCGGAATCCGGCCAAAACCGGGAAATTGTTAAAAGTATTTGTAGTTGATTAGATATCCGATTTAGGGGTAAGAAGGAGATGCTGAAGCCGTGTATGACAATCATTTTTTACCCAGACATACAGTTTGCCCGGAATCCGGCTGGAACCGGAAAATGTGTTAAAAGTTAAATTTTTATTTGAAGTTGATTAGATGTTCGGTTTAGGGGTAGGAAGACATGCTGAACACGATAGCGAAAACCATTTTCTCGCAGGTCAAGTAGTTCGCCCGGAATCCGGCCAAAACTGGAAAATTGTTCAATGTATTTGTAGTTCATTATACATCCGATTTAGGGGTAAGAAGAGATGCTGAAGCCGTGTATGACAATCATGTTTTACCCGGACATATGGTTCGCCCGGAATCCGACTTGAACCGGAAAATTTGTTATAAGTTAAATTTTAATTTGAAGTTGATTAGTTGTTCGATATAGGGGAAAGAAGATAGGCTGAGCTCGTCTTTTAGCTTTCTTTTTTTTTGCCGGAAAGTTGGTTCCGGAATTCGGCCGAAACCGGGAAATTGGCAGAAGTAAGGCAGGAAGTTTTTGTCGAAACAGGTATGACTTATAGGGGTAAACACAAACATGCTGAATCCATATCTGAACTTGGTTTTCTCAGATGATTAGCTTTTTGGCCTTATCTGTTTCTGAATTTTAATAGTAAAAATGTTCAAGGAGTCTGGCGGAGACTGGATCTGGCGAAGACAAGACCCAATTATCTGGATCAAATATTGAATTTTTGTGATCCCATCGAAACCTTTGATCTTGTTCAAAAACCAACAACAGCTCAGCAAATCTCAAGTTCGACTCCTCGCCGAATCTGAAAGCCGAATCTGAATTCGGGAGAGTACGAGCGTGTTCCACCCTTCTAACAATAGCAACTATTAGTTACTGTTTTCGTTCCAACCTCGTAGAAAGTTACTACGCTGACCGTTCCAACCTTTTCGATATAGTAACTAGCGGTAACTATTTGCCTACCACGCTAGGGAGCGTAGTAAGCGTAGTAACTACGCATCTCTGTAACGTGATTGGTCGGATTCGCCCGTCTCATGATACTCTGCTGGAAAATAGAAGATCGTTCAGGCCTTGAGTTCGTGACGTCATGCGTTGTAACTACAGTAAGTATGGTGGAACTCGCTCTACGTAGAGGACAAAAACTTGGGGACTTTACTCTGGAAAGCGTGGGAAATGGCGAGAATATGCTTATTGTGTAAAATGTAAATGTCTTACAATATGGCCTGCAGCTGGAAAGCACTTCATGTCAGATGTCTCTCCTTATCTGAACTGAGGATACACAAAGTGAGAGCGTCGTGTAACAATGTATGGTCCATCCAAACCAAAGCATGGGATCTTGTACCCTCTAGCACTGATATTCGCTAAAATAAATTGGTGGCATACACTTTAAATTATAGCAACAGCTTAAATTCAGTTCACTTTATTTTTCAAAAAGTTCTTCGTTGCGGAAAATAGCATAGAAAATGTGAATAACCCCTCGTAAATGCAACTGCAAACATGAATGAAAATCCCATTTGTCAGTCACAAGATAATAATATGTTACTTTTTACAACGACTTGTGTTGGCCATACTTCGCTACTGACTCTCGTGGGGGTCGCATAGCTCGTACACGATTAATTCCTTGTGAGATTAGATGAACGTTCAAAGACCAACTTTCAAGGTGCTAGTTCAAACCGAGGCTCGGCAGGGGCGATTCGAAGGGGGAGGGTGCGGGGGTGACTCACCCCCATGCTTCGGAGAATCTACTCTCAGCCGTATGTGTTAAGCTCTTCTGTATGATAGTCGTATGTTTTGAGCTATTCAGAATGGCATACAAGCAGTTAACCAAACGTGAATTTCACCCGTAGACCACATTTTTTAGTCGTATGGCTATTAAGAAATTTCTAGTTGTATGTTTTCTGATTCACAGTTGTGTGTTTCGAGTTTTCCATAACAGTCGTATGGTTGAGCTTGCCAGAATGCCATCAACCCCAAATTTCACCTGAAAAGACCCGTTTCTTGTCGTACTTTAAGAAGGGATTTTCTAGTCGTAAATTAGAGACAGTCGTAAGTTTTAAGCTTGCCACATACAGGCAGGCAAATCAGTTAGCTAATCGTGACCTTCTCCTTCAAATGACCTGTTTCTAGTCATATTGTTACATAGAGGTTTTAGTAGTAGGTTTTAAGCTTGTCAGATTCACAGTTTTGTGTTCTCAGTTTGTCAGAATCACACTTGCCAGAATGACATCAACCGCGAGTTTTTCCTGAAAATTACCAATTTTTTTTTATTACGAAGAAATTTTCTAGTGGTATATTAGAGACAGTTCTGAGCTTGCCATAATGAGGAGTTAGGGGAATTTCGACAGCAAATGACCTATTTCTGGTCGTATGGTTGTGTAGAGATTGCTATGAGTCATTACGTTACGAAATGTGTGCTTTGAGCTTGTTAGAATGACGTATCTTTGAAAACAGGCTGATTTTCGAAAACTTCGCCTGCGGCGACGTTTCAACATTGTTCTATCTGGTTTTGTGCAAAAAATATACTTATCTTAAAAAGAAACAGGTTTTGGTTTTAAATGGCTTGCGGAGTAAGGTTTGCATATAACAGGCTTTGTAAGCACTGTATGACGGACCTGATGATTGCACTATGTTTTTAGTCTTAATTCGAAGTGGAAGCACTACCGCGTACCAACTTCCGTGGAAACATCCCACTCCGTGTGGAAGTTATCTGAACACGGACAGATATGTGATATCGTAGACAGCCCTTAAAATGTTTCGCAAAACTTTACGTGTGCCGTCTTTCATAGTAAGCCTACTCGCTATCTGGTAGAATGGCCCGTAATTTGGGTGAGGTCTACCTAAGATTTCAGCCACCTTAAAAGCTAGAAATACCAGTAAAAGGTTGGATTAAAAAAAAATTGCCTGCGGCACTCAGTTTTAAATTTGTCTTAGGTAGCCTACATACGGTAAAAGCTGCTATTTCGGATCTGAGCCACGTTAAAAGCTAGAGTTTGTGTTGGAAGTAGTCGAATTGCCGAATAAAGGCAGATTTAAAAAAAAAAATTGCCTGTGGCTCTTTCGCAGTCCTACTCTATTTCTATTTAGTTAAAGTGTGCATCGTTTATGTGCGATTTTAAGTTTGAGATTTCGGGTCTAAACTACATTAAAAGGTAAAAGTTGTGTAGGAGTAGTTGAACCTTGCTCGGATTGAAAAAATTTCGCCTGCGACGCTCAGTTTAGTTTGTCTTGAGTAGATATGTCATAAGCTGGTACTGAGGCTTTTCATTTGTCCGGCGAAATTTGATATGGACTGTATTGTCTGATTGCTGTTATTTATATGTTCATTATTTTATTACTACAATGTCATTTTCCATAACGTTTTAAATCTTATAACGTTAATATTTCTTGAGCCTGTGTTGTTGCCTTTTAGCCAGTCGTATATTTTGAAGTCGTCACCCTCTTCACCATCTTTTTTTCATTCATTCTTTTCTTTTCATACTCCATTCAAGACGAATTGTTGCCATACCGTAAATAAATTTATCATCCCATCATTGTGTAAGGAGGAATTACGTGGGGTGATGTAGCTGGCCCAGAGAAAGGGGAAATTAGTATCATCCATCAGGCTCTGCCATTATTCTATCTGGGAGCGACCGACGAAACCATATAGACTTTTCAGCCGGACTTTCTGAAACGTAAAAATCGCGAGTGTCCGGTCTTCTCTAGGTGTAAATAGTTTTTGCCTCTGTATGCTACAGCTCACCCTTATCCCCATTCGAAATGATTCCCGAGTGACAGCCATCTAGAGGGATGCCGGGAGTAAGAGACCACTACTCCTCAGCTTCTATGCTGCCTCAAAATGTTTTTGCCACTTCACTAATATAAAATGCACTACTCAAGTAGCAAAAACGTACTACCAGAGGAGAAAAAGTACGCCTATACAAACAAATTTGCAACACGCGCATTGTCTTCCACTGCCGCTACTGTAAATCACCTTAGCACGACCCTATAAATATGGCCTGAATCAAACCTTCGACAAAACTAGAGTGTTTTCTACTTGAACAAATTCCGGTTAGGTAAAATCTGTAGAAATACTATATCGTTTTCGCGATCCCAAAACGTAAGTACCTATGAAATCGCAAAAGTTGTCCGTCTGTCAGTCAGCACGATAACTCTCGAAGGGATTGAGATATTTTGATGAAACTTGGCGGGAGGATCCTTTGGGTCAAAGTACAGGTCAAGTTTAAAGATGGGCTCTGTAGTACTATATTTGACGGTGGGGGAGGGGTTTCAAATTAAGGTGCAAAACAAATGTTTTTGAAAGCTATTGAGATAGTTGGTTTAGGGGTAAGGAGACATGCTGAATTCGAATATGAAATTTATCTTCTCGCCGGACAAATAGTTCACCCGGAATCCGGTGAAAACCGAATAATTTGTGAAAAGCAAAAGTTTAATATGAAGTTGATTAGAGGTTCGATTTAGGGGCAAGGAGACGTGCTGAGCCCGAATATGAAACTTATTTTCTCGCCGAACAATTAGTTTGGTCGGAATCCGGCGAAAACCGGCGAATTTGTTAAAAGTAAAAGCTTTGCGGGTAAGAAGACATGCTGAATTCGTATATGACAATCATTTTCTCGCCGGATGTATAGATCGCTCGGAATCCGGCTGAAACCGGAAAATTTGCTGAGTCCGAATATGAAATTTATTTTCTCGCCGGAATCTTAGTTCGGTCGGAATCTGGCGAAAACCGGAGAATTTGTTAAAAGTTTTATTTAAATTTGATACGATGTTCGATTTTTGGGTAAGGAGACATGCTAAATTCGAATATGAAATTTTTTTTTTCGCCGGACAAATATTTCACCCGGAATCCGGCGAAAACCCGATAATTTGTGAAAAGTAAAAGTTTAATGTGAGGTTGATTAGAGGTTTGATTTAGAGGCAAGGAGACGTGCTGAGTTCGAATATGAAATTTATTTTCTCGCCGGATAATTAGTTCGGTCAGAATCCGGCGAAAACCGGCGAATTTGTTAAAAGTAAATCTTTCCGGGTAAGAAGACATGCTGAATTCGTATATGACAGTCATTTTCTCGCCGGATGTATAGATCGCTCGGTATCCGGCTGAAACCGGAAAATTTGTTGAAAGTAAAAGTTTCATCTGAAATTGATTAGAGGTTCGATGTGGGGGTAAGGAAACATGCTGAATTCGTTTTGAGCTTTAGTTTTTTGCCAGACAAGTAGTTTGTCCGGAATCCGGCCGAAACCGGAAGTTGGGCAGAAGCAAGGAAGGAAGGATATACGACGTAGGCTATAGGGTAAGCCATATGCTGAATCCATGTTTGAATATTTGACAGCGCAAAACGGATATCTCAATGTATCTGAACTAGTTGAAATTCAGCTGGCGTATCCGGTTTGCACTGTCAAATACGCCAATCATTACCATTGGCCTTAACCTGTTTGTAAATGTTAAAAGTAAAAATGTTTAAGAAGTCTGTTGAAGACCGACTATCTACCAGACCGAATTGTCGGGAGCAAATATCAAAATTTTGGGATCCCATTGAAACCTTTGGTCTTGTTACAAAAGAAAACGAAAGCATCCTCTTTTCTCCTCTTGTCTGTTCTTGTAGATTGGCCTATTGCAATTAAGGAGACAATGGATAAAACATGTATTTAATAATGTGTACAAATCCGCAATGTCGTATTTCATTTTCATGACAGTTCTAAGACCAGAAGACGCGGTTTGGAGAAAAGCTCTAGCATTTTCAAAACTTTTCGACACCAGGACCCTTGACGAGAAGGGTGAAAATATGGCTATAATAAACCACCTACAACGGACTTGTTTCCCACAAGTCCGTTTTTCCAACTTGAGCGGTTTTGAGCCTGAAAAGGACCCTTGCCAAGAAGGGCCGAAATATAGCTCCAATAAAATTCAGCTGACGTGTCCGTTTTGCACCATCAGATACTACCTACTACCTTTCTTAAAATGTACTGAAAAAATACTACTTTTTTCAAGAGTACTACCAAAAATGTACTAAAAAGAGTAATTGTACTACCGGTGGCAACCCTGTATGACACCTTTCAACTTTGAAACTTTCAAAGTGCCCCTTGTCAAATGTTTGGGCCTTTGAGAGAAGCTCCTTAGCTCGCGCACCATCACAAGGCACCATTCTTTCCTGCTCCGTGATTGGCTCTGCCAAACAATTGCCCATCTGCGCGAGGGGACCAACTCGAAATTGGGGTACACTGTGGCCGACTGTGACTGGAGTGTGGCTGACTTTGCCCGATTAAGTGAGTAAGTAAGTAATTTATTTATAACCCGCCATTTTTAAAAGCGGAGTAAGTAAGTGAAGCTAAGAGTGTGCCCGACTTCCCGGTAAATAGCGTGCCCTACAGTTGGTATCCCCTCGTCTCTGCGTTAGCTGACTCCTGTTAGTACCCGCGTTCGTGTTCGTCGTTCCGTTCGCCGTGTTTTACTATAAGCGTTTTCTTTAGTATACGGCGTTGAACGGCCGAAAATCAGGAGCTTTGTTTGTTCGGTTGAACTGCCCTTTGATTCGTCGTTTCTGAAATGATGAACGGATGCCGAAAGTCAAATTCCACTCAAAAACAACTTAAATTGTAAAGCAAGTATAAAACTTACTTTGAAAACTTGTTATACTAAAATCCGTTTTTCTACTTTTTTTGTGGCTGCTGTTGCAGATATTAAGCTAGTTCGACTTTTAACGTTTGCATGTCCATTTCCTTCGTGGAAATGATGTCCATACACCTGCCAAAGAAAACTCTAATATGAAAAGTTTTAAACAACGTTTTCGTACCAACAACGACGAAAACGAATGCGGCTAGTATCTTCGGTCAGTAGTGAAACGGACTCTGTGGTTATCTCTAGCATGGATAGAGATAAAGGTCTCTGGTGTCAAAAGTAACTTGGTAATTGAGATATAATCAAACAAGCAAGGCTTTGCAAAAACGGGCGTTCCTTTTCGCTTTTCTGCGCGAGTAAGTCATTACTATGGAGCCATATTTTGACAACGCAGTCGGAATTTACAATGAGATATTTTTACTAAGGAAAGTTTCGTGTTCAAGGAGGTTCTTACTCTCTGCGAGGCGTGTGGAACGCCTGTAATTAAGCCGACGTTGCGCTGTTTTGACAAAAAGAATGATTTTAATTTGAATAATGGGTTGTAAAATGTTCTCAAAATTTGCAAAACGGAGTCAATAGGTGAAATAAATCCCAAAAGACAAGCCTCTTCTCACGCTACCTGGATTTGAAGTATATAGCTGGGAGAGGCTGGAACAAAACATTATCTGAGACTTAAATAAGAATAAATGAGAAGGAGAATTGTACGTACATTGAGAAACTACACCAATTACCTTGTCGATATTAAGTGGGATTAAAAAGAGTTCGAGTTGAGGCAAGACTTTCGCTCTCCAGAGTGTCAGCTATTGGCTCGTGCTGACTGCATCTGAATTAGCTAATCATTACAAGTCATTGCTCGATTTGGACTAATAGACGTGCCCTCTCGGATTCGGACTTCGAGTGATGACCTATGTAACAAGACTTAAGGTATATTCCAACAATGTTTACAACGGATACGTCAGCTACGATTCTTCATCAGCGATATTTCGGCCCTTCTTGGCAAGGGTCCTCGTCAGGTCCTCGAAATATCGCTGATGAAGAATCGTAGATGACGTGTCCGTTGTAAATATTGTTTGAATATATGTTTCAAAGTCAGCTTGGGCTCAAAGAATATTTAAGACTTAAGGTTTCGATGGGATCCAAAATCCAAAATTTGATCCAGACAGTTTGGTCTTGTTTACGCCAGATCCACTCTTCGCCACGCTAATCATCTGAAAAAACCTAGTTCAGATATACCTCTATAAGCCAATTCTATTTTGACGATACTGGCTGAAACTTCCTACTTTAGTTCTACCAAATTTCCGGTTTCGGCCAAATTCCGAGCGAACAACTTGTCCAGCAAACAAAGAACAGTTCAGAAACGAATTTAGCGCATCTCCTTATCCCTGTAAAGAACATGTTATCAACTTCAAGTAAAACTTAAACTTATAAAAAAATTCCGGTTTCAACCGGATTCCAGACGAATTATATGTCCGGATGAAAAAGGATCGTTATATACAGACTTAGCGTCTTTCCTTAGCCCTAAATCTGTCATCTAATCAACTTCAAATAAAACTTTCGCTTTTAACAAATTTTCCGGTTTGGCCGGATTCGGGGTAAACTAGTTTTCCGGCGAGAAAATGAAATTTTGTAAGTAGGCTGCGACTTTTTTCGGGCAAAACATTACTTCTGCCAACAAAATCTAGATTTTAGTATGATCCAAGCCCCAAAATTCCAAGCCTAAAAGTGGAATGAAACGACACGAGCTTCCAGTACCTAGAGCCTTACTACAAAAGGCACCGCCGGCAAAATTATTTTGTGAAATCCTGTATGATCAGAATACGTCTTTTCGGAAACAAAATGAAATTAAGGTCCCCTTAGCACGGATCTGCCCGTCTGTCTTTGTTGATGACGAATACAGAAGATGTGAGACTCTTAGCTGGAAATTGGTAATGTGCTTCAGTTTGACCCTTTCCGAAAAAGAAGTACTGATCATCCAGAAAACAAAACGTGAAACAGAGCAGACTTTCTGAGTTTCCAGTTAGAAAACAAAATAAAATCAAATGACATGTTGCGACAATCAGGCACGTAATTACACCATCGCTCATTGCTCACGAAACCGATTTATTGTTAAACGTCGCACTAACTAACTAGAAACTAACAAATTACTAAAGTTGTAAGCCAAATAGCAAAATCGGCCTGATTTTTACATGAATTGAGAGATATTGATACATAACAGCAAATAACAGGTCGTGGTAAAATTGTCAATCTGGGAAGCTTGAAACATGCGACTTAAAAATCCTATTCCGGAAGTCTCAAACATTCGAGAACCCAGAACGGCCTAGATCCGAGATGGATGTCAATCAGTTTCTTGTTAACCCTGAACTAGCCTTACTGACTTTTTTGGGCGCA
Organism: Branchinecta lynchi; assembly: GCA_023053575.1. NCBI lineage: Eukaryota > Metazoa > Arthropoda > Branchiopoda > Anostraca > Branchinectidae > Branchinecta > Branchinecta lynchi. The sequence goes on along the minus strand of JAKZAP010000020.1, from coordinate 13,861,277 downwards.
CTGAGCCCCCCATTGAGCTTTCCTGGGTGAGCGCCCGTTTAGATGAACTTTTGTTTTCGAGCGCTCTGCGAGCGTCCAGTTTAGCAATTTATTTGTTGGTGGGTCGCTGTGAGAGCGCCCAGATTAGCTCAGTTTATTTGGTCTCGCGCTGTGCGAGCGCCCAGATTAGCTTAATTTATTTGGTCGGGGGCTCTGCGAGCGCCCAAACTAGCTTTTTTCTTTCTTTCTCCCCCCCCCCCCCATAGCGATGCCCCTGGTTATCGTGCTGACACACGGACGGACAACTTTTGCAGTTTCATAGGTATCCCTCCACTTACGATACCCTCTTTGAGCCATAAAACCAACAAAACAACAAACAAGCAACACTAATCTGGCGGTCTGGACCTCCGCAAGCTTATGCGTCAGCTGTTTTTGCGACTTTGGCTAAAACTCGCTTCGCTTCTCAGAGCTGTTCTCGCGCTTCGCTAGTTTCCGCCAGTGACTTGGAAAGCAAATCCACTTCGCAAGCAGTGTTGCCACTGGTTGCAGAATTCTGGGATTTATCACAGGTTTTCGAGTTCTCCCCAGATTCACAGCTGTGACAATATTTATCACAGAAAATTGCTTGCCAAAAATGTCGCAGAATTCTGCGACAAAGTGAGCCAGAATACTGTGATTGGCGAGACAACAAACACCGTTCTTTATATTTCGCCACTTCTCTGTTTTATGGCAATTTCCTTTTGGCCACATAGGCTAAACACTTGACATACGGTACAAAGAATCCGACGAAATGCTCTACGAGACTTTTCTCTCTCAGATTCAACCATTGGCGGGTGTGGAGGGATGGGGAATCTAGAACCTTGTGATATGCGTAACCTGAAAAACTTGCTCTAGATCTAAGCTGTTTGGGTTAGCGGCCGGATTTGGCCTCGGTGGGGAGAGTTGGAGGGGGTACCGGTAATTCCTCGGAAAATGCTCAAACTTTGGTGAATTCTAATGTGTTGTACAAGCAAATACCTCTAGATATGATTCATAGAGAATATTTGTTGTAGTTTTTTGTTGGTTGTTAGAAATAAGTTCATTATTGTGTTTGTTTTGTTTGTATTGCCATGGCCCTTCGGCTTTTAGGGTAATAAATGTCATATCATATCCCATCTAGGCACCCAAGGGTTATCGAGCAAAAACAAAGTATTTTCGAAACCATCTGTTTTTGTTTTATTTAACTGAACTGAAACCAGTTCTCGGATTCACACACGACTTAGCCTGTTAAGTAGGTCAATTAACAACGCACTCCTTCAACCCCAAAAATCTTTGAGTTTTTCCATTAACCTAAAAAAAGGACCGACTTGTTCGTCACAGATTTTTGCGGCCAAATGTCACGGGTCCCATAAAAGAAAAGTGGCAACACTGTCCGTGAGTGGAAAGTGGTGTCGGTAAGTCAGCTAGGAGTTGTAAACGAGCAACTGATGCGCAACGATTTTCCGTTTGTTCTTGCACTCGGGGGATTCTCGCTTTGCTTTTCGGAAAGCAAATCCAAGAGATCCCTTTAAAAACTCATACAAACACAATAAAAATTAACTTTACCATTCTTTCACAAACACTTAAGACTGGTTAAGTAACTATTCACTATTATGATCAGTTTTTTTTCTTTTTTTTTTTTAAATTAGAATTGCTAAAAAATCTTAGCATGATTAAAAACAATTGTCTACTATTTCGACAACACAAAAATAAAATTGATTAATTCAAGTTCAACAGTAGTTCAGTTTACTTCTAATTTTCTATCTTCTTTTATACAATTCTTTTTTAACCACAATCAAATTTTCATCTTATTTAACAATAAAAAATCTTATCTATTTCAAATCCTACGTGTAGTCTCTCTTTCACCTTTCTATGTGTACGATACTATTTCTAATCCTACTCCATGCGATGTCTAGCTTCTCTTCCTGGTCTCTTTCTTTCTGTCCATGAATAATAGAAGTATAGCGGGATCAGGTATGCTATATTTTCTAACGGCCTTGGTGCTCTGTCTTTTACTATTCCTTTCAGGACGTGTTCCACCTTTCTAACAATATTAACTATACTAGTTACCAAGCTACCTCGCTGACCGTTTCAACCTTGTCGAAATGGTAACTAATAATAACTATTTGCTTACCATGCTCGGAAGCATAGTAAGCGTAGTAACTACACATTTCTGTAACGTGATTGGTTGGATTCGCCCGTGGCATGATATTTTGCTGGAAAATACAAAAATCGTTCCAGCCTTGACGGCAAAAAAAAAACAGAATTCATGACGTCATCCGTAGTAACTACGGTAAGGTGGAACACGCTCCAGGTGGACCAGGTGGGTTTGCTTTTCCTGTTCGATTGTCCATCAGACTTCGTGTTCTTTTAGAGCGTTTTCCACCCTTCTAGCAATAGTAACTATTAGTTACTATCCTCGTTCCAACCTCGTGAAAAGTTACTACGGTGACAGCTCCAACCTTCTCGAAATAGTAACTAACAGTAACTATTTGCCTTACCATGCTCGGGAGCATAATCAGCGTAGTAACTACGCATCTCTGTAACGTGATTGGTAACGTGATTGGAAAGCCAGAATTCGTGACGTAATGCGTAGTAACTATGGCAAGTAGGGTGGAACGCACTCTTAATGATTTTGTGATCTTTTCCAAATTATCGACATTTTTTTCTGCGTTTCTGCAGGATCATGATATGCCTTCTTAATAAAATTGTGACGAAGGGGATATTAGGCTGCTACCGTTTGTTTTATTGCACTTGTTATTGATTACCTTGCTAAGAGGTTTAAAGGGTCAGAGTGGCTGGCAAGGCAAGACACTCAGTGTTGAAATTGAAACCGTACTTGCAAGATGATCTTTGGAATTCTACATGAGGTTTGTTTACATTAAAATCTTTTAAAGCGGGATGATTTCAATTTAGGTTAGTTCAATACTGGTTTGGTCACTGGGGACGGGAACAGTCTTGGTTCTAACACATTTTTTGTATAAGATGTTATAAGCAATTTACTTTCACACTCCAAATTCTAGCTCTTGTACACTTGTTATTTCTGTTCTTGCTCGAAACTGGTTGCACAAGAAAGTGTTGTGCCTTAAGTATTGGCTGTTGTTTATGATGAACCACAAGAGAGCATAGAGTATGTGCCGAACAGAAGCTGAATATTGGTTATGGACTTCTATTTTCTAGTTTATTCCCCAGCATCTGAGTTTGTCGCCCGAAAAGATCCCATATTTTTCACTATCTTTTCAAATTGTCTCCGTGCCATTCGCTTTCCTTCAAGTTAATGCTTTCCTTCAAAGTGCATACTCACGATCAGGATGTCATGGCCGGATTTTATCACTTTGATCATGAAGATGAAAAAAAAATCATCTTTTCCATATAGTTGTTTAGTATGGCCCAACCTGTCCGTTTTATTAGATTAAATAAATAAATATGAAAATGGTGATGGTGACCAAAATTCGGGCAGGATTTCCAGCCCGGGAGCAGCCCGAATCTGATCGTGTGTCTAAGACGTAAGCCCGTTGTTACCTCTGTTAAAAGGCACACCCCGCAGATTCCTAATCTGAAAAAATAAAGTCGTACAGCCTACGTGGTTTGATTTTTCGTCATTATCATTTATCGGATTCACGAATGCTTATCAAGTTCTCGACTGGATACTAGTATCGGTAAGAATTGTCGGCGCCTTTGTCTTCAGAACGGCATATAAAAAGCTGCATTGTAAAATTTTATCCATCGCTTGTTATTGAGGTCGTCTCGTGGTCAAGTTTTTGTATCCTTGTGAACTACAGTTATTGCACCTCAATTACGCTACTAACTCGTCTATTGAATGCCGACGTTGAAAAAGAGTGTCTTGAAATACCCCCTCCTTAAGAAGTAAAAAATTATTCTTGTTTTACTTAAATTTGTTTGAGTTGGTAGTGACTGGGTAGCGCATTTTAACTTTCAGTTCCTTTTTTTTTTGTTTTTATAACGTAGACAATGTTGCTGAAGTGCCACCTCTCCCCAGCCCCCGCGCGACAACCTAATGATGGTTAGGATATTACTCTTCAACTTCTGATGATAAAAACACCCTTTCGATGGATAAATATTTTCATCCTCCAAAAGTCTATCAGGGCTTTCGCCAATTTTTTGGTAACGTCATTATAGCTCATGAGAACACATAAATCATAACAATCATAATACTTACACACATCATACCTTTTTTCTTTGGTTACTATTTGAGACAAGAAAAATTAGCATTCTTCGTCTATATAGCAACAACCTTCGAGAAAGAACAAAACAAAGTTTAAAGTTTAACTGAAAAGCCAACTTATTTCTGTGTTATTTAACTGAATATACTGAATTATTTGGATTCTGCAAAGGGATTTTTCATTTTCCATATAGCGTAAATTCTACTATGACGCGGGAAATTTTAATCTCAACATAAACGCGGCTTTTCAGTGGCAGTGGTGAGATTGGTGAAGATTGCTTAGTGCCTGAACAAAAAAAAACATTCATAAATCTTTCTCGTAATGTATAAAACAAAAATACAAGGACATAGAGGTACCACAAAGCACACGGAAATTCCACTATTTGAAAATCGATTATTCGCGAATAGCGGAACAACGAAGTATCGCATTTACAGCGGGTCTTCAAGCCAGTTTAAGTGAATAAGTGATGGGTAACTAGATTGTCCTAACCCAGCCCTTTTCGGCTGAACTTTAAAGTAGACTTTTGAAATAGTTACACAGAGAACTTTCTGCTCGTGGACTGCTGGTGGACTGGAATTCCTGCCAAGGTTTTCGGCTCCGTCGTTCCATAAGAGTGGAAATTTTTCAGCTTTATGATGAAAATGCAGAAAATCCTGCCGGGAAACCCTGATTGCGTATTCGCAGCATAAAGGATGAAAAAGAACTTTCATCGTTTGTTCACAGTTTAATTACAGGGCAGCAAAGCGAAAAGCAGCTCAAACAGTCGGAAAATTGCTTTGTAGCCGTGGAAGGGCATGACCATCTATTCATTTTTGTTGATAATATCTTTATAATCATTTACGCCCGAATTAGAAGAAGCTGTCACGCTCTGGGAGCAAAGCCCTTTTCGTTTCATACTCTGCCACGTTGCATTGTTCTTGTCGTGGTATTGTCGACACTGATCGTCATCGTCATTACCTGTGTCGGTATTATTCGTCATGTCAAGTCGTCTCTCATCAGAAGCCAGTATCTGGATAGAAGCCATTTTAGGCTAGACAATGCCCGGGCCACATTCAGTCACATCTGTACGTAATTTGGTTCGTGATGTCGGTTGTTACCCACTCTTTACGTCTCTTCTGGTCACACTGGGAAGAAAGAAATTCAAGGCATATTATCTTACCACTAGGCCGTATCCAGGGGGGAGGGGGGTTAGGGGTTGACCCCCCCCCCCGGAAACACACAAAAATAGTCATTTTTACAGGCTTCAAGGCCGTATCCAGGGGGGCGGTTAGGGGGGTTGAAATCCCTCCCCCCCGAAACACACAAAAATAGTAATTTTTACAGGCTTTTCCCTCTAATCTATGTCTTTTTTGTACTTTCTTGTCCGACCCGCAGGCAAAGCCCCCCCCCCCCCCCCCCGCAAAAAATTCCTGGATACGAGCCTGCCTTGCCACCATCATCACTCAAAGGTAAACAAAACTAGCTAAAGCCAGTGACCCTGGTTTGTCTTTGGCCCAAAGGTACGTTGCAAAATGGCGGAGATGGATTTTTTCATCTCGGCTATCTTACTTTTCAGCTCTTTTCTTCCCAGGTTTCGACCGTGAACGGTCTTAATACCGGTGCTATTACCAGGTGTGACTATAGTGGGGCCCGGGCATAAGGTGCATGCGCCATTGCACTCGGGTGGGAGTACGGTGCGCATGTAGAGTACGTGGCTGGGGGAGTAAATCCACCGTCTGCTGTAGTCACCGTCAGAACTAGACAACATTCTAGGTGAATCAAATGTTCTTGTCCTCAATAGCAACCCATTTCGACCAAGACAGAAAACAAAAAAGAAAGAAGATACCTAAAATTCCAGCAAGCATTAACTGTTTACAAGTTAATAAATATTCCATTGCTGATTATTCACAGATGACTGCTCATAAGTTTATAATTTTTCAGCCGGGGCTCTAGTAACAACGTTCAGAATGTGCGCTGCTTGCACGACTACCCAAAATTCATTTGAATTTTGAATTTGAATTTCAACAACGCTTGCATTTCCATGTGTTACGTACGCTAAGCCAGGAATTCACGGATGATAAAAAATAGAAAAGTGATTTGATGATATATGACTGTTATTTTTCAGAAATGGGTGACCTTTGTAGTGGCTGAATATTTCAAGCATAAGGCGTATTCTCGCCGTTCCCCAAGGACTCCCCGGGGAATCAAGGGGAACGGCGAGAATAGAGGGAGTCACTCCTCGTCCAAAAAACAACATGAACACGGGGAATGCTTTGAAAATAGATTTTGTTCAAAAAACAAATACGCAGTTGACGAAATTAGTCTGGATTCACTTTATTTTTGGTTTTGTTTATTCTGATTGTTTCTAATTAATTTTACATTGCGCCAACACCAGCAAAAATTGATTCCCCTCCGAATTTGAAAATGGGTCTTTTTGATGATGATTTTTGATAATCGGAGCATTCCCCGTTCGTGGCGAGAATACGGGAGTGAGTCCCCGGAACAAACAAAAACGCGTGAACTCCTCAAAATGATTCCCGGGGAATGGCGATAATACACCTATAGAGGGAAAAGCACATCCTAGAGGTACCAGAAATCTAAAGAATAAGTTGATTCGAAGAAATCGATGATCTGTAGATAGCGGACAAAAGAAGTAGCCTAACGCATTTGTGTCAGGTTCTCAGGCGTCTTTAATTAACTGAGTGAAGTGAAACTACACTATCGCATCTCAGCCGTATTCAGTTAAACTTTAAACAAATTTTTTCCAAACAATGACAAGAAACTTTGACATAGAACAACATCGAAAGCGATTATTACCTTAAATTACATTTGCAAGCAATAAGGATGTTGTATCCTTGATGAGTAGCTTGCGGATGATCATGGTGCTGTTTTCTGGTTGCTGCTTCCGGGGCGCACTAGTCCGCTTTCCAAGGCTGCCCGCGCCAGTCCTCGTCGAGTCGCTTTTTGAAACCTTCGGGTGTTTCGCTGGTGACAGTTGGTTCAGACAAGCTGTTCCTGTTCCATAGAGGAACAGCTCGGTTGCTGAAGAAGCGCTGGCGAACACAAGAGGTTCTGGACCCTCTGGACAGTTTCCGGGAGTGGTCCCTAGTCCCTGAGTGGTTCTGGGGGGCGAAGAGGGAGGGAAGATATTTAGAGTTGAGAAGTTTCTAGACTAGTAGCATGTCCCCTCTCTTCCGCCGGTAAGTAAGTGTCGGGATCTTCAGTTTCTGTAGTCGCTCTTCCTAGGGTAATGATCTAAGCAAAACCTTATCCAGGGAGGGGGTTAGGGGGTTGACCCCCCCCCCCCCGAAACATACAAAAGTAATCATTTTTATAGGCTTTTCCATCTGATCTATGTATTTTTTTGTACTTTTTTGTCCGACTAGCAGGCACCCCCCCCCCCCCCCCCCCCCCCCCGAAATAGATTCCTGGGTACGGGCCTGGCTCTAAGGCCTAGGATAGGTTTTGTTACTCGCCTTTGCAGACTCATGGGAAGACTTTTTCAGAATACATTTCTGATTAAAGGAGCATCTGATCCCTCGCTGACTGAATGTGGAATGACCATCAGCCACCTGTAGCCTTCTTCTTGCTGTCAAGCGAAGTTGATGTCTTTCTTACGCGCCCGAAGACGCGGCTCCCAAAGGTGCAACATCAATAGCCGTTATGCAGACCAGCTTACACGCCCTTCGTTTAATGTTTTTACATTCATCATTGGCAAAATGTGTCTGTCACACCTAGAGGGACTGGTGGCCAGTCAGCCCATTATTTATGGTTCAGGTTGGTGTCCTTAACACTTGATATGGTGATAAAATGAATGCTTTAGGGAACTCCTTTCGTCCACGTTTTAGTCTTCTGTGATTCAGAAAGTTTAATTTTAATCTGTTCAAATTTTCGGCTACGTTTCAAAACGAATTTGAAGTCTGATAAAGACATTACGTGATGGCTGCTGAATTTATGTTTTTCGCCAGTTTCTATCAGAAGCAGGAACACAAAGCGATTGGTTCAATAAGTCAGCTTACCCCTGTACCGACTCCTTAAAGCAAAATGGACACTTATAATGCTTTACTTTGTATTAAATGCTTCACAAATAAACATTTCGGACTTCCTTTAGAAGGCGCTACGAAAATCGGCCGTTTTCTTGCTTTGCTTTGCTTTATTTTATTTGTAAAAACGATAGGATAGGTTTTGTTGCTCGCCTGTGCAGACTCATGGGAAGACTTTATCAGAATACATTTCTGATTAAAGGAGCATCTGATCCCTCGCTAACTGAATGTGGAATGACCATCAGCCACCTGTAGCCTTCTTCTGTAGGCTACCCCCCCCCCCTGAAATTAGGCTTGTATTATTAAGCTTGTCTTTGGTTTTTATTTGTATACTATAATGGGTCTGTGATGACGAATTGCTGATTAATTGTGTATATTATAAAATGTGCATTATACTTGACTTAATACCCAAATTTGGCATTGCCATGATGTTGGTTTTTGAAATAAATTCGTTACTTACTTACTTACCAGTCTCGTCGGATCCTGGAATGTCACACAACGTCGGGTCTCGGTGAGAACTTAGATAGGTGACCGGTTTGGAAAACCGGGTGCTAATGGCTTTTTGCAAGTTTTCCGACCTGCTGGGAGAGCTAGAGCTAGACCGAGCTAGCTTGGTACCCAAAGGTATTTTTGTGAAAGCTTGTCTTTTCTGTTCATTCACTTATGGATCAATTTTGCAACCTCTATATGACGGATGCTGAGAATGAGCATGTTCCACCTTTTTAACAATAGTAACTATCAGTTACTATTTTGGTTCCAACCTCGTGAAAAGTGACTACACTGACCGTTCCAACCTTCTCGAAATAGTAACTATTTGCTTACCACGCTCGGGAGCGTAGTAACCGTGGTAACTAACTACGAATCGCTGTGCGATTCTCCTGCGAATCTCCTGCCTTGACGGCAAAAAGCCAGAATTCGTGACGTCATACGTAATAACTACGGTAAATAGGGTGGAACACGCTCAGTGAGTCGACACAATTGATGAGCTTGGTATAAGGCCAGTTGCATAACCGGAGCAAAGATGCATTGCAAATTAAAGAGACGGATGGTCTACTATGCAGTAGAAAATTGACTTTTGAGTCAATTTTTAGGATTTGTCTGGGTAACGTTATTTCTTCTTCCCTAGAATCACTGGCGTGTTTCGGACTTTTTGATACTAGTTACGTTTCTACAGATACATGGTATCTGTTACCACGGTAACTGGATCTGCAATTAGTCGTTCTTGAAGTTATCGTGGTATCTGATGTACGGTTACTCTGCAAAAACGACAATTGCCGAAATTACGTTTTTCGAAGTCATCCCAAAAGAAAAACTGATATTGAGTCACATCACTAAGTGCCAAACTTCTTTTCCACCAATTTTACAAAACTTGATGAAAGTGAGCTGACTTTTTCGGATACCACGAGCAGTTACCACGGTCGGACCGTGGTATCTAAATATCAGATACCACGATAACTGTCCAGAAACCGCGATAACTGCAAACACGCCTTTTGACCGTGGTATCAGATACCACGATAACTGCAAAGACGACTTTCGACCGTGGTATCAGATACCACGGAATCTGCAATAACGCAACTATTGAGTATGGGCTACTCGTATCATGAGGATTCATTCATATGATGCTTTGTTATCAAGGCACAAAAATCGAAGCTTGCGTGTGTATGGGAAGTGGGGTATCGCAGCTAACCGGTTCGGTATCAAGATAAAAGTGCAAAGTCGACAAGCGCGGCGTCGATGTAAGCGGGAGCAATAAAAAAACATGACAAGAAAATGGCAGACAACTTCCATCTTATAAGTAGGGTTTATCACGAAACGACTTAGAGAAAAGGTGCTATGATTCTTGTTTGATCATCACATCTTAAAGTTGCCAGCTCGTTAAGCGAAATGGAGGGACGCAAAAACTTGATTCGTTATCGTTTGCCCCGTAGGAGTCTTTGGATCTCAGGTTCATGATCTATTTGGTACGAGATGCGATGTACAATGTATGTCCAGGGTTGCCACATTTATTTCCAGGATTGCCACCCCAATGAAAAATGTGTTCTGCGTAGTTGTATGATAGGTGTAGAAAAAAGTTGAATGTTTTGATATGTAATAGTAAAGGATACTATCGTTTAATGTGCCTCAGATTGGGCCAATCTTAAGAAGTAGTAGCATCCTGTCTTGCTAAAGTAGCAGACAGTCTTTGCTAATAGTAGCATGCAGTAGAATGCAGTAACACGGTAGCTGTGACATAGAAGCATGTAGTAGCATCAGATAGTACTGCATGCTACTTTATCGTACAACTTAATACTACTATTTTGAGAAAATTTTCATTGGACGAGGTTTCCGGATCACGTGACTTTTCTGTTTGTGAAAAACGAACTTGTGGGAAAACCAACAAAATTTTTGTTGGAGGTATTCAGGATATAAAAGTCAGCAAGGACACCAAGTTATTCAATTTTCTGATTTTCGAATTAGGCTAAACTGACTCACAACAAACCAAATTTGAACAAAAGTCACCTGATTTTTAAGAAAGGGTTAGTAACCTGGTTATGTGATTCAGATAAACATTCCTTCAACCCAAAGTGACTGCGAATCATATTTGGTAGTGCAAAACGGATACGTCAGCTGAATTTTATTGGAGCTATATTTCGGCCCTTCTTGGCAAGGGTCCTCTTCAGGCTCAAAACCGCTCAAGTTGAAAAACGAACTTGTGGGAAAGCGAACAAGATTTTGTTGAAGGTATTCAGGATATAAAAGTCAGCAAGGACACTGTAGCCTACAGCCATTCTGCCTCAAGCCCACTCTGCTAAACTTGTCTTTATATAATATTTAGATTTGTATTAAACAGACTTTGAACGGTTCTTGCCGTCACAGGCCTAGGAAGATTTGACCAAACCGATCTATTTGTTTCTCAAATCAGTTCGATGGTTCGGCCGGAATCCTCTGGAACAAATCCGGATCTAAGAGGACATTCATTTTAGAAGTAAGGTCTAAGAAGATATGCTAAAGCCGACCTCTTTCTCCTCCAGTTAAGTCGACGGTACGGCCGGAATCCGGCAGAACATCGGAAATTCAGTACTACTAACCTATCGTGATCTAGCTGCACAGGATGTCGTTTTAGGGGTAACAAGAAATGCTGAATGGCATGGCCGTTAGTTAATCCGGTCGTGAACGAAGAGCGGATATCGGCACTTATGGTCCATTTACACACTGCGTAAAATCCGAGCGTATTTTGAAATCCGAGCGTATTTTGAAATCCGAGCGTATTTTGAAATCCGAGCGTATTTTGAAACCCGAACGTATTTTGGAATCTGAGCGTATTTTACGCACGTTTTGAGCTTGAAAAGATTTCTAGCAATACGGACGTATTTAAATACAAAACTGACCGATTTCTGTAATACGTCCGTATTGCTAGAAATCTTTTCAAGCTCAAAACGTGCGTAAAATTCGCTCGGATTTCAAAATTACGCTCGGATTTTACGCAGTGTGGAAACTCACCATGAATGGTGCGGAAAAACAATCAGGATCTGGCTGTCGTGGACCGGAATTTCTGCCTGGATTTCCACTATCATCAATAATTCCATTATATCCAGTCAGCTTTTTCGGCCGGAAGCGATAAAAGGAGAAGATCTGGCCGGACAAACCTGATCCTACGCCCGCCGTCAGTAGTCCGGAGTTGTGGCTGTAGGCATTTTATGATTCAGTTAAATATGTCTACCACTCCTCTTTGTTGGCATCAGGCAGACGTTTCTCCGCCTCAAAATGACGAAGGAGATTGGGTCGCTGAAGGATGAGTAAAACTGAATTGTGGACTGGAATACTGTCTTTAAGTCTTCAGGGGGGTAGTTAGGCAAGTAGTTCGCATGGAACTTGCCATACAGGGAAACTCTGGATTGAAGTAAAGATTTCCACATTTGGCTCATATCATTACCTTAAATCGCATTGTCCAGCGACATCCAAGAGTCATTGACACTAACTTCCTGTGAAGTAGTACATTTTTTATTCCAGTTTGACATCCCACCGAAACTTCAGTCTTCTTTGTGTTGCTACTCGAGAGGGCGTTTAGCCCTTTTAACCAATCAGCAGTGTCTTGGGACATCTAGCGGAGAACTAAGATACTGTCAATATTGCTCACAAGAGGACACTACTGCGGATGCATGTCAAATGTTGACAACATCCTCCGGACGAAGATAAAGGGCGAGCTTTTGGATTCAGTTTCCGAAAAGCAAAGCCAGATTCCGCTGAGTGTCAGAACTAGCAAAAAGTGGTCGCGCCTCTGTTGCGCTTTACAACTTCTCGGCTCGCTGGTTCGCAACTTTCCACGTGCGGAGCGGATTCATATTCGATGTTACTTTCCAAAACCAGCAGAGCGCAAGAACATCCTCGGAAAGCGAAGCGAATTTTAGCCGAGAGGCAAGAAAACCCGGCGGTTATACCAGTGGAGCTTTCCAGACCCTCCCTGGGTATTGAATGCTTTAAGGGCGATTCTGGTTGTCTATAAAGCTCTTCGGCTAAAAGCGCTTCGCTTTCCAGAGCTGTTCTCGCGCTCCGCTAGTTTCCACGAGCACTGTGAAAGCGAATCCACTTCGCGAGTGGAAAGTGGTTTTGGCAAGTCAGCGAGAAGTTGTAAAGGTGCAATTGAGGCGCAACGAACTTTTGCTTGTTCTTGCGCTCGGCGGATTCTCGCTTTGCTTTTAGGAAAGTGAATCCAAGAGATCGCCAGAATCGCCCTTACAAGCGTTCACTCTCGACGCACGACACCATCTAGCGTGAACAAACAGAACAGTAGTTACGTTGTCGCTTGAGCTAGGTGGCATTACTACATACGCGTATCCAGTGTTTAAAGCAGAAGTTGCAGTAAATATAGTTTCTACCCCACACGAGCTCTGCTGCCAGCTGCGTACAGTTTTGTCCCGGCTATTTTCAGCCTCTCTCGGCGCTTTGTTTTCATGAGAAACATGAAAAAACTCGTATTACCAGTTTTGTGACCAATAAGCTACTAGTAAGCAATACGCGGGAGTATAGTTCGCCTCGGAAACAGCCAAACTCGAAAGTCGCCAAATCAGCATAGTGTTGTTAGGGTCGATAATGAAATGAAATGAGAAAGTGACTAAACGATTAGGGAAGATAAAAAAATATTTCTGTAGTTTGAATACCTGCAACAATTTCCTTCTACTGATGTATCATAAACACTGATAAGACTGCGAATACGTTCGCTTCCTTCAGATTGTTACTTTTCAGAGCCTAACCCCATTTCTCACCAACTGCACTGTCGGAAGTTTCATAACAGATTGCGCATAACACTTTCAAGAATAACACCTTTTCACTTAGAAATAAAGTGTTATGACCAATTAAGTTTATACTATTTCGTGCCTAGATCTCCAACAGGATGCGCGGTTTCAACAGATAACACTTTGGGATGGTATCTGTTATGTTTCTTTCCTTCCCGTTAAAATACTACACTGTCAGAAGTTACATAATGACAACAGAAGGGTGCACGGTTTCAACAGATAATACTACACTGTCAGAAGTTACATAACGACAACAGAAGGATGCGCGGTTTCAACAGATAACACTTTGGGATGTTATCTGTTATGTTTCTTTCCTTCCCGTTAGTATTTTTACCAATTGAAGGTGTTGTTGGAGATCTAGGCACGAAATAGTGTAAACTTAATTGGTCATAACACTTTATTTCTAAGTGAAAAGGTGTTATTCTTGAAAGTCTTACGCTATACGTTATGAAACTTCCAACAGTGTGGATGCAGTTCGGCGACGACGGGATTCTCAAATCCTCAGTGAAAACGGCCAATATCATATTTGATAATTTTAACCTCAGCATGTCCATCCTTACGAATATTTTGAATGTCTTCTTTCATTTGTAGTTCTGTTCTTGCTCGAAATGTGTTGCTGTGGGCAAAGATGTTTCATGCCTGGAGACTTGGCTGGCTTTATGGTGACCTATGTTAGAGGGCATGTTTGTAACAAGGCGAAGCTGAAGGTTGTGTTTAAGATTATTGTGTCCAGGTTTCAGTACGGACTTTCTAGTAGTGAAGATGGAAGGGTCAATATCGTCGTAGTATATACGACTATATACCACTTCTTATTACGCTTTTTGTTTCCAGTCTAGGATAGCTGGATGTCCCTAGACTCCCTAGTAGGATAATGACATGTGAGTTTGGGAAAAGTTTTTTCCCTACAGTGGTTTTTGAAAGTAATTTGCCCGAATAAGATATTTAGAGTCGGTAGAAGCTTCAGTTATTATTACAGGTTTGTTTCCTTCCCCGATGTTGACCCGGAACAGCCTGACGAGGGCCCTTGCCAAAGAAGTGCCGAAATATTGCCGATGAAGCATCGTAGCTGACGTATCCGTTGTATACATTATTTGAATATGAGTTTGGGAAATGGACGAAATGCGGCGATGAAGAGAGGGGACCGTACCTTCGAAGTATTCAATTTGTGCGTTGTCAATCGGGACATGCCCATGCATGAAATGTCGGTCTAGAGCAGAAATAAATGTCTGCTAACCTGTTCTTCTGTCTGATTTATGGGCATGTGAAAATGGCACCAGAATAAAACCGACAACCTATCGATGACTAACACCTGTTTCTTTTATATTCTCAAGGGCTTATATCCTCTGAGGGGTCAGCAGCCTCTTCCATCAGAGTTTAGAGATGATCACTAATTTCTGAACCCGTGGAAAAAATCGCAGTTCTTCGATTTTATTTATATTCCAGATTTTACTTCGATATTTTTTAAGGTATATTACAGCTACAGCTACTAGTACAACCCGATGAAAAATTTGTAGCCTTCGTAGTTGTACGAAAAAGTTGCATCTAGTGATATATAATAGTAAGAGTACTGTCATTAAATGTGCCTCAGACTGGGCCAATCTTAAGTAGTAGTATCCAGTTGCATCCTGTCTTGCTCTAGGAGCAACCAGTCTTGCTAATAATAGCATTCAGTAGAATGCAGTAACACGGTAGCCTTGAAGTAGAAGGATGTAGTAGCAACAGTTAGTACTCCATGCTACTTTTTCGTACAACTTCATACTACTATTCTGAGATAAATTTTTCATCGGGAAAATCTCACTTGCAATGTGTCTTTCCGTTCGTCCCCCTTCGACTCATCCGAATCGGCTTTTCAGCAGTCCTGATTTTCAGCTTTTCTATCATACAAACCCACTGTTGTGGTCCACAGGTCCATGATTAAAGCTGACAGTCCTATGTTATCATGTTGTAAATTGATATTCAGGAATAAATACGATGATTGATTGATTGCGGCGAGACAAGATTTCAGTCCTCAAATATCCCCATCTTAAAGTTTAACTGAAAATGAAGCTTATTTTTACATCTGATATTTGAAGATACTGAAATATTTGACCCATCCAAGGGATTTCGTATTTTTTAACCCGAGGCTCTAGTGATAACGTTCAGAACGTGCGCTGCTTGTGCGACAACCCAAAAATTTGAGTTTCAAAAAGCGTGCATTTTCAGGATCGACGAAGCTAAGCCCGAAAAGTGACGGCTGAAGAAAGTAGGAAAATGATGTTTAAAGCATTAATGGACACTTCTAATGCTTTACTTCGTATTAAATGCTTCACAAATAAAAATTTCCGACTTCCTTTAGAAGGCGCTACGAAAATTGGCGGTTTTCTTGTTATCCCTTGTCGTTACCTCTCTGGCATTTCGGCGATCCAAATCTTAGGAGCTGGGATATCGTGGCAGGAAATTCAAAAACTCCCAGCAATGCTTGATAGAAAAGGATATATTTTAGATGTCACCAGAGTCAAGCCGCAGGTGCAGTTTACCTGATTGTTCTAGTGTTTCGTCAGAAGTTCCATGGCTTAAAGTGGCTATTAAAAGTTTTTCTTTGTGGAATAGTGTTGTGAAGCTTGATTAACTTGCTTTATAAAATGTACCAGAATATCCAATAAGCTTATAAAAAATAACATAGCTACAAAAATCATTCAAAAACAAATAACATATTCAAATCTGAATTATACAAGCTGATTTATGTATAAAATAAAGATCTACGAAGTATTATAAGAAACATCACTTTTATCTTTGTCCAAGCTAGTAAATTGAGCATGTACTGGCCCCAAAAATTACGCTTTGAAATATAACAGAGAGGAAACTGTTGAAAAAGCTGCTGATCTAGGGGGTAAGCATTGTTCCTAGGTTGTTACAGACTGGGATTGGGGTAGTTTGACGTGCCCATTGAACTTTAAGTCTTTGACTCGTGTGGGCCGAGAAGGTGGGAGACACCATCATTTTTCGATGGGTCGAATTTTTACGAACACACTGTTACCTTTGTCCTCAAAATCCTCACGGTAGCCAACGTTATCCATAAATTACTTGAACACAACACACTCCTGAAAGCAAATCCGCCATTGCTAATTAACTGTTCATTCATCTCCCGGCGGTGATCAAAGAGTTACTAAAACCTTCGAGAAGATCAAGTGACGAGAAAGAGGATTAGAACAACTGAGAATACCACCATGTGGACGTTTAGATATGTCGGAAGAAGAAATCATCGGCCAGTTTGACATTTTTTGGTCTCGGAAGCTGAATATTATTTAGCTCAGTTTCAAATCTTCAAGAAATCACTATAACGAATTTAGTATAACTGATGACGTTTGTTTATTGTGATCTAGTTTACATCCTTAATTCTTTGGATTTACGGGAATGAACAAGAAAAACAGAAAACAAAATACTTTAAAAAAATCGATAATGCAAAGAATTAGTCTGATTTGTCCATACATTTCCCATATGCTTTGCTACAATAAAAATATTTTGTTATATCCATAGTCAAACTATGATCCCGGCCTCCCCATGTCGGGCGCTTCCGACCCGCGCCGCTAGATGACCCAGCGGTCGGATCGAGTCGTGGCTTCATCTTGGGTCTTGGATGGGGGGGGGGGGGGTCGAGACGCTGGAAGTGCTAGAAAGCTTATGATATAACTCCTTTAACATATGCCTTGCAGCTTTCCTTTTCCATTAGTAAATATTTCAAGTATAGAGGGACAAGCGCATAGAGGTACCACAAATCTGAAAGAATAAGTTCATTCGATGAATTCGATTATCTGTGGATAGCGGACAACCGAAGTAACGCATTTTTATTGGATTCCTAGACTGTAGGATCTCAGCCCGGTTCTGGTAAACTTTAATAGCAACTATTTTCGAGGGAGAAAGATAATAAAAATGGGACAACGCACTGTAAAATTTGTAAGGATTAAGTCTGCGGGTTGGCATCATAACACTTGCAAACACGCAACTTATAATTATTCACTGTTTATTCATTATGTTCATGGAAGGAATTAGAGAATCCCAACTGGTGAACTGCAGATGAGGAGACAGGTGATGAACGAAGGGGGGACTTTGCAGTTCGCGGTTAACAAATGAAGGAAGAGCAGTTTTGTTATTTTATGACTGTTTACTAATCAGAGACTAGATTTAGTTTCAAGCGGAAACGGCATATTTTGAGGTCTTCTAACAGTAAATGGTAAGAATATAATGCTACAAAATAGGCCACGGTCCTCTACAAAGTTAGTCTGAAATACTGTTGGTACTTTCGGTGTAGATATTGACCAAGGACTTAGTGCTGGATCACTTAAGTTCAAGTTTTTTAATTTTACACCAAAATACAAATACATTATACAAGCACTGTCGAGAACAAAAATTCGAACATGCAGTGCTTGTTAAATTCTGCTTCAGGTGGAAGGGTGTTCCAGCGGTTCAGCTCTGGAAAGGCCACCTGCCAATATGTTTTACGGAACGCCGGCCACACAGGCTGAAATCATGTTCACGCTGACCCTTTTCGTTTTAAGCACACGACCGTATCAGGAGTGACATAGTCGTAGTAACTGAGGAATCTGGATACGCACGATCAAATACATTCGAGGAATTCCGACGTGTGTACCTATCAAAAAGAAACTGTCAGTCCCTGGCGTCACCCTTAGGTGTCGGTTTCTCTAAGGTCCTCGTGAGAAACGGCGCGTCCCTGTGTATTTTCAGAGTCGGATAGTAATTATCCTGTCGGCTAGGCTATAATTGCATGGCGTTTCTTTTGTCGCTTACGGCTAGCGCGAAATAAGACTTTGTATGCCCTGGGTGACGTGTGACGATAAAACGTGGCTCCACGTTTTCCTGATCATGGTGATTAGAGATAACCAGGTCTTCTGGACGAGATTTTCTGCACTTTCATCATACACAAACAAATATCAGCGTTTTCGTACGGGATGGTGCAGAAAATCTTGGCAAGAATATCAGTCCGCGACAGCCCGATCCAGGTCGTTTTGTCCTAACCATCAATGCATTTTCCGGCAAAAAAATCCATGCAGATACTCAAGGCCGTATCCAGGGGGGGGGGGCGGTTAGGGGGTTGAAACGAAACATACAAAAATAACGATTTTTATAGACCTTTCCCTCTGATCTATGTGTTTTTTGTACTTTTTTGTCCAACCGGCAGGCAACCCCCCCCCCCCCCCCCCCCCCGAAATAAATTCCTGGATACGGGCCTGCAGATACTCAATTGATATACTAGAGGTGTATTCTGCGCCACCAATTCTCCAAAACTCCCAAGGACCATTCAGAAACGGGGCAATTCACCATACTATAGTTAGAATGAAGATCCAAAATACCTATTCAGGGGTTTTCAGGGACTATTAACTATCTACTTTGGTTAACTGGTAGCTGACTTCAGTGCATGAATATGGCGCTGTTCAAAGTCAACAAACGTTAAAAATTGCCTGTTCTCAATAAACAAACTTGCTCGCCTGCTATTTCTTGGATTCGTCTCAACTTATTTTGCAGTATTTGATTTTCTGTCTATTTCGATTTTACAGAAGAACAAGAGCTACGAGTTCATATGGCACTTTTTACGAGTGGGTAGCGTGAGAAGCGAGCAAGTAAATCTGAGCATTTTTCCGGAAATTCCGGTACCCCTCTCCACCGTGCTCGGATCCGGTCAGTGCGGCAGCCTATTGGGAAAAAATACAATCCCTCTTAATTCGGTTCAAATAGAAGATATGGAATAAGCTGGCTTTTCAGTTTAACTGCAAATGCCCTCACCAATATCGGTCCTTAATTGACGCCCTCTTTCCGCTTGTCTTTCAGGCGAGCAGTTAAGCACCTATTTCATTAATTTACGATAAAACTTTATGGGGTGAAATAAAGTGACTTCGGTTGTTGAAGACCCGAACCGGAATTATGTTGTCCTGCACAAAACTCTGGCTGTATTGTAAGTGGCTTAGGGGTGACCCTCTTCCAAGACCTGTCGTAAACGGGTCCTGGACAATACCATTCGGTTGGAAATAATATTTTACAACCCATCTGGTTCTCGTTTTGAAGATACGTGTCCCTTGACAATGTCGGAGCTGGACAGGGTGAGATAACAGAATGATCAATTCTTGAAACGTCAGTCAGGACAAATGACTGGTTGACAGAGGACCCCCCAGCGGTTTTCACCGAAACTTATTTAACGAAAAGAGGGATAATAAGTCCTGGCAGACACTTCTGCGAAAGAAGGAGATTAAAAAGATGATATTATGTTATTTTAATATGCAAATCACCTGATCCACTTACCGAAATTATGTCATAACCATACATTGACGGAGAAGTTCAAAATTCGAGATACAAGTGTTTGAAGTGTTACCCTGCTGGATATTTTCTCGTCGCTTTAAAAAATCATGGACGAGAGGGACCAACCAGCGCACGACGTTATCCACTGCTTCCTGGCCGAAGACTAAAAACTAATTGTCTTTTTGTTATCTTTGTTTTATTTATTTTCTTTCATTTACTCCGCTTTTCCAAAATGATGGGTTACAAATAAATTACTTACTTACTGGCAGTCGACTAATAACTGAAAATCTCAGTCCTAATCAACGAGAACGGATTCGAGTCAGCATAGCAGTATTGACCAATTAGGATACCAGGCTTTGACTCGAAGGTCCGGCATATCAAAATCTAGGGACCATGCCCCCCCCCCCCCCCAAGCTGCTGGTGCTGGGCCAGGTTATGAAAGTGAACAAGACCAAGGATACATGCGGAGCATGAAATTATATCGTTGAGGAGTTGGGAAGATCCTGAAAAGAAAAATCATATTATCTACTTGCATGTCTGTAAATTCTCGGATCCAGCGGCAATGGAAGGCCTAGGCTCTGCCCCCCACACACATGGTTTTATGGAAACGTGGCCGCTCCACCCACAAACTTCATACGATTTACGAGATTACTCAGTACACGCCTCTACATGTTCCGATTTCTCGGTGCATTTTTTATACTTTTAAATTACACGGCATGGGTCTGATTCCCACAACCCAGTCTGAAGCCTTGTGGGCTCATTAATATGTTTTAAATCATCATGCCATCTCACGTAATTGCTAATTTGAGGATCTTAGCAAGACCACACACTAAGACCCAGCAGTAGACGTATGTCACGGAAATTTTGAAATTTGGAAAACTGGATTCGGTCTAACAGTTGGTAACGACGGAAATAATCAGCACGGATAATTAACAAAGGGAAACTGTAGACAAAAAGGGTGAAAGTAAGTAACGACAGAAAAAAGAATAAACATTAATTATCAAGCACAAACAATTCTAACTGTTACCAGAGTGGATGTTTTAGACGTCAGTTTCTGGAAGCGTCCGGCATATCATCTTCAGTGACGGCATATATGAAATTTTTCTCAATTAAAATATATGTTCATATCAGGCCCGTATCCAGGAATGACGGGGGGGGGGGGTTGCCTTTCGGGGGTGGTTTTGCCTGCCGGTCGGACAAAAAAGTACAAACAAGACATAAATCAGAGGAAAAAGCATATAAAAATGAGTATTTTTGTTCAAACAATGTTTACAACGGGTACGTCAGCTATAGGTTTGATTCCTTTCCCCGCAGTTGATCTAGAGGATTGACAGCCTGACGAGGACCCTTGCCAAGAAGGGCCCAAATATCGCTGATGAAAAATCATAGCTGACGTATCCGTTGTAAACATTGTTTGAATAAATGTTTCAAAGTCAGCTTGGGCTCAAAGAATATTTATCTACGAAGTATTTTTGTATGTTTCGGGGGGGGGGGGGGTCAACCCCCTCCCCCCCCCCCCTGGATACGGCCTTGGTCATCTGACATGGCGGTGAGAACTTGACCTCAAATTAGCTTAAAGACGATCTCACAATACGCCGTTTCTGGTCAAAACCGACTTATACTCTCTATTTCCTGACGACTGTAGTTTTCTATCAAAATATCGCAGTGTGATGACAAAACTGCGAGTACAGTCGCTTCCTTCAGTTGTGTTCTCACTAAGCCCCTTGCATATCACTTGTCACTGATCTTGAACGGTTGGTGGTGTCGGGGTTCCTAAACTTCATCTATGATCAGTGAGAATCATCAGTAAATAACTAGGAATGACATTTTCACGATTTGTAGATCTGACCTTGTTAATCCTTTCTTTGGGTATCTTCATTTTTGTTTACTGCCTTGCTGGAAACTGGCTACTCTCGAGTCTTGAGGACAGGAATGTTTGATGTCTTAAATCTTGTCTGTACCTGATGGGTGACCAAAAACAGTAGAGTTGTGTGAAGTAAAAGATGGAGATTACATTGGAGTTTGGAACACCATGTTTGTATGCGGACTTTATGAACTGCCCGAAATATTTTTTTTCGATCTCGAAAACTGGCACCCAGGTCGAAGTCGACCTATTTGCTTCGCTTTACTGTAGGAGAGAAAAGTCGACCGTGTTTGGCATTGAGGTAAAATTTGGCCGATGAACGTGATATACAATGACAGTATAATAATGCACTGGAAAATAGTATGCCATTTGACAGGTGTAAACACTCTTCGTTGCTAATAATACAGAGATGGCACTTTACAGAAGGGACTTCTACCGTGACCAATAAACCAGAAACGGTTTTTCGATTTAATTTGAAAGTCTACAGGACTCCATTGTCGGAGCCACGTAGACATACCAGGACGCGCAAGGCGAGGTCACATGGTGAAAACCAAATAACAATTTTAATGGGCAAGACGCCCTTGAGATGGAAACATTTCATAAGTAGTGAACCTGTGTGTACGTGTGTAGTACCACGTGACCTCGCCCTGTGGGTCCTGGTATGTCTACGTGGCTCCGACAATGGAGTCCTAGACTTCTAAATTATTCGAAAAACTGTTTATTGGTCACGGTACAAGTCCCTTGTGTAAAGTGCCATCTATGTGTTATTATTAATTTCCGTGATACGGGGATGTGAATCTATATTCTATAGCCTGCTTCTACCAGACTATTGTAGTGGTTTGCGAACTCTGTTTACAAGCCCCACGGTAGAATGGCAAGAGCGCCTGCCTTGTAAGCAGGGGTCCTGGGTTCAAATCTCGGCTGAGGAGCATTTTTGTCTTTGAGTTCACTACTTATGAAACTCTTCGTTGCGAACTCTTTCCGCGGAGAGATTGTCCAAGGAATTCTCAAAAGCATTGGTAGAATCGCTCATTAAAACTTCAGACGGAAGGGCATTCCAACAGCCGGTGAATCTCTTGCAGAAAGACCATCTGCCAATGTCTTCTAAGAATGGCCAGCCTCTCAGATTGAAGTTATGTCCGCGCAGACCATTTGTGTTAAAGGAAGAAATAGAAAACCGCAATTTTTTGGTTTTTTTTTATCATCTAGTTATCCCTCTAAGATGACATGCGAGCAAGGCCGTATCCAGGAGGGGAGGGGGGGGGGGGGGTAGGGGGTTGAAACCCCCCTCCCCTCCCCCCGAAACATACAAAAATAGTCATTTTTATAGGCTTTTCCCTCTGATCTATGTCTTTTTTGTACTTTTTTGTCCAACCCGCAGGCAACCCCCCCCCCCCCCGAAATAAATTCCTGGATACGGGCCTGCATGCGAGGGATAAATATAAATTCGGATATTTCGCTCACTTCCGGCAAACCGTCCTAAAAAAACCCCGAAAATCACAGTTTTCTATTTCTTCGTAATGAATGGTCAGCTTGGCTTCAAACCTTATATTTGTGTTAAATCTATCGTAGTTTCCATGACAAATACTGTATGCGCCCCAGTGAGCTTAGCCTAAAGCTACTCGCACTCACACTCCGATAAGCTTTCTCATGCGATAATAGGTATGAACTGTGAGAACTTTCATAAGAGATAACGCACGGTTTCAACAGATAATGCGTAACAGATAACATTTACGGATGTTATCTATTGTGTTTCAAAAGTTATGCATAATAAGCGTTACCACCAGGAAGAAACGAAAAATCGCCAAAAAGTATCTGCTGAGTTTTCCGACATCACGAAGATAAGGAATAAAGTCGGTACACGCTTTCTTGGCTCTTGCTAACAAAACTTGTTACGCACGACATTTCATGCGAAAGCGAAAAGCACGCATAGATTCAGCCCATTTTAAACAGTCTAAATCTGCCCAGGCCTAACAGAAAAAATAAAATAACCAAGCAAACCCAGTTCAACCTGCAAGCAACGTGTCGTTGTTTACTTCACACTAGCGCATCTAGCGGCAAAAAAAGAACTAATCTGGAAGAAACTTTAGGAAGGGCGGTATGGGGAAACCTGCCATCAGACTGCGAAAATTGGACGTGTGGGCACAGAACTCATCAGGTGCCGACAGATAGTCAGAGCTGTCCAGGACGGACTGCAGTTTCAGCACGGATTTCTGAGACCATCCGAGTTCTCCTATATGTTAAAAGGAAAGATTTATAAACCATTCGTGTTCTCAAAGACGAGTATAAAACGTTCATAATCCAGTCAAGTACACAAATCCGCCAAAAACAGAAACAACAGAAGAGATCGAAATAAAATAACAAAACAAAAACATTTGAAATAATACTGGACACGGTTGAGGGTGAACCCTTCCAACATGCTACAGAGAACGCAAGATTCACTGAGGAGAACAGGGTTCGTCCGATCCAGAGAGCAATCATGTTCGACCGAGAAATTCAGATTTCAGTCAGCACTCGAGTGGAGCTTAGCCAGGGGTTCAATGGCTCCTGAGATTTAAAGTACCCATCGTACATTGAACCTACTTCCGCATTCGCTCCATCTATTCTTGAACTCAAGGTCCAAATTTCATACGGTACAATCTCCCCCCCCCCCCCGCTAACGACACGACACTGATTTTACACGCTCCTTGTTTCCCTACATTCGATGTGTATAATCCTTCCGACAATGATTGCGAGAAGCTCAGTCGTCCGAAAAATTGGTTATGGTAATTTTTCTGGGTCTTTGCTAGAAGTCAACGGGCCTGGAGAAAGGTTTAAAACAGACACGGCCGTAGGAAATTAGTTAAAAGAAGAGCCTAGTTTTAAAGAATTCTACTGATTTTCAATATTGGAACAGTAGATAGTGCGAGGGGTCCTGTCCTGTAAGAACTACAGGTGGCGTTCCACTGAACTTACTAATGTAACAGGTTGCAATAATAGCTACTATCTTCGCTCCTTGTAAGGCGTATTCTCACCGTTCCCCGAGGACTCTACTTGAGGAGTCCCCACGGACGGGGAATGCTTCTTTTATCATCACTATCATCAAAAAGGACTCCCTTTCAGATTCAGAGGGGAATGAATTTTTGCTAGTGTAGGTGCAATGTAAAATTAATTAGAAACAATCTGAATAAACAAAACCAAAAATAAAGTGGATCCACACTAATTTCGTCAACTGCATATTTTGTTATAGAAGAAAATTCATTTTGGAAGCATTACCCGTGTTCTCGTTTTCCGGACGCGGAGTGACTCCCTCTATTCTCGCCATTCCCTTCGATTTAGCGAGGAGTCCTCGGTGAACGGCGTTAATACGCCTATAGTCGTAATGAAACATGTTCAGTCCCTCCTAGGATTTCCGTTTCGTGGCGATTGCTTCTGATTATGATTTTTTTATGAATCCTCGGGAGCATCGTTTGTACATATCCTGCTAGATCTCAGCAAGTGTTAAAAGGCAGCACGTAAAGAACATACAGAAGGAAAACAGGTTTCATCCCGGTTACAATTACCGTTCCGCCCCTTACGTAGCAACTAGTAGTAAGAACAGAGAACTAAAAAGTGAATTCGTGTTTCTTTTCGGCTCCGCCATAGCGACATTTACGAGTTTAATTATCAGCCAGTCCTGAGCGAATAGTTATTCCGCTTAAAGAGGATTTGAACGGAAATTTCAAACCGACACGCAAATATCATCTTAAAGGGCCCGTCGCAGCTATATTACTCTGGAACTCGACGTCCATAACCATTCGAAACGTTTTAGAACTTCGTCTGTAGTGTTTATCCTTCCTAACGGCGCTTGGCTTATTCCTGAATTTTCCGTGTTTACCGCTTTTCCAGGTGGACGGTGGACCAGGCTACCACTTATCGCTTCGGAGGAGCTCATTGATCAGGAATACTGGTTATGCAAATTTGTCCCTGTTTCTCGCCAAGGGGAACGAGTGCAGCTAAAAACAGCCCCGGCGTGCTTGTTACCTTTTGGAACCGGCAGGGTTTCAAAGGAGGATGTTAGAATGTTGGAACATAGTGGCTACTGAGACTTTCCCTTAAAGTCTGGTTTGAATCTGTCCAAACATGTACACTGGCAAGACAGGGCACTGAAACTGTGACCGTCAGTAAGTCACTAAACTCTCGACAGGCTCTTGGAGCTCTGGCTTATTAATGGAAGGCATTATTTCTGTCCCTGCCTTAGGGGGCGCTTCTAGCGCCGACAGTTTCAAAATACGGGCACAGCAACAACGTTCTTTCCGGTCCAGTGCGCGGGACTTCCACAAAAACGGCCCGCGTGCACAAAACACTTGCAACTTCACAAACACTACGACGTGAGTGTTTTCCAAGAGAAACTACTTCTTCGCTGAATACTTTGTACTGAGATTCCGGAAGAAATCTAAAAGAGAAAACAAAGGTCAATAAAAAATCCAGGTCACAGCAGGTTCTCTGTCTGGTAAGGCTCATCTGCTACTATTGGCCGTCTAACCTCTGGTCATACATACACTGTCAGAAGTTTCATAACAGATTGCTGAAGTTTCATAACACTTTCAAGAATAACACCTTTTAACTTAGAAATAAACTGTTATGACCAATTAAGCCTAGATCTGCAACAACACTTTCAATAGGTAAAAATACTACACTGTCAGGAGTTACGTAACAACAACAGAAGGATGCGCGGTTTCAACAGATAACACTTTGGGGTGTTGTCTGTTATGTTTCTTTCGTTCCCTTTAGTATTTTTACCAATTGAAGTTGTTGTTGTAGATCCAGCATGAAATAGTGTAAACTTAATTGGTCATAATACATTATTTCTAAGAGAAAAGGTGTTATTCTTGAAAGTGTTATACGCTATCTGTTATGAAACTTCTGACAGTGTACTGCTTCAAACACATGTCGTTTTCTGCAGGGCCAAAAATGCTGCCCCGATCACGCCGAAGTTGAAATTTGCAATAGAGCTTGGCTTGAAGTCCAGATCCAAAATAACCTACAGCCTAGAGAGATTGCAGCTTACCCTCCGAAAACGGATTTCTACACATCGTCGTAAAACAGGCAAAAACAATCGTGACCTATCGGATGATTCTGAGACTAAATGATCGTTGTTTGGTACCCATTCTGAATCTTATGTTATCGGAAACGTTCTTGATTGGTTAGTCACGGCACTTGAGAAGAGTTTAATCGAAAATGGGATCCTGAAGTTTCAAACTTCAACAACAAATAAGTCTAATATATCCTATTCGTCGGTCTTGATATCTTCATGTCAAAACCTAGTTATCCCAATGTTAACTCACATCTGTTTTTGTTGGACATCATTCTACATACAAACGTGTAATGTAGAGATGCAAGCACTATGCACCTTGAATTACCCTACACGCGCAAATGCTGCGATTTTGCTTCTAAACGCCACAAAGGCCCATTCACAACGGGTTTTGGCTAATATTCGGTACCAGCCAGTTCCGGAAATCGCTCTGAGACCGAGAAATAGCTGGGTTTCTGCCGTTCGCAATTGACATTGGTGCCAGTTTCCGGTACCAGCTAGTCTCGGACCCAAGTTGAAATCAGCTCAACTTTCGACGGTTCTAGCCAATCAGGTTACTTAGGGGAATACTGATAAACATTCTGATTGGCCAATGCTGAACCCCGTCAGACCGAATAACAATGACTAAATTCACTTTTACTTCTCAAGACAGCCCGGTCTGGATGTGATTTTATCTACTGGGAGGGGGGGGGGGGGGTCGCAACTAGCCAATCAGAATACTCCTCGATATTCCCTAAAATACTGCGATTGGATAGTACCCTCAAAAGTTGAACCAATTTCAACTCAACTCCATTGCGAACGGCAGATGCCTGGCAAAGCTTCGGTCCCGGGGGCGATTTTCAGAACTAGCTGGTACCGAGTATTATTTAAAGCCCATTGTGAATGGGCCTTAAATTGTCAAGATTTGGCGGGAATTAGGCTTGAACTCACTCTGAAAAGTAGAAGAAGCCCGACAAGTCGATCAGCCTAGGGCTCTGTAATATGGATCAAGATTATACCAAGCGAATTGCCGTACAGGTCGCGCCCTCATCAACCCCTACCCTCAGCCAATTCTGAGGGCTTCCGTGTTTACTTCACACGGAAGGTCTCAACCCCATTCAAACCCAAACCCAACATCATGATTATCACCATTTATTACCATTCTTTCAGCCGCTCGGTTAACTATAAAAGGGCTTGTGACTTCAAAACCTCACTTGGGTCATAAACCAGACATTTATGAAGTTTGTTTATGGCTTCGAATCTGAAAGCAATAAGGAACGAGAGTGATAGATCAACGTCCATGTAACCTGAGCACGCGATGACTTGGTATTGTAATTAACTTGTTATTTTTGGCCATGTACTCTTTGACGTACACCGACCAGCTCACAAGCCTTAATTATGTAAAAGCTAACTTGTCAACAATCCTTGTCTGTGTCGACGAAGATTTGGAATACTCACTCACACCCACGCACTAATCGGGAAAGACAGCAAGTTGGAGAGTATAGTTGATAAATTGGCAGCAAGCACGGTAGGCACAGGGCCAGGCCCGTATCCAGGAATTTATTTCGGGGGGGGGGGGGGGGGGGTTGCCTGCTGGTCTGACAAAAAAGTACAAAAAACACATAGATGAGAGGGAAAAGCTTATAAATATGATTATTTTTGTATGTTTCGGGGGGGGGGGGGTCAACCCCCTACACCCCCCCCCTGGATACGGCCTTGCACAGGGCTGTTTAATGCCAAACGGTGAACAAGGGTCAGACAATAGCAAATAAACAGGGAACAGGCTCAGAAAAACTCTTCCCCTACACTGTCAGAAGTTTCATAACAGATTGCGCATAACACTTTCAAGAATAACATCTTTTTCACTTAGAAATAAAGTCTTATGACCAATTAAGTTTATACGATTTCCTGCCTAGATCTCCAACAAGACCTTCAATAGGTAAAAATACTACACTGTCAGAAGTTACATAAAACAAACAGGAGGATGCGCGGTTTCAACAGATAACACTTTGGGATGTTATATGTTATGTTTCTTTCGTTCAAGTTAGTATTTTTACCAATTGAAGGTGTAGTTGGAGATCTAGGCACGAAATAGTGTAAACTTAATTGGTCATAACACTTTATTTCTAAGTGAAAAGATGTTATTCTTGAAAGTGTTATACGCTATCTGTTACGAAACTTCTGACAGTGTACAACACCCAAAAAACAAACAGGGCTCCTGCCTTTTAATCAGAAAATGGCTCCTATGTTAAGGAAGAAGAAGAAAATCAGAACAGGGGTCTTGTCTTTCCTCGTTTTCACCGTGGCGTTTGTCTTGCGTTAAAACGGCGCAACACCTTCCAGATGTTTCTTCCGGATTCAACATTGTTTTCGTCAAGGTGCATCTGGAAGATGTTGCCAGACCACCCCCTTCTGGAAGTCTGGGGCGTAAGACACCCAGATTTCAGAATTATAAAGTGGTTAGGTAAAATTAATTGAAATTCTATCGCCAAAATACAAGTGGCTAACCCCCTTCTTCACCACTTGGATGCGGTTCGACGACGTCGGGATCCTTAATTTCTGTCCATGAGCACAACCTGTCGTCTTGGGAAAATTAACAATGTAATATTTGTGATTTTGTAAATCAGCATGTTGTAAGTTCATCCTCACGAAAATGTTTTCAGTACTCCTTTTATTTTTATTTATGTTTTTTTCTTCAAACTGGTTGCTCTGTAGGATAAGAACTTCTCATGCCTGAAATCGTGGCTGCTGATGAGGGTGTTACCTTATGCTGAAGGGTGGGCGACAAACCGTAGAACAGCAGCAACTATTTTAGCTACTGAGACCCTCGCTGACTTCGCATGGAAAGAAGAATACCCATTTAATTAAACGTCTTTAAACAAAGATTTAGTCAATGTGGTTGATACAACTTTTTTGATGATTCCATTGCCATAAACTTACTCTAGTCCCTGTAACTTCCAACCAGAAGAGACGTTACTAGCCAAAATGTTTGGGGGGGGGGGTGTCCCCCCTCCCCCCAGTCGTGACGCCCCTGCCAACCAGTAGTTCAAGTTACTGTGAAAACGACGCAGGTTATCACTGAAAACGTCGACGAAACCCCCACAAACAGTCGACGAAAGCAAAGTTGAAGGAAGACAATGTCCTGTTGAGTAGACAATGACATCCCAGTTACCTACGTCACCGCACATTACTAAAGCCACATCGGCAAGGATAGCCTGATCTGGGAGAGCCTGGTCTGGTGAGACTATGGTTGCGTTTTTGATCGCCTGTGTAAGTTCCCCTGTGAGTTCGCTCGCTGAAGCTTAATTTCTGTTTTACACTCAGTTCGCCTGACGCCTTCGCCGTTTCAAGACGCAGGTGAATAAAAACGGAAAATAAGCATCCCGGGAAATCATTCATAAAATGGCCTAAATAAGTCAGTAAAGGGTAGTTACATTTGACAGTGAAAAGGCAATTCTTGTAGTTGAAATATAAAAGCTGTTATCATCCATTTCCAAACACACTTTCCAGGACTTTCAATTTTGTTGGTTTATTTATTCATGACAGGCGAACTCGGACCGGGAACTGCATCTGCGACAAAGTTCGCCGTTTCACTCGCAGGTGTTGTAGAATCGAGAACACAGGTCTTCATTTTAGCAAAAACGACAATTAAACAAACTGCGAACTCGGAAGGTGATCGAAAACGAGAAATAAGAAGAACTGAAATCAGGAACGGCAATCAAAAACGCAACTGTGTCTGGAGAGCCTAGAAAGCCAAAACGGGAACTACTCTGTTCCCTCACCTCTTCAAGTAGAGTTGCGAAGCCCCTACCTCCCATTAACGAGACAAAAGAATTGCGGTGCTTATGCTACCCTATTCGGGGAGTTCAGAGTTTGACAATCAACCAATATCGAAGACGTAGATTGCAGCTGTGAAAAGATGTATAACTATTCCGTATCTAGGGGCTGTCCTTGAGGCAGGGGTTCTCGGGTTCTGCAGTGGTGTAGACGAGCGTCGCGGAAAGCGTAGAGTATTACATTCCAACTGGTGTTTATACCATGGCAGCGCAACAGTTCAAGGTCTTATAAAAGTCTTCCTCGTCAAAGCATCAAAACAGGCATTAGGCCAACTGCAGACGTGGGGTTGATGATAAGTTAAAAATGACAGCTCTGTTCAAAATGATCTGCCCGAAGTTAATGACCTGGCAACGAACACCATAAAGCAAGAACTAAATTCTCTTCTATCTTAATAACTTGAATCATATTTTGTATTTAGTATTTTGCTTTCACCGGTGTTTTCATTTGTTCTCTCTAGCCACATCTAATTAGCGTTCGGAGATATCGATATATCGGACCAAATATCGCTATCGAAACGTTAATGCAGACATCGAAAACGACATTTGTTTATCCATAATTATTGCAAATAATCCAACATAACCTACATTTATATATCCAAAACTGGAGCAATATGTTTTCCTTAATTCGGTTCTTATTTATTCGGAGTTTGAGATGATGTAAGATGCTATTTAACGGCAATTTTGTTCTTAAATTTTGGCGAAACGAGACGTATCCTATAGCGAAATATGGTAAAGAAAATCGATTATCGAATATTGAAACTGAAGATATCGATATATCGAAAAATCCATATATCTAATCTACCCATCGAGAGTCTTTTCACAATTAAGCCCCCGCTTCTCGCGTCGTTTCTGATTGGTTCCGTCGCAGGTGAGTCTGTACAAATAAACCAATGACAACGTTTATTCGCAATATTGGTCAAGATTGCGCGTAAAAGGTAGTGTGCTCTGTCTGCTTTACGAGAGTGGATGCATGGGAGCTGGTCTTATTCTGTTCCAAACTAAGCCCGCGGTGGGACCAGACAATCAGCTTTTCAGTAAGCCTTTCAAGGAGGTTAGCCACATCTGTCCAGGCTATGAAGGACCCCTCACACTATTTCCTCTTCAACTTACAGTATTTTGAAATATATGAATACTTTAAAACTAGGCTGTGCTTTCAACAAGTAACCCACGGTTTTGGCTGTTTTAAGCCATTTCCGAGACCCGTTGACTTATAGCGAAAACGGGGAAACAATTTACATAACCGGTTTTTCTAATTGAAAAAATTATCGCAGACAACAGTCAACAGCGTGATACACATCGAAGGTAGCAAAACAAGGCAAGTGAGAAAATCAGCGTGGTTCTATTGGAGGGGTTAGAATGTACCGTCATTGGGGTCTCCGGGTTTAGAAACAGAAGGAGTGATTATGGAAGTAGGTTGCGTTATTATTATAGGTAAGACATGTCCTTTAAGAAACCACCAATTACAGACGCAAGATAGTATTGTCTTTGTTTGACGAGCTTGAGCCCTAGTTTATAGCCAAATAATCTACTTGACTGACCGCTTTATCAGTTCACTACCCCGACGGACGGGTTTTCTCGTTTCCGCATCAAATGACACGCTACCCGCCAAAAAGGTTGCCACGTTTCAATAAACTCAAATGGAAACAGAGTCCTGCAGGAGGCATAATATGGATCTCGAACTCCGGAGTAGACCGGAAGAAATCGAAGAACCCCTCATGACAAAACAACCTGCGGCTTTTCGTCTCAGAAATAAATGGCTAATTATCCAACGGGTCGACACCTGCTTAATTCGGCAGTAAGCACGTCGCACGGGTTATTCCGTGAAGCCATACATACGACCATAATCGCTCAGGCGCCCATTTGGGCGCGAACGACACATTATCAGTCGGGGACGCTGAGTATATTAGAAACCCAGCTAGGGAGGAAAGCCGGGCCCTTCCTTTAGAATAAGCAATTAAGTCTTACACGCAAAAATCCAACCACCGGCAACGAATAACGAGACCTCGTCGCTGGCATAAATGTCTAACAACTTTTATCGAATAAGTATTAGACCTTCACAAAGAACCATTAATAATTAAGCATGCACACAAAGTCTCAACCCCTCCGGAGATTGATATGAAGTCATAAACCCTCCAGAGAGGTTGATACGAAGTAATATCAACCTCCTGAGAGGTTGAGACGTTGTGCGCATGTTTAATTAGTAATGGTTCTGTTCGAAAAAGTTAGAACAGTTAACACATAGCCTGCCTCGCCTTCAGCTCGGGTAGGTTATTTTCAATGGCCGTCTCGGTGCTATTTTTCGATATCAACTTCGATGTTGAAGTCAACCTTTAGTACCACGCCTAAAAACTCATCGTGTAAAGCTTACTCGCCTAGGATGCCAGAGAGTTCACGGACTGACACATATGGTGAGTCAAATATAGCGAGTCACCTATAGGTAAGTCGAAACGATTTTCGTGGATCGAGTGGTAAGTAAGTTGACGATAGCGCATATGTAGTAGAAGACAACAACGACGAGACTGTCCTAGCCTTACAAAGACATAGGCATAACGAACAAAGGTGGCGTGGTTCTCATTCGCAGGTCACTAGTCATTGGTATCAAAGAAGTACTGTTAACCTGAGTTGTTCATCTTCTTTTATCCAATAAGGCATTACTCCTTCATAGTTCCTAGTATCAGCAGCTGAAAATGTATGTAGGCTACCTTGTCGTGAAACGACTGATGTGCTGTTGTTTGTATTTGTTTTCGTTTCATTTGTTAGCACTTTAGGCTAGGGTTTTGTTATTCCGTGCTACACATCAGATTAGTTAATTAACAAAGTGTCACTGTCTATGGCGCCATCAATGAATGAATGAATGAATTTGAATGAACTTATTGCACGAAAAAACCCTTGGGGTCATCGGTCATGGCAACAAAACAAGAAGAAAATACAACAAACTACAAACTACAAAAATCGCCCTCTATGGGACAAATCAACGCGGAGGAATCTAGCCGCCTTACAGATATCCCCCATATTTGTACTTCCATTTTTTTCTAATGTCCTGTCTGACGGTTAGGCACTGCAGATTTCCAGGTATAGTCTGTTCTTGCGATCATTTCAGTGGAAAGCTGATGGCTCGAAGCGGACGCCACTCCAAGAGAGATAAACAGATGCCAGACATGTCTACAAATCTATCTACGATCGGGATCCCAGGGTACTTCTTGAATGACCCGTCGTAATTACGATACTAATTTATTCTGCTTCCGTCATCTTTCCACCCATTCTTAATCTTGGTAATCTGAATTTCTTAGGTTTATTCTAACCCCACTATTGACATTACACTGATTTCTACCCTTGCAAAGACTATGTCTTTACGCGACTTATAAGGATCCCCGTCGTTACTTTTTAGAAACATTATTGGTCGGAAGACCGCTTATGCAAATTTTGCCTCGTTTTTCCTCCGAGGCAATGGGTCTGAAGCAAGGCCGTATCCAGCGGAGTTAGGGGATTGACCCCCCCCCCCCGAAACATACGAAAAAAACTATTTTTATAGGCTTTTCCCTCTGATCTATGTGTTTTTTGTACTTTTTTGTCCGACCAGCAGGCTACCCCCCCCCCCCCCCCCCCCCCCCCCCGAAATAAATTCCTGGATACGGGCCTGGTCTGAAGTCTGAAGAGGGGCTAATAACAGCCGAAGCCTTGAGTAATTTGTTGTAAAAAACTCCGAGTTTAAAATAATAAAATTATCTTGAAGCATTTAAGAAGAAATACTTCTTAGTGCGAGGTATACTTTAAAGTACCCATTGAATTACTTACTGTTTCTTCCCAAGTTTCGAAATGGTTGAATATTGGAAAACCAAAAACATGGACAACTTTAGGATGGTGGTTTTTTCTGATGACTGAGCTTCTCGCAAGCAATCGTCATGACCATGATACACATCGAAAGTAGCAAAACACAGAAAGTGTAAAAATCAGCGTGGTTTCGATAGAAGGTTTACCATGGGGTATCGTTTGAAATTTGGGTATCCTAGTTGAAAAATGTATGGAGCGATTCTGGAAGTAGGTTGCATTTGTATTATACGTGCGACAGGTCCTATAAATGCAGATGAATCCTTTTGTAGTATCTACTACTACCACTGGCAAAAAATCAGAATTCTCTGACAGACGCTTATTACCGTAGCTGTGACGTTATTACCGCAATTGTGCATCAGCAAAAGAGTAAATACAGAGCGGCAAGTATTACCGCCAAACATTCAAGCAATTTTGCAACTGAAATGAAGAATAACTGCAACTACACACGTGATTTTTCTCTATAGTATGGACGGTGATGAAAGAAGAGGTAGAAAGAAGAGAAGAAGAAAGAAGAGAAAAGCAGTTAGGAATGGAGTCGGGTTTTTCACTGGGTTGAAAAACTTCAAAGAATTCAGTTCTGGCCCGTTTCTACAGCAGTAGCCTATCCTAGTTAAAGTCATATTTCGGAGAAGAAGAATATTTCAACTTTAATCTGCCAGGGGAGGTTTAAGTCATTAGTTGCGTTTTTGCTGATACCACGGTATCTGCTACCACGGTAACTGGATCTGCAATTAGTAATTTTTGCAGTGTCGTGGTATCTGATACACGGTGCTCTGCAAAGACGACCATTGCCGAAATTGCACTTTTCAAAGTCATCCCAAAAGAAAAACAGATATCCAGTTACATCACTAAGTGCTAAACTTCTTTCTCACCAATCTGACAAAGTTTGATGACAGTGAGATGACTTTTCAGATACCACCACCAGTTACCATGTCGGACCGTAGTATCTGAATATCTGATACCACGATAACTGGCCAGTACCACGATAACTGCAAAAACACATTTCGACCGTGGTATCAGATACCACGATAACTGCAAAAACGGCTTTAGACAGCGGTATCAGATACCATGGTATCTGCAAAAACGCAACTATTGGATCAAACTAAGGGCAAACTGCCTTCCAGCTCAGAGCAGGCATTTTGAGAGAGGCAGCATGGTTTCTGACGGGAGGTTGGCTTGCCCCCTTTGTAAGGAGGAAGAAGAATATTTGGTTAATTTTCTCCGCTTTAAACTAGGCTGTGCTTTCAAGAAATAACACAGGTTTTAACAGGGAAACAATTTACATAACCAGTTTTTCTGAGGGAAAAACTTCTCGCAGACAGCCGTCGACGGCGTGATACACACCGAAGGTAGCCAAACATGGCAAGTGACAAAATCAGCGGGGTTTTGTTAGAGGGGTTAGAATGTACCGTACGAAATTGCAGTCTCCGGGTTTAGAAATATATGGAGTAATTACGGAAGTAGGTTGCACTAGTATTATAGGTAAGACAGGTCCATTAAGGAAAATTGGTTCAGGTGGGGTTTATTTGTTGCTTCCTGGCATTCTGATTAGACTACTGTAACCCAACCATGATCACTCAAGAGGGAGTGTAGGCTACACTGATAACAGTTTGGAAAGAAGAAGTTTGTGTCTAAGTTATTTTTTGTCGATCTTTTATGGCCCTTGGGCTTTTAAATAAAATGATCTTTCTATCTATCTAAACTACGTGTATTCGTTACCTCTTGTTTACATATGCAAAGTTCCCACTTTGGCTTACAATACTCATGTTTCAGCAGAATACAGTCTTGGCGGTCAATCTAAACAGACGAGAGCAGCGGCGTTTCCATACACCTGTTATAAGTTATTTTTGCCGCATGTGTATTTATTGTTGGTTCCTTCTCTTTTTTGTACCACATTTACGACAATGTGTTACGTGATCACGACTCACGACCCAGCCCAACTTGCAAAAAAAGTATCGAGTGGGCGATTTCTGGTACTGCTCTGTAGCCTAGTAACGGAATAGTCTAGTAACTGTAATTAGTAACGGGATGTGGCAGCGGCTGTAGGTCGTTTCAAAACCTTGACTATTAACTATTCTTTCAGTCATTGGTGGCGCAGACTGACACAATCCGATGACATTGTCGCAAATGCATATTTTTAACATGACGTGAAGAGATATTTGACACTGCAAAACGGATACGCCAGCTACCTTTTATTGGAGCTATATTTCGGCCCTTCTTGGCAAGGGTCCTCTTCAGGCTCAAGCTAGAAAATGAACTTGTGGAAAAACAACCAAAGATTCTTGCTTAAGTAATTGATCATTTTCCGGCAAGAGCGGCATGAGCCCGGAGAGGACCCTTGCCAGGGTCGAATTACAACTCCAATAAAATGTATCTGATGAATCCGTGTTGAGGTGTCAAATATGATTCGTAGTCAGCTTGGACTGAAGGAAGAAAATAGCCGAGAAGGACCGAAAGAAAATCTCAGCTGATCGATGATCCCTTCAGCAGCACCAAAAAAAGGATAAAAAGGTCTCACTTACTCCATTGTATTAACGGGTGTTACGGCTCAACTTTGCCATCTAACGACGAAAGTTACCATAATCATTAATGTGGTAATCCAGGTGATATCGCACTTTGAGCTACTTGCTTTCACAGTGACCTCTGTTTCTGTTTTTTCAACTTTGACCTTTTTCGGCACTTTGGTTCTGTCGGAGGGTCGATGCGACGGAGGCCTTTCTTCGATTTTGACCTCATTTTCAACTTCGGGCACAAAGGCCGGAAACGTCGTCGTTTTCAGCGTTGTGGCAACACTGGTCGTTTCTGGCTCTTTTTTGTTCCTGAAACATAACTCTGACATATTCTCCCTTATGCCTTTGCATTCATAATCTTCCGAGCCGTCACATTTACACGTCCATAAATTTTCGGCTTTGTCTTGTTTCCGCAAAATACTTATCGAATTTTTGCACTTTAGTGTACACTTTCTGCCGTCGAACATGGCACGGCAATAATGGTTATAGTAATCCAGTGCCGTTTGGCACTGCGCATCAGCTAGGCATAAGTAGGTGGCAATGTTGCATGGCATAGCGGCAGTACTGCGAAGGGCAGCCTGCACGTGTGGTCGGCAGATGTCAATGCGCTCCTTCTGATTTTCACAGTAGGTGTCGTTGCACTTACACTGAAAAAGAAGAAAGATAGCTTTAAAGCACTTATAGTACTGGCCAATAACTGATGCTCTTCGCGCGACAAAAGCTGTAGGGCTGCAGACGTCGCGTCATCATTTGATTCAACTGTTACCCTAGGTTCACACAGAGCAAATCGCGGCGATGAACGAGATTTTTCAATCGCAGCGACAGTAGATTTTTATCGCCTAGATGTTCACACTGACTTTTCGTCGGCAACAGAACTAAACGCAAAAAATAATTAAATAATTAAAAATGACCCTTAAAATAATTAAAATAATAAAAACAATTAATTTGTCTGAAAGTGAATCATCAAAAGGGTCATCCACGTTGCTGTTGCGTGGATAAAATCGTACTGTCGCCCGATAAAGTTGAATTTTCCCACATTCAAAATCGCCTGACGAAGCAACAGAAATCGCCTTTGTGTGGACGTCTGTGTCAACCTAGGGTTGCCCTTGATTTACACTACTGCGTTGTATGCAAAAGATTTTTCCTTTGGTTTTCCGACGTAGGACAGAATCGCATGGGCCTTCCCACCACCACGCAGACGCAAAGGGAAAACGAAAAGTCGTCGATTCTGTGAAAGGACAAAGGCACCTGGGGAAATGATCTCTGAAGATGTAGGGATATTACCCGTCTGAATACCCCCCCCCCCCCAGTATTAGGAAAATTTCAATCAAACTCTGTATGTCATCTAGTTCAGAACAGTATAATACAAGTTTATTCAGAAGCTATTTTGCGTCCAGCCTTGCTAGGATTGCAATGCTTTGTTTCAGAACAAGGTAGAGCAACTTTTAGTCTGGAAAGTTAACTAATCTTTATTTTTTCTTTTCTTTCCCCAAAAATCGCATGCGTTTTTTCGGATCAGTTGAAATTTTCCAACGCATTCGACACTGCGACAAAACGTACAGTTTTGCGTTGCTTGTCACGACTAGCGTCGTATGTCGCATGTCGCACAATTATACCTCCTGGAGCTCTGGCTCCATTCGAGTTCATTTGAGATAGACGTGGCAACCTTTTCGCCGAAGTTTGAAATTCAACATTTTCCGGGAGATTTCAGCTTTCCACGTATGCGATCTATCCAACGGTAAAGTGGGAAGTAAAGTAACTTCAGGAATCAGATTCCCAAAGCTTTCGCGAGGTGCTCAATTTTTAGCGATTCCGGAGTCTTGTTAACACCCTCCTTATCTGCACCCACTCAATCACGAAAAAATATCGCTGATTTAAATACAGGGACATTTTGTTAATGTCCATTTTTTCATGTATTTGCCATGTCAATCATTCCTTGGCGCAAACAAGCTCTCTTCTTATCTTATCACCGTTGTCCTGAACTGAGCCACTCCTTTTCCCAAATTGTTAGACATAGAACAGTGATTTAATAGCTACAATCCGAGTTGACCGCAATATTTCCAGCTGTGTCAGAACCATCCTTCTAAATTAAAGGACGTCCGATCACATTTACAGGACTGAAATTGCTTCCGACCCCCGTAGCTCTTTTATATCCTTCAAGAAAGATAATAAGCATAAATACATTCGATGCGAGAAATCGCAAGAGTTGCATTGTTGTCGCAGTGCGGCTAATTCTTTATCTTTGTATATCTGCCGCCGTACGCACAAATAACTGCCAGAACAATACCACGATACAACAGGAGGATAAGACCCATGTAGATCACTGTCATGGAATTCCTGCGTGCTTGAAACCATGTAAACAGTTTGGTACCGCGTCGTTCTTCTTAAAGCGGTCCACAAAAAAAGGTCTTTCTACCACACCAACTATCACAAAATATTCGGTCTGGACTAAATCTCAGCCGATAATCCGGGAAAGCCGTTATGGCACATAGGGAGCCAAGAATCATAATACAAATTTCTGTTTATTACAAATAAAAATAAATTAAAAAACCAAAAAGAAAAGAAGTTGTTCTGCGTGTTTTTTTTTCTCGAGCCAAAATAGAAACCCGGCAATCAAGTTCAAATCCAAATAAACTGGTGGCTTCCGATCAGCAAGAGAAGGTAAACAGAATGTTTGGATTAGGTCTTTAAAATTTAACCGAAAAGGGATGAGATAGGATAGTCCAGCTACCCATCACGGGAATCCAGAGTGGTGCACCCATAGTTTGTTCTTTTCAGAACTAGCGTGTTTTACTCTGCGTCATCTCTTCTTGATCACGGCACTTGTAGTTCCATAGGCCGACTGTTA
The DNA here is from genome assembly GCA_023053575.1 of Branchinecta lynchi. Classification (NCBI taxonomy): domain Eukaryota; kingdom Metazoa; phylum Arthropoda; class Branchiopoda; order Anostraca; family Branchinectidae; genus Branchinecta; species Branchinecta lynchi. The sequence goes on along the minus strand of JAKZAP010000020.1, from coordinate 13,821,592 downwards.
CAAACTAGTAGATCGAAATCTAGTATTAGACATGAAGGAATGAATGAATACTTTAATGGTCAATTGGCCCTGACACGTCTCACAATTCGGTTCCGCCTATTCTTTGTTTGAGTTTGTACCCTACCACTAAAGTTGTCAACCCCTCAAAGACTTAACTCCATGTTACAGTGATAGACCAAGAAGACTACTTTTCTTACCCTGAGATTTGTAGAGATACAAAAAATGTGCACCAATTTTCGCAAGTTTCTAGCCCCTCATGAACACCTTCTAGCAACCGATTCTTACTGACAAGTCCATCTCCCCGTGATAGACATGGTACCAAACTGTTCTCACGATCCAATAATTACACAGGAAAGAAATAATAGGATTAATAGGTACACCAACTACCAACGTTGCTAACCCCTCATCGCCGAAGATGATTATGGTCTAACAGCCGATTGTAGCACGTCCATTATGAAAACACCACACTTTACATCACTCAAGACGTCCCTCTATCGAATGGGTTAATATCCGTTTGTGTTCCACTTTCCGTGAAAATGTGATTGTTTGGTGGTTTGTGAATTTGATGCATTACTCTTCGCCCTTTTAACTTTATTTGTATTTATTTTTAGCGGCGATGGGCAGCAGTGTGTTTGTTTGAATGTCGTGTTGGTTGTTCTGTTGTCAGGGCGTTCTAGAAAGGACTGTAAGTCAAGCTTTTTTCTTTCTTTCCTTTTTTTTCAAATAATTTGTTTCGGTTAATGTTGTAAGTCTATTACAGGCTAGGTTTTGGGCACGTAGTGTTGATTGTTTTTTGGGGGCTGGAATAAACCCGATCATAATTCCTCGAGTTATTATTTATTAAAATAACAAGGTGGTTGCAGATTCGTTTAAGTACCTCATTGGAAATTCTCCAAGATAAAACATAGAATGGGTAACTAAAGTCAAACCAGCTATTTCCCGTCGTAACCCTCATCTGAAATGTGATCCACCCCTAGCTCTTGCTACAACCGAGAGGGTGGAAGCCAAAACATTTCCCACGATTTGTTCTACCCTTAGAAATGGCTAACTAAATTAAACTTCCCCAATTAACTAAAAAAGAAGCTCCAGGCAGAAGATGAAAGCCGGAAAGGCCTTATTCGTCTGGCGCTCCTTCGTTCCTTTTTCTAGTTTGTATCTATTTATTTATTGCTACTCCAGAATAAAAGTATTGAGAGAAGCAAGGTGATAGTAGTGTGATGCACATGAGGCATTACCGATATTAAATTATCAGGGTTAAAGGAGTTGACTCAGGACGATTGATGCAATTATCCGCGTTTTTGTTCATACCGTACAAGGTGTCTTTGAACAGTAAAGATTGGTTGACGGACTTATTGTTCCAATTCCAGCCACGGAGAGTTGCCGCATTCCAGTTCAAATTCTCCGGAAGGAACACGACTAAAGGTTTCGATGGGATCCCAACATTGTCTTATCTGCGTTAGCCAACCCATGCTGCTACGCCCGGTTCAATATGATTCGACTTGAATCCGCCCCCGCCTACCCGCTGGAGCGTATGCTAATGAAACTAATCAGATTCGAAACGGATCATTTGGGAGAAAATCCCTCGAAAACAACTTTGGAGGAAAAACAAAATATTCCCGGTGAAAAATAAAACATTCTTGGAGGAAATTGGATTATTTGGGAGGACGGCGGGTCTGTGCATCTTTGAAGACAGGCGAGTTTGATGTGTGTTTTTTCCCGAAACGAAGGTATAACGCGTGAATCCAGATTTTTTGCGTTTTTAAGGAAATAAGGTAATATATTCTTAGTTTGCAGATTCTTGGTTTTAAGTCTTGTCAGTATCTTTTCAGAGCCTCGTTTTTGTTGCATTAGCGCTGCCGCATCCCTGCTGCAACACTTCTTTGCTTTTGCATAATATGCGTTTTTGGATTCGCTTTCTTCTTAGTTGAAGCGGCAGCGCTGCAGCATCTTGCAGGGAAGCACGGACTTGGGAGCAAGTCCGTGATTCTCGAGAAGCGGTGCCGTCTTCCTCGGAAGCGCTGCAGTGCAAAAACGGATGTAGAAAGAATCAGTCCAGAATCGGCCGAGAAGCGGACCTGCAGCATGCAACAAAAACGAGGCTCAGATCAGATCACCCCCATTAAAGGACCCGTCGTGTCTATAATGCCAATGCAACCTACTTTCATGATTGCATTCATTAATTCTTAAACCCCGAGTCCCAAACCGGATATGCTGCATTCTAAGCCCACCAACGATTCTTCACTAATCTATCCAGTTGCCACGATTCACTATTACCATGCGCATTATGTTCCCGCCGCGTGTTCGCGTGCTATTGATGCGTAAAACCGGTTATCTGAATTTTGTCAAGTTCTTGCGAGAAGTCACTGGGCCTGGGAAAAGGCATAAAACCAAAGCCGTGGATAATTTCTTAAAGGAAAACCTAGTTTTACAGTATTCAAATAGTTTTGAATACTGGAACACAAACAAGTGCGAGGCGTGCTTTAACTTTTCAGGCAGTATTTTACTTTACAGGGGCCCAAAGCCAATAGCTTTCTCAGTGCATGTTCCGACTCATTAAGCGCACACTAGGTGGTGACCACTTGCCTCGCTCGTACCAATACTAGATAGACATTTTTATGGCACTTGCCCTTCGGCCAAGTGCCATATAGCGATCGCAATTTCTGTCCGTCCGTCGGTCTGTCGGTCTGTCGGTCTGTCGGTCTGTCCAGGTTTTGCTAGTTCGGGCACTTCCAGATAAGCTAGGACGATAAAACTTGGCAAGCGTATCAGGGACCCCAAATGATTAAGTTGGAAATAGTCACTTCCCCGATCCGAGCACCGTGGGGGGAGTGGAGGGAGGGGGAATCCGGAATCTTGAGGTATTTTTAACTTTTGAACAGGTGATCGGATCTCGATGGAACTTGATATTTGGAAAGACCTCATGCCTCAGACGACGTACTTAAAATCCGGACCGGATCCGGTGACTTTTGGGGGGAGCTGGAGGGGGCAACCGGAAATCTTGGAAAACGCTATGATTGGAGGGATCGAGATGAAACTTGGTGGGAAGACACCTAGCAAACACTAGATACATCATTGACATAACCGAGCCGATTCGGGTACTGTGGGGGGGGGGGAGTGGAGGGAGGGGGAATCCGGAATCTTGAGGTATTTATAACTTTTGAACGGGTGATCGGATCTCGATGAAACTTGATATTTGGGACGACCTCATGCCTCAGACGACCCACTTAAAATCCGGACCGGATCCGGTGACTTTTGGGGGGAGCTGGAGGGGGCAACCGGAAATCTTGGGAAACGCTATGAGTGGAAGGATCAAGATGAAACTTGGTGGGAAGACACCTAGCAAACACTAGATACATCACTGACATAACCGAGCCGATTCGGGCACTGTGGGGGGGAGTGGAGGGAGGGGGAATCCGGAACCTTAAGGTATTTATAACTTTTGAACGGGTGATCGGATCTCGATGGAACTTGATATTTGGAAAGACCTCATGCCTCAGACGACGTACTTAAAATCCGGACCGGATCCGGTGACTTTTGGGGGGAGCTGGAGGGGGCAACCGGAAATCTTGGGAAACGCTATGAGTGGAGGGATCGAGATGAAACTTGGTGGGAAGACACCTAGCAAACACTAGATACATCATTGACATAACCGAGCCGATTCGGGTACTGTGGGGGGGAGTGGAGGGAGGGGGAATCCGGAATCTTGAGGTATTTATAACTTTTGAACGGGTGATCGGATCTCGATGGAACTTGATATTTGGAAAGACCTCATGCCTCAGACGACCCACTTAAAATCCGGACCGGATCCGGTGACTTTTGGGGGGAGCTGGAGGGGGCAACCGGAAATCTTGGGAAACGCTATGAGTGGAGGGGTCGAGATGAAACTTGGTGGGAAGACACCTAGTAAACACTAGATACATCATTGACATGACCGAGCCGATTCGGGCACTGTCGGGGGAGTGGAGGGAGGGGAATCCGGAATCTTGAGGTATTTATAACTTTTGAACGGGTGACCGGATCTCGATGAAACTTGATATTTGGAACGACCTCATGCCTCAGACGACCCACTTAAAATCCGGACCGGATCCGGTGACTTTTGGGGGGAGCTGGAGGGGGCAACCGGAAATCTTGGGAAACGCTGTGAGTGGAGGGATCGAGATGAAACTTGGTGTGAAGATACATCATTGACATAACCGAGCCAATTCGGGCACTGTGGGGGGAGTGGAGGGAGGGGGAATCCAGAATCTTGAGATATTTATAACTTTTGAACGGGTGATCGGATCTCGATGGAACTTGATATTTGGAAAGGCCTCATGCCTCAGACGACCCACTTAAAATCCGGACCGGATCCGGTGACTTTTGGGGGAGCTGGGGGGGTTAACCGGAAATCTTGGGAAACGCTATGAGTGGAGGGATCGAGATGAAACTTGGTGGGAAGACACCTAGCAAACACTAGATACATCATTGACATGACCGAGCCGATTCGGGCACTGTTGGGGGAGTGGAGGGAGGGGGAATCCGGAATCTTGAGGTATTTATAACTTTTGAACGGGTGACCGGATCTCGATGAAACTTGATATTTGGAAAGTCCTCATGCCTCAGACGACCCACTTAAATTCCGGACCGGATCCGGTGACTTTTGGGGGGAGCTGGAGGGGAGAACCGGAAATATTGGAAAACACTATGAGTGGAGGGATCGAGATGAAACTTGGTGGGAAGACACCTAGCAAACACTAGATATATCATTGACATAACCGAGCCGAGCCTACTCGTAACAAGTGCCATATGAGCTCGTAGCTCTTGTTCTTTATTCCACCTGACTTGTTTTGCATGACCAGGGTTTCGCTTTTTTTGCGACGCATGGACTCAGCTGGACGCGACATATTTTGATCCATCTTCTTATTTATATGCCAATGACCGAACGCAACAGCAAGAAACAAATTGGCGGCTAATATTCGGACTCCTCTTCTCCCGTCTGCGCAGATATAGGCTATTCCTAGCTTCCAAAACTCTGAATATTTGTAGTTTGGTAAAACAACAGAGGCGCCCTGTCGCCCATTTTTGCTTTTCGTTTCGCATGTAGCAATAAAACATGCGATACCTTGCAAGCTTTTAATAGTGTGAACAGGGTTGCCAAGTGTGACACTTTTGATGCTTTGTGACACTTTTTTCCTCTGGGTGACACCGTGACACCTTGTCTCTGAAAGTGACACCTTTTCTGACAAGTGACACTTTTGAGCTAAAAAAAAAAGCACCTTTTCTATTTACTATTGCGGACTACCGGCCCAAATTTTTTTTATTTGGTTTACAGATAGTGTCGCCATCTATGTAACTCGTAAAAAGTAGCAGTGTTAACTCTACAACTATAACAGTACCATACCAAAACTTACAACTATACAAACTATAACTTGCAATGTGCTTAAGGTACTTTATTTTTCTTTCCATTTTTATCTTGTACAAGCTGAAATTTATGTACAGCAAGCGCGTTGCGGGTGTCAAAAAGCACCTTTTGCCAGGGATTGTGACACTTTCATGACTAGAGCTCATGGCAACCCTGAGTGTGAACACACGATCAGGATCGGGAGCTCCCGGTCTGGAATTCCTGCCCGGATTTTCGGCACCATCATCACTTCCATATAGAAAAGTTGAAATTTTTTCAACTTGATGATGAAACTGCAGGAAATCCGGCCAGGAAAACCTAACCGTGTGTTCGCACTGTAAGTCTGAAGAAGCCTAGTCGCGTCTACGAGCTCATGGGCGGTTTGAAGGGCTTGGGCGTGGGAAGTGACTACCTCAAAATATACAACAGATTTCCATCAAAGCTCAAGAGTCATACCAGTTGGAAACAATCACAGCATCGCATGCTCGAAACTGTGCGAAATTTCAGAAACTTAGGTTGAACGTCATTTGTAATAACATAAAATCGCTAACGCAATAGCCCGCCCCACAGCAGTTACTAATGACTGTATCAGTCAGAATGAAAATGAGCGCCACAGGCGAATTTTCTTAAGTAGGCTATGACTTCTTTCGGGCAAAACATTACTTCCGCCAATAAAGTCTAGATTTTAAGGTGAGCCACGCCCCGAAATTCCAAGTTAAAAACACGAATGGAATGACGCGATCTTCCAGTAAATAGAGCCTACTACAAAATGCGCCGCCGGCAAAGATTTCTGTGAAATCCTGTATGATCAGAATACGTCTTTTCGGATCCGAAACGAAATCAAGGGCCACTTCGCATGGATCTGCCCGTCTGTCTTTGTTCATGACGAATCCATAAAATGTGAGACTTTGAGCTGGAAGTTGGTAATGTGCTTCAGTTGGACCCTTTCCGAAAAAGAAGTAGTGATCATCCAGAAAAAAATCATGAAACAGAGCAGACTTGTTCTGAGTTTCCAGTTAAAAAATAAATACCGTCGCTCATTGCTCACGAAGCCGATTTATTTTTAAAGTAACTAACTAACTACAAACTAACAAATTCTTAAATTCGTACGCCACAAGCAAATCGGCCTGATTTTTAAATGAAGTAAGAGATATTGGTACATAACTGATCGTGTTAAAATTGTCAATCTGGCAAGCGCGAAACATGCGGCTGAGAATCCTATTCCTGAAGTCTCAAGCACTCGAGAACCCAGAACGGCCTAGGTCCGAGATGGATGTCAACTCAGTTTCTTGGTAACCCTGAACTAGCCTTACTGACTATTCCGGGCGCACTGCCAGACCCCACTGAGCTTTCCTTGTTTGAGCGCCCGTTTAGTTGCACTTTTGTGTTCGGGCGTGTTTTGGGGGGGTTGGGCGCTCTGCGAGCGCCCAGATTAGCTTTTTTCTTTCTTCGAGGGGGGTGGGGGGGGGGGGCAGACCCCCCAAATAGTGACGCCCCTGACGAGAATGAATCGAAATACCACTGATGTAGAATGAATGAATGTCACAACTGTCACAAGTACGACGTCTCCTTAAACTAAGTAGTAACAAACGGCGGATACTCTTTGTCCCGATGTTTACAAGGTCTCGTAGGATTCAGGTCATTATGGAAGCCTCTTGCCCCTCGGAAAAGCTACTAATTAAGTCATCGTCCCGCGACATAAAACGCGAAGACAAGATTAACACCTGGACGCACAAGGTTATTTCTGGTGCATCAGGTGCGAACAGTCCTTTTGTGAAGATGACAACTTAATCTGTTTTCTGGAACAAAGCCAGTTTAATTAAGATACATAATGAGTTTCTTCCCAGTGGTATGAAAGATGACGGAGGACTTTGCATCGCCATATGGCGGCAAGCGGTTAAAAGAGGGAGGCGGGTTTTTCGACATATTCATCTTAGACGATACTTATTTTCGTTAGTTGGATCTTCCACTCCTTAAACGACCGAAGTGTCCGAAGTATTTCTTTTTTGACGGTTTTATTGCAGGTTTATCTCTTCTTCTTATTCCCTGGGGTTTAAGAGAGAAGACTAATTTTATATTTATATAGTTAAGAATAAGAGAACAACGAATATGAAACAGAAAAATTGAGTCACAAATACCCTTTTTTCGATTCCGGTCGAACTATTTGCTCGTATAAAAAGAAAAGTTGAGATCTGGAACACCAAGTCTCCTTACTCCTAAATTAACGTCTCATCGGCTTGACAAAAATAGTTGTTCACCCTTACTTTGAATCCTCTTTCCCCATCCGCCCCTAAATACAGGGCTACGGGGCCCATCTACAAACTTAAACCTGTACTTTAACAAGAAGGATCCTTACACCACGTTTGATCAACGTACCTCATCCCCTACGAAAGTTATTATGCTGACAGACGGACAGATGGACAGACGAACGGACAAACACCAGCATCACTATTCTTTTGGGAACCCAAAGTGGAGTGATGACTTGTGGTTAGACAACACTTCTTTACACTAGTTTGTATATTTAGTGGTTATTGTGTGTTTGGAAAATTAAATAAATAAACAAATACAATACATAACGCAATTAGGCTTGCGAAATCCCGTTTCCACGAAGTCGCGCGCAAGTGGAGTCACGACAACATAGTTGTTGAACCGTCGAACAGCCTTGCCGAAAATGCAATTATCGATGGACATCCCCATGTGCACAATGAACCATGATCAATATCATTATCTTTCTGATGTGTGGAGGCGAAAGCCTTTTTATGATGAAATCCATTTAAGCTGAAAAATAATTTATTGGGGAATCCTCCATCATTTTTTTTAAGGGGTGTAGGAGTATTTGAAGTGTTGAGTATTACCTTGTTGGAATGGAAATTTGGGGAAAGTGTTTGGGTGAAGAAAGTTGCCTGATTTAAGCTGTTTCGCGTTACTGGATACATACTAGTAATAAGCTTGTACTGAAATATTCCTCTTTGCTCAGTTGATGTTTCTACTTTTAGAGGAAGTGATAATTTTTTGTGTTTTGTATCATATTCTTGAGCCTGAAGAAGGGCCAAAATATCGCTGGAACCAATTCAGCAGCTCACCCATTTAGCAACATCAAATATGAATCCAAATCACTACCGAGGGGCGACCCACTCCCCGGCACACTGTACACCTTTTCCTGGCACCGGTCGGCACCAGCCGAAACCAGGGATGACACCGGTGCCATCCATAAATTACAAGATTCATCTATCGAATACTTCTAAACATAACAATTTAAATGTTATAACACGTGGCAACCGGAACTGGTTGGTGTCAGCCGGAGCCGGCACCGGGGCATTGTGCACTTGCTGCACACTAACATCGAGAGTGGACAACCCCTCGCGGTCTACACAAGTGCCCCTCCTCGAATATGACGGTAACACACTCACCCTCATTAAAGTCTGCCCCTCCTCGGTTGACATCAGGCCTATCAGCGAATGCTGGCAGGTTTTCGAGCAGCCCCCTGCCCCCCTCCCTGTCATTACATCTGCACAGTGAACCAAATAATTCTGCATCGCCATTCCACAGCCACTTCTGAACAGACACTTTGAACGCGCATCTTGACACATTTCTCGGTCTGACTCCGCTGCCACCAAATATGTCTTTGTGCAGGCAAGCACTGTCACCATTAAAGACAGAAGGTTGATCATTTTCATACCTAAAAGAAGAAGCTCAAGTCATCCATAGACCTGACTGAAAATAATTTCAATATTCCCTAAGTCCGAAGTCGGAAACCACGTATCAGGTCAAATTTGCGATTTCCACTTTTTGACGCAGTTCTACTCGCCGAAAAATTCTGCGTCGAACGGTGCGGTGCGATTGCCTCCGACTCATAGTTTGGGAGATACAACCAAGATGGAAACCACGTATCTCGGATTAACATAGGGGGCTGTACTATCTGTACTACTAACGAGAAAAAGTTATTATGTTTTTTTCATCTCCTGAAAAGTTTTGAAAAAGGGAGATAGATACGTGGTTTACGCTTGACACCGACGATTTGACAGTGCAAAACGGATAGGCCAGCTGATCCTTTTTTCAAGCTGGAAAATGAAGAGATTCGTTTTGCTGCTTGAGCGGCTTGAGAATGAAGAGGACCCTTGCCAAGAAGGGCCGAACTATAGCTCTAATACGAAGCTGACGCATCCGTTTTGCACTGTCAGCTTGGGCTGAAGGAATATTTAGCTAACACTGGGAGCAGGACGTGACGAAGAACAAGACCCAAGGTATCGATGGGATCCCACAGATTTAATATTTGATCCAGACAGTTAGTTCTTGCAGATATTCAGTCTTCGACGGACTTCTTAAACATTTTTACTATTAAACTTTTGTAACAGTTTAAGGCCAATGGTAATCATCCGAGAATACCAAGTTCAGATATGGATTCAGCATGTGTATTCCCCTATAGCCTACGTCGTATCTACTTTGACGAAATTGATCGAAACTTCATTCGTTACTTCTGCCAAATTTCCGCTTTTGGCCAGATTCCGGACAAACTACTTGCTGGCAAAAACTAAAGCTCAAAAACAAATTCAGCATGTCTCCTTACCCCTACATGGAACCTCCAACCCACTTCAGATAAAACTTTTACTTTTAATAAATTTTCCGGTTTCAGCCAGACTCAGAGAAATCTATACGTCCGATGAGAAGATGATTGTCATATACGTATTCAGCATTTACATGTCTTCTTACCCGCAAATCGAACATCTTAAGGTGTGGATGTGGAAAAGGTGTGGACGAGGGCTGGCGAAATGCTGAATGTCGGCTGCACTGGGATGCCAGTGAGCCGATGTGACAACACCATCTACCAACCAAGGAATGTCGGCTACAGTGGAGTGCCAGTGAGCCGATGTAACAACAACGATCTAACAACCAAGCCACCAACCAGTAAGAGACTCTACAGGAGGATCAAACCACCTGATCTCGCTGGAAGTGCGACTAAGGTAATTTAAGGTAATACAAATACAAAATTTTACTCTAAAAATTTTCCGGTTTTGGTTGGATCCCGGCCAAACTAATTGTCCGGCGAGAAAATAATTTTCATATTCGGACTCGTCTCATCTCCTAGCCTCTAAATCGAACCTCTAATTAACCTCAGATTAAACTTTTACTTTTCACAAATTCTAAATCGAACCTCTAATTAACCTCAGATTAAACTTTTACTTTTCACAAATTTTTCGGTTTTTGCCGAATTCTGGGTGAACTACTCCTAGGCAGAGAAAATAATTTTCATATTCGTACTCAGCACATCTTTTTACCTTCAAATCGGACTTGTAATCAACTTCAGATTAAACTTTTACTTTTCACAAATTTTTCGGTTTTCGTCGAATTCCAGGTGAACTACTTGTTTGGCGAGAAAATAATTTTCATATTCGGATTCAGCATGTCTCCTTACCCCCAAATCGACTCTTTTATTAGCTTCTAAAAGACATTGTTTGTTTCCCTTAATTTCAAACCTCTCCCCCACCCCTAAATATTGGGCTAGATAACCAATCTTTGAACTTGTCCCACAGAGTCCTCATGCCAAGTTTGATAAAATATCTCAACCCCTTCGAGTGTTATCGTGCTAACAAACGGACAGACGGACAACTTTTTAAGAAGTCATAGGTATCCGTCCACTTACGTTTTGGGATCCCAAAATAGAAACCGATTCTATCTTCTCGGCTGCTTCGGTTGCTTTAGCAAGTCAACAAACGATGAGGACGAAAATCCTTAGATAAGATAAGATAAGATAAGATTTATTTCCGGAAAAGCAGAAAGGGCCATGGAAACAAGAAAACAACACAAAAACGAAACCATAGCCTCAACCACTATTTACAAAAAACTTTCCCTGTGAATCATGGCTACCTTTAGGAATCTTCCCAAATTTCTTATATCTCTAAAACTTCTACTTTTCAAAATTTGTTTAAACCTTTCCTCCCCCCAAATCATTTCCCCAAATATTTCCTTCCTCAGGTCTTTTAACTCCTGACACTCACACATTAAATGGAATATACATTCATTAATTTTACCACACATCGGACAGAAGTAAGGACCACTGAGCACTCTAACCTTACCCAAATATTTCCTTCTTAGTCCTACCGGTAAACAATCTGCCCTCAGGCTAATTATAAGTTGAATTTGTTCTAAAGGAATTCCCGCCTTGAAATAAACTTCTTCCCCCCATGTCTCCTTGGCTACAGCATAAAACCTCAGGGAATCCGAAGCAGCCAGCCTACACTGCCAATCTTGCACCTCCTGTTCTCTTAGCCTACTCTCCACTTTTTTCGCAATACTTCCTATGTTGCTTATTATTGGTGTAATATGCAGCTTATTACACCGCTTTCAACAATGCTTAACCCTAAGAGAAGGTCGGCACTTCGTCAAGTCGTCTCCCAACTACAACAATCGCTAGGTACTACCGCAATCTGATGACAATGCGAACCGTTCTCACTAAAATATCGACAGTTAATTTGACGCTCCGACTGCAGTCAAAGAAACAGTGCTTCTGTCACAGCTGGACAGGTCCCACGAGATAGGAATCTCTGCATGCGACCAATCATTCTCCACTTGTCTTTTACAACCGTTATCTGATAGGACCTTGACAAAAAGGTCGAAAGGTTTTCCCATCAGAAGAAGTAAAACTGCCACAACATTTTCCTTGGTGCTACCAGACCTTCGATTTATTGCTGAGTCCCAACTTAAAGTGCTGACTTTTCCTTGGAGCTACCAGACCTTGTCTTTTTTGCCGAGACCCATCTGAAAGTGCTGACAAGACGGGCAGGTCTTTCCGACCGGGCTGTTCTTTCTCATGAAGTTTCAGTAATCTCAACTTTTCAGTGTCGATATCGAGATGGTGTGTGTGAAAGGGTACTGTTAAAAGTTAATTCGTTCAAAGAAGCATACTTCTTCTATTTGAGTAAGTCCCTGTAAGCCTGGATAGGGCCGCGGCTGTCAGTTTACGGTATTTTCCGAAAAAATCTCGCATATTAAGTAAGTAAGTAAGTAAGTAATTTATTTATAACCCGCCGTTTTCAGAAAGCGGAGTAAATGAAGAAAGTAAATAAAACACATAAACATACACAAAAAGACACTTAATTTCAATCGTCGGCCAGGAAGCAGTGTAGAAGGTCGTGCGCTGGTTGGGTTCTGTTGTCAATGATTTTTGATAGCGAAGAAGAAACATCCAAAAGGGTAACACTTGCATCTTGAATTTTGAACTTCTCCCTCAAAGTATGGTTGTGGCATAATTTCGACAAGTGGAGCAGGTGCTTTGCATATTTAAAATAACATGATCTCATCTTTTTTATCTCCTTCTTTCGCAGAACATGAGTGACACCAGAACAGATTCTTGCCAGGATTTCCGGCACCATAGGCAGTTTATCCACAATTCCTTTATTTTCTGGCAAGATTAAACCCAGGTTCCCTTTTCTAGTTTTCGGCCTCAAGAGAACCCTTGCCGAGAAAGGCCGAAAATCGCTCACCTAAAATCAGCTGACGTATCCGTTTAGGGCAGTCAGTCAACTACACACTTTTCGAGTTCATGTCAAATATATATGAACTATGAGTGAGTGTGGGGGGGGGGGGGGCTGGCCAAAAACCTGTACGAAACTAGCAATACTGCAGTTCCAAGAAACTGCAATCGAAATCCTGATCTCGTGGTCACCAATTTATCACTATTCCTCGTATTATATTCATGAATGTCACTGTTAGCACGGTAAGTATCACGAAAAACACTTGGGACTAGATTATGCACGCACTGGAAAGACAAAATTTCAATTTTCAAAAACAGTATTATTTTCAATAAATGAAAAGTGAGAAGCCAAGGTGCACCTTTTGAGTTTTGATTTAAATCTCATTCATGCCTCCTTGCCTTTACTGGTCTTCTGTTCTTTCTCGGCCTCCTTAAAAGGAGAGTCTGGCATTGCTGATTGATGGTCTTTTTGCTGACAAGATATCCTTTCGGCTGTCGGCAATGCAATTTCCAATCCAGTTACAAACTATAGGCAAAAGTAGAGGTATGCTTCTCTGAACGTTAGCTAAGTTTGAACAGAGAAGTTTTGGGCTAAATGGCATAACAAACCCCAAATAAAACACCCCCAAATTTTGTAGGCCAAACTTGGTAGACCAACATATCCATCTTTTATCGATGCACCTTCTTTTTTCTTTGAGATAAATATGTTATGAATTTGTCGATTGTTAATATTTTATGATTGTTTTGAATTTTTCAGTTCCAGACAAATCCAGAATTTTCATTTTCTTGGCTTATTCCCACTTTAACCACGACACGATTTCCAAATTTTCTGCGTCGAGCTCTGCACCGGAAAGAATCTTAAATGTGGACCAAACGGACCGAATGGACAAGCGCTAACAAGAAAATTTCTAATTTCACTGGACAAGTACTAGTAGTTTCGGAAAACGATATTTTAAAACTATTTTATCGATTACTGCTTGTACGAGTTGTGCTTGAAAACTAAACGATCAATGAAGCATCGATTTACGACCACAAAAAGCCACCATAATGCGCTGCATTGAGCAAAGCCAACTGCCCATCATAAGGCGGATTTGCGCATGCGAGAGTTAATCCGCCGATCTCCGCGGAAATAGTCAGAAACATGTCGGAGTTTTCTTCCACGTCGCTAAGTCCCCGTATCTACGGATCCAGATAGCCCATCTATGAACTCGATCTCAAGATCCATCCATCGATCTCATATACATTACTAAAAATATCTCAATCAATTCGAAAGACAGCAAGCTCAGACAGACGGACGGATTTATGATTCACAAGTATCCATCGCTTCGCTTTCGTACGGATCCTAAAGACTAGTTCTGAACCCTAGTCTGAACCTGAGAAACAAACACAAATAAAATTATCTGTATTCGAACTTCAAAAACGATCCAGATGTCATCGCCACGAAATCCCACATTTCTTGCAAACAACTTCACAGGGGGAGCCAAAAAATTAAAAATTTGGCCAAGGACTAAACATGTTAAAGGAGATGCTGACGGTTGCAAGTTTATTTAGTTCCATCGTAAAAGCTAATAGCAGTTAAATGGCCAGAGTTTTCCGACCGATTACTAAACGTTTCCACACAACTGAATTAATGCTTTTCATGCTTAGAAGTTCACTGAAGAGCCATAAGGCAGGGAAGTGTTGATCAAATTTGTCAAAGCAGATATGACGGGTAGGGATAAATACACCAGCTGAATTCATTTCTTAACTTAGCCTTATTATGTTTCTAATTTTTAATAGTAAACATGTTCAAGGAGCCTGGCGAAGATCCGATATTTACAAGACCAGTTGTCTGGATCAAATATGGAATTTTTGGGATCCATCGAAACCTTTGATCTTGTTTCATTTTCGCGCGTACGGATGAGCAGGCGAACGGGCCATCTAGCTCGATGGTCGCCTCCTCTTCAACACCGCTGTAAGGGCTGTGTTGAGCTGAACGGGGATATTGTGTGAACCTTCCCACTCATAATAATAAAAATAATCACAATTTTTTCTATAAAGGTACTGATTTAAAAAGAAGTGATACTTTCAAGTATCTTGGGTTTTTGTTGAATGAAAAAGGAAACTGGAAAGATCATATTAAAGAAATGATTCGTAGAGGTAAAGCAGTGTCTGCTGCTGTGTTGAGAAATTCAGTGATAAGTGGAATAAAAAAATTTAAAAATGAATAAGCAAATATTTCAGTCAAAAATTCGTCCTACTATCCATTATGGGGCTGAGCTTTGGGGGTATGAGGCTATCCCGCAACTTGAAACCGTTCAGCTGCAACATTATAAGAAATTAATTGGGGTCCATCCTACAACTCCCACGCTAGCCCTTAAGAGGGATTTAGGGCTCTGTACTTTGCAGAAAGATAGAGCTGTCCAGGTTATTAGGTTTTGGATAAAACTTCTTCAACTGCCAGATGAGAGGCTGTTGAAGGCAGCGTATTTGGAACTATTAAAGCAGGGAAAGAAGAGATCCTGGCCATTTCAAATGAAAGCCCTACTTGATAAAGCAGGGCTGTCTTATGCTTGGAATGAGGGTCTCGGTCCTACAACTGATCAAGATAAACTTTGTCGCAGTTTTGCGCGAGTTCAGGAGGATCAGGAAATTCAATTTTGGCATGCACAGACTGCTAATTCAGAGACTCTGAAAGATTATGGGAATATTAAAGAGTCGATTGGTTTTGAATTTTATTTTAACTTACGTTTACCGGCTGAAAACCTGCGTTTGTGGTTCCAGATCCGAGCGAATAGTCTCCCTCTTAAGAGTAGGGTTA
Organism: Branchinecta lynchi; assembly: GCA_023053575.1. Taxonomy (NCBI): domain Eukaryota; kingdom Metazoa; phylum Arthropoda; class Branchiopoda; order Anostraca; family Branchinectidae; genus Branchinecta; species Branchinecta lynchi. The sequence goes on along the minus strand of JAKZAP010000020.1, from coordinate 13,805,941 downwards.
AATTATTTGAAAGAAATTCCCGAAGCTCGAAGTCATGTTATACTTGCTCGTTATGTGGTTTGGAAGAGGAAAATCTGTCTCACTTCCTGTCAAGATGCAAGGGGCTCTCGGATTTGAGAGTAAGATTTTTTGGTGAAGATGGGTTGCTCTTTCCTGGTATCCTAAAGTCATCTTCACGGTCAGCGATAATGGCAGTTACAGGTTTTGTCAAAGAAGCGTTAAAGAGATGTAAATAGTTATTGGTAGTGGGAGTTTAAATCGTTTTACATGTGAGTTTATATAGCCGCTCTCTCGAAGTGTTTAAAAATGTATGATTTTGTGTATGGCCTAACGGCTAAGTATCTATCTATCTATCTATGCTCCCTCCAGCTGAATGGGCATTTTCGCGTGGACGGAACCCATCTTCTCGGCAGTTCAAAGTCCGACCGATTTTCTCGTAGACGGGATCACCCGTTCAGCTCTACAGCCATCCACGCGAAAAAATAGTTGCAATCGGCAGTGAAATACCTTGCCCCCCCCCCCAAAAAAAAAAAAATCCGTAACATCACTGTAAAAAGTTGTTTTTAAGATCGATACTAAATAGAGATAAGATGAATCCGGGTGGCAAATACTGCAGTTAACTTTAATACATACAGTGCACCTCTGATTTCTATTCACGGTTTTGATGGCCAATTAAGTAAGAACAAAGTTAGTTGGATCGATTTTTAGTTATTTTATGAAAGTTGGTTTATTCACTCATGTCATGAGTCAGGAGAGTTCGCAGGTTGGATTTGTACCTCGACATTTGGTGATGTGGGAAGAGCTTAGAAAAAATTGGTGTCGAAGAATTTCCACTCGATCGAACCGATCGGAAGGTAGATATACAGAGGTGTCATTTCGCACCTCTGTCCTTAAGTGCTGTTCTGACGTTTTGTTGCTCGGTTAACTGAGAGCGTCTGATTCATCCCGGTCAACTGTGCAGTCGACGTAAAGTTGACTTTTACCGACCGAGAAGAATTACAACGCGATATCATAGAGAAAAGTCAACTGTATCGTTGACCCGTGGTTAAAGAGAGTAAAGCAGGAAAACAACTGTGAACCGACAATAATAGAAGAGTATGAGGTTTCAGTTTTGCTTTAAGCACACAATCTGGGGAGATGATAAAGCCTCTAGGCTTGGATATACCAGTCGACCTGAAAAAACTGAATGGGAACAATAAAGTAAGGACTTACTATCAGCTAAGAGCCACATCTTTCGGCTTTCTTTGACACGATTTATTAATATTTCTGAATGTTTTAGTCTTCTATTGGGATTTCAGACGGCCATGCCAAAATGCCGGACGCCGTAAAACGTTGGAGGAAGGGTGCCGAATAAACTGAGCAACAAATAGCATAAGATTCAAAATAATTTGTGGCTTCAATTTTTTCTTTATTTAAATTTAATTACTATTTGCGCTCAGTACTGGGCTACTTTGCTAGGTTCGATTTTCACCATGTTCTTCGGTGACGATCAAGGTTACATATCTCTGCTGTACATCAAGAACTACAAAGTATTTGCCCCTGGCGTAACAGCCTACAAACACCAAATAGCAAAACCACCAACCTGACCCGCCTGATCACTATTACTATACCGAGCAGCACCAAGCATTTTTCCATGAAAGATAGACATTTCACGAGTGTAAAAGTACACCAACTTTCGCCAGAGGCGAATCGTAAACCATCACGAAATGAAAACACGGCGAAATGTGAGTGTTGCCAAAGAGGCGAAATACCGATTCTAAAAGGTTCCGATGGAGTGGCAAAGACCAGAGTGAACGTGAAAATTTCTGGAATTTAAATTGAACCCGCCGGAACGGCGTCATGACAGATACGATAGAAAAAATCAACCGACTGAAAGAAGCCCGAGAGTGCTGACGGGTGCTGGTGGAACTGAATCATGAGCGAGGCCTTGAGTGTATTATCTCGCGCAGCGATTTGGTACGGCTATGAGGATTGGCGTGCGCATGTGTTAACATGACCTAAGGTGACCAAGTCACGTCCTGGCGACCAAAAAGGTTGAACGAAACAGACTGTGTTGAAAGAGACTCTGGAGTGAGTTTTAGGAATTACATAAGTTTTTCTTCGCAACGATCTATTGGGCTAAAGTTCTGAGGATTTGCGTAAGTGCGGGCTAACATAGACCCTAATGTGATCGAGCGGTGCACCGGACAATAAAGGTCAAATTTCCCAGATCCGACCATGACCAGACCCGTTTACAATTAACCAAGCCAAAAAGAAATAAAAACAGTGATTTCCGTTTTTTTTTCTTGATCAGCTAATTATCCCTCTAGGGTGATGTGCGAGGGATGAATATAAATTCGGATATTTCAGTTGCACTTCCGGCAAACCGTCCTCAGCGAAGAAAACTAACAACTAAATCATAAAATCCAACACAATACCAACAGAAAAGTGATGCGGAACCAACAAAACATACAACGATATGTAACTAAAAACCAGAAGAACGACGCGGATTGAAACAACAAACAAATTCAAATAAAATAACGAACATTAAAATGTGCGTGTTAAAAGTGTATATGTACAAATCTGTGATTATTTTACAATTCTGAATTCTGTGTCTATTTACAGTTTACCAATTCCCTGGGAAAGCGCAGAAGCTTTCACCCAGCAATTATATAATCCTTCGCTTTTCCCATCTCTATACAAATAGTTTCACAGAACCAAAATTGGCTCACAGAAGCCAAATGGCAACCTATTAACCCCAGTCCCTACTTAGGTACCTAAAGACAACCAGATCAGTCTGCCATGCCCATCCCTACTAATTCAGGTACAAATTTTGCTTACCGTCACTTGGTGAGTCTCGCGGTCTTCTACAAAACCCCTTCCACTTGACGCCATTTCTCCGATCTGCAAAGCATTGTCAGTTAGCGACGCTACAGAACCAAACTACCAATTCTGTACTGCCGCACTGTTCTCGAGAAACTCGAGGACCCTGAAGGCAACCCGTGTGTACGATGGTCTCCCAGACCTGGAACCACTGCCAGAAGTAGATGGAGGCAACCCGGCGGCCGGCGTACTGTGGAAAAAAGGAACAAAACTGGTCAGGCGGTTCTTTGATTCGACGAAAGTACACATCCGCTTGGAACCAGTAGAATAGATGAATGAATATTTTCTACCCGCTTCTATACAACAGAAATAGTGGAGTAAAAGGAGACAACTCAGAATAAAAATTTACACTTGAAACACAGACAAGACCGTTGTGCGGAGAAAACGCTGCAACCGACTGCTTTCTATGCAGCTCTTCAAGTTTAAAGTTCATTGGGCAGATCAAACTACCCCAATCCCACTCTGTAACAACCTTGGAACAATGCTTACCCCCTAGATCAGCAGCTTTTTCAACAGTTTCCTCTCTGTGATATTTCAAAGCGTAATTTTTTGGGCCAGTACATGCTCAATTTACTAGCTTGGACAAAGATAAAAGTGATGTTACTTATAATACTTAGTAGATCTTTATTTTATGCGTAAATCAGCTTGTATAATTTTGATTTGAATAGGTTATTTGTTTTTGAATGTTTTTTGTAGCTATGTTATTTTTTATAAGCTTACTGCATATTCTGGTACACTTTATAAAGCAAGCTAGTCAAGCTTCACAGCACTATTCCACAAAGAAAAACTTTTAACAGGCACTTTAAGCCCTGGAACTTCTGATGAAACACTAGAACAATCAGGTAAACTGGATCTGCGGCTTGACTTTAGTGACATCTCAAATATATCCTTTTCTATCAAGCATTGCTGGGAATTTTTGAATTTCCTGCCACGATATCCCAGCGCCTAAGATTTAGATCACCGAAATGCCAGAGAGTTAAAGACAAGGGATAACAAGAAAACGGCCGATTTTCGTAGCTCCTTCTAAAGGAAGTCGGAAATGTTTATTTCTGAAGCATTTAATACAAAGTAAAGCATTAGAAGTGTCCATTGTGCTTTTGTAATTTTGTGACTGAAAATTTATTGACAGTTTTTCGGTTTTTGTACCAAATTGGCAAGCAGAGGAGAAACTTACAGTATTGGAAATATGACATTCGGATAACAGCTACATCCATTTCTTCAGAAGGGGTTAAAGTTCAGAACGATAAAGAACCGAGTGGCCACAGTAAGTAGCCTAGAGCTTGACTAGAGCTTGTATGTGCCCAGTTGGCAACGATTTCCGCATATAAATTGAACTTCCCCAGTTGGGAACGATTTTAGCATATCCACTCTATATTTTGTTTTTGGTGCCAAGACCTGCTTACACTGTAAAAAGTCTCTCCTTTATCGGACTTTAGTAGTTGTGCGTCACCGATTTCGGACATTTTTGTTCCTAATTCAGAGAATTAAAATCCAAATTCGTAGAGTTATAATCTAATGCAAGATACAAACGCTAGAATGCAAAATACTGCAGTATACTCTGCAGTATTTTGCATGCTAGCGTTTGAATCCTGCATTGAACTACAACTCTCCAAATTGGGGTTTTAGTTCTCCAAATTAGGAACAAAAATGTCCGAAATCGGTGACGCGCAAACGCTAAAGTCTGATAAAGGAGAGACTTTTTACAGTGTACTCACTCTACTCCAGAGAGTAGTGAAACCTCTGCGTCCAGGTGCCCAAAAAACTACGTAAGGCGGAGTTTCCTACAATAAAGCGGGTCGTGGGGTGAATTGGTAGTGCCGTGATAACAGAGCGTTTTGTCATGGATTATTCGGTCTAAGAAAACACATCTCACGCATTCTGCGCCGGAAATTAGGCGGAAAGCTACAATGGCCAGGACATGCGACGGCCTTAATTCTGTTGACGTAAGGGGTCGGAGTACGAAGGGGAACTAGCCTAACGGAAATTCCGCGTTCTATCAAATTCATTCCTATAGGTTCGAAGGCGTTCCGTATGGTGAACAGAGAGCAAGGACCCGTCGTTCCTATTAGATCCATTAACTCTTAAACCTGGAGACCAAAATTTCATATGTAACATTCTAAACCCACGAACGACACCACGCTAATCTTTGCACTTTCCAGGATTCACGGTTTTACATGCTCATTATATCCACACTAATGTTCATGTATCATGCTACCGATGCGTAAAACCGGTTATTTGAATTTTGTCGAGTTTCTGCTAGAAGTCAATGGGTCTGGGAAAAGGCTTAAAACACCAAAGCCGTGGATAATTTGTTACAAGCAGAGCCAAGTTTTACAGTATTCAAGTAGTTCTGAATATCGGAGCATACACTGTAAAGAGTGCGAGGTGTGCTTTAAAGGCATTCAGTCGGAAAAATATCCAGATCACTTCCATCTCAGTCGCTAGTTCAAACCAGGCCTCGGTACGATCGTGGGGTCATTCTTCGGAAGCATCCAGTCTGAGCTGGCTCAAAATATGTCTTAACAAGAAAATCAGACAAAACAAAAACGTTCCGCTACTATATGAATAACAATTGAAACTGTAGCTAAATATTAACAGTGTCTTTCAATTCTGTTCGGTTGCAATACAGTTTCAGCTTAACAATCAGCCACAATTCGAAGATGAAAAGATTGCTGAGCAATTGAACGGTCTCCGACAGTGAAAAACTGAAGAGTTGAGCGCACAAAGTTGATAACTCACTTTTTGCTAGTTTCCCCACGGATCGGGAAACTGATTATTTCCAGGTTAGTTTGATCGGGTCCCTGATACGCCTGTCGTTTCATTGTCCTAGCATATCTGGAAATACCCTAACTCGAAAAAGTGTGAAAGAAAACCGGACCGACCGACAGACCGACGGACAGAATTGCGATCGGTATATGGCACTTGAGCCAGGGGCTGCAAGTGCCATACACACACAATAAGCCTACACTGAGAACATTTAAACTACACACAAAATTATAACTATAACTGAATTGTTTTTTCTTTTCTTGTACTATGCTATACACCGTCTGTCTAGATGGGTACATTAGACATTCAAGTATGATGGTATCTTATTGAAGTTTCCATTTTTGTGATCTTGTGTATGTACAAGGCTACAAATAAACATTATAAGCTACCTTACTTTCCTTTGCGCCAGTGCTATACACCTGTCTATACACACCTAACCTGCTGCTTATAAAATCTCTGGTCTGGAACAACTCTACGCGTCATGTTCCTTTTTCGTTTCTTATACTTTACTTCGTTTGTGGCCTACCTAGATGCATCACAAACCAAGATTAATTTAGAGTAGGCAATGATAGTGTTTTATTCATACAATCATATTTCTGTTTCTGTGGTTTTGTGTTATGGTCCTACAAGGCTTTAACTAAACGTTATTTATTACTATTATTATTCATTGAAAAACTACATTATTTCCTCGCTATAGCACCTTTGAGCCATTGCTTATAACTGCTGTAATTTACTATCTCCAGTCTAATCAGACCCACAAAGCACACAAAGGGACCGACTTAAAGATTAACAGTTCCATGCTTTTCCCAAAGCCAATAGCCATAATCTACCCAAGTTAACTCACGTCAATCATAGTGACAAATTCCATATGGTTGAGATTAGTACTTCGGCGGTGCCGCTTTCACGTCTTACGGGATATATTAGAAGAGCAAGTAGGGGTAATGAATTCCTTTTGTTGGAAGGGGATTTTCTGGTCAATCTCTAAGCTCTATCTCCAGAGCCAGGCCGATAAGCGACAGGCACAAGCTAATTTACATAGTTTAATTTCGTGCGGAACGCGATAAATCCCCCCTTCCACCGCTTCTGCCCACCGCCCGACCTCGCATAGCATTATTTTGCGGGAGTGGAAGCTGGAACTCAGATGAAATTCTATACTCGATGACAGAAGTGGTTGCTCGTCCAATTACAGATAGAGGTTTGCTTGCGTTTGGTGATTGGATTACGCGTGAGCCTTGGACTGAAGTTTTGGAGGCCCCAACTTCTGATGAAAAAGCTGAGATTTTTCACGAAAAAATAAAAACACGTTTTGATGATTGTTTCCCTGAAAAAAAGGTGAACTTTTGTTCTTCAGATAAGCCTTATGTTACAAAAGAGATTACAAATTTGATTAAAAAGAAATTATTTTTGTTCCGAGCGGGTGACCGACAACAAGCTAATAAGCTGCGGAATAAAATAAAAAATAAATTGAAGAGAGCGGAGGAACAGTATGGTCGTGAAGTGGATGATCTATGTGAACTAAAACCTCAAAAGTATTACCAGAAAATAAAAAGCATGACTGGAAAATCACAAAAATATTGATTTTAATGTTAATGAGCCCCCAGAACAAACGGCAAATGCCCTTAATGCTCACCTGATAGCTATTGTACAAACTTACCCACCTTTAAGACCGACACCTGAAAGTACTCCAGAAGATGAAAGTGAAGGTTCTGGTTTGGCAGTTCCAGAGCTATCAAAGGCTGAGATTGCTTCAAAATTAAAAAAAATGAAAAAAACATCAATTACACCTTTTGACATCCCAGTTCAACTCATAAAAGCTTTCCCAGAGGAATTAGCTGTACCTCTCCAGAGTATTTATAATATGATTTCTAAAACTGGCCAGTATCCAAAGAAATGGAAGCTTGGTTTTGTCACCCCAATCCCAAAAAAAGGATGTCCAAATGATTTTACGGGAGTGAGACCAATTACTATGACTTCAATTTTCAGCAAGATTTATGAATCATTTGTTGCAATATGGTTGAAAAAACACCTCCTTTCACTGATTGATAAAAAACAATTTGGGAATTTACCAAAAACTTCGACAACACATTACCTTGTTAGCTTGATTGATTTTATTTTGAAAAATTTGGATTGCCCAGGGAAGTGGTTAAATTTGATTGCAATAGATTTTAAAAAAGCTTTTGATTTAGTTGATCATAATATTTTATTGGAAAAACTGAGACAGAAAAATATTCCGGATTTCATTTTAAAAATTGTGCGTGGTCTTCTAACGGAAAGGCAGCAAGTTGTAAAATATAAAGGCCTTCATTCATCTACTAGTGCTATATACTGTGGTGTCCCACAAGGAACCATGTTGGGACCTCTTTGTTTTTTGATTATGATAAATGATATTGCTATTGATGCTGATGAGAGATGGAAGTACGTGGACGATTTGTCACTTGTGGAAGTATTGCATCGATCTTTTAAAAGCCAAGCAATGACAATAGTCCAGGATGTAGCAACGGAAGCAAAAAATTCAAATATGGTTGTAAATGCGGAAAAAACAACGGTTTTGACCTTTTCTTTTTTATCGGATGAGCCAAGTTTCCACCCTGAGTTAGATGATGGCCTCCTCTCGGAGGAAATTAATCTCCTTGGAGTCGTCGTTTCGTCTGATCTCTCGTGGAAAAAAAACACTGATAGCATGATTAGAAAAGCTAATGCGTCTATTGTTATGTTAAAAACACTAACTAAATTTAAGGTCCCTGAAAAAAAGATGTTGCGTCTGTATTTCACGTTTGTTCGTCCTCTTGTGGAGTATGCTTGTCCGGTTTGGCACTTTGGTATTACGAAGGATGAATCTGATCGTATAGAGAATATCCAGAAACGTGCCCTAAGAATTGTGAACAGGGGCCCTAAAATACCGTACTCTGGCCTTCTTTCTTTATTTGGACTGGATGCGCTGTCTAATAGGAGGCAGAAGTTGTGTCAAAATTTTGGACTAAAACTCCTTGAACACCCAACTCTCCAATCCCTTTTACCCCCGGAATTTTGAGGTTGAACGCCCAAGGCCACCAAGGCAAGTATCCACCAAAGTCCCGAAGCTCATGCCGATCGCATGTAACCGGGAAAGATATTGTAATAGCTTCATTCCGAAATTTGTTGATTTTTACAATAATGTTATTTTGTCTTAGTTATTTTGTTATGAATTTTATTTCGGTTGTTGACTTCAATGGTTTACCTTTTATTTTGATTACGAATCTGATTTTAACAATTGTTGTATATATTACTTGACAAAGGTCAAACAATTTGGTTGGACAACTACGAAATTTTGTACCTGAATTATACAATAAATCTAAAAATCTAAATCAATGCAACAAAACTGCTCAGTTTCCGCTCCGGTCATAGGAATAAATGTTCCATCAGCCCAAGCTGACTGCGACTCATAGTTGATTGTAACAAACTTATACGTCAGCTGAATTCTTCAAAAATTGTAAGTTTAACTTGAAAATTCAGCTGAAATTTCCTGCCCAAACGTCGACTTTAAAGGGTTAAATAAGTATTAATACGATTACATTTTTAGGCAGGCGATATACTGTCAGAAGTTTCACACGAGATAACACAAGGATGCGCAGTTTCAACAGACAACACTTGGGATGTAACCTGTTGTGATTATGAAACGTTATGCATGAAATATTATGCATGACAAACAGTAACTTCTCTCGAACCGCTATGCTGTGCACATCTTCCTATGTTCCACAGGAAGTCATATTATGATAAATACTTTTGTGGAGGTTGATACGATATCGTATCATCCTATAGAGAGGCTGATACGAAGCCGTCTCAACCTCGGCAGAAGTTCTTCGATCACTTTTCCTAAAATACTGGAAATTAGAAGCTGAACTACAAAAAATATATACATTAATTTCAGTCGAAAAAGGCGTTAGACAAGGTGGAATTTTATCACCATCTATTTTTAATGCATATTTGGTAGATTGTCTTCGATCGCTTAAGACTTCTTTAATAAATTTTGCACGTGATGTAACGTTTTTAGCATATGCTTGATAATATTATTATTTTAAATCGGTGAAAGGAAAAATTAATTGAAAACTGTAACATTCTAGTGTCTAAATTGGAACAGAAGGGTATAATAATTAGTTTTGAAACGTGTAATTATTTTGTGATTAGTAGTTTGCCGGCACTGAATTCCCCTCTGGAATGTGGTGGGGGGATTGTTTTCAGCCCTGTTGAGAAAGTTATGTATCTTGAAATCCCTTACTCATCTAATACCAGAGATTGGAAATTTATCCTTATTCAACATGTGCAAGATAAAATAAGAAGAGCATTCGGTGCTGTTATTCGTTTACGAGGGATGTATCGCAGAGATGTTCTTGGTTCTATTTATACGGCTGTTGCACTTCCTCACATTCTTTTTCCGTCTGCTTTCTTTTCTTCTTTCCGTCCCTCTGAACTTCCTACGTTAAAAGTTACTTATTATAAATTCTCTAAATTCCCTCTTGGTTTCCCGATCTCTGCGAGTAACTCTTTCCTAACCTCGACTTTTAAAGTGAAGAATCCTTTGGAAACTTTAAATGGTAAAATCCAGCACTTTCATAAAAAGACTGACAACAATCTTCTTCATCACAACCTTTTTTCACAAAAAAGCGTCCTGATTAGTTTGCTTATTTTGAACTTTTTTTTTCTATGTATTTCGTTGTATACTTAGTAGGCTAATTTGTCTTTAACGGTCAGCTGTTTATTCGTATGTAAGTGTGAGTGAGTCTTTTGACTGAAATTTTGTTGTTCCTTTTCATACATATTGCCGCTTGTCTCTGACGGAACCTGTGACTTTACGACATAAACAAAAAAAAACATTTATATTCTGACGCCTAAGAGCTTGGTACTTTTTACCACCTATTAACGAGAAATCTCGTTTTATCAAGATCATAATTATATGCCTCAACTTTTTTGCTTCATTAGTGTATTTACTGGTATGAAACCAGTCGCAGAATTCCGGTTTGCTTTGTCGAATTTCTGGGGATTCATATTCTTGTCATATTACACCGTCTCTCGGCCGTCGGAATAAACTAACATATGTGACAAATCGCAGAATTTTTCTACCGGTGGTGCTTCCGCGACCACTAGAGTCATTTTAGTAGATCTAATAAAGTCTACGACTGCTAGATGGCACCTCCATCTCCAAAAAAGTAAAAGACTGTGTCGGTAGGAACAGAAATATTCGGTTCACAAGAGTAGTCATTCTAGTAGGTGTACATTAGGCTTGGGTTACACTTCACTAAAATAAAATTCGCTATCCCAGTGTCAAAAAGTAAAACAAAAGAAGAATAAGTCAATTCCTACCGATAAAAAATAGGGTTGTCGACAAAACGTCCCCATTCGAACCGTCCCTGACGAAACGTCCCCATGACAAAACGTCCCCATGACCAAACGTCCCCACAAAACGTCCCCTGGGGAAACGCCCCATGACGAAACGTCCCCGGCTTTAGAATTTCTTGTTCATCGCTGAGGGATAGCTAGGCCTATGAGACTACTGGTTGCGTCATCAGTTCAGACAAAAAATGTTTTTGGAATATAAACTTTTGAAAACCACGATGGGTTGACTACTTCAGCATTTAACCGATACTCAAGAATCCAACCAATGTATTGCTCCCGGCTATAGCCGTTTCTTAAAGGACCCCTCGCACTATTGTACTCTTCAACTTACAGTATTTTAAAATATTTGAATACTATAAAACTAGGCTGTGCTTGCAAGCAAATAACCCACGGTTTTGGCTGTTTTAAGCCTTTCCCGAGACCCGTTGACTTGTAGCGAAAACAGGCAAACAATTGTACCGTGTTCTTCAAAACTGTGCTAACTACATTTTCATAATTTGTGGGCCCAGTTTTGTGTATCCCATCTGCATGAAGAAAGTAGGAACTCAGAAAGTCAAAACTAATCTACCTGTTAGACGTTGCTCATGTCGTCATTTAACACGCACAATTTAACAGAATACGAAATCAGCTATGTTCTTTCCAATGGTATAGTTAACTCAGTTCTCAAAAAAATTTCAGTTAGCACAGTTTTGAAGAACACGGTACAATTTACATAAACGTTTTTTCTGATGGAAGAAACTTCGACAGCGTGATACACATCGAAGGTATCATCTCGCTTTTGTTCGATATTTAATTTGGTGATATTTATTATTAAAAGACTAAAACCGTCTAGCCTAGCTTAACTATGTCCCTCTATCTAACTAATCGTTCCATCCGCTTTCGTTTCCTCGCTTCCTCTGTCCTTTTTAACCAGTAACGACATTACGCTTATTTTTTGCATTTGCCTTGTTTGACTCTCGTTTGAGCCACAGCGGGCTTCCCCTTTCTCCAAGGAGCATATTGGTGCTCCTCAGATTGTGCATGTTGCTTCAAACGACCTAGAACTGATCAGTTACGAGTCAGTTGCAAGTTGCAAGGCATATTACACGCACGGTTGCCACATCAAAAATATTTAGAGAGTGACTTTTGGCCAAAAACAGAGAGTGAATTTTATTTTCATGACAAAACGCGAAATTGTAGCTTCTGGTTCCCTCCTATAATAAAACTTCGATGGCCATGATATTTTCATGACCTACCTCACCCTCGGCTCCGTAGGTTATTTTCTCTGGCCGTCTCGGTGTTATTTTGATATCAACCTCAATGTCAGATGTTAGCCTTTATTACCAGGAAGAGCCGACAACCACCGAAAAAGAATCTGCTGAACTTTTCGAAATCATGACGACACATAAAAAAGGAAGCAGATGCTTCTTCGGCAATGCTTGTTTGTGCAGCATAGTTCAGTTTAGGGTGAGGGTATCGTACAGGGTAACTTCGAAGCATTCTGCCCCTTGAGTGTCGACCTGCATGCTGGTTTAAAAAGACTCGTCTGAAGGAGCTGTCCACCTCCCTTTGACTGACAAGGAGACTGGGCAAACTCGAGATCCACAAGAGCGCGACGAAAAGTGTAACGAAGAGTGGTGTTTTTGTCAATTGTATATATTCTGCTCGTTCGCCATCAATACGCCCCTCATAAAATTCATCTCAGATTATTTCTTTTTGGCCACTAGGTGCACGTAAAGAAAACAATGACACGTTACTTCTTTGTGTACGTTTATCCAGGTTTGTTTTGCTATTTTCAATTCCTCTTAGGCCTAACCATGTTTAAAACTGTTTAACATGCCTCTTCCCCTCTTTTTGCTTTACCCAACTCTCTTCTGTCAAGCGTCATCGAGTTTGTCATCTCTGGCTTCCGGCTTCAGTGCTGAGTGCTGGCTGTCTTTTCCACGGGGCTAATGCGCGACTCGATATGAAGCGAAAGCCTAATCGCTCATTCACTTGTTAGATAACTTATCCCCACATCTCACGTGTGATTGTTACTGTTCCTCTAGCGCGTCAGGCGGCAAATCGTCATCGGATTTTATGAAGGAAGTATTGCAGCTTGGGGAACGAGACATTTGACCTAACGTGACGTGATTTTTTTTTTTTTTACCAAATTTGGTGTACCCCACTATAATAATAATGATAAAGCGTACGCAGGGCCGTATCCAGGGGGGAGTTAGGGGGTTCACCCCCCCCCCCTCCTGAAACATACACAAATAATCGAGGAATGTCTTTTTTGTAATTTTTGGTCCGACCCACGCCCCCCCCCCCAAAAAAAAACTAAATTCCTGGATACGGACCTGAGCGTACCAATCAACTTTTTTGCCAGAAGTTATGATATCAGGTTTGTTTCTGGTTAATTTTAACTCGCCTTAAGACACCTGCAAAAACATTGTCTGAACGCAAATAGAATAAAGAAATTCCCGTTACGCCCATTTTACGTTCGTGTCCGAATTATTCAGCTCAAACTGTTGCCCCGCCCTGTAAAGAACCCTAGTTTAGTCCAGCTGTCACTATAAATCAACTACGATATCAATAACTAAACAAGTCCATTTCTAATGATGGGATAGTTACGGTAAACACTAGCATGGTAAGTGTTTCTGGAAAACTGAAATCATTGCCGAATGATCTCCTTCCCAACGGAATTGGTTACAATGAGTCATTTCTTCTTCGGACAACTATTTCTGTTGCGAGAGCAACACTTTGGTTTTGTCGTGTTTGTTTTTTTGTTTTTTTTTCCTAGTACCCCGATTTGCGCTTATTCTTAGAAAGTGGCAAGGGTCTAACCTGTGCGGTTTTTACGGAAAGTGTGGACCTTAGGCCGGATTGATGAATATGACATTACATTTTGGAAAGCTCCGTAGAGCTCTTGCCTGGGGCCAAAAAGGACGGCTTTTGCTTGTAATTGAGCCACAGCCTACAGTGTGCGAACTAAAGTGGAGCTGTATAGCCTATGTCAGAGAGGACTATGTGAAGTTATGCAGCCAAGCTTTCGTTTCACCAAACCATGTTTCTGCTTTCGAGTGGAAAGCTCCGTTCTAGCTGGCAAGCAGACAAGCAAAGCACCAGTTTTAAACTGAAGGTGGACTAAAATCTATAAGTGCGAAATATGTGCGGCAGTTCCCTGGCCCCACAGCCAATACATCTTCTTTGAGTGATAAATATAAAAATTTACAGAAGTAAAAAAGTGTGGTTTTACCACGGGTCCGAAAATGCTGCCATCTATTGTTTCTACCCGTTTCCGTTCGTGATTTCAGCTGAGTTTATCATTCCATTTCTTACACTTGGGAGTGAGGAAGATAAATGATATCAGATGGGCATCTTAAACTTTAAAATTTCTCTCACCACTGAAGAAATTAGAGCTTACCCTTTGCTCCTTTCTAAGTGGTGAAATTAGAAAGTTGGCCTACGGCAAAAAAGTCAACTTTTGAACTAATATAGATAGAATTTTTTTTTCGACGGCATCCGGTAGATGTCGATGAGCTGATCAAAGTATTTGTCATCTGTTTTTTCGTACAAAAATCCCTTCATGGGATACAACAGTTTGGAAGTTTGGAGGGGTTGACAACTTCAGTAGTGAGGTACACACTGAAACCAAAAATAGGCCGATTCCAATCGTGAGACATGTAGGGTACTTGTAAGCAACAATCGGCTGTTAGACCATAATCATCTTCGATGATGAGGGGTTAGCAACGTTGGTAGTTGGTGTATCTATTAATTTTATTATTTCTTTCCTGTGTATTTGGTACCATGTCTATCACACGAAATGGACTTGTAAGTAAGAATCGGTTGCTAGAAGGGGTTCATGAGGGGCTAAAAACTTGTGAAAATAGGTGCACACTTTTTTTATCTCTATATATCTGAGGGTAAGAAAATTAGTCTCCTTGATCTATCACTGTAACATGGAGTTCAGTCTGTGAGGGGTTGACAACTTTAGTGGTAGGGTACAAACTCAAACAAAGAATAGGCGGAACCCAATTGTGAGACATGTGTAACTCTCGTAAGTAACAATCGGCTTTTATACCGTGTTAACACAACGGATACAGATGATAATGTAAAACAACGACATAGTTTCGAAATAATTAGCTGAGTGGCATCTATGGTATTTTGATCCTGAAAAGTTACGGATAGCTTTATAATACCATCTAGATTATATAAGATAATGTTCCAAATTTTCACCAACGACTGAAAAGGATAAATTTTAACTGGCTGCGTCCCTACTTCCGATATACTGTTGTGTTTTTTTTACTTGTAAGCAAAAATCGACTGTTAGACCATAATCATTTACGGCAATGAGGAGCTTGTAACTTTTGCTAGTTGGTGTACCTATTAATCCTATTCTTTGTTTCTGGTGTTCGAATTGAAAACAATTTGGTACTATGTCTATGACGGGGAGATGGACTTGTAAGGAGGAATCGGTTGCTAGAAGGGGTTCATAAGGTGCTAGAAACTAGTGCAAATTGGTGCACATTTTATTTGATCTCTCTAAATCTGAGGTTATCCAGGGTCTACACGGTCTATCACTGTAACTTAGAATTACATCTTTAAGGGGTTGACAACTTTAGTGGTAGGGCACACACTCAAACAAAGAATAGTCGGAACCCAACTGTAAAAAAAGTCAGGGACTTGTAACTAGCAGTCGGCGATTACACCATAACCATCTTCGGCGATGAGGGGCTTCCGACTTTTCCTAGTATGTGTACTTAATTTCTTTCCACTGTAACCTAGAATTAAATGTTAACGCAACGGATACAAATGATAATGTAAAACAACGAGATGTTTCGCAATCATTAGTAGAAGTATTTTTGGTATTTTGAAGTAAAAAGCTATGGATAGCTTTACAATGCCAACTTTTATATAAGATAAAAAGGGCAAGAATCCATCAGAGTGCAAGTCCTATAGGCCTATTACCGTCTCGTCGGTTTTTAGCAAAGTGTTTGAGAAGACTCTGATCCCTTACATTGCGAACCGTGCGCTAGTGGGGGTGAAACAGCTCGGTTTTCGACAAAACCTGGGTTGTGGATTTGCTCATAGGTTGCTAAAGCGGATTTTAAAAAGTAATCTTGACTATAATAGAGCATTATATATGTGTAGTGTTGACATTGCGGCCGCGTTCGACTCGGTGATCCATTCCCAAGCTTTACTAGCTTTGCTAGAATCTGGAGTTGATCCAAGGGTTGTGCTGGCCCTCCAGGATTGGTATTCGCATGCAGTAATCTATATAGTACTTGGACTGGATATCAACAGCGGGATGCGAAAACAAAGGCTGTCGGAACCGATTCGGTTGCTGAAAGGGGTTCGGCAGGGATCTGTGCTAAGCCCAGTTATTTTCAACTGTGCTATCTATTTTGTTACCCGGTATTTACGAGATTCGTTCCTTCTCAATGGTGTTGATGTGAGCTTTATTTCGTATGCGGACGATCTCCTGCTACTTAGCAATACGCTAGACGGATTACGTCATAATCTGAGCTTCCTCATGAAAGCTTACAAGAGCATCGGTCTTTCTGTAAATATTTCAAAAACTGAATTTATAATTTTTAATGATCACTCTAAAGCTGAGCGCTCACTGAAAGTGAGTGACCAGACCGTTGCGCAATCTCATTCGCTTAAATACCTTGGCATTTACTATACCACGGAAATGCGTTCTCTTAGTGCTAAGATTGTTACATGTGTCCACAGTGCGATTAGAGCGGGTTATGGTAAAGCTGTTAGCTGTAAAAACAGTGTAAACAGATATGTTCTTGCTCGTTTATTTAATGCTGTAGTCGCGCCGCATCTCTTTTATTTGTCACCCTTGTGGGAGATCATTTCTATCGCCGACCGGAGGAAAATACGTACACTTTACTACAAATATGCAAAGTTCTTGCTCGGATTGCCGTTGCGTTCATCCAACACAGAGCTTTCTGCACGGTACGGAGTATTCGACCCAAGCAGCAAAATAGAGCTAATAGAAAACCGAGCACACTTAAGGGCGTTAAACATGCTGTCAGAAAATTTACTGACCCATCTATTATAAGTAGTATTCTGTTTATTGTTTGGTTATTGTGTGAAGTTATGTTTGTTTCTTTTTTTTTTTCTCTTTTTTTTCCCCTTTGTACTCCGCTTTTCTTCAGTTTTTGTAAGCGGGCAAAAATAAATATATATATATATATAATGTTCCAAGTGTCCACAAGTCACGATGTCTACGATTGAAAAGGATAAAGTTCAACTGGCTGCAAAGTCAATTTAGTCCCTACTTCCGATATTCTGTTTTTTTATTCAACGCCGAGGGATAACCACGTGATTACAGATTGTATCATCAGTTCAGAAAAATATTCTTCATGGATTGGAACATACCCTTTCGAAAACCTCGATGGGTTTACAAATTCAGCATTTAACCGTTAGCGAAGAAACAAAACCAAAGTCTTGCTCTCGCAACATTTTAGTCGGCGAAGCCGAATAAAGGTTGCTGCAACACTTCACGTTGCCTGGGCAACGTAGGTCTAGTTACTTACGCCTTAAGATCGGCCGCAAGAGCTATCAAGAATCATTTTCGCGAACACAGATATGCAGCTTCATCAAAACGTCCGTCAAACAGCCGAGATTCTGTCGGCCCAGCATGACTGTATGATGAGGATCCAGTAAAAAAAAAAAAAGACCAAAGGTTTCGATGGGATCCCAAAAATTTAATATTTACAGACAATCGGGTCTTTTAGCGGTCCAATGGTAATCATCGGAGAAGACGAAGTTCAAATATGGATTCAGAATGTGAGTTCACCCCTATAGCCTGCGTCATATCTACTTTGACGAAAGTCCCTGCCTTACTTCTGCCAAATTTGCGGTTTCAGCCGAATTCCGGGCGAACTACTTGTCTTGCAC
Organism: Branchinecta lynchi; assembly: GCA_023053575.1. Lineage (NCBI taxonomy): Eukaryota > Metazoa > Arthropoda > Branchiopoda > Anostraca > Branchinectidae > Branchinecta > Branchinecta lynchi. Next base: position 13,788,067 of record JAKZAP010000020.1, on the reverse strand, counting down.
AAAAATTGAAGTTCAAAAACAGATTCAGCGTATCCATTCCACCCATATCTCCATAATCAACTTCACATAAAACTTCAAGTTTTAAAAATTTTTCCGATTTCAGCAGGATTCGTGGTGAAATGTGTCCAGGTATAAAATGATTGTCATACACGAATTCAGCATGCCTTCTTAACCGTAAATCGAACACTTAATGAAATTCATATAAACTCTTACTTTTAACAGATTTTACGGTTATGGCCGTATTCCGGGCGATCTAGTTGTCCGGCGACAAAATCATTTTCATATTCGGATTCAGCATGTCTCCCTACCTCTAAATCGGATATCTAATCAACTTCAGATGAAACTTTTACTTTTAACAAACTTTCCGGTTTTATCCGGATTCCGGGTGAACTACTTGTCTGGCGAGAAAATGGTTTTCATATTCGTGTTCAGCATGTCGTCTTACCCCATAATCAACTATCTCATTAGCTTAAAAAAAATTTCGCCCCTTAATCTGAAACCCCTCCCCCTCCCGTAAATATGCAGCTATCGGGCCCATCTACGAACTCGACCTTTTCCTTGACTCGAAGAGTCCTCACACCAAGTTTCATCAAAATATCTGATTCCCTTCGAGAGTTATCGTGCTGACAGACGGACAACTTTTGCGATGTCATAGGTATCCCTCCACTTAAGTTTTGGGATCCCAAAAACGGAGGACTCTTGCCCCCCTCCAAAAAAAGGTACCCCCCCCCCCTTGGTGACACCCCTCGGATCACGAATCCAAATATACAAAATATTAGAAAATCTTGTTTAAACTGCAGTTTCGACTGCAAGTACTTTTGGACTTTCCCATAGACACGCGAGTTGAAATAAACGCGCGACAGCGGCTAGCTGGTCGCTCACTTCTCTTTCCATTTTCAATTATTTTTTTTTTCATTTTTCCAAATTTTATCAGCACTTCTACACATATCCGATAAGGGACTGCTGACTGTGAAGTAAGCACGCGGGATCAAATCTTGCCCAAGGACTATTTGTCTTTCAATGCTGTACCATTTAGCTGAAACATAAGTTACATTTTTTGCGGATACCACGGTCAAAAGTATTTTTTGGCAGTTATTGAGTATCTGTGGTATCTTATGTTCGCATACCACGGTCCCTACCGTAGCAACTGGCCTGGATACCTGAACAAGACCAAAGGTGTCGATGGGATCCCAAAAATCTAATACTTGATTCAGACAATTGGGTCTTGTCTTCGCCAGGCTAATCATCAGAGAAAACAAAGTTCGGATATACCTCTATAAGCCATATCTATTTTGACGGTACTGACCGAGACTTCCTGCTTTACTTCTGCCAAGTTTCCGGTTTCGCCCAAAGAACTACTACGAACTACTAGTCCAGCAAAAAAAGAAAATTCAGAAACGAATCCAGCGTTTCTCCTTATCCCTATAAAGAACACCTAATCAACTGAGATATAACTTTGACTTAAAAAAAGGTCCGGTTACAACCGGATTCCGGACTAATTATATGTCCGGGTAAAAAATGATTGTCATATACAGACTCAGCCTCTCTTCTTACCCCTTAACGTGTCATCTAATCAAACTTTTGCTTTTAACGAATTTTCCGGTTTTGGCTGGATTCCAGGCGAACTAATTGTCCGGAGAGAAAATGGTTTTCTCCATCGTCTTCAGCATGTTTTTTTACCCCTAAATCTAACATTTAATCAACTTCAAATTTTTACTTTTAACAAACTTTCTGGTTTTTGCCGGATTCCGGACGAACTACTTGTTCGGCGAGAAAATGGTTTTCACCATCGTCTTCAGCATGTCTTCTTTCCCGTATATCGAAAATTTAAGCAACTTCAAATAAAACCTTTATTTTTAACCACCTTTCCGGTTTTTGCCGGATTCCGGACGAACTACTTGTCCGGCGAGAAAATAGTTTTCACTATCGTACTCACCATGTCTTCTTACTTCATAATCGACTATCACATTAGCTGTTTAAAAATATTTTGTTTGTCCCTTATTTCAACCCCCTCCCCCACCCCTAAATATAGGACTACGGAGCTCGTCTACGAACTTGACCTTACCCTTGACCCACGAATCCTCACACCAAGTTTCATCAAAATATCTCATTCCCTTCGAGAGTTATCGTGCTTACAGATAGACGGACATTTTTTGCGATGCCATAGGTATCCCTCCACTTACGTTTTGGGATCCCAAAAAGTAGTATCTCACTTTTATCATCAGCATTTTTTGTCAAATTGGCGGGGAAGAAGTTTGACGTGAGTGATGCGAGTGGATATAAGTATTTCTTTGGGGAAGTATTTCAGTTACCGTGGTATCAGATGATGGTATCTGCAAAAACGCAATCAATGTATCAACGTACAGCGATACATTGTGAACAAATAAAAATGTCGTCAATGTAATACTTTTATCTGTTGAAAAGGCTGCTTGCTCATTATCCTCCAATTATCATAGGCCTACTTTTATCCAGAATAAAAGTCCTGGATAAAACCAAGACTGATCCGCACGAGTTCTAGGTCGGTTCTATTACAATGCAAAGAACAAAACTAGAAGACCACTTACCATTAGTTTCAGTATCACAATCTTCTGTTTAGATCTCCAAAATAAGCCTCCATTCCTTCAGACAACACGAATGGACCACTTTTACAGCAGCTTGGCCCATAGGCATATGGAAATGCACTGGTTCCCTGGCGTTTCTAAGCGTTCTCCCATCATCTCACAGGTGATGAGACCGCCTCAATACAAATCTTACAACGCGGCTTGGAGATTCTAACATCCGGAGTTGGGTGAAACCTGGAATAGGAATTGGAGAATCTAGAAATAAGGAGTACGTTAGAAGCAAGAAGGACAACAGCAGGGGCGAAAGTGCATTTTCGTGTGGGGGGGGGGGGGGGGTGTAGAGCCAAAATTTTACCGAATCTATAAAAAATTTAGCGAATCCTAGAAATTGAGAATTCGAGCTCTAAATTATGGACCAGAAAGGATTACGTAGGAAGAGTAACATTAAGCATGAAAGAAGATAAGCCAACTACTGGGCGGCGTTTTGGCGAAGCCCACTTGGAGAATATATTGTTCGAAATCCAATTTTTTTGCTCCAGTAGGCTAAAATTTAACTGCTTCTCTTACAAATTCTGTCATCTACCGTTGATTAAACACTGAGACTCTAAGAAGTTCCAGGAACCGGCTGGAGCGACGTTCCAGCAGCAGCATCAACTCTAGTCTAGTCAAGACTACCCATAATCACATACAGTGAGCGGCGCAGGCGAGATTTTTTTTTTTGCTTTTCCCTGCCAAACTTATTTCCTTCCAGATTCTAGCTTTTAACGTTTCGAAATCTCAATCCTAAAACTGGCTTTAAACTCCAAATGACGCGCCCTTCCACAAAATAGAGAGTATTACGAAAGGCGCTGCAGGCGGAATTGTGAAATATTTATGGTTAGATCTTCTTTTACGGATCCAAAATAAAAGTAAGGACTATCGATGAAATCATAGATCATCCATTTTGTCTGCGACCAGTGCTTCACTCGACCTTCACTCGACCAATGCTAAACTCCCGAATCCTGGCAATTATGACGATTAAATTACCGAATCCCAGTTAATATACCGAATAAGTTTAGACCCATAGCATGTTCGGGATTCTGTTTAACTACCGTATCCCGGTTATTATACCGAATTGTTTTGGTATCGAAAGACTACCAAACAATATTCATATTCGGTATACTTTCGTCGAAACTGGAACAAAAGTCGTGACTCGTGGTAAACTACCTAATCCTGAAAATTATACCGAATAAATTACCGAATCCCAATCATGATACCGAATAATTTTGAACCGATAGCTTATTCGGGATTGTGTGTAACTATCGAATCTTCATAAATATACCGAATAGTTCTGGCATCTAACAAATGATTTCAGTAAATTCTCTCACCAAATTCGTGATAACTACCGAATATTGACAATTATACCGAATCCCGATCATTATTCAAAATAGATTTGTACGATAGCCTATTAGAATATATAACTACCGAACCCGAGTAAATCTGAATCTCAAAATGGTGGGTGGAGGGGAGGGGTGCTCCACCCTCCTTGCGACGTCCCTGGACAACAGAACTAAACGTGGGCTTAAGAGCACCCTTTCAGTGAAACACTGGCAGCGAATGGTACGAAAGTGTGTGGCCTAGCCCACATTTAGATTGTCAACACTAGCCTGAATTTCTCCGATGGTTTTTGGGATCCCAAAACGTAAGTGACGGTTGACGATTTAGTGACGATTTCCAAAAAGTCGTCCGTCTGTCCGGCTAGGTTAGCACAATAACTCTCGAAAGGGTTGAGATATTTTATTCAAACTTGGCATGAGGATTCTTTGGGTCAAAGTACAGGTCATGGTTGTAGATGAGCCCTTTTAACCCATATTTATGGGTGGGGGTGTGACATTGGGTTGGTCATTAACAATTAATTAGCAGAAGGAATTTTGTTCTTAGTTCAGAAAATATAACAGACGTAAAAGAATATCCATTTTCCCTTGGAAACGTAGAATGTCCGGGAAGCTGAGGTTTTGGAGATCCAGCTAAAAAACACAGATTCTGATGGAATATCCTGGAAGCTGAGGTTTTCGATATCCTGCTAAAAAAAACGTAGCATCCTGGGTACTGAGGTTTTCAGGCTTATCTAATGTGGTGCAAGAACGGAAACGGTGGTAACGGAGAGCAGGAATAGAAGAGCGGTTTTTGAGGCAGATGCGATTGAGAATTGACTGAGAACAGATAGAGAATTGATTGAGATACGAATTAGAAACTGACCTAGCCAAAGCTGTTGGATTTTCTGGACGTTTTTGTGATACCGATTTATCAATATAGTAAGTCAGCTCGAACTACCAAACGAATAGACTACGATCCCAAATACGCTTTTGAAGAGTCGAGAGATTCCCCGTTCGCACGCTATCGTTATGTTCGCAAGGTGGATTTAGCCCACGGTCAGAATACCGACACTGAACCGGCAACGAAAGGTCCATCGCGGGACCTCGGAAGTAAAGAGAAACAACCTCATTGGTTCAGGGGAGGGGTTTCAAATTAAGGAACGGAAAAAAAAAGAATGTTTTAGAAAGTCAATGAAATAGTCGATCTAAGAGCAAGGAGACATGCTGAATCCATATCTGAAACTTCTTTTCTCGCCCGACAATTAGTTGGTCCGGAATCCGGCCAACACCGGAAAATTTGTTAAAAGTTTGATTTGAAGTTGATTAAATGTTCTATTCAGCGATAAGATAAATCCATGCTGAATCTGTATATGACAATCGTTTTATACCAGGGCAAGTAGTTCGCCCAGAATCTGGACAAAAACGGAAACTTTGTTAAAAGTAAAAGTTTTATTTGAAGTTGATTAGTTGTTCGATTTAGGGGCAAGAATACATACTGAATCCGTATATGACAATCATTTTCTACCCGGACATACAGTAGGTCTGGAATCCGGCCGAGACCGGAAATTCTTAAAAGTTTTATCTGAAGTTGATTAATTAGGGATCCGATGTAGTGGTAAGGCATGCTGAAACCGTATATGAAATATACCGTATATAAAAATTATTTTCTCGCCGGACAAATTTTCTACCCGGACATACAGTAGGTCCGGAATCCGACCAAAACCTGAAAATTTGTTTAAAGTTAGTTTATATTAAGTTGGTTAGAGGTTCGATAAATATGCTGAATTTCCTTTGAGATTTAGTTTTTTGCCAGACAAGTAGTACATCCGGAATAGAGCCGAAACAGGATATTTGGCAGAAGTAAGGCAGGAAGTTTCAATCAATTTCGTCAAAGCAGATATGATGTATAGGGGTAAACACATATGCTGAATCCATACCTGAACTTGGTTTTCTGAGGTGACTAGCCAATGGCATTGATCTGTTTCTAAATTTTAATAGTACAAATGTTAATAGGTAAAAGTAAAAGAATTACATTTCCCGGGTATGCATATCTACTAGACACATTTGTCTTGATCAAATATTGAATTTTTGGGATCCCACCTTTGGTCTTGTATTTTTAGAACTCTCTGAGAGTAAAGCATGTCAAGAAATTCCAGAATTCTCGCTCAAGGGCTTGCACAAAAGCTCACAAACTATTGTATTCTATGCAAGCGGAAATCGAAGCAAAAGGTAAGAAGGATGAGGGGGACACTGATTTCTCACGGGTAATCTCAAATTTCCAGGGGAAACGGCACCACCCCTGGCTTAAACACTTTTATGGTTCTTGATTGCGTAACTGTTATGTAAAATGTCATGTGTCTATATCTGTGTTGTGCCTTAAACTTCTCTTCTTTCTTCTTTTTTTTGTTATTTTCTTCTTTACTGCGTTTTGTTCCAAGTGAAAAATACGGGTAATAAATACTTTACCTACTTACTTACTTAGCCAGATCTAAATATTTCTACATCCCGTCTGTTTCCCCTTCCTCCTCCTCGTCCGCGCGTTGGTTGGACAGGAAACTAACCATTGGTGTTTCCCGTATAACCATTGGTGTTTTCATTCCACTACTCTGAAATGGCTGAATACTTTAAAATACTCTCTGCTTTTAACAAATTATACACGGCATTTGCTGTTTTAAGCCTCTCACCAGGCCCTTTGCTTGAAGTAGAGATACGGAAATATTTACGTAACTGTTTTTTGGGATCCCAAAACGTAAGTGGAGGAATACCTATGACATTGCAAAAGTTGTCCGTCTGTGCGCACTATTACTCTCGAAGGAAATGTGATATTTTGATGAAACTTGGTGTGAGGATTCTTTGGGTCAAGAGTAAGGTCGAATTCGTAGATGTGCTCTGTAGCCATATATTTAGGGGTGGGGATTTAAATTAAGGGGCGAATGAAGTATTTTTTAACAGATAATGTGATAGTTGATTATGAAGTAAAAAGACATGCTGAACACGATGGTGAAAACCATTTTGTCATCGGACAAGTAGTTAGCCCGGAATCCGGCCAAAACCGGAAAGTCTGTTAAAAGTAAAAGTTCTATTTGCAGTTGATTAGATGTTCGATTTAGGGGTAGGAGGACATGCTGAACTTTGATGGTGAAAACTATTTTCTCGCCGGACAAGTAGTTCGCCCGGAATCCGGCCAAAACCGGAAAGTTTGTTAAAAGTAAAAGTTTTATTTGGAGTTAATTAGATGTTCGATTTAGGGGTAAGAAGACATGCTGAAGACTTTAGTGAAACAAATTTCTACCAGGGCAAGTAGTTCGCCCGGAATCCGGCAAAAACCTGAAAAATTAAAGTTTTATTTGTGGTTGATTAGATATCCGATTTAGGGATAAGAAGAGATGCTGAATCCCTGTTTGAAAATAAATTTTTACCCGGACATATAGTTTGACCGGAATCCGGCTGGTGCCCGAAATTGTTTTTAGTAGGTTCCGACTTCTTTCGGGCAAAACAATACTTCCGCCAATAAAATCTAGATTTTAAGGTGACCCAAGCACCGAAATTCCAAGTCTAAAACACGAATGAAATGACGCGAGCTTCCAGTAAACAGAGCCTACCACAAAAGGCACCGCCGGCAATTTTTGTGTGTTAAATACTGTATGATCAGAATACATCTTTTCGGATCCAAAATGAAATTAAGGGCCACTTAACAGGGATCTGCCCGTCTGTCTTTGTTCATGACGAATCCAGAAAATGTGAGACTTTTAGCTGGAAGTTGGTAATGTGCTTCAGCTGGACCGAAAAAGAAATACTGATCATCCAGAAACAAAAAAAAACGTGAAACAGAGCAGACTTGTTCTGAGTTTCCATTTAAAAAACAAAGTAAAAATCAAATGACATTTTGCACCAATCAGGCACGTTATTACACCGTCGCTCATTCTTCGCGAAGCCATTTTATTTTTAAACTAACTAACTAACTAACTACAAACTAACAAATTCTTGAAATTGTACGCCACAAGTAAAATCGGCCTGATTTTTACATGAATTAAGAGATATTGGTATATAACAGATCGTGTTACAACTGTCAATCTGGCAAGTTCGAAACATGCGGCTGAGAATCCTATTTCTGAAGTCTCAAACGCTCGTGAACCCAGAAGCGCCCAGATTAGCTTAATTTATTTGGTCTGGCGCTTTGCTAGCGCCCTGATTAGCTTATTTTGTTCTTTGAGGGGGGGGGGGGACGGCCCTGGCTATGGGTCTAGTATCTGTATGTAAAATATAAGAAATAGACAGCACATAATAGGCATAAGCTACTCACCAAAAGTAGGGTACTGACGACGAAAACAGGAAAGTTCAAAGAATTCCACTATACTAGGGAATCTTACCTCATGGAAAGATTCCTCAACTGGTAGTAAGAACGACATCACCACCAGTTCTTTCACGTCAGTGGAACCTTTAATTCCTGCAGATAATGCCTAAAATTCTCAGTCCTAATTAGAAACTTGGGGTTAGTTTGTCTTTTTATACTAGTACGAAAGGAAAGATAATAAATCATGGAAATACTATGGTTTGAGGTGAATATTTTCATCCCCACTCTCCTCCTCCCGGAAACAGTTGAGTTGGAAGGTGTTTCCCGGAATTCCGGTGATCGCCAGTTAGGATCCAGCTATTATAAGAACGATGAAACTTTGCAGGCCTATTAATGACTTAAGGACCAGACATAATGCCCTAGGAAAACTTGTGTTCCTGGATCCGACCATCTTTGGGGAGATGACAGAAGGGGAATCCAGAAATCACTGGCTTCCGTAAGTTGCGAACGGGTGGTCCGATTCCAGTGAACTTTATGGGTGATAAGAACTGATGACCTAGACAAACAAAACATACGTCCGAACCAGATGCGGTCACGTGTAGGAGAGTTGGACGGGGGGGGGGGGGTACAGAATGGGATGCAAATTGGACAGTTCCGAGTCAATGGGGCCTTGATTTGTTATTTGGTGTCTGGAGATCTGGTCACGATGGGAGAGAAGGGGGGGGGTGGAATCGGAAATTTGCGGATAGACTATGCTCCGATTCCAGTCTAACTTGATTATGAGATGTCAGAGATGCGACGTTTATGTTTCTGATTCGTATTCAGCCACAGTGGGGGGAGTTGGAAGGGGATTCCTGGAAACATTTTGGCTCGCATAGGGGTCAAACAAGTAGAGCGATTTTAACAAAACTTGGAATGTAGAGAGCTCCCATGCCCTAGAATGACATATTTTAGGGTCCGAACTGGATCCGACCACGCTGGGGGAGGGGGGAGAGTTAATGGAGGCTCCCAAAAAACGGTCAGATTTGAGTGAACCTTGATAAATGGTAAGAGAAAATGCTTCAGATGATCCATTTAGTAGTCCGAAGTCCGAACCAGATTCGGACTCGGTAGGGGAAGTTGGAGGGGGGTATCGGAAAACGTGTGGCATGTGTAGGGACCAAACAAGTGGATTTTTAGGGTTGAAACTTGGAAGGTAGGAAAGTCATTTGCCCTAGGTGATCCGAGGCGACGGAAATGCTCAGACTTGAGAGAAACTAGATATCGTATTTCTAGGTCCGAAACGCGTTTTTAGATGGCGGGGTATTTTGGTTTCTCCTCTACTTTTTAGGCACCACCTACTCGTACCGAGTGCCATATGAGCTCTTAGCTCTTGTTTTTGGTTGTAAACATAGCTTAGCTGTAAAGTAGTCAACTATTTCAGACCAGCTGTCCTTTTACAATTTATCTTGACTGATTCAACACGCCATTTGGCCTCAAGCCACGGTTTGCAGTGTACGGTAACTAAACTAAACTCCAGGCAAGCTCCAAGTCTCTGTTGCCCCGTACTTTCGATTAGTCTCATTATACCTTCCAAAATGAAAGCTGGCTTTAGCCAAATATAGCTAGTGCGTAGGTATATCTAGCCTATACCCCCACCCCTAGCAAACGAAAATGGACGCACATACATTCGCGTCTCCTCTCTTACTGGCCAAAGCGACAGAAGGATAAGCCTTCTCGACCCATCCGCTAGAATGGAAAACTAGAAGCGCTCAACTCAAGGGTACAAGCCGCTTTATACAGCCTCTCATCAGACTTGGCATTGAATATTCAATATGTATTAAAAATGTAAGGCCTGTTTACAGGGCAAGGCTCACACACGAATAACCTTGCACTTGCTCCCTGCTTTCAGGTTAACTTTATCCAAAATAGACTTCAAGGAGTTCCCGGGTCCACATTCATATGTCTTTGGGAAACTCAATGTTGAGGGCCTTTCGTAAAGAATATGGAGGGTCTGCTCCCATTTTACTGGGGCTAGGATCTGTTTTGGCAACTGTTTCTTAATATGATTGGCGTCCCGGTAGGCCTTTCCATCAACATTAGAGTGGACTCTTATCAGGGGGTCGTGTACAGATACCCTTTGCAGGGCACTTGCAAAGGGACTGACAGCGTCTTGCATAAGACTAGTATGAAAGGCCCCTGACACAGCGAGCCTCTTCAATTTTCGCAACTTAAAATCTGCGGCATTTTTCTCAATAAATCTCAGAGCTTCTTCATGGCCTGCTACGATCTTGCAGCCTGGATACAAGTAGTTTGAGACAGAACACTCAGGATTCTGTATTCCTTTCTTAATGCACCATTCTTTAGCCAGCAGTAAAGCATAGGAGAGCTTCGAATCTGGACCATAGAAAACAGTCATCATCGCACTATCTATTAGGTCTGAGGCGTACTGCATGGCTTCGGCCCGTACCTGAACTAGTTTGAGCCCGTCCTCAAAAGACAGAGCACCGGCAAATGTCAAAGCTGTAAGTTCACCGAGACTAAAGCCAGCAGTAGCCATGCACGATTCAATAGCCTCCGGTTCCCGTTCTCTAACCACCTCAAGAGCAGCTAACGATGATACATAAATTGCAGGCTGAGCATGTACGGTCCTGTCAAGTTCTGTTTTCGGACCTTCAAGGCATATCTGAAGCAAATCATACTTTAGTATTTCATTTGCAGCCATGAATATTTCCTTTGCAGATGGGCATTCCAATAAATTCTGACCCATTCCAACAAACTGTGTACCTTGGCCAGGAAATAAAAATATTGTGGTCAAAGAAGGGTCAACTGGTGGACGTACTGAATAGCTGGACTGATCTCGCTTCTTCGCTTTTGCATATCTTTTGGCTTCTTTTGGATACGGATTGAATGCAGCGGTTGGAGAATCATCAACATATTCATGAAAGGAAGCACTGTCATCAAGTAATTTTTCTATGGATGGCTCTTTTTCTGTTTTTCCAGGTCCCTTTTTACTGTCACTCGACTCATCCTGACGCAAGACCAGAGACGGGTGTATTCTTCTTGCAGGAACGGAGGACATAAAAGGCAAAACTTGCCTCAATGTCTGAACAAACATTTTCTAGAAAAGGAAGGAAAATACTAGAAAAGGAAAAATTACTAGTTTGAGCGAACGAACATCTATTTGTTAACCTTTTCCACACCCCAGAGATTTGTTAACCCTTTCCACAGCCCAGAAATAACAGAGCAAACTAACGCACAGAGAGAATCCTCATTTCCTTCTTCCATGAAAGATTTTTGAGAGAAAGAAAAAAAGGCTGTCCGATGATTTGATGTTGCGCCCTAGACTACTCTATTTTGAAATAAGTTCCGCACTACTTATCCGGAATTTTTTTTTTATCCCGCCGGCCCCCCGCCCCCGTGATCAATTTATATTGTTATGAAGTGTTTTAAACTAAAAGACCTCAAACTGTAAAGAGAACTGACCCAAGTTATGCAGCCAAGCTTCTTTTTTTAGTGGAGTGTTCCTTGGATCCACTATTGCGAGCGCTGTAGCAGCTTTCGGTTTTCACCATATTTTGTGGAGCACATAACCCGTGAACCAATGCAAGTATTAAAGTTCAAACTTGGTACACTAGTGGGTATCGGGGTCTAGTTGTGCCTTTTGGGGGTCCCAACCCCACTCCAACCCAGATTGCCCAGTGAATAATGTTCATAACTTGACCTGACTTGACCAGAACTGGATATAGGACTATGAAACTCCTTGTACGTGTAGATCTTAGGGCTGGGGGCTCTCTCAGCCCGTATCACCGACCAGAATTAAGTCCAACAAGTAGGAACATTTCCATGCTGGAGACAATTAAAACCTCGATATTTTGATCCTATATTCACCACTCTAGCTTGACTGGAAGCAACGTTTGCAATTCTTAAGGGTAAGAAGGGTTTTTACGTTGTCAGAAATTCACAAGCCTTGAGTCTGAAGTGATTTGCGCTGTTGTACAGATGACAAAATTATTTAGGAAAACCTGGTTCACTCACATATATTTTATTTTTTCCATCACCGCTTCGACGCAATTTTTCAACAAAGAATTTTCGGACAATTGACTTCTTAAAATTCCGTGGACAAAAAAATAGATAAGTTTAACCGCAAAGGGCTAGGATAGGACATTCTGGTTACGCGTCAATTAAATTGGTTTGAAGACCCCCTGAAAATGCGTTACTTCGTTGTCCTGCTATTCACAAATAATCGATTTTCAAATAGTTAAATATCCGTGGGATTTGTGGTACCTATGTGCGCTTGCAATTTTTTTTGTATGCCTTACGAGAAAGATTTATGATTTTTCTGTTTGTTCAGGCACTAAGCAATCTTCACCAATATCACCACTGCCCACTACAAAGCTGCGTTTGTGTTGAGATTAAAATTTCCCGCGTAATAGTAGAATTTACGCTCTGGAGACAGTCGCAGGTATTCTGAACGTCATAACTAGAGCAGTAGTAGAAAATACAAAATTCCCTTTGCAGAATCCAAATAATTCAGTTGTACTCAGTTATATGACACAAAAATAATTCGGCTTTTCAGTTAAACTTTAAGCGATGTCTTAAATTATATTTGCCAAGGAGGGCTGCTTTCAAGTCAGTTTCAAGCGTTTGACAATACGGAGGGATTTTTTTTACATGGAATTTTCTATGCTGAAGAACGAGTGAGTTTTGAGTTCCAGAGTCCCCCGTTAAGAATATCGAACAGATGTAGTAAGCAAACCCTTTTATTGAAATCGAGACTGGTCTAGTGTTTCGCGTATGAATGTTTTCCTTTTTCATTACCTTTCCACTTTTTATTGATTATTATAGTGGACTTTCGGTTTAAGCAAAGAATATGTGTAAAATGGTTACATGCATCACGTGCATGCATATACTCATAAGTAAGAAACCCCTATAATTAGGCCAAGCATTGTCATTTCTGCTAAGCTTACTGTTTAGGTAGTTAAGGATAGGTTAATTCTGATTTAACGGTAATATCAAGTCGACAAAAGAGTCTAATTTGCAAGACTAACACGAATTTACGATTTCACAATTGAAGGCGCGGTCCATGCCGATCCCGTTGTTTTTCCAACCTACTAATCAAACAAAATATAATCTCAAACCACAAATAATACCACTTTCTTTTTTTTAGCGTACCCTCGTCTCGAAATCACGCTCTTTTTGGCTCTAAATGTTCCATACAATATGATGGAACACTTTGTTCCATCCAATATGAAAGAGTAATGTGGGAGGCGAAAACCCCCCAAAAATTGCAGCAACATTAAAAAAATCGCCATATGTTTCAATTTTTCTCTATTTTTCAATTTTGCGAAATATTTAAATTTTTCGCAAAATTCACAATTTCTGAGAGGCCTCAGAATATTTCAATTTTGCGAATAACCCTCGAAGAGGTTTAGATATTTTCTTCAAATTTGGCACGATGGCTCTTTGGGTCAAAGTACAGGTCAATTTCGAAGATGGGCTCTGTAGCTCTATATTTAGGGGTGGGGGAGGGGTTTCAAATTAAGGGGCAAAACAAAATATATTTTAAAAGCTATTGAGATAGTTGATTTAGGGGTAAGGAGACATGCTGAACTCGAATATGAAAGCTATTTTCTTGCCGGACAAGTAGTTCACCTGGAATCTGGTGAAAACCGGACACAAAATTCGTCAACCAGTTTTCGGCTATAGCAGTCCTACCCCTTTATTCTCAAACTAGTATAGCTCTGTGCCTGGATGCCGGCGTTCAGTTGTTTGTCCTGTGTGACGTCGGAGAGATCTGGCGTAATCGACGGCCGGACGGGTTGATATAGCGAGGATATTCAAGCGAGGATGTTGTTCAATGAGGATTCACTGGTAAAGTACAGGTCAAGTTCGTAGATGGGTCCTTTAGTCCTATCTTTAGAGGCACAGCAGGGTTTTGGAATTTACGGTAAAACATGCATGTTTTATGAGCTAATAAGATATTCACTGAGTGGGTAAGGAGGTCCGCTGAATTCATATCTGAACTTGGTTTTCTTGCTGGACAAATAGTTCATCGCGAATTCGGATGATAGGGGAAATTTGGTTGAGGCTCAAAGTTGTTTCTGAAATCGATTAGATATTCGATATCGGGGCAAGGAGACATGCTGAATACATTTTTGAACTTATTTTAACAGTAAAATTCAAGGAATCTGACGAAGACTGAATGCAGCCATGGAGGGCGACGATTACTGATCATAACCAAGTAGAAAATTGAAGAAAAGGCTGAAGTGGAGCTCACTGCTGTGCGAAACGGCCATAACCACACGAAAGAAGAACAAGAAGAGGCCGAAATCGAGCATTTGCTGTCCGGAGCAGTCCCTATTACTGAAGAAGCAACAAAAAATATGGCAAAAAAATATTGCTTCAATAATTCTAGTTAAACATATTTTTCTTTTCAAACAAGATCACTTCATTCTAACCTTATCTCGATTGGTAGAGTTACCAAAGTCAATAGCAAGAAAATCCCTTTTCGAAGCATATATTCAAATAATGTATAAAGTGATGATGCTCGTCAGCCTGACAATTATCTTTTCAAAGCAGCTTTAAAACAAAGAAAAGGCACAGAATTCAATATTTTTGGACACATGAGTGTTACAAAAATTCATGTTTTGCCTCTTGAGTGTCAGGACAGCAACATACATTTCATTTTAACATTTTCGCCCAACAATCAAGGTAGTGTAAAAACGAGGTCAGGTACCCCTCCTGTACAACTTAATGAATACTGTTGAACTTAACTATAATAAAAATACTGTGTGAAACAGGATACAAAAGATTTCAGATAACAATCAGTCAAGTTTATCTAGAATTTATGGGTGGTCTTACTAGTCCCTGGAATGCAGCATCTCTCTGTCTTTGTCGCATATTGCAGACATATTGGACCTGCTCCTTGATAGGTATCAGAATCAGATTAAATGGCACGATCAGCATATGATGCCAGACATTTTTCCCAAATGCTATCATCAGCTGAAGCCATCTTTCAGCAGGAGTTGGCAGGTCAAGCCTGTCATACACAAATCCTCAATTTTTGGCATGGTGCCCCAACGTCTGGCCATGCCCAAATGCATGGGATTGGTGCCCATACATTGGGGCACCATGCCCCTGAGTATGGCCATAGTATCCCTGTGAAATTTGGTTAAGCTGAAACTGGTTGCATACCTAAATAGGGTCAGGGGCATCATGACTGGGGGGGGGGAGGGAGGGACGCCCCCCCAATGCTGTTGGCGAGTCTGTAAATTCGCGGCGCCGCAATTTTTGTCAAAATAGTTAATTTTTTTCATGAAAACAGTTTGTTTTTTTCTGAAAATTGGTTGATTTTTTCTGAAAATTGGTTGATTTTTCGTCAAAACTTGATTTTTATCAAAAATGTAATTTTTGTTGTTGAAAATAGTCGTTTTTTCTGCAGAAAAAGTCGGTAAAAATTACCAGCCAGTCGGTAAATCCCTCGTCCCCCCACACATTTTTGCTAGTAACAGCTCTGAATAGGGTTGTCTTCCCATCCTAGATCAAAAGATACCCGAATTTACTTTGTGTCCAACCTCATTTTCCAATTTTCAAAATGTTAGAGCACTTCCAAGATCCTTGGAGTTTTGTGGAGGCCACTTCTTTCCTAGCGGGTTTACTCTATCTTTTTTCAGAAAATTGCTGGTAGGTAGAATGGATGAGGCAAGCTTTTCAATCTGTTCACTCATACAAGTATTTCCTTTTGCATTTTGAGAGATTTTTTTTTACTATGTTAACAATTCTTATCAAAACTCACGAAACTCAAACGAAATACAACAAAGGCAAAGAGTTTGAACGAATCTGGAAGGAAAGGAAATTTAATTCCTAAAGGAAGAAAATTGATAAGCTTACCTCGTCCACTCTACCTAGCAGTGACTGCCAGACAAGGATAGAGTAACCTAGTGGCCAGAACCTGGAAAAGCATGAAGTAACCTACCGGCAACTACCTGGAAAAGGATAGAGTAAACCCACTAGAAAAGAAGTTGCCTCCACAAAACTCCATGGATCTCGGTGCACTAACATTTTGAAAATTGGAAAATGAAGCTGGATAGAAAATAAAATCAGGTATATTTTGATCTAGGATGGACAGACAACCCTATTTAGGTATGTAACTAGTCTCAGTTTAACTAAATTTGACAGGGGTACCATGCTCCAGGGCATGGTGCCCCAATGCAGTCAAGCACAAACCCCTGATTTTTGGATACCACATGCCAAATGCTGGATATGTCTAGCGTTTGGCATACCCTATGCCTAACGCTGGATACACTATGCCAGGTGCTGGATACTGTACCCCAATAAAATATTGATGATTTGTGTGAAGCTAAAAAATCCTGAAAAAATCAACCAATCAGAACTCTTTTATATTAAGGTAGGTCAGGGTTAAGTTACCAACAAGTATCCAGCATTTGGCATAGGTTATCCAGCGTTAGGTGTAGGCTATGCCAAATGCTGGATATACCCAGTGTTTTGCATAGGGTATCCAAAAATCAGGGATTTGAGATAGACTGCCCCAATGTATGGGCACCATGCACATGCATTTGGGCATGACCAGACGTTGGGTCATCATGCCCAAAAATTGAGGATTTGTGTATGACTGGATCAAGCTTGACCAGGCCTCACTGACCATTCCTCAGAACTAAAATATTGCTAAGAGTTCCCTCTTAGGAAGTTCACAAATAATTACCCTAGTCTAAGCTTAGGAGTCTCTTCGTAAGTTTTATTGCACATTTTGTAGCAATATTCTAAATATTACCAGTCTAGTACACTAGCCCCTTTTCAGGCACGGTGCTCAAACGTCTAGCACCATGCCTGGGTGCTAGACGTTCAAGCACTGTACCTTGGATTTCATGTATGGTGCATGGATTTCAGTATACAGTGCATACATCAAAAACACATTTTCTGTCATGACAACTGAGCACCAGCTCGGACAGGGCTGAAATTACTACCATGAATTAGAGAAATCAAAGACAATCCTTTATATATTTTTCACAACAAAAACAAAAGGGCTTGGCTGATGACAGATGTGAAAAACCTCATTTCCTTTTTTACATAGTCAAGGGTTTTGCATGCAAAGTGTCCTGTGCCTCAGCTTTTTCTACCTAGCAGCCAACCAGAATATTGGCTCTTGGGGAATAGATAGTGAAAATACATGGAAAATAGATAGGGTGCTGTTAGGTTTTTCATCTCCATCATCATTAGAGCCCTTTTGTTTTTGTTGTGAAAAATATGTAAAGGATTGTCTTTGATTTCTCTAATTCATAGTAGTAATTTCAGCCCTGTCCGAGCCGGTGCTCAGTTGTGATGACAGAAACTGTGTTTTTTCTGTATGCACTGTATACTGAAATCCATGCACCATACATGAAATCCAAGGTACGGTGCTTGAACGTCTAGCACCCAGGCATGGTGCTAGACGTTTGAGCACTGTGCCTGAAATGGGGCTAGTGTACTAGACTGAATATTACCTGTTGATTTAAAACCTTCTGAAAATAGAGCTTGAGCATATGCCAATTTCTTTGAAAGTCACGCGGAAAGTAGAAACAGTTGTTTTATTTCTGCCAGAATCCTGAAATATCTTTCTTTCGTCTTTCTGAAATAAAAAAAAATATTTTGACATCCTTTCTTCAAGTAACACTATTTTGCAGTAGGATTTAAAAAGCCAGAAAAAATAATAATTCTTATTTTTCTACTTTTTCCTCTGGTTTCCTTTTTTGAACCCACACAAGCGCTTGGGATTTCTTATTTTACAAAACCCAACAGCCATCCCATAAAGGTGGGCAATTTGAATTATCCAATAAATGTGCAGCAGTTCTGGGACTTCTGGGAATCATGTTAGTATGCCTTTTCTGACAACATACTCTATGGTCAATGATTTGTTTCCAACGGAAAGCAATAGTTGTGTTTTTACAGATACCGTGGTATCTGATACCATGGTTTAAAGTCGTTTTTGCAGTTATTTGTAATGTAATTTGTAGTCGTATTTGCAAGGTATTTGTAAGACCTTAACCTAGCTGACCTGGACCATACCTTATAAAGCATGACACAGCCCAATACCTACACCATCACTCTGACAAGTGTTGCAAGCAATCCAGATCACAACTGACGGTTTCGCTTGGCCGTTTAAAATAGGCTGGTAAAATTAGATTTTGAGGCTCACAGTCTTCAGGGTCAGGAGATTCAGGTTTTCTAGTTGTGCTTTGCATAACAATCTTTACATATTGTTAGTGCCAGTGGTATCTGATCTGTATCTCATATCACAGTCAAAAGGCATTTTTGCAGTTATTATGGTTTCTGGCCAGTTATCGTGGTATCTGATATTCAGATACCACGATCCAACCGTGGTAACTTATCATGGTATTTGAAAGAGTCATCTCACTTTCATCATTTTTGTCAAAGTGGTGGGAAAGAAGTTTGGTACTTACTTAGTGATGTAACTGAATATCAGTTTTTCTTTTGGGATGACTACGAAAAGTGCAATTTTGGCAATTGTCATTCTTGCAGAGCAGCTGTGTATCAGATACCATGGTTACATGCTACTGCAAAAAGGACTAATTGCAGATCCAGTTACAGGAGGGGTATCCAACCTCAGAAAAGAAGTTTTCCCTTCAGAATAATATATCTGGCTTAAAAGGAACAAGCAAATATGAAAAAAATACTAGATTGAAGCTAATTCAATCGTTTACGTATTGGATAAGTAAATATTGCTTCAGTATTTCTAGTTAAATATATTTTTCTTTTCAAACAAGATCCCTTCATTCTAACCTTACCTCGATTGACTACAAAATGATGAAAAAGGTAGTTAGCAAAGTCAATATCCAGAAAATCCCTTTTCAAAGCAGCTTGAAAACAAAGAAAAGGTACAAAGATTTTGGATATTTTTGGACACATAACCATTCAAAGAAGTCATATTCTGCCTCTTGATGGTCAGGACAGCATGTACGTTATATTTTAAAATTTGCATGGCAAAAATCGAGCTAGTGTGAAAACGAGATCAAGTACTCCTCCTGTACCGTGGTAACAGATACCATGGTATCTGGAAAAATACAACTAATGAGGCCAGCTCAAGTACAATAGAAACATGATACTTCGAATGTTACTTAATTTTGAACAGTGGAGGTTTTACTTGAAGAGGAGGGGCTAAATAAATGGCAAAGTGAAGACCCCGTTCAGGTGTTCTTTAGAGCACTTAATTTGCTATTTTAGCTTACTTTATTTACAAAATAAAAATAACAAAAACTCCTGATTCCAAGACAGGATACCTCATTCCACCAAACTCTGGATCCTGGCTGGATCTGCGCTGGATAGCCACTGCCACAGAAAAGCCATGCCAAATTCTGGAGACCACTTTAACCCTTAGGCTACTCAGTAAATAGTGATGCCTTGAGTGCAGTTTGGACTTCAACCAGTTGAAATTCAGTTGTGGAGTAAGTAAGAGCTGGGTAAGGGTCAGAATACCAACCTGATGCCAACATGCATATATCCAGTGTTTGCTGTAGGGTATCCAGAATGATGCCTGGGCCCCATTATAGTCACACTTGGTAATAAGGCCAGTAATAAGATCATTTACGGTCGAACTTGGCAAGAAAGACGCTGAAAATGTAAGATAGTCGACATGGAAAAATCTTTGGACCAATCACAGACCCCAGTCACTGACTTTTTGGAGTTTTGTTTATCTAAGAGTGGTGATGGTGGTAATACATCTTGATTTTCTTTGTTCAAAGTGTGACCAGGATGAAATATAAAGAGTGGGTGATAACCAAGTTAATGAACCAAATTATGTCCAGATGTGACTGAATGTAACCCTGGATTAGTCATTGCGTAAATTAGATCCTAGATATACTCAACATTTGGCATAGAGCATCCAAAAGCCAGAAGTTTGTGGTAGTCAAATGTTGTCATTTCTATGATATTGTTGTCAAATTGTCAAATTTCGTGGATGTAACTGTTAGTTCATGCTCCATGCTAATGAAGACACATACCGTACATAACTTGAACAGAGGACACTCTGTGGTGACGTCCCTTGAGTCCAGCCTGACCTGTCTGTGACCTCCATAACCCTGGATATTCTTCCTGCAAACCTTGCCAATGGTCTTGCTTGAGAAAGAGGTTTTGCATTACCAAACTAGTCCCTCCAAGTTATCAGCTAGTTTTTAAACTCTGACTAGATATCAAAGCAGTCAATGGTCTTGGGAAGTGGTGTACATTACCTATAACAAAACATCCAATCGAGCACATTGTTATGAAAAACTGTTTGTGCTTGTTGTCGCACGATGGGACAAATGTTAAACACAGTGGCCAGCTTTCGGTGCTTAGTTCTTCTCAAAAAAAACTTTTTAGTGAAGTGGCTCAGATTCTTAAGAAATGCAAGAAAAGCGAGCCTTCCCGGACGGAACTCATAGAAAGCTGGTACAATATGAATACATATGAATCTCTTATGTTTTGTTTGTTTTTGTTCTAGGTCTTTTGCTGTGAGATGTAGGCAGTGCAGAAAAATTGTTCTCGAAAGCACGCATGTTCAGTCAAGTGAACACTTATCTGCTTGTCAGAGCTGCAGTGGCATAATTTTTCTAAAAGAAGAAGGCCTTCCAGAGTCCATTGCAAGCACAGTTAATGAGGTTATTTCTCTTTATTTGTAGCCCCTCTTTTGTATCCCCGTTTTCTCATTTCGAGAAGAGCCGAAGGTGGGTGGTAGGTTCTGTCTGGGTCATGGAATTTTTGTCCTATTTTCTCATTTGGAGAAGAGTTGAAGGTAATTTTCTTTTAAAGCATGAGTCTTGGGAGAATAGTCTACCAGCAGCATCATAGGCCTTAGCCATCAAATTAATTTATCAAAAGACTAGAAATACTCACGTTTATTTAATTATTTTCACTTATTGAAAATTCTGCTTAGTGGAAATAAGTCTTAGGAACATCCAAGCTGAATGTAGGGTTAGGGGAAGTAAAAAAAACAGTTATTTTGGCAATAGCCATTAGCCACCACTATGGCATTGAGAGCTGAGAACGTTCAGACACGATATCTATTTAGTGCACTTTAGTCTCACTTGAAATAGTCTTGACTTGTCAGCTGGTATTTTTGTTGTTACTATTTTGAAATCCTAATACCTTTTACAGAGTGGATGGACAAAAGGGAAGATTGGATGTGAAGGTTGTTCAGCCAAACTTGGTACCTTTGATTTTGTGACTGGACAGTTTTGCTCTTATGACAAAAAATTCGTTCTGCCTCCTATAAGACTTGTTAAATCAAAGGTTGACATAATAAAGTGATTTGCTTCTTACCGTGAAAATGTTTTTAGTTGTAGGATTGTATTTAAGGGGCAGGGGCAAGGCCGTATCCCCCCACGAAACATAAAAAATTGTCATTTTTATAGGCTTTGTCCTCTGATCCATGTGTTTTTTGTACTTTTTTGTCCGACCAGCAGGAAAACCGCCCCCCCCCCCCCCAAAAAGGCACCCCCCCCCCCCCCCGAAATAAATTCCTGGATACGGTCCTGGGCAGAGGTGTGCTACGTGCTAGCCAGTTTGGAGGTGCAGATCTTGATTTATCAGTTATTTCAGTTAACTAATGAAGATTTGACTTCCTTACAGTATAAATATAATATAGTAATAATAATACAGTTGCACCAAAAAGGCTTTCGCCTCTATGAACGTCAGTTGATGAGTCAGTGTCTGTCACTCAATTTTTTGAAGATATTCATATGTCATTCGTTATGTGCCACCTTTCTATCAGATCTATCTGTGACATGAAACATGGTTTTTCTGTGTCCCTACGCAAGAAGTTGGGTAATCGAGTTCACACATTGCAATCCATTTTTGCTGGAAAAAATACCAAGCACTAAGACTTAGGCTACTAAACTTTGTTTGTTCACTCAAGCCGAGGGGATGCCAACTCCCAAAATTGGGGTACAGGTGTGCCGGACAATCGTGTGTGCCCGACAGTGCACGATTGAATACCAAAGTCGTCGTTTACAATCAAAATTTTGTCAAAACGACGAATCTGAAAATCTTGACTAAAGGCTCATGGACACAAAGTATATTAACTGTAGGCATATATGCACAGCAGAGTAAAGTAGAAACATATTAGAAACAGGCTACACAACATATAAAACCCTTGCAAATACTTATAATGTCATTAGTGGGCCCGGAAGTTATTCGATGTTGTGGAATCTGGGTTGTATCACATCAACCCAAAAGAAGGGAAGCAAATCATTTTACCGGTGTACGACGAATAACCTTGACGTATGTTCAGATATTGCATAAAACGGATAGGTCAGTGACGGTGCTTTGGCAGCGATATTTCTGCCTTCACTGACAGGGTCTCGACAGCCTGACGAGGACCCTTTCGAAGAAAGACCGAAATATTGCTGCCCAAACATCGTAGCTGATCCGTTTTATGCACTATTTGAATATATGTTTCAAAGTCAGCTTAGGCTCAAGGAGTATTCAACACTGACACCATTTTTTCAAGAATATAGGATTTTTTTTTTTAGCTGACTGATTACAGGCAGAGATTCTTGATCTTAGACTCCCAACAGTTATCGAGTTATCCAAGGCCATCACGAAATGTTACGAAACATCTCTGTTTGTGCCAACACAATACGAATAGTGTGGAGTCAAGCCATAACACTAGTTACTAACCACTTCGTGGAAGAAAACACTGAATATGACATTACTTAAATCTGTTTTGCTAACCCGTTCAATTTAGTTAGCCTAAATTTGGCAAGTTAAATAAGTTCAGGTCAAATTTAAATTTGACAGGAACTGAAATTCCTAAACAACAAGACCTAAGGTTTCGATGGGATCCCAAAAATCTAATCTTTGATCCAGAGAATTGGGTCTTGTCCTCGCCAGATCCAGTCTTCGCCAGTCTAGTCATCTGAGAAAACCTTTGCTTTACTTCTGCCAAATTTCCGGTTTCGGCTGAATTCCGAGCGAGCTACTTGGCCAGCAAAAAAAGAAAACTCAGAAACGAATTCAGCGTTTCTCCTTATCCCTATAGGGAACATCTAATCAACTTCGAATAAAAATTTAACTTAGAAAAAAAAATCCGGTTTCAACCGGATTCTGGACGAATTGAATGTCCGGGTAAAAAATGATTGTCAAATTCCTGACATCTTAAAGAGCACCACGCCAAGCGTTATATGTAAAATTTGCAGATTTGTTGGTGGTGTGGTGAAATTTCGAGAGAGCGATGGCGAAGTTTAGTTCATGTAAAGTTATTTGTTTTGTTGTTTTATATGTATTTTCTTGTATATGGGCTTTGGCTTTGAATACAATTATTATTATACAGACTCAGCGTCTCTTCTTAGCCCTAAATCTGTTATCTAATCAACTTCAAATAAAACTTTTGCTTTTAACAAATTCTCCGGTTTTGGCTGGATTCCGGGCGAACTAGTTGTCCGCGTAGACAATGCTTTTCATATAAGTGTTAAGTGTGTCTTCATACCCTTAAATCGAACATCTGATAAACTTCAAATAAAGCTTTTACTTTTAACCAACTTTCCTGCTTTTGCCGGATTCCGGACGAACTACTTGTCCGGCGAGAAAATGGTTTTCATCATCGTGTTTAGCATGTTCTCTTACCCATAATCGACTATCACATTAGCTGTTTAAAAATATTTTGTTTTGCCCCTAAATTTGACCCCCCCCCCCCCCCTAAATACAGGGCTACAGAGCCGTTCTACGAACTTGACCTTACTCTTGACCCAAATCAATCAATATATTTAATTCATGACATTATACGTCACATAAATAAAAGAACTGGACACTATAGCCTATATACACATTAACCATCTGGCAGTTCAGGGCAGTAGCATAGTCTGCGGTACAGACGAGAAAACTGCCCGGAACGACAATCCTCGTTCTGGTGAACAGCCTGCAGGAGTGGGTTTGGGCGAGAGCCCTCACACCAAGTTTCATCAAAATATCTCATTCCCTTCGTGAGTTATGGTGCTCAAAGACGGACGGACAGACGGACAACTTTTCCGATGTCATAGGTATCCCTCCGCTTTGGGATCCCAATTAAAACCCAAAACAGCACCTTCAACGAAGAAGATGGGGGTTTGCCAACATAAGCCTCAAATATAACAAGACCAAAGGTGTCGATGGGATCCCAAAAATCTAATATTTGATTCAGACAACTGGGTCTTGTCTTCGCTAGGCTAATCATCAGAGAAAACCATGTTCTGATAAACCTATATAAGCCATATCTATTTTTATGATACTGACCGAAACTTTCTGCTTTACTTCTGCCAAATTTCTGTTTTCGGCCGAATTCCGAGTGAACTACTCGTCCAGCAAAAAAAGAAAATTCAAAACGAACTCAGCGTATCTCCTAATCCCTATAAAGAACACCTAATCAACTTCAAATAAAATTTAACTTACACAAGAAATTCCGGTTACAACCGAGTTCCGGACGAATTATATGTCCGGGTAAAAAATGATTGTCGTATGCAGCGCCTATATCATCGTCTCTTCTTACCCCTAAATCTGTCATATAATCAACTTCAGATAAAAGTTTTGCTTTTAACAAATTTTCGGGTTCTGACCGGATTCCGGGTGAACTAGTTGTCTGGGTTGAAAATACTTTTCACATAAGTGTTCAGAATGTCTTCTTACCCTTAAATCAAACATTTAATCAATTCCAAATGAAACTTTTACTTTTAACCAGCTTTCCAGTTTTTGTCGGATTCCGGACGAAATACTTGTCCGGCGAGAGAATGGTTTTCACCGTCGTGTTCATCATGTCTTCTTAACCCATTATCGACTATCCTGTTTAAACATTTTGTTTGTCCCTTAATTTGAACCCCCTCCCCCACCCCTACATTTAGGACTACAGAGCCCCAATGAGATGTTGACATTTTCTTCTTCATCTTCTTCTCTAACACATAATGCGAAGATACTAAATTGACAAAGTCGCAGCAGAAGTCGAGCCATCTATGGAGCAAAATATGTGACTGTGCCCGACGTGTGCCCGACTGTGCTGGAAGTGTGCCCGACTCCCCGGTACAGAGTGTGCACGACAGTTGGTAACCCCTCGACTCAAGCACCGCTATTCTTTCGCTTCGACTCGCGGTTTGTGGGTGAACGAGTATGCTGAACCATTTACTTGATAGTGAAGCTTGTAAGAAGTGTATCTACACCTTAGTTACCTTTTACGTCAGAAGCATGTGTCTATACTCGGCAAAGGAACCCTGTTGTGGACCAGCAAATAACTTAGAACAACCAGATGAATCTAGCCTATAGTTGACGCCCGATATTGATTTATTTCGTATGGTCCAACCTCCTGTGGATATAAATTAAAAACTATCATCGCAGTTCTAATGGTCGTTCGGATTTGACTGCACTTCCGATTTACCGTTCCGTCAGAACATTCGGTTTTCCCAGCCGGATTTTCTGCACCTTCGCCAGGGAGTTGAAAATATGTCCGCTTTTCCGTGATTAACGCCAAAGTTCTGGTAAGGAATCCAGTCCGCGACTGCCCGACGGTAGTCTGTCCGAATGATTAGTGATAACCAGGTTATAACTAGTAGGAGGTTTCCTGCTCTCGGACTCAAATCCCTACCGGGATTTTCGGTCCCTTCATCAAGTTCCGTATGAAAAATTTGAATTTTTTCAACTTGATGATGAGAGTGCAGAAAATCCAGTCCGGTAATCCTTTTCCTGTCTTCGCACGTTTAAAGCATTGTCCTAATAGGTGTAATGACGTGAATAGCGCTATACGCGATGTTTACTTCTTAATACACACGCCTATTCAAATACAAAACAAGAGATTCTTATCAATGCGGCGTTCGGTGTTGCTTAGGTAATACAGTTTTTCGAGCTCTAAAAATATTCGAAAAGGTTCTTAGTACTGCTTAAAGTACATGAGTACAATATAACGGAAATGATACTGTAAACAAGCTATTAAAAGAAAGGATGGACAGCATTGATCCTCGAACTGATGAAAATCAGTCGTAATAGAACAAAAACGCGTTTTTTTTAAAGAAAAGTTGTTTCTTTGCTTCCAACAAAGTAGAACAGAAACTGTTGTGCTTTCTTTGGCAACCCTGACGACGCTGCACCTCTCCTCGGCCCGCTGGCGGAACCAACCAAGCGATCTGATTGGCTCTGCATAAGGAAGAATAGAGCCGAGCTCTATTTTCCTTAAGCATTGTCCTAATTGGTGTAATAAGGTGTATTACCGCGTATAAAACTTATTACAGATTCCTCTTTTCCTCGGAGCGCGCTGTAATAAGGTGAATAAGGAGAATAGACTAGCGTTCTGTTCTGGCTTATGCAGGGCCAATCAGATCGCTTGGTTGGTTCCGCCAGCGGGCCGAGGAAGGAGCAGTGCCGTCAGAGTTGCCACGGGAAGCAGTAAATTTCTACTTTGTTAGAAGCTGAAGAAACAACTTTTCTTCAAAATAACATGTTTTGTTCTGTTGCGACTGCTTAATGCTACTTCGAAGACCAATGTTGCCCATCCGTAGATTTAACTGCATTTTACAATATACTGGGCGTCCAATTGTACTGGTGTACTTCAAGTAGCACTAAGAACACTTTTCTGATCTTCAGAAAGTCGAAACACTGTATGACCTTGGCAACACCGGTCGCTGCATTGATAAGAGCCTCTCGGGTTTGTATTTGAACGGGCGTGTGTATTAAGACGTAAACATCGCGTATAGCGTTATTCAGCTTATTACACCTATTAGGACAATGCTTTATTCGCCTTATTACAGCGCGCCCCGAGGAAAAGAGGAATCTGTAATAAGCCTTATACGCGGTAATACACCTTATATGTTTGGCTCCGTCAGCAGTCAACCAGCATGCCTAAATAAAGGAAAGGAGATCCGATTCCCCTCAAGTGAAGGCTGTCGATGACCACTGGTTTCTACTGGAGTGGTTTTGGGATCCCGAAACGTAAGTGGAGGGATACCTGTGACTTCGTAAAAGTTGCCCGTCTGTCCGTTCCGTCTGTAAGCACGATAACTCTCGAAGGGAATGGGATATTTAGATGAAACTTGTTGTGAGGATTCTTTGGGTCAAGGGAAAGGTTTGAGTTCGTAGAGGGAACTCTATAGCTATATATTTAGGAGAGGGGCAGGGGTTTCAAATTAAGGGGCGAAATAAAGTATTTTTTAAAAGCTAATAAGTTAGTCGATTTAGGGGTAAGGAGACATGCGGAATTCGAATATGAAACTTATTTTCTCGCTGGACAAGTAGTTCAGCGGAATCCAGCAAAAACCGGAAAATTTGGAAAAAGTAAAAAGTTTCGACTATAAGGGATGATACATGCTGAATCCGAATATGGACATTAATTTTTGGCCGGACATTTAGTTCGCCCGGAATCCCGAAGTTTAGCATGAAATTTTAAAACACAAATGATACAATAATAATAATATAACTGCAATAATAAGGCTTTCGCCTCTATAAATTTCTCGGGACACTTTACACACTAAATTGAATTTCAGCCAGGTGGTAGTCGACACCTGCTTTGAATTGGTTGATATTTTCGGCATTTACAACACTTTCTGGGAGATTATTCCAACATTCTACTATTCGGTTTCTAAAGCTCCATTTTCCGATGTCTTTTCGGAACTTCTTACCACTCAGTTTCAAGTTGTGTCCTCTGAGACCGTTGTGGTTGAAGGTGAAGACATCATCAGGCTTAATTTTATCATAATAACTATGGCAAATTTTAAAAGTTTCGATCAAATCACCTCGAAGAAATCTGTAAGATAAACTGGGTAATCGTAGTTTTTGAAGCCGGTTTTCATAAGGCAGATGGCGAATGGCTGGCACTGTTTTTGTTGCTCTTCTTTGAACTTGCTCAATGGCGATAACATCCTTGATATAGAAGGGCCTTGTTATTGCGTGGCCATATTCAGTTAGTGGGCGAGCTAGGGCCTTAAATAAAATAGGAAATAGTGAATTGTCCTTAAATGTAAATGTCCTTCTCATAAGGTTCACAACTCTTGTAGTTTTCTTGATGATAGTTTCGTAATGCGTTGAAAATTTTAGATCCGTGTCCATTACTACCCCGAGGTCAGATACAGTCGATATAGAGTGAGGAGTTGCTGTTGCAACTTTCGAACATAATAAAGATAAACAAAACTTGTGTGCGATCAGTTTAATTATCTTCAAAGTCCCAAGCGGTCAAAAAGGCAGAATGCATCCCGACAACTGTCTGGTGAGCAATTTAATGGAAATCTGTCGACCAATTTTCGGAAAACACCAGTCCTTACCCTACCTCTTTATCCATACAAGCGAAAGCTCTGTGACGATGGCGACGCATTTCACAGCTAGCGCACGTATCCTTTGGGTTTGGACACATGGAATCTGTCGTGTCGTGTCGGGGGATTGAAGGAGTTGAGATTATGGTTGTTCAGACGTCGTATGAGGATTCACTGGCAAAGTACAGGCCAAGTTGTAGATGGGTCCTTTAGATATTTAGAGGGCAGAGGAGGGCGTTCCGGTTTATGTACGAATAGAATAGAGTAGAATTTATTGCACAAAAAGCCTGAGGCCATGGCAAAAATGGTTACAAAAAAGAACACTTGAACGAAATAATAGAACTAAACTAAAGCAAATTCTCTCTGTGGGCTAAAGCTACTTTTAGGAACTTTACCAGCCTCTTCAAATCTTGAAAACACTTCCAATAACGTTCATCATTCATTTATTGTAATTACATTCCCGAAAATCTCAACCCGCAGGTCATCTAGCTCGCGGCATTCACACATCGGATGTAACAAATTCTCATTCTCGCTGCCACACATAGGGCAAAAATAGGGACCAGTACGTCCTAATTTATTTCCCAAATATTTCCTCCATTTTCCCATTGGCAAACAATCAGTCCAGCAACTAATTAAAATTCTTAGATCCACCCACTTAATCCCAGCCTTAAAATGAACCTCTTCCCCCCATGTCTCTTTGGCTGAAGTATAAAACCTTAAAGAAGGAGACCGACTTTTTGGCAGATGCCATGCTGTCAAAAGTCTACGTGCCACTGCACGCGCAACCTCTCCAATAGGTAGTCCTGGTCCATCACCTGCGTTCTACCAAGTTGAACAAGACCAAAGGTTTCGATGGGATCCCAAAAATCTAATATTTGATCCAGACAATTGCGAACGAACTACCATACTTGTCCAGAAAAAAAAAATAGTTCAGAAACGAGTTCAGCGTATCTCCTTATCCGTATAAAGAACATATAATCAACCTCAAGTAATACTTTAACTTATGAAAAAAAAAATCCGGTTTCAACCGGATTCCAAACGAACTATATGTCCAGGTAAAAAAAAAGATTGTCATATGCAGATTCAGCGTGTCTTCTTACCCCTAAAACTGCCATCTAATCAACTTCAAATACAACTTTTGCTTTTAACAATTTTTCCGGTTTGGCCTGATTCCGGCCGAACAAGTTGTCCTGGTAGAAAATACTGTTCACATAAGGGTTCGGCATGTCTTCTTACCCCTTTATCGAATATTTAATCAACTTCAAATAAAACTTTACAATGAAAAAACTTTCCGGTTTTGGCCGAATTCCGTGTGAACTACTTGCCCGGCGAGAAAATGGTTTTCGCCACCTTGTTCAGCATGTCTTCGTATCCCTAAATCGAACATCTAATCAACTTCAAATAAAACTTTTACTTTTATCAGATTTTCCGGTTTTGGCCGGATTCCGGGCTAACTACTTGTCCGGCGAACTAATGTATTTCACCATCATGTTCAGCATGTCTTCTTATCCCTAAATCGAACATCTAATCAACTTCAAATATAACTTTTACTTTTAACAAACTTTCCGGTTTTGGCCGGATTCCGGGCGAACTAATTGTCCGATGACAAAATGGTTTTCACCATCGTGTTCAGCATGTCTTCTTACCCCATAATCGACTATCACATTATATGTTTGAAAATATTTCATTTGCCCCTTAAATTAAACCCCCTCCCCCACCCCTAAATGCAGGGCTACAGAGCCCATCTTCGAACTTGACTTTACTCTTGACCCAAACAATCCTCACACCAAGTTTCATCAAAATATCTCATTCTCGTCGAGAGTTATAGTGCGTACAGACGGACAGACGGACAACTTTTGTGATGTCATAGGTATCCCTCAACTTACGTTTTGGGATCCCAAAAAACACAATTATCTAATATATCCTTAATATTATTCGTCCAACAGTCATTCCTTATAAGCTGCTTTAACTATTCTAATACGCGGTAATTGCAATAACTTCTCCCATAGCCCTATCATACTTATCCATCGCTTAAGCCGTAGGCTTGATAGTCCTGGATCTCCTGTTATGACTAATGTACTCGTGGTATTACTAACACCTAAAATCCTCTTAAAATATCTGTGGCTGTTCTAGCTTCTCACTTCTACCTAAACCCCATACTTCAGAACAGTAATGCATCGCAGGGATAATCTTTGTATTAAACACATGCTTCTGTAGCTTCATAATCTTCAATCCTACTTATATATGATGCCCGCTGAATCCATATCTGACCTTAGTTTTCTTGAAAATGATTCACTCAAAATTCGGCCGAAACTGGAAGTTTGGTTGAAGCTCAAGTTGTTTCTGAAGTCGATTAGAGATTCGGAATCGGGGTAAGGAGACATGCTGAATTGAATTTTGGACTTTATTTCCATGACAGATAAGGTGGCAAATTTTGCCAAACCCGGAAATTTGGACTGAAAGGTTCTCTCAATGCCACTAATTCTTTTGCTCTGCATGTCGTTCGCCGGGAATGCTGCTAAAATACGAAGAATTTTGTCAAACTAAAGGGCCTTTCTGAAGTCGATTAGGATGATATACTGGAGTAAAGATCCTTGGTGAATCCATATCTGATTTTTGTTTTCTCATCTGATTAGTTGTTTGGCCGTAAGTTGCCAAAAACTCCAAAACGGTAATATTATTTTTGTGTACAAATTCAAGCGGTGGGTTATGGATAAATAGGAAAATGTTAAAGGGGTCTGGCGAAGACCCAGAAATATGCAAAATCCGATTGTCTGTATCAAGAATTTCAATCAGTATTACACTTTTGGATCCCATCAAAACCTTTGGTCTTGTTATTTATGAACAATCCACTCTTGCGGCCGCTGATAGGCTGTTTGAGCTTTTAATTTTTGTGTCATCCATAACTCGTGAACATGACAGGTATCAGGTTGAAACTGAGTGTACTAGTGGGCGTTTGGGCCTAGTTGTGTCTTTAGGGAGTCCCATCCTCCCCTCCGGTTCAGGGACAATTGGGCCCTTATTGCCCAGCGACTGATGTTCGCAACTTTACCAAAGGTGGATGAACTTCAGTGCGGTCATAGATCCTAGGGTGTCACATTGCTTTTTCGAGTTGCACCTCCCCAAACGTCCCCGTTCATAGGCAGCTCGGCCCAAATTTCTCAGTGAGTAAATTCGTGACCTGACTGCAAGGTTCAAGGTTCAAGGTTCTTTTAATATAACCAATATATACAAAGTATTAGGTAGCTCAAGGCTGAGAGTACAGCTCGAATGCAATTGAGCTACCGTTAAGCAACACTAAATATGCACAAAAATTAAAAATAAATAGTTCTCTTATCCAAAAGAAGAAAAAACAAGAGCTACGAGCTCATATGGCACTTGTTACGAGTAGGCACGGCTCGGTTATGTCAATGATATATCTAGTGTTTGCTAGGTGTCTTCCCACCAAGTTTCATCTCGATCCCTCCACTCATAGCGTTTTCCAATATTTCCGGTTCTCCCCTCCAGCTCCCCCCAAAAGTCACCGGATCCCCCAAAAGTCACCGGATCCGGTCCGGATTTTAAGTGGGTCGTCTGAGGCATGAGGTCTTTCCAAATATCAAGTTTCATCGAGATCCGGTCCCCCGTTCAAAAGTTATAAATACCTAAAGATTCCGGATTCCCCCTCCCTCCACTCCCCCGACAGTGCCCGAATCGGCTCGGTCACGTCAATGATGTATCTAGTGTTTGCTAGGTGTCTTCCCACCAAGTTTCATCTCGACCCCTCCACTCGTAGCGTTTCCCAAGATTTCCGGTTGCCCCATCTAGCTCCCCCAAAAGTCACCGGATCCGGTCCAGATTTTAAGTGGGTCGTCTGAGGTGTGAGGCCTTTCCATATATCAAGTTCCATCGAGATCCGATCACCCGTTCAAAAGTTATAAATACCTCAAGATTCCGGATTCCCCCTCCCTCCACTCCCCCCACAGTGCCCGAATTGGCTCGGTTATGTCAATGATGTATCTAGTGTTTGCTAGGTGTCTTCACACCAAGTTTCATCTCGATCCCTCCACTCATAGCGTTTCCCAAGATTTCCGGATGCCCCCTCCAGCTCCCCCCAAAATTCACCGGATCCGGTCCGTATTTTAAGTGGGTCGTCTGAGGCATGAGGCCGTTCCAAATATCAAGTTTCATCGATCCGGTCACCCGTTCAAAAGTTATAAATACCTCAAGATTCCGGATTCCCCCTCCCTCCACTCCCCCGACAGTGCCCGAATCGGCTCGGTCATGTCAATGATGTATCTAGTGTTTGCTAGGTGTCTTCCCACCAAGTTTCATCTTGATCCCTCCACTCATAGCGTTTCCCAAGATTTCCGGTTGCCCCATCCAGCTCCCCCCAAAAGTCACCGGATCCGGTCCAGATTTTAAGTGGTTGTCTGAGGTATGAGGTCTTTCCAAGTATCAAGTTCCATCGAGATCCGATCACCCGTTCAAAAGTTAACAATACCTCAAGATTCCGGATTCCCCCTCCCTCTACTCCCCCCACAGTACCCGAATCGGCTCGGTTATGTCAATGATGTATCTAGTGTTTGCTAGGTGTCTTCCCACCAAGTTTCATCTCGATCCCTCCACTCATAGCGTTTCCCAAGATTTCCGGTTGCCCCCTCCAGCTCCCCCCAAAAGTCACCGGATCCGGTCCGGATTTTAAGTAGGTCGTCTGAGGCTTGAGGTCTTTCCAAATATCAAGTTCCATCGAGATCCGATCACCCGTTCAAAAGTTATAAATACCTCAAGATTCCGGATTCCCCCTCCCTCCACTCCCCCCACAGTGCCCGAATCGGCTCGGTTATGTCAATGATGTATCTAGTGTTTGCTAGGTGTCTTCCCACCAAGTTTCATCTCGATCCCTCCACTCATAGCGTTTCCCAAGATTTCCGGTTGCCGCCTCCAGCTCCCCCCAAAAGTCACCGGATCCGGTCCGGATTTTAAGTGGGTCGTCTGAGGCATGAGGTCGTTCCAAATATCAAGTTTCATCGAGATCCGATCACCCGTTCAAAAGTTAAAAATACCTCAAGATTCCGGATTCCCCCTCCCTCCACTCCCCCCACGGTGCTCGGATCGGGGAAGTGACTATTTCCAACTTAATCATTTGGGGTCCCTGATATGCCTGCCAAGTTTTATCGTCCTAGCTTATCTGGAAGTGCCCGAACTAGCAAAACCTGGACAGACCGACAGACCGACAGACCGACAGACCGACAGACCGACAGACCGACAGACCGACAGACCGACAGACCGACGGACGGACAGAAATTGCGATCGCTATATGGCACTTGGCCGAAGGGCAAGTGCCATAAAAACGAGACAGATTAACCAATCTTGGCAGCAATAAATAAAGCGGATATCAAGCTCAAATTTAGTTTACCAGTCGGCTTTGTTGTCTAGATATGTATTTTTGGTGACCAGTTCTGACTCTTCCGGTTCAAGGGCGACTGATTCCCTAGACTGCTCGTGTACAAGGTATGATAAACAAAATACTCCACGTTTGAGCGCTTGCGAACTTGTTCGTTTTTATTTTTTCTGCATTGGGGGTCTGTTGCCACAGTTTACCCATATATAGTTTGTTTTCCCACCCTTAGCTACATCGTTCAGTGCTGTACCTGTGTGCCTATCAGTATTGTATTGTATTCAGCCTACTCATTTCTTGTGTTCCCTGAACATATTTTTGTTAGTAAAAAGATGTACATGTTCGACTACAAGTAAGGTCACTGTCTGTCGTGACATTGTGTATTTCCGTCGGAACTACGGGACCTCCATCCCGTTAGCACAGTCTGTGCTCCTACCAATCTATGTTCGGAATAGGTTGCTCTTTTTAGTGTGCCATTGGTCGCACTCACCCCTCCCTGTTCGTCACCCAAAAACGGCCGCGTTAACGATCCACCCACTCATGTATTTAGGATTTACAAACATGTCCATGACTGTATCCCATAGTGACTCCACGAAATGTCAGGGGAGGAAATCACTTTGCGTGATCTTAGATTGGTTTCTGATTATTAATGAGCATGCAAGAATCCTGCGGAGTTTTACCGCTCTAACCAGCAGCTTTTTGTTTGCTTCGTAGGAAGTTTGAAGTCAAGGATATTAGAGCCAACAACGAAGAAAAGGCAGTGGTAGTCTATTTTAGTGAAGAGGATAGTGGGAGACCAGGATCAGAGAAAGTAAGTTGACCTGATAGTTTATTACTTAAAACAAATATAGTTGGCCCCTTTAGTGAGTTAATAACCAATGAGTGTCTGAAAGCCTGAAGCCATGTACAAATAGCGGAAGAAGAGGGTAGTCAACAAATTAAAACTTACAATTGATCACACAAAAGAATAAATACGGAAAGAAACTTATTCCTCATGATTATTCCTGCGGTGCAACTCCTGTTCCAGAAGAACTGAGCGTACCTTTACCCTTCGCAGCTTATTGTTATTGTTGTGTGAAGGTTGACGTTTGGGCGAGTCAATCGCCCGTATACGTCCTATCGTCAATAGATTTGTTCGCTTCATTTTATCAATGTGTGGCCTCCTGGCCTCGTCACAAGTATAGTTGACTACGGCCGTATGGCCTTGTCAGCCGTTGTAACATTTGTGCGGGGTCGACAAAGACGTTGTACGGAGTATACTGGCTCAGTCCAATTTCGAAGCTCCTTTCCTTTCTTTATTTCTCCTAGGCGACGCTCACTATCTGTCAAATAAATTATTTAACAGTGACATAGCTCTATGCTATATATACAATTCACAATAGGCTAGGCTACTTATGCAAGTTTGTACTATTAGTATACTTCGTCAATAGACATTCTGCTTTTCTACGGGCCCACTTCGGAGTCGCGGCTTGTTTCCGTAAACTCAGCGATGGAAGCCGTGGTTAATCTTGTTTTACCTGACCGGAGGTCCATTGGGGAGACCAAAATTCATTATGAAAGATCACTGCGCCCCTGGCTCTCTCGTGTCCAATAAGCTGTTCAGCTCGGTTGCTGTACCCTATGTTTTATATTGCAACTTATTAGAGAATGCTAGTCGTGCATACACAAGTTCGATATATTATTTCCATTCGAAAAAACACCTGCTGTGTTTTGACTTAAATAACAGAACTATAAACTTTGGTTCAATTCAATTCAGTTCATTTTAATTTCACATTCCTTAAACAAAACAACAAACAGAACGCTCCCAAGAAGGGCACAACCGTGTCCTGTGCGGGAGTGCACAACTTTGAATCACCTATTACATACTGTGACACACATTTCTCGTCTTAACCTTATCATTTCTTTTTCTTTTTCTTTAGCGAATAGTGAATTTTAAATAGCGAAATTTTAAATAGCGAATTTTAATAGCGAATTTTAAATAGCGAAATTTTAAATAGCGAATTTTAAGGCAATTGTGAAACACGAGTGAAAACGGATACTTTTGCAGTGGATTAATTATGTCGTGGTGTATTTGTGTCTTTCTTTTTCTAGTCTTCACCTTTTCTTCTAATCCGTCTGTGTCTTGCACTAAAATTATTGTCATAAAATTGTAGATTCATCAGAAAACAATCCGTGTTTCGGGAATCAGTCATTCCACGGACATCAATGGATTGGCAGACGAAGTAATTGACAAGTGCAACGTATTGAATCCGGATTATAGAAATGCGGTGCTCGTGTGTCTTGCCGAACTGCAGGACTGTGATGGACCGAGGCCTGGCACTGGTAGGTACTTTTCGTGGTTCAAGACCGTTGAAGATGCATAAAAAGCCCTGTGGAATCTTTTTTTTTGGGAACATGGAGCACAAGTTACCATATCTTTTTCAGTATTCTAATATTTTGGGTTAATTGCAGTGCAGCTGTTCATTTAGCTCCGAGCCCACAAATTGACTCTTTATTTTAATTAATTTAGACCCTTTAACTTGAGCTTGTTTTATTTTGTTTTTTATGTTCCGATACCGACCCTGATTGTCCAGTTCTGTGACTTACTGAAATTTAAATAGACCGCCTGTCAGCGTTGTATCAGTGACAAGACAGCTGTCTTTCGAAGGATACGTCTTATGCAGCTTTTACAAGTACAGGAAAACTTGAACAGAATCCGATCTTGGTGACAAGATTATGTTTACACGCACAGGGAAAAAAATTAATTCTTCAAACCAGAAAATCTGACATAAATAAATTCACTATCCAATAAAAAAAATGTTTTGGGAGCATTTATGACATCAGTACTGATGATTGCTGCTCTCAAAAGCTAGCTAGCCTTTTTTTTGTACTTTTTACCAGCGCCGCCGTCAAGATTCCTTTCAAATGGACCGGAATTCCTTTCATCATGAAAGGATTCCCGTCCAGCTAGACTTTTTTCTACTCGACGGTATTTCTTATCCGTGTAAACGCTAGATTACCTATGAATACTATGATAGTAGTTGATCCTACTGCAGTAGTATTTCCATAGGTCCTCTTTTCCGAGAGTCTTCACTTAAAAAGTTTATCCTAACTCCTCTATTAGTTATACATTAATTATCACGCTTGCCACTTTTGTTCTCTTTATGTGACGTCTCATGCGCCTAGCTGCGTTCTTTTCACACCGGACTTCTGGTGTTCTGTCACGAGTATCCGGTTCTTCTCTTATAACGCGTTTTTTGGTTCACCAGTGAGTTGACGAAAACTTGCTAACTCCTCGCTGAAGCCGGGCTCCCGAGCCAGTTCTGGTTAGTTCGCCCCGGTGAGGTAAAACCGGACACCGGTTAGTTCAAAAACGGGTTATAAGACTGGTGAGTAGTCACTGGTGGATGCAAAAACGGCTTATAAGAAAAACCGGAGACCCCCGTTGAGAACGAGGAGTTTATTCTTCCGGAAACCAGTTATTTATTTATTTGTTTGAATCTAGTACCGGCCAACTAGGGCCTTAATCCAAAACAAATGAACACTTTACAATCTTACACTTTACACACTAAGTTGGGTGAAAATATTCCAACTCCCCATTTCAGCCAAGTTCAAGTTTTTGATTTTACAAAAAAAAAAAAAAAAATACATTATACAAGCACTGGGGAGAACAAAAATTCGAACATGCAGTGCTTGTTAAATGAGAAGATATAGCCGCATGCGCGGCCCAGAAAGAAGAGCTAACAGAGGGTTATGAAAATTTTATCAAGATCGCCATCGAAGGCAAGGGGCATAAAAAGAGGCTTAAAACAGCCGAAGCCGTGTGTAATTTTCTGTAAGCATAGCTGAGTTGTAAAGTGGTCAACTATCTCAGAATATCTTAGGAAAAACACTATGTACTGCGAGGTTTCCTTTATGCTTGTTCATTGAGTTCGAAGATAATCACTCATTTTGTACATATTATTCAAATTTCACGTATGCTTGGCATTAACCGGAAAAGTGAACGTTTGCATGTCCGGTGTTCGCTTCTAGTTCTCGCCATACTGTGCTTGCCAGAAAAATGATTTGGTCGCTTGTGGAGCAGAAACAAAAAAAAAGAAGAACAGAAAAAAAATAATGCAGTATCAATTTAAAAAAAAATATATTATGGACATCAACATATAAATGCGCTTACTAAGCTGTGTGATCCGTTTGGGCAACTTAAGAACTCTCTTGTTCTGCCTCAATCGTAGTCGCAGGGGCGGAAAGAAGGTCTCCTATACTAACGTTTGTGTTTTTCCCCCACAACTGCACAAGGGAGACTAAACAGACACTTAGAATTCTCGTTACCCCTAAATCTACTAGGCTACTTGTCCTGAGAGAAAATAATCTTCATAGTCGGATTTTGCATGTCTCCTTACCCCAAATCGACTATTCCAATAGGTCAAAAAAAATTTGTTTCCCCTTAATTTCAAGCCCCTCCCCACCCCTAAATAAAGGGCTACTGAACCCATCTTCGAACTTGACCTGTACTTTGACCCAAAGAGTCCTCATGCCTAGTTTGATGAAAAATATCTCAACCCCTTTGAGATTTATCGTGCTAACAGACGGACAGACTAACAGACGGACTACGTTTACGAAGTCATAGGTATCCCTCCACTTACGTTTTGGGATCCCAAAAACGATAAAAACCACAGGGTATTATAGTGGGGCAGGGATGAAGCCATTTTTGTGTGTCCAAACTGCACTTTCAAATGTGCACTGATAGAGAATGGTTTCGAAGTTCTTTCCATGCCCCTGGGTGGAGACATCGGAGAAGGTTGGGATTGTAGGTGTTGCCTGTCCAAACAAGACCAAAGGTTTCGATGGGATCCCAAAAATGTAATATTTCATCCAGACAATCGGGCCTTAGAAGTCCAGTCTTCGCCGGTCAGACTCCTTGAGAAACAGATTAAGGCAAATGGCAATAATCTGAGAAGACCAAGTTCAAATATGGATTCGCCATGTGTGTTAATCCCTATAGCCTGCGTCGTATCTACTTTGACGGAAGTTCCTGCCTTACTTCTGCCAAATTTCCGGTTTCAGCCGGATTCCGGGCGAACTACTTGTCTTGCAAAAATTCGAAGTTAAAAAACGGATTCAGCATATCTCCTTACCCTTAAATTGAACCTCTAATCAACTTCAGATAAAACTTCAACTTTAACAAATTTTCCGATATCAGCCGGATTCGCGGCGAACTATGTGTCCCAGTAGCAAATGATTGTCATACACGAATTCAGCATGTCTTTTTACCCGTAAATTAAACACCTAATGAAATTCATATTAACTTTTACTTTCAACAAATTTCCCGGTTTTCGCCGGATTCCAGGCGACCTATTTGTCCGACGAGAAAATCATTCTCATTTTCGGATTCAGCATGTTTCCCTATCCTGAAATCGAACGTCTAATCAACTTCAGATTAAACTTTTATTTTTGACAAATTTTCCGGTTCTGACCAGATTCCTAGTGATCTACTTGTCCGACGAGAAAATCATTTTCATATTCGGATTCAGCATGTCTTCTTACTCCTAAATCTGATATCTAATCAACTTCAGATAAAACTTTTACTGTAAGCAAACTTTCCGGTTTTGACCGGATTTCGGGTGAACTACTTGTCCGACGAAAAAATGGTTTTCATATTTGTGTTTAGCATGTCGTTTTACCCCTGAATCGACTATCTCATCAGCTTTTGAAAAATAATTTTGTCGCCCCTTAATTTGAAACCCCTCCCCCTCCCCTAAATATGCAGCTATCGGGCCCATCTACGAACTTGACCTTTCCTTGACGTTAAGAACATTTACACCAAGTTTCATCAAAATATCTCATTCCCTTCGAGAGTTGTCGTACTAACAGACGGACGGACAGACGGACAACGTTTGCGATGTCATATTTATCCCTCAACGTACGTTTTGGAATCCCAGAAAGGTCCAACAGATATGTCATATTGGACGAGAAAGGGGCTTTGATTGTTGGAAATAGACTTACCTTCCAATTCAGAGGCGTCAGTGCATATATTTAGAAAAGTTTTTTTTTCCATCGTAAGCTTACCATTCCTAGTTGTGACCTGCATGTTAAATTCTCGTGGGTCTTGGACCCGTGACCTTTGCCATACTTTGTCGACTGAGACACCAAGAGGTGTTGATCTGTTTGTAAACTACTACAGTCGACAGATATATCAAACCCCTTTTATAGTGTCCATCTTCACACAAATAGCTGACATACAGTGTAAGTCACGTTTTTGGGATCCCAAAACGCAAGTGGAGGGATACCTATGCTATGACATCGCAAAAATGTCCGTCTGTTTGTGAGCAGGATAACTCTCGAAGGGAATGAGATATTTTGATGAAACTTGGAGTAAGGGTTCTTTGGGTCAAGGGTAAGGTCAATTCGTAGATGGGATTTATCGCCCTTCATTTAGGGGGGGTGAGGGGTTCAAGTTAAGGGGCAAACAACATATTTTTAAACAGCTAATGTGATAGCCGATAACGGGGTAAGAAGACATGCTGAACACGATGGTGAAAACCATTTTGTCATCAGACAAGTAGTTCGTCCGAAATCCGGCCAAAACCGAAATTTTTTTTAAAAGTAAAAGTTTTATTTGAAGTTGATTAGATGTTTGATTTAGGGGTAAGAAGACATGATGAACACGATGGTGAAAACCATTTTTTCGTCGGACAAGTAGTTAGCCCGGAATCCGGCCAAAACCGGAACGTCTGTTAAATGTAAAAGTTTTATTTGAAGTTGATTAGATGTTGATTTAGGGATAGGAAGAAATGCTGACAGCGATGGTGAAAACCATTTTGTCGCCGGACAAGTAGTTCGTCCGGAATCCGGCCAAAAACCTGAAAGTTGGTTAAAGGTAAAAGTTTAATTTGAAGTTGATCAAATGTTCGATTTAGGGGTAACAAAACATGCTGAACACTTTCTGAAAAGCATTTTCTACCCGGACAACTAGTTCGCTCCGAATCCGGCCAAAACCGGAAATTTTTTTTAAATGAAAAGTTTTATTTGAAGTTGATTAGGTGACAGATTTAGGGGTAAGAACATACGCTGAGTTTGTGTATGACAATCATTTTTTACTCGGACATATAATTCGTCCGGGATCCGGCTGTAACTGGATTTTCTTATAAGTTAAAGTTTTATTTGAAGTTGATTAGATCTCGGATTAGATGTTCTTTATATAGATAAGGATATACGTTGAAAGTTAGTTCACTCGGAATTCGGCTAAAACAGGAAATTTGCCGAAAGTAAGACAGGAAGTTTCGGTCAGTGTCGTCAAATAGATGGCTTATGGAGGTATATCTGAACTTGATTTTCTCTGATGATTAGCCTGGCGAAGACTGGATCTGGCGAAGACAAGGCTCGATTGTCTGGACCTAATTGTCTGGACCAAATATTAGATTTTTGGGATCTCATCGAAACCTTTGGTTTTGTTCAGTTTAGGCCGAGCTCAAACTGAAATAGGAAGTTTTATGAGTTTATAGATTTTTTTTTTAATAGAATGTTTTGTAGTTAATTTAGGGATTTGGTTGATTGCATTTTTTGAAGATTTAAGAATTAAGGAAAAGTTAATGAATTGAGAGGCAAATTAAGAGATTTTAAAATTAAGTATGATAGAAAAAGGAGAATATATAATTGAAATATGAGAATGTTTAATAGAAAAACGAAAAGTTTGAAAGTAGAAGTTATTGTCTAGAGTTGGGAAAAGAAAGTAGGTTTAAGACGAAAGTTTAGGTGACGTTGAAGTAGGCGTTAAAATTTTGTGTTAACGTCACTGAGTTGAAGGTGGAGACGAAGCCACTTGCTATAGTTCGATCTTAGTTTCGATCTAAGCCTGAGGTCAAAGTTTATGGCGAGGACAGCCCCAGAGATTAGCAAACAAAAAAAAATTTAACGTAATAGGTTTAATTCAATTATTCCCAAAATTCCGATCAAGCAAAATGCAGGAGATTGTCAAATTACAATGGGTTAATTCACATTAAAATTACGGATAAAAAAAGGCACAAATGAGTTAAAATAGCGTTCAGTGCTATGAGGGTTCATTAGCTGAGCTTTCTTAGCTATCGTAGAAATACTCCTTGTTGGGCGAGTATCCATTCTTTTTTCATCTTCGGGTGGCAGGACCTCACGGTGCATTTCCGAGGCAAGGCACTTTAGTCCGAATTTTATTGTGAGATCGGGCCGACGCGAAGTAAGGGTTTTCATCCCTAATTCTTCCAGTGCTTTTTGGTAGGATTGTATTTATCCGCCAAAATAATTTTAAAGCCCTTTTTTGAATGGTTTCCAGCCAATCGGTTTGCTCCTGGTTCAGTCCCGGATGCCACACGGGGCAGCAGTATTCGAGCAGTGGCCGTATCTAGACCATGAAGCACTTGGCCATGACTTTGGCACTCAGTCCAAACCTCTTAAGGTTTGCAAAACTTTTAAGGGCGGCCGCTGCATTACTAATCATTGTGGATACATGGCTATTCCGTTTTAGATCTGAGTCAACTGTAACCCCCAAAATTGTCAGTCAATAGGCTTTAAGATATGCAAATCATCGCCTGTCGAAGTTTTGTATAACTGACTTTTCCAGCGTACTCGCGAAGTAGTTCGCGCATGAGCCTCTCAACACTAAGTTCAACTAGTGATATGAATCGAGCAATGCGCTCCAACTTTAACCAGCATGACAACGAATACAGTATTGATCTGCTCGACTCCTATGTTGAGATGCTTTACGAGACAGGAGAAGGCGTAGCCAAAGGCGTTGCTGCTGTTGGGACTTTGGTGATGGTAGAAGACAATCTGGAAGTTCTTGTGAAGAATGGTAAGTCGGACCAAGTCTTTTAAATATATAAACCGGATTTTGACAGCGTTCCTGTTTTCGAACACGTATACTGGAAAACAGGCACACTTTGTGTGCTTTTGTTATCGATCTGACTCTAGAACAGTGTTTACATTTTCTCGCTTGCTATCCCGCTTGATATCACTTCTGCCGTTTGAAGTTGTCTATCTCAACAAATATGGAGACGAAATCGGAAACGTGTCCACATAGTCTCCTTTCATGATGCCAGAACGTACGTGGAGGGATACGTATGATTTCGTAACAGTTGTCGGTCTGTCTGTCCGTCCGTCTGCATGACTGTCCCGTCTGTCAGCAGGATAATTCTCGAAGGGGTTGAGATATCTTGTTCAAACTTTGTGTGAGGATCCATTTGGTCGAAGTAGGTTAAGATCGTAGATGATCCCTGTAGCCCTATTTAGGGGTGAGGGAGGAGATTGTAAATTAAGGGATGAACAAAATATGTTGTCAAGCTGATATGAGAGTTAATTTGGAGTAAGAAGACATACTGAATCCAGAACTGAATCCGGAAAAAAACGGAAATAAAAGTTCAAATTGAAGTTGAATAAAAGTTCGATCCATGGGTACAGAGACATGCTGAATCTGTTTTTTAATTTTCCTTTTTATATCGGACAAGTATAATAGTTTGCCCGAAATCTGGCGGAAACCGGACAATTGGTAAGCATGAAAGTCGTATCTGAAATTGATTCGAGGTTAAACGTTGGTCGATTACAGCGTCGATTTAGAGGTAAAAAAAGTAAGTACTGAATCTATATTTGAACTTTATGTTCCCGCCGGACAATTGGCTGACCCGAATTGGACGAAAACCAGAAATTTGGTAGGAATAAAGTTTATTCTTAAGTCGATCGGATCCTTGTAAGAGCAAGAATACAAGCTGAATCCATTGTGTGAATCTGAATTTTCTCGTTGGATAATTAGTTCATTCAGAATCC
Organism: Branchinecta lynchi; assembly: GCA_023053575.1. Taxonomy (NCBI): domain Eukaryota; kingdom Metazoa; phylum Arthropoda; class Branchiopoda; order Anostraca; family Branchinectidae; genus Branchinecta; species Branchinecta lynchi. Next base: position 13,744,478 of record JAKZAP010000020.1, on the reverse strand, counting down.
GGCAGAAACCGGAAATTTTATACTTTGACTTGACTTTCTGACTTGACTTATGTCTCCTACCGGGCGTCACTCAGCGTAGAGAGTGATGTCAGCCTCCTCCATCTGGTGCGCTCAGCAGCTAGCGCTGGTGCGTCGTGGACGTCAATGTTTGCCAACTTCAAGTGTTTTGAAAGACTATCGAACCATCGATGCCGCGGTCTGCCATGGGGTCGCTTCCAGCCGGCTTCTGCGGGGTTGAAGTCCAGCACGATTTTCGCAGGTATGTGTGATGGCATTCTAAGGAGGTGACCGTACCATCATAGAGTGCGCTGTGCAATTTGGGGGAGAACAATGTCTGCTGCGTTGTCTGCAGTAACGTCCTTGCTGGCGAAGTCAAACCATCTCATGCCCTCTTCCTCTGCTTTTCGTCTGGAACACGTCTACAGTCTTGAGAGCTGTGATTGTAGCCGGCCATGTCTATGTTCCATAAAGAATTACAGACCGACCAGGGCGTTGAAGATTCGCAGCTTCGGTTCCGACTAGTACTTGGTTTCCGCCGGAGGTTACGATTTAACTTCCCCATAGCAGCAGATGCCTTGGCTATTCTTGCTTGTAGTTCAGGGAGAAGTCTGCTGCAAAGGCAGAGCACAAGTAGATGAACTGCTGAACCACCTCGACAGTAGTTGTTTGGTCCAGGGCCTCAGGAGGATTGGCGTTGCTAGAGGATGGATCTACGACCATAATCTTGGTTTTGTCCCAGTTGACATATAGTCGTACTTTCGCAACTTCTTCTTGACGGATATGAAGTGCTTCTACCAGTTGGTCCACGGATTCCGCCATGAGCGCTAGGTCGTCGGAAAAGTCGGCGTCCGAGAGGGTGCTATCGCCAAATTTAAGTCCAAATCCAAGCCTTTAGGTCGTCTTCGCCATGACATGGTCTGTGATGACGTCGAACAGCTCGGGCGCAACGGCGCAACCTTGCCGAACCCTGTAGACATTCGAAAGAACGGGCTTCGTCGGCTGTTGACTTGGACGCAGCTCTCTGTCTCGTGATGGAGGGCTTTGAGAAGTCTGCAGTACTTATCTGGCAGGCCGATGGACCTCAAGATCCTCCACAGGGCATCACGGTCGATTGAATCGAAATCAGCTCGGAACAGATAGAAGTAAACAAATTATCTAAGTCGGTCGGAGAATCGATAAAGGGCTAACAGTACCCAAATATGAGCTTAGTTTCTCACCGGACAAGTAGGCTATAGTCTGACCGGAGTCCGGCCAAAACCGGAAATTTCGAAGAAGTAAAATAAAATTCGGATGTTGATAAATTTTGGTTGGAGGAGGTAGGTCTACCTGAAAAAGACACGCTGAATTAGGATATATTGTTTATTTGCTGCTTGGATGGAACTTAGTCAAATACGATTTTTCGATAAGCCTGATTGCTTGATATGCTTTAGCTCGGAAGAACTTGACTTAGTAGCTGCTGTTCAGTGGTGTGTTACAATGATATCAAATGTAAATGGGATCGGCAAAGACTGGACATCTGCAAGACCTGATTATCTGCATCAACAAGATCGCCAAATATTCCCCTTTGGGATCCCATCGAAACGTTTGGTCTTGTTTCGTTTGTGATCTTTGCGGCTTGTAGACTTCGCTAACTCGACACCGTGAAGCGAATGACCTAGGTCTGCCACCATGTAGCTTCCTAGTGGAGATGCCGACTCTATAGAGGACCATCGCAGAGCGACCAAGTTCAGAAACATGGTCTTTCCAGTTGACGAAGTTCAAGAAATATGGTCGTTCCAGTTGTCCTAAGTGCCATGAAAAGAAGATTATCAACCATCTCCCGATGGTGGGAAAGTAAAGCGAGAGCATTCATTCCTGTATTATTAGTCATTCCTCCTACTGCGTTTTTGTTTCGAGCGGAGGCTATAGCGCTGAGGCTTCCTTGAACATTCGGAGCACATTTGCGAGCAACCTCTTACCGCAATAAGCTTGAACATTATCTATATTTTTTTGGTAACAAGAGCAGGAAGGCATGAGCCTCAGCTCCATGCCCGAGGTCGATTCGTGAAATACACCCTTCTGTTGTCCGAAGAGTTAGATTGGAAATAGCAGAGGTGCGCTGGAGGAAAGTTTGATTGTTCCTAGTCGGAGGATCTAAGATATAATCCATGACTACTAGACTTGTCTTGGGTGGGAAAGAGTAATAAATAAGGGAAAATGAAATCGTGAAACATTCTTTTCTTTTAGGGTCCCTGCTAAGCGCTTTGGTTCGGCTACTGTCCGAAGATGGCGCCAAGAACATACGAGTCGCGTACGGCGTGATGAAGTTCTTTCACAAATTGTCTGAATACTCTCAGTTCCATCAGCACCTTGTGGAGCAAAAGGTGTGCATTTATTTATTTGTTTATTTAATTCAGCCGTAGCCATATACAAAGCGGGCCGGAACCACATTTATTGTCAATGTGGCCGTAGCCACATTTATTGTCTCGCAAAGTAAATTGGCTGTAATTCCAGTAGAGTCTTAGCCAAACTGATTGTGCAAGGATATCTTGCCAATTTCGTGTGACTAAAATGTAGGCTGGACTACAGTAGAGGAATGCTTATGTGAACGTTGCTAAGCATGAACGGTCGCCGAAAAAAGCTAAAATCCATACAAGGCAACTTTTCCTGCAAAACACTTGCCAAAACAGTTGATCCATTCAGATATTTGACATGCGCCACTCTTTATTTGAATACTTCTGTTATTTTGCTGTTAACTGCCGTCTAGTATTCCTTTCATTTTGCTAAGCGGATCGTAGCTTAACCAAATAGATGGCGATCAAACCTGCAGAATCAAATAAGAAGAAAAAGAAGCACATTTAAAAATTCATAATAAAATATTTGTGGACTCGAGAGTTTGTGCCACGAATTGCAGGGACAACCCTGAATCGGTTTGCTATTAGCTGATGTCAAGTTTGTTATTTTTCCTTTCGATTTCTCTGTTTTCTAAGACCTAAGGTTTCGATGGGATCCCAAAAATCTAGTATTTGATCCAGACAACTGGGTATTGTCTTCGCCAGATCCAGTATTCGCCAGGCTAATCATCTGAGAAAACCAAGTTCAGATATACCTTTATCAGGCATATCTATTTTGACGATACTGACCGAAACTTCCAAATTTCCGGTTTCGGCCAAATTCCGAGCGAAATACTTGTCCAGTAGAAAAAGAAAACTCAGGAACGAATTCAGCGTATCTCCTTATCCCTATAAAGGACATCTAATCAACTTCAAATAAAACTTTAACTTACAGAAAAATTTCCGGTTTTAACCGGATTCCGGACGAATTATATGTCCGGGTGAAAAGTGAATGTCATATACAGACTCAGCGTCTCCTTAGCCCTAAATCTGTCATCTAATCAACTTCAGTAAAACTTTTGCTTTTAACAAATTTCCGGTTTTGGCCGGATTCCGGGCGAACTATTTGTCCGGGTAGAAAATGCTTTTCATATAAGTCTTCAGCATGCCTTCTTACTCCTAAATCTGTCATCTAGTCAACTTCAAATAAAAGCAAGAAAATGGTTTTCATCATCGTGTTCAGCATGTCTTCTTACCCCTGAACATCTAATAAACTTCATGTAAACTTTTAGTTTTAACCAACTTTCCGGGTTTTGCCGGATTTCGGACGAACTACTTGTCCTGCGAGGAAATTGTTTTCACCATCGTGGTCAGCATGTCACTCCTAAATCGAACATTTAATCACCTTCAAATGAAACTTTTACTTTTAACCAACTTTCAGGTTTTTGCCGGATTTCGGGCGAACTACTTGTCGGACGAGAAAATAATTTGCATATCCGTGTTCAGCATGTCTTCTTACCCTATAACCGACTATCACATTAGCTGTTTAAAAATATTTTGTTTGTCCCTTAATTTGAACCCCCTCCCCCACCCTTAAATGCAGGGCTACAGAGCCTGTCTACGAACTTGACCTTACACTTGACCCAAAGAATCTTCACACCAAGTTTCATCAAAATATGTCATTCCCTTCGAGAGTTATCGTGCTGACAGACGGACGGACAGACGGTCGAACGGACAGATGGACAACTTTTTGCGATGTCATAGGTATCCCTCCACTTACGTTTTGGGATCCCAAAAACCAGGGTAGTGAAACAGTTAGAGAAGTGTTCAAATACGCATACCTCTACTGTACTCCGGTTGATCATGGATCCCGACCCTCAGGGTTTTTGGGATCCCAAAACGTAAGGGGAGGGATATCTATGACATTCCAAAAATGTCCGTCTGTCCGTCTGTATGTAAGCACGATAACTCTCGAAGGGAATGAGATATTTTGATGGAACTTGGTGTCATGATTCATTGCATCAAGGGTAAGATCAAGTTGATAGATAGGCTCTGCAGCCCTATTTAGGGGTGGGGGAGGGGGTACAGATTAAAGGACAAACAAAATATTTTTATACAGCTAATGTAATAGTCGATTATCGGGTAAGAAGGCATTCTGAGCACTATAGCGAAAACCATTTTCTCGCCGGACAAGTAGTTCGTCCGAAATCCGGCAAAAACCGGAAAGTTGGTTAGTAGTTATATAAAGGGGGTTCTGGCCCACCCTTCCCCCAATTTCAAAACCCCATTTTAACATCAATTTCTTAAATTTTAACATCCTTTTTACCAAATTACCCCCCTTTTTAAGAACATTTTTATTTTCTTACTTCCAAAATAAAGGATACAAGAAATGAGAAATATTACCCTTTACTACATATAAAATACTACAATGTACACTACTTCTTTTTTTTTTTTTACATTTTTCATTTTTTATTCAAATATTACTGAGTAAACAGTTCTAAATCCACATATGTTTCTTTGTTCTTGTTTTCGCGTACAATAGGCTGCAAAACCAGATTTTTCTTTAAAAGTAATTCGTTAGCAATGGCATTATATTTCTGTGTTATAAACAAATCACATGGTTTGTCATTATGATTAATAACTACAACCAACTTATCACCATATTTTGTCTTAGCAATTCTCATTTTAACAATAGTATATTTCAATCCTAGAACTAGTTCTTCTTTCCTGATTGTCTCATTGTATTTATTCATTCTGATTGTATTCAAGACTTCCTTTGTGGACTCCATTTATTAGGGGATGATTTTATTAAATAAAAATCCAGACTCACAAACTCACATACATATTTTTATTGATAATATCTAACGTAGCTTTTCTTTCATAATATATAACACAGTAAACATTATATGGTACGGGTTGATTATCTTTCAACGTTAAACTTATTTCAATATCAGCAGTTGTTCCATTATAAATATTTGACTCGTGTTTGGAAACATCGAAACAGAATAGTGGATATACTTCTTTAAATTCTTCTATACTAACAACACTACCAGTATCAAATGCTAATTGTTTATAACCCAAATGTATGAACCTATTGTAAAGATTTGAGTATTTACATTTATCATCGCTAAAATTACATTTAAGTGGTTCTTCAGGATATTTATCCCCATTAATTCTAAGTTCTATGTCTGTTAAATTCATATGATCAAACACCATATTATTCATTAATTGATTGTTATGCTTTTCATTTTTCTGTAGCATCACAACTACTTTTGTTGGATTGTTTCTCTCAGAAATAACTTTCCAAGTGTGTTCCTTATTTTGACTAACATCGCTTTTATAAGTATTACATGCTTCCCACATCAGATTATGCTTTTTATCCTTAGCAAGACCCTTTTCTAATTCACTCATCATTTCGATACTAGGAGCTACAATAGGAATCTTCCAGGATAAATACTCGATTACTACTTTGAAATTAGTATTTCCATTTCTTATAATCATGTTGTTATCATCATTTCTTCTTAGAAATAATTTATGCGATGCACCTCTGAAGAATCGTTTGTTTCCTTTCAGAAATCCAAACAATTCTGATAATGGTAAATACATATTTACTAATTTACTGCTCTTTGTTCTGTTATATCTTTTTTCAAATCCTTTATTATAATTATTATTATTTCTCAAACTGACTGTTCCACCCCCTGCTGCAGCCCCTGCAGCCCCTGCTACTACTGGAGTTGCAGTAAACGAAGCAATAACAGGATTAATTTCTTTTCCTTGATTATAATCCTTATACCAGAAATGATTTCTTGCTGCACTTCTAGAATAATCATCAGAGTATTCAATCAACTTTGTAACGGTAGTTGTAATACCAACATGATTAATTTTTTCAACCGATTCATCGTTTATTACATATTCAGCGGTACTGAATAAATTAAATCCATTGTTCGTCAAAGTAGCAATATCGGTTGCAGCTATATTATCTCCATTTTCTTTCACTATTCTTACACTAACATCAAGATAACTTTCACTTGGATAAAACCAGGAATCTAATTTCTTCGTTACGAATTCAAACTCTGATTTATTAGATACATTCACATCTGTTTCTCGAATTTCTTTAAATTCGTATTTTACCACTGTATCATCCACAAGCGGTTCGTCAAAAATGTTCCATTGCGGACTGATAACTTTATTTACTGCCATTTATATAAGAAAGAAATTATTAAATAAAACTTATTTCAGAATCTTTAATCCATTTCCAGTCATTAACGTTTTGATCAAGTCCTGACTTCTTTGATTTAAAATCCTTTTATTTGTACCGATAAGATCCTTCATCGATTTTTTGTTTCCAATTACATCAATGAGTTCCTTCTTGTTTACATCGATCAGATCTTTCCCATATTCTATTGCTCTGTTTTTCAACAACTCAAATCTCGGTTTAATAATATTATTATACATTGACATAGCCCCATCTTTTATTTGTTTTGCTGACGTTTGAAATAACTGGGAATTAACAATGTTTTTGAATACACTACCGATTCCACTTCCATACTGCTTTTTATAAAGTAATCGCTTATTATTAATCAACATTTATAGGTAAATAATTTTATTTCACTAATCCTTTAAGCTTTTCTTAAATGCAGTACGTATCCAACGTTATCACCATTCAAATCGATAGGTCTTCCCAACTGATCAGTAATTGTCATTCTCAAGGAGTAAATAAAGTATTTTGTATTAATAGGAAGGTAGATTAATTGTCTAGGATTCTCAACAATTTGACAACCCGGTTCTGTATTAGGAACAAATGTCCAAATGACATCTGATTTACTTTTGTTTACGATAGAACTGTTTACGAGAGAGCAGTGAATTTGAATTTTATCAACGCTTCTTGTTATATTCGGAAGCTTTGTACCTTCATTGATTTTCTTAGATATCTCACTATCCTTCTCAAATCCTAAAATCTGACACAAGTCACTATTAAATCTAAACATATATTTTTCTTGTAATAGTATGACAAATCTCATAGATGCTGGATTGGATGAAATTACAATAGGACATTTATCTTTTGGGGTATCAAAATACTGACACAAAAAATAATTCAAACAATCATCGTTATACATCCCATTAGGAATAGTAACATTCATCCATTCTGTTGCATTATTATCTTCATCTTTCCTGTATTGAAATGTATTATTTCCAAATTTATCACTTATATTATGCCACGAATACCACAAAGTACACTGATTCAAACCTATTTCATAATCCCAATTACGATTCAATTCGATTGGTTGACTAAATGTTATATCAATGATACTTTCATTACCTTCAATGTTTAACAACACCATTTATTAGAAATATTTTTTATATATTGAATTGTAATTTCTCTTCGTAAGAAATTTATTTCGCATTAACGAATCCAAAATATCAATAGCTTCATTTCTCACCTTGTCAGATGTATTTCCGTTTACTCTGCTACCTATCAAAGTGTATAATTTTGAAATCATTTCATCACAGTTCATAAATATTCCAGTTCCTTTTTGTTGAACTAAAAATGGGGAATTAGTTCGAATGCTGGTTAACCTCTCCTTGTATTCTCTTATAAATTCAAGGATTTCATCATAGCTAGAGTAACCTTTACCTTTTTTCCCGCCATAACTTTGACTTAGAGATGTCAAACGTTCTAGAGCCTCATCTATATCCGTATGATTCTTAATGTAATACGTAGGCATTTTAAAATAAGTATCAGTGCCACCCCGCGATTCTACATGTTTTAAATTAATCTGATTTAACAACTCTTGGGTAATATCTTTATTCATATCAACGGATAGTGGTCCTAAATCGGGAGAAGGTTCTAAAGCGGGTGCTCGACTCACTTCCTCTGAATTTGGAATCTGTAAAGCTGTTTTAAATGTATCACCTAATCTGATAAACCGTCTTCTTGAATTATTATCACCTTCCTGTAGTTTATTAATTATCGTTTCAGCGTTCTCTTGTAATTTTTTGATGGTGTCTTTAGTGTTTTCTTTTTGTGCTATAATAACTGGAGCGTTTAACTCTGAAGCATATTCCCGAAATCCTGCCTTCTCCATCTCATTTTGTTGAACCTTTCTTCTCTGAACTTCTCTGTTCTTCACTATATCTGATAACATATCACTCAAGCGTCTTGAATCCATTTATATACAAGTAATTTTATTTCATAATACATTTTGAAAGTTCTTTTTCATAAAACCCTCCTTGAATTAATTCCCCACTTTTGTCAGATATTTCATAAGTAATGGGAATGGTAGGTCTGATGGTTGCTATCTGAAATACTTCATCCGTATAATTAGGTAAATATCCTTTATCGAAAATACTTTTTTCTTTTTTAATTCTGACTAAATCCCCTACTTTGACGTTTCCTGTGATTTTGTAGTCATCTACTGGAGGAAACAGAGCACTAAAAACCTTTTTCTGATTAACCTTTTTACTAGCATCAACTGGTTTCATTTGTATTGAACGGTGGTACGAGTTATTATAATTACTCACAAATAAAGGTAAAATATCAATCCAATTAGTAGTGTTATTGTGAGTGAAATATTTCCATAACTTTTCTTTAAGCGTTCTGTTGAATCGTTCTACAATTTGCGCTTTCAATTCGCTTTCAGATGCAAACCAGTGTATGCCGTTATTTTTCAAAAAAGTTTGAACATTTCTCATCACAAATTCTTTACCTTTATCAGTTTGTAGTTTCTTAGGAATTCTTTCTTTAAATATAACACTGAATGCTTTTATTATTTCAGCACCCGTTTTGTCTTTTAGAGGGATACACCAAGCATATTTACTAAAGCAATCAATAACAGTTAAAATGTAATTTGTTTTATTATTTTCTTTTTTATATTTCTGCATGTCAACTAAATCAGCTTGCCATTGCTCATCAACATAGTGAACATACACTCGCCTCCTTTCAAAGTTATGATAGGAAGGTTTGTGTAACGTATACACATTCTCATTTTGCAACACATTTTTTATTTTATCCTTGGAAACCTTAACACCATTTTCTTTTAATTTTCTGTAAATATCATCCACACCTGAATAATTAGAATAATACGTCTTTAAAATATCTGTTTCTGCGTTGAGGTTTTTTTTAAAAAGCGATTTTTCCTCGATCCGCAAATAACACAATTCCCTTTCAGCATTGGAACATTATTTTTTTGTGACACTGCCTTAAACATTGATTCAGTGTCAGTGCTCTTTTTACATTTCATACAATAAATCTCCATTTATTAGAAAACAATTTTTATAAACGAAAAGCTACCAACCCTTCATTTTCCGCTGGATGTAGGAAATGCAGTGAAAACCACAGTTTAATTCATCTATATTTTGAACAGCAAGATTTTCATAAGCTATTTTTTTCTTTGAAGTTTTTAGATATTTAACTATTTCTTTTCCTGGAGGAATACCGAAAGAATCGAAAAATTCGACATGGGGATATTCAGGTAGATTACAATAGGCAACCCAATGTGTTCCAGGCATTCCACGTTTGTCATAGTTGATTACACCACATTCCGAATCGTTTATATGTTTGGGTAGCGTATCTAAAGAGAACACACCTCTAAACTGTGGTATACTCCCTAATGCATCCATAATATCAAAATTGGTTAGAGGTCCTACTTTACTTTTGCTTCTTTTTTGATGTCCCCGTTTTTTGACTTCCTAGGCCTTCCACGTACCCCATTACCCACAACTTTTTGTGTTCCAGGAAGTTTAAGCGCTCCACCTATGTTGACATCATCGGTTTCCTTCCCACGTACGCCATTACCCACAACTTTTTGTGTTCCAGGAAGTTTTAGCGCTCCACCTGTGTTGGTCATTTTATCCATAATTTTCTTACCAGCGAATGTACCCAAAGCAGCAGCACCACTTGTTAAAGCTGCCTTACCAAGGGTAATTGCTAGCGGTATTAAAAATGGAAGTAATCCACCCTTTTGAATCGCTTCTTTCATCTGTTTGTATGATACATCAATATCACAACCCTTATTATTCATTTTACATGTTTCAATTTTATCAATTTGTCGTTTACTTAAAAGTAACTTAACTGGTTCTCGTTCATTTTGTCTACTATGACTAACACGTATCTGACATTTTTGTTTAGCACCAAAACATTTCTTCAGCTTTCCTTTCTGAAGCTTTGATAAATAAACTGTATACTCCATTGTTTCAACCATTTATTAGGGAATAAATTTATCTTATAAAATTTATTTACCAGCCATCATTTTTTCTATTCTGGTAACGAATGGTTTGTCAACAGGTTTTAGCTCTAGCTCTAGAAGCCTTTTTAAAATATTTACTACTGCTCTTTCAATATTATCGATACGAGTTTTTTGACCAGCAATCTTTCCTTCAATTATACCGTTATGGGTGTGTTGCCCCAGAAGCTTTTTGTCATAATCTAAAAGATTCATAGTTAACGTTGCTAAATTAACAGCATCATTTTTGTTTCTAGGGTTTTGAACATTTGTTATCAACTTGTTTTCAGCGTTAATCTCTTTATCATTAACTCGAACTATTTCTTTTACAAATAACCCTTTATCTTTGTTCCTTACCAACGAATTATCAGGAGAATCATCTATCGCAGTTAATCTGTTGATATCTTCGCTAAAGTATTGGTTGGCTTGCACTTGTCCTGCAGTCATTTGTTCTTTAAATTGATTCATAATCACAGTCATAGATCTTAAGCTAATAGCATCCTTGTCTGCCTTGGCATCACCTAAATTTATAATTCTTCTATCATGTAGGTTAATGTTACCATTTTCGTCAGTAACTTTCGATTCGTTACTAACCTTTTTTCCAACACTACCAAATTTATTCATTTATTATAGAAATGAATAAAATTTTTGAAAAAAATTTTTCAAAGTTTTTCCTGTACTTAAGGGTTTTATCTTTTATTTTTAAATCTATGAAGAAAAAACCGTAGCCCTTGGTTGCCGTCTCGAATTGTTTGAGAAATTTTTCATTGTCTATACTGGATACATGGCTTTGTCTTATTAATTTTACTTCTTTTGGATTAGAACACTGAAAGAATGCAAAATAATTGCACTGGAGCCTTACCACCTTTGGCGTTTTATGATAGCTCTGTGATAAATAAACAATCGAGGCATTTTTCTTTCTTCCTCTTATGAATAAATCTTCTATTTTCTTCTGGTCTTTTTCAGTAACAAAATCGTCAAAGATAATCAAGTTTTGGTACTCGGGGTCTAAGTCGTCAACATCGACAATATCATCAAGATTGTTACTTACTGTTAAGACTTTCGATTTGCATTGTGACTCCAAAGTGGTTAAATTGGTTATAAGGTCTTGATATTTATCTTCTTCAAGATCTTTAGCATACAAGTATATTCGGTTGAAACAAAGATATTCATAAATTAAATTCAAAAGAAGGTTAGTTTTCCCTGTTCCAGAACTACCACAAATTAAGAGTCTAAATGGCCACTGAGGTGCAAGGTCGTGCTTATTCTGATAAGTGTTCTTTTCACTAAAATCATAGACTTTGATTGGAGCCTTTTCATTCATTTATTTAGGAAGAATTTTTCATTATAAGATTTACTTGAGTATTTTAAGTATATACTTGAAGTTTTGAAGTAGGTACTTGATTTTTTTAAGTAGGTACTTGAATTTTTTAAGTAGGTACTTGAAGTTTTGAAGTAGGTACTTGAAGTTTTTAAGTAGGTACTTGAAGTTTTGAAGTAGGTACTTGAAGTTTTTAAGTAGGTACTTGAAGTTTTGAAGTAGGTACTTGAAGTTTTTAAGTAGGTACTTGAAGTTTTGAAGTAGGTACTTGAAGTTTTTAAGTAGGTACTTGAAGTTTTTAAGTAGGTACTTGAAGTTTTTAAGTAGGTACTTGAAGTTTTGAAGTAGGTACTTGATTTGATTTAAGTAGGTACTTGAATTTAATGTTTATAACCTAAAGGCAAAGTTGTAAATTTATCGCTTGATACTATCCTTTTATCATCCTTAGGATCTAACGCTTTTTTATTCTGTTCTTCTAGAAACATATTGTGCTTGTATGATCTTAAGTTATACTGGGTTATAGAAAGGTTTTCCGTTTTACCAAACAGTACATCCTTATAGTTTTGAATCGTAATTTTATCTTTAACTACATTGGTTTTTATTCCTTTCAGTTTTTTGCTAGCTTTTGAAGGGTCTTGGTTGTCCTTTAAATAAGCATATACTTTTGATCGTAATCCAACAAACTCTGTCATAACCTGTCCACCTAATTCATCTTTCATCATTCCTATCACTTTCTTATTTACACTAGGAAACCCATATGGATTATCTTTCGCATAATCAGATGTATCGAACCTCTCATTCAAATCTTGTTTGATATCTTCATAGAAATCTTCGGTTCGAATGTCGTATATGAAAGAATCAGTGTCCATATAACACAAATCAATTTTATCTCCATATTTAGGCTTCATATAATCATAATGGAATTCATACATCAATAACTTGGATAGTTCCAATACAGCAAAGCCGATATACATTGGTTTGTCTAATTTTATCTTTTCCTTCGACATTCTTGCCACTGAAAAGTTTTCACTGAATATTATTTCAGATTTAAAGTTGGGTTTCTTTATTATTTTTTCTCTTGTTGCATCATCCGTTATTATTTCCATATCCGCTCGCTTCCTTACGTTTTCCATAGTTTTTCCAAAGCAAGCATTATTCATCAGTTTAAAGAAATCCTTTTCAAAATCATTTGTACCTTTAGTTCTAAGTGCTGTGTTGTGGTCTATATATCCTTTTAAGTAAGCACTTTCAGTGAATCCTAGTATTCTGTGTACTCTCTTCAATATCAAGCCTTTTTGTAAATAGAATTCTAGATTCCTGTGGTGAACTACATAGTTGGTTTTATCTAATACTGTGGTACATAGCTTACCGTTAAAGTGTTCGGGTGCTAATGGTAAATCCTTGTGTAATTCGTGTAGTTCTTTTGGATATTCTAAATCTACTTCATATATAGCACCTACATTCTGTAATTTCATTATCGAATTGATATGAGTTTTTAGATGGTTGTAATACTCGATTGATTCGTATTCATTCCTTTCTTTCAAATCATCCGGTATGGAAATGAATTGGAAATCATTCGCTGGTAAATTCTGCGACATTGCCCACCCATATAAATTATTAGCATCTAAATACATTAAATAATTAGATGGCTTATTCTTATTATAATCACTTGTATATTTATTATTTGCTTTTGCGTATCTTTTTATACATTGGGATACACCACCTCTTATTCCCTTTTCAATGAATGTATACATGTCTTCCTTTGAGAATAACGGCAAGTCTACTTTCGAATGCTTTAGGAAAGCATTCCATGTTAGTCCTGGAGCTGAGAAGTAATGAAGTGGATCCAGATCATAATTATGTATACAAACGTTCCTGAAATTCTCCACAACGTCTGATAGAATTAACACATCACTTTTTAGATATAATTTGGTATAATCAAGTAATGTTTCACAGTTAAATTGCTTCCATATAGATACCGCTCTTTTATAATCACTTTTGTCAATACCTTTCCCTGTCAACCTAGAATAAAAGCTTTCTATGGATGGTAAGTTTGTACAATTCATTTTATCGAAACTGTCTACGAATTCATACGGATATACCCCTTTTTTAATTATTTCTTTGAATTCATCGTCATTTTTGAAGCTGTTAGATGTGAATTTGAAATTCTCTCTTAGATGATTACAGGGTACTTTGCAATCACATTTTGCTAAATTTGCTGATAGTTTGTCTAAAGATGAAGCCATAAATCTAATCGAATCTATAAACCGGATCTCATATTTTATTTCCGTATCCGTCTTTCTTATACTTACTGATTTCGAGAATGATATGAAACTTTCTGCACTTTCAAAAATTCCGTTATCAGGTATCAATTCTCTAACAAACAGATGGGAATCATATTTAGATAAATTATGCATTACTACCGGGATATGCCTAGGAATCCTGTATTTCATATTACATTCAGCATGAGCAAATCCCCTATCTTCTCCTGTCATGTGGTCGTGATCAAAGTGAGGATTTTCAGTAATTTCAGTTGTACAGATGTGACAAGTCTTATTCATTAGATTTTTCCATTTTTCGGTAATTTCTGCATTGGTATAAGTATGGTTTCTTTGTCTGCTTTCATATTTGTTTGCAATTTCTGTGGATACTTTTGTAATGGTTTTAACAAAATGTTTTGCAGCGTCTTCACCGAAATAATCGTAGTATTTGTTCTGGTTTGTATCAAAGGAACAGCATACCTGAAATCCGTAAGCAAATGGCTTCTGTTTGGCCACTTTTATTGTTTTCTTCCCGTTTACCTGATTGTATTCTTCGTTATAAGACTCAAAGTCTGCTATTATGCAATAAGGTACTTTCATTTGTTTTGCAATATTTTTATATTGTATACTTGAACCTTCAGGAGGCATTATTATATCAGGATCTTCGCAATTATTTTTACTTTCATGTTTTTCAAAGCATTCTTCCTTCTTAAAATGCCTTCCGCAATAAGTGCAGAGGTATGTCTTTGTTTTCTTTTTAGATATTTGAGGACCAACTAATCTGCTCAGATCCTTTACCAGTACATAATGATTATCGAAATACAATAAATGAACGATATGTTTTGCAGTTTTCCCATTAATTGTACTTTTTAGTATATGACTTCTGATAATTTTCTCTTTTTCAATTTGAAATAAACAAATCTTAATGTTGTATCTATTTTCAAATTTGTGTATATCTTTAGTATCCATTGGGAAGTTGGTAACCCCTTCGAAATCAAATTCGTTTTCATATTGTTTATAATTTGATAGTCTATCAACATGATCCTTAGCTGGATGTAGATTTGCTAAGATAGACCAAAGGAAACATTTCTGGTCGTTATTTTTTATATTTATACACGCTTTTTTATTTTTTACGAAATCTGGTAGTATTTTAAACGTTCCTCCCATGTAAGATTCTATTCGCGTCATCCTATAATCAATTCCTTCATACCGACTAAATTGTAGCCCAGATCGAGGGGTATTACTTAAAGAACTAAGTCTCTTGTTATTATCATTCAAATGATTATGAGCAAGAATGCTATTTTTATTTAAAATCCAAGAAGTACTGTTGTAATATACTACTACTTCTTCATCATTCTCCTGTCGATGGAAAATAACCCGAGTTACAAACTGAACTCTATATTGATTTATTTCGTTCATTCGCCGCTGTATATCTGCGAAAGTAAAAGCAATAAGAGTATGCTCCTCAACTCCATTACCTTGAACTGAAACGTTTACAGTGAATATATTCTCACTTTCGCTAAAAATAGTAGGCTGTTGTTCTTCTTCCGTTCTAAATACATGATCAGGAATTAATTTTTCTTGTTTAATTTTTTTCTTATTTATGAAGAGAGTTGATAAATCGACTACTTTTTCTTTATTGTTATCACTTCTTTCGATTTGAGCTCTAATGATATTACTATTTTTCTTTATAGTATCTTCGTGTTTTTTAATAATATTATTATAGTATTCTCCAACTCTTTTTAGTACTTCTTCTCGGTTTCCGCGAGTTGATAGGTTCTTGTTTTTCAGAAATCTTTTTAATTCGCTTGTCTCTTTTTCTTTGTTATCATTGTATTCTTGTTTTAGTTTTGTAATGGTGATATTATTTTCTCTTATCTCATCTTCCAGAATGGTTCGTAATCTCGGTTCTGGTTTGTAGTCGGATGGTCTGTTCTTATTATGAGTTCTTTCGTTTCTGCGTTCAATTTTAATTTTATCTTCTGCTATCAAAATATACTTATTAAGATGGTTTATTATATTATTTGTTATTTCATGTTTCTTAGCTCCATTTGTTTTGATTTTATTAATTTTCGCATAAGTCCGCAGTTCATTATATGTGTATAGCGACAATCTTTGTATAACCACTTTGTTGTTTGATATAACCTTTTTACAAAGCTGAATAACCTCTGCAGTATTCATCATTTAATAGGGGAACATTTTTATTAATGAATTTCCCAGTCTGCGTTTTCTCAGTCGTAAAGAAAATCATTGAATTTCTATTACCTTACTACTCTGTGAGAAAAATGTGTACACGGATTTCGCACATTCTTCACTACTCTTCATGTGACAAATGTGTGTGTGTAGTGGAATCCCACTTTTCGTACTACTCTTCATGTGACAAATGTGTGTGTGCTGGAATCCCACTTTCTGTACTACTCTTCATTTGACAAATTTGTGTGTACTGGAATCCCACTTTCTGTACTACTCTTCATTTGACAAATTTGTGTGTACTGGAATCCCACTTTCTGTACTACTCTTCATTTGACAAATTTGTGTGTACTGGAATCCCACTTTCTGTACTACTCTTCATTTGACAAAAATCATATATTTTTTTAAACTTTGACTCACAAGCTAAAAAAAAAAGAGAACCATACTGTAAAAGTAGCCTAGATGGTGGGTGTGTGGAAATTCGAAAAAATCAAATAATTTTTCGAAACAATTTTATTATATAATAAATGGAAGAATTAGAAAAGAAAATGTATGTTTACCGTCGCAGTTACAAGTACTACAATCGTATAAGTAATAGCTTACTTGTATCCAAATTCCTCTTTTCGGCAGCAGGAATGTCTGCGTTTCTAGTGCTACCTTTAGCTTCTTTAAGTTTGGGTGCTGTTATCATCGAAATAATTGAAAAGCAGTTAAGCATTGCTGATAGAAAAGCAGAATTTAGGACAAATTACAATTTTTATACTGAGTTGTTCTCGATGCTAAAATGCGGACAGTTAACAATTGAGGAGGTAATTCAGAGAGAAACAGAGATGCGTAAAACCTTTCGATTTTTTCCTCGCGAAAAATACATGAAACAGGTTCGCTTGAACGGTTATAAATATTGTAAGAACGAAACTATCAAAATACAAGAAAATTTACCAAAAATATAAAATTTTTGCAAAACCTCCCACCCCAGACTTTGAAGATTGAAGATGTTGTTAAAATATCATATCTACACACATATACATATGTCTGGGGTAGCCCCGTATGGGGAGGAAACTCATCTCAGAGTTTTTTTCGCCATCACTCACTATCAACGGATTGCTGGTAGTGGGATTCGATCTCACGACATCGTTGATACAATGGTTTCTAAGTTTGCACGACTTAGAGCATTCTGCCAACGGGGCCCGAAAAATCTCCGCAACGAAATGTTTTGTGATGTGAATCATCTAATGCGCAATGAGATTTCCTGTTTTTTGTTGCCTTAAGAGCTTTATCAGTACTAGAGGTAGAATTGTTGGTTACATTGAGGAGATTTTAATTTGATGATGTGATGAATATCGATTTGGATTTTTTTTTTTACATTAGATATTATCAATAAAAATATGTATGTGAGTTTGTGAGTCTGGATTTTTATTTAATAAAATCATCCCCTAATAAATGGAGTCCACAAAGGAAGTCTTGAATACAATCAGAATGAATAAATACAATGAGACAATCAGGAAAGAAGAACTAGTTCTAGGATTGAAATATACTATTGTTAAAATGAGAATTGCTAAGACAAAATATGGTGATAAGTTGGTTGTAGTTATTAATCATAATGACAAACCATGTGATTTGTTTATAACACAGAAATATAATGCCATTGCTAACGAATTACTTTTAAAGAAAAATCTGGTTTTGCAGCCTATTGTACGCGAAAACAAGAACAAAGAAACATATGTGGATTTAGAACTGTTTACTCAGTAATATTTGAATAAAAAATGAAAAATGTAAAAAAAAAAAAGAAGTAGTGTACATTGTAGTATTTTATATGTAGTAAAGGGTAATATTTCTCATTTCTTGTATCCTTTATTTTGGAAGTAAGAAAATAAAAATGTTCTTAAAAAGGGGGGTAATTTGGTAAAAAGGATGTTAAAATTTAAGAAATTGATGTTAAAATGGGGTTTTGAAATTGGGGGAAGGGTGGGCCAGAACCCCCTTTATATAACTACTTTGGTTAAAAGTAAAATTTTGATTTGAAGTTGATTGAATGTTCGATTCAGGGGTAAGAAAACATGCTGAACACCATGGTGAAAACCATTTTCTCGCCGAACAAGTAGTTCGTCCGGAATCCGGCGAAAACCGGAAAGTTGGTTAAAAGTAAAAGTTTCATTTGAATTGGATTAAATGTTCGATTTAGGTGTAAAAGGACATGCTGAACACGATGGTGAAAAACATTTTCTGGCCGAACAACTAGTTCACCCGGAATCCGGCCAAAATGGGAAAATTAGTTAAAAGCAAAAGTTTGATTCGATGACAGATTAAGGGGTAAGAAGAGAGGCAGAGTCTGTATATGAAAATCGTTTTTTACCCGGACATATAATTAGTCCGGAATCCGGTTGTAACCGGAAATTTTTTTAAGTCAAAGTTTTATTTAAAGTTGATTAGATGTTCTTTATAAGGATAAGGACGCTGGATTCGTTTCTGAATTCTTTTTTTTTGCTGGACTAGAAGTTCGCTCGAAATTTGGGCGAAACCGGAAACTTGGCAGAAGTAAAGCAGGAAGTCTTGGTCAGTACCGTCAAAATAGATATGGCTTATAGAGGTATATCTGAACTTGGTTTTCTCTGATGATTAGCCTGGCGAAAACTGGATCTGGCAAAGACAAGACCCAATTGTCTGAATCAAAAATTAGGCTTTGGGATGATCCCATCGACACCTTTGGTCTTGTTTCTTCAGGCCAGAGGCGTCATTTCGTTGAAATCAAGGGGAGGGGGGGGGGGGGGGCAGTGGCGTCTTCCCGGGACAATCAATTGGACCCGGGGAAGGGGGGGGGTATCCAAAAATATACTTGCCGTAAATCCGGTACGGCTGAAGAGTTAAACGCATTAGACAAAAAAAATAGAAAAGAGACGGAGTTTGTTAAAGGGTAAAGGTGAAAGGTCTAATAACAGCTTCCAACAATTGTGTAGCAACATGCCAATGAGTGCCGCAGGCGACTGCATGTTTTGCCCAAAACTAACTACTTTCTAAACAGATTTTAGGTTCAATGGCCCAACTCTCAAACAAATGACGCACATATACTACAAATATTCTTTGAGCCCAAGCTGACTTTGAAACATTTATTCAAACAATGTTACAACGGATACGTCAGCTAAGATTCTTCATCAGCGATATTTCGGCCCTTCTTGGCAAGGGTCCTCGTCAGGTTGTCAATCCTCTGGTTCAACTTCGGGGAAGGAAACAGACCTGATTACAGGTTTGTAATCGGGGAAGGAAACAAACCTGATTACAGGTTTGTAATCGGGGAAGGAAACAAACCTGATTACAGGTTTGTTTCCTTCCCCAAAGTTGAACCAGAGGATTGACAGCCTGACGAGGACCCTTGCCAAGAAGGGCCGAAATATCGCTGATGAAGAATCATAGCTGACGTATCCGTTGTAACATTGTTTGAATAAATATACTACAAATGGCGAAAATTTCGTAATTCTTTATGATCAGGGTGCCTTTTTGGATCACAAATGAAATTAAGGGCCAGCTATCATATCATATATCAGCTCATAGTTTTTGGTCACGATACATTTCAAACAGTTTGAGACATTTAACTGAAAACTAGTAGGCTACATGACGGTGCTTCGCTCGACCCTTTTTCAATAAAATTACCATCCGAAAAAAAAACGACAGTGGAGTCTTTTGTACTGAAGTAGATTGCGCATCTATGTTGTAAATCGTAAAACCCTGAACAGATGCGCACCTGCCGACTTGCCAACTCTCAGAACAGCCAGCAGGCAGAAGCGGCAATGTGACTGAGACCTGGCCAGCTCACCGTGATCGCTGACCTGCTGACTTCAAGAATAGCAAGTTGGCCTATTTGCGATCACAAAACGTAAGTGGAGGGATACCTATGACATCGCAAAGTTGTCCGTCTGTCCGTCCGCCTGTCAGCACAATAACTCTCGAAGGGAATGAGACATTTTGATGAAACTGAGGATTCTTTGGGTCAAGGGAAAGGTCGAGTTAGTAGATGGGCCTCAAAACTGTATATTTAGGGGTGGGGGAGGGGTTTCAAAATAAGGGGTGAAAATAAATATTTTTTAAAAACTAATGAAATAGTCGATTTAGGAGTAAGGAGAAATGCCGAATCTGAATATAAAAATTACTTTCTCGCCAGTTCACCCGGAATCCGGCAAAAACCGGAATATTTGAAAAAGTTAAAGTTGAATCTGAAGTTGATTAGATGTTCGATTCCGGAGTAAGAGGACATGCCGAATCCTAATATGAAAATTATTTCTTCGCCCGACAAGTAGTTCGTCTGGAATCCAGAAGTTTAGCATGGAATTTTAAAACCCAATGATCCATGTACAATACATGCATATAGTCGACATAGGGTGAGGAGACATGCTAATGCAACTTTCGAACATACATAGTGTATGCTATGAGTTTAGTTATCTTCAAAGTTCCAACTCGCCTTTACTGGGTCAAAAAGGCAGAATGCATCCGACAGCTGTCTGGTGAACAATTTAATAGAACTTGTCGACCAATTTTCGAAAAAAAAAAACAGGTTGCTATATCAGTCCCTACCAAACCCCTTTATCCATACAAGCGAAAGCTCTGCGCGTGGGACGATACGCTAATCTATGGGCGCCGGAGGGAGTCAGCGTTTCTTGTAAGTTACGTATTCTTTGGGTTTAGTCATGGATGATAGAAGTCTGTCGACTCGTGTCGCAGGTCGAAGAAGTCGAGATATATTGTTCAAACTTCGTATGAGGATTGACTGCCAAAGTACAGGCCAAGTTTAGCTGCGTTCTTTAGATATTTAGAGGCAGAGGAGGGGGTTTCGAACTAAAGGTAAAAAAAGGTATGTTTTATAAGTTAATGAGATAGTCGTGTAAAGGGTAAGGAGGCCCGCTAAATCCATATCTGAATTTAGTCTTCTTGCCGGACAAATGATTCACCCGGAATTCGGCCAAAACTGGACATTTGGTTGAAGTTCAAAGTTGTTCCTGAAGTCGATTAGAGATCCGTATCGGGGTAAGGAGACATGCTCAATTGTATTTGGAGTTTATTTCATTCGCAGATAAGCTGGCACAATTTGCCAAAACCCAGAAACTTGGATTGTAAGGTTCTCCTCTTTGGGTTCTTCTCACCTTAAGGTTCTTCTCACTAGAGTTTTGCTCTGAATTTGGATATATAGGAGTAAACATCCTTGCTGAATCGAAATCTGAACTTGGTTTTCTGATCTGATTAGTTGTTTGGCCGTAAGTTGCCAGAAGCTGCAACACGTTGACATTATTTTTTTTACATATTCAATCGGAGGGTTATGGATAAATAGCAAACTGATAAAGGGTCTGGCGAAGACTCGGAAATGTACAAGATTCGATTGTCTGGGTCAAGAAGTCCAATAAATATTAAATTTTTGGGATCCCATCGAAACCCTTGAAACCCAAACCTTTTTAGTACATTTTGATCCGAAATATTAGAGAAATAAATGGAAATAGCTGATGGAATGGCATGCTGTTTTGAGAGTAATTGTTGGTTTACTAATCCCTACTAATGATCCAACTTTTCAGGTTGGGTCGACCGTCATGGACTTGATTGAGGCGTTGATTGGAAAGTATAAGCCTCTTCGTGTTAATGAAGATAGCAATGTCAAATCAGAATTGGCAGGAGTGAGAAGGGGCATTGAAAAAATTATGCAAGGTCAGGAAATCATCAGTAGCCTACTTGATCGATGTGTTGGCTAGGACGTGCTTTTCTGGACGGATATTTGTGCAGTGGGGACCCCCAGAGAACAGTCTCTTTTTCCTTTTTGCCTTTCGTTTGGGGATGGGGGAACTTTCAATCCCCTAATCCCGTCCCTGGTGTGGTTTGATCAATGCCGAAGGAAAGGCTGTTATCTAATCTATCTTGTCTAAATCAAGTTTACTTTCTGCTCCTCTGTAGGCGATTTTACTTAAGTCGCAGTCCAGTATCCTCATGCACCTCACTAATTTCAAACTGCGCGGGGCGATACAGAAGATTAAATGATCATCTGGCGTTTAAGGTATAACCCAAAAGACTGAGATAGGACAATTTAGTTACCCGTCACATATTCACTTAAATAGGCTTGAAGACCCAATGAAAATACGTTACTTAGTTTTTCCGCTATTCACGAATAATAGGTTTAGATCTAAGGCGTATTCTCGTCCTTCCCCAAGGACTCCTCCGGGAGTCGAAGGGAACGGCGAGAATAGAGGGAGTCACTCCACGCGGACTCCGCGCACGGAAAACAATGAGAACACGGGGAATGCTTCCAAAACGGATTTTGTTCTAAAAAAAAGTATGCAGTCGACGGTATTAGCTTGGATCCACTTTATTTTTGGTTTTGTTTATTCTGATTGTTTTTAATTAATTTTACACTGCACCAACACCAGCAAAAATTGATTCCCCTCTGAATCTGAAAGGGAGTCCTTTTTGATGACACTGATGATAATTGGAGCATTCTCTGTCCGTGGGGACTCGCGAGAATATAGGGAGTGAGTCCCCGGGACAAACAAAAACGCGGGGACTCCTCAAGTGGAGTCCTCGGGGAACGGCGAGAATACGCCTCTAGTGGACATTCCCTGTCGAATTTGTGGTACCTCTATGCGCTTACACCTGTGTTTATGCTTGAAGAACACGATTTTGTGAAAAATAGGTGTTCACGCAATGAGCTTGCCTTGGGTCACTGCAAAGCCAAGTTAGTGTTGAGATCCAGATTCTCCGTGGCAAACAACAACTTTGCTTTGTGATGACGCCAGTAGATATTCTGAACGCATATAGTGAAAAAAGAAATCAATAACAAATCCAAAAAAATAAGTGAATTCAGTACTCTATATGACTAAGGCCAAAACATGCCAGTGATCCTAACGACTCAAATAAACAACTCAAATCTTGTGTCAACCAATCACGGCGATTGTTGGGGACAGCTGTGGTGCCGCTTCCGGGTCTTCCGGTAGGTACACGGCGAGTTTGCATCGGCAAGGAGAATTATTCATCAAGAGTATATTAAATGATGAAAAAATATATTGGATTTTCAGTTAAACTTTAAGGCTGCCCACGGCCCCCTTAGCTTTGATCAGCAACATGTAGAAAATTGTCTTACCGCTCTGTCTGATCAGTGAATTCCTCAACGCGAGAAGTACAAAAGAAAGGGCTGTGCCTCTCAGGTGGATAAACTATATTTAAACTACTTTACTTACAAAACTATTTTAAAGCTGGATTGTCGGGAGTAGATTTAAACTGGATGGTGAGTTTAAGGGGGGGGGGGAGGATTAGCTATTGGGGAGAAAAGAAGGTTTATTAGAAAAAATAGGTTAAAGAATGGTCCTTACTTTTGCCCGATGTGTGGAAAGATGGATGAGGATGCGTTCCACTTGATGTGTGAATGTGAAGGATTGAGTGATTTAAGGGTTGAATTATTTGGGGTGGGAATTACTAGGGAGGAGTGGCTACTAGAAAAAATTGGAAGTACAAATATGGGGGATATCCGTAAGGTGGCTAGATTCCTCCGCGTTGGTTTGTCCCATAGAGAGCGATTTTTTTATTTATTTTCGTGCAATAAATTCGTTCATTCATTCATACTTGGGAATGAGAATTGATGGAACTACGAGGGACGTAGAGGGGATATTTTTGTATTTAAGATGATAGCGATCGAGACGCACCCGAAAGTGTTCTGACTTCCGAGTCGCGCAAAACATGGCGTTCTTCGTGTTCGCAGATACCATGGTATCTATTACCACGGTAACTGGATCTGCAATTAGTCGTTTTTGCAGTTACCGTGGTATCTGATATACGGTACTCTGCAAAAACGATAATTTCCCAAACTGGGCTTTTATAAGTCATCCCAGAAGAAAAACAGATATTCAGTCACATTACTAAGTGACAACTTCTTCCCCACCAATTTGACAAAAACTGATGGAAGTGAGATAACTTTTTCAGATACCATGACCAGTTACCACTGTCGGACCGTGGTAATTAGAAATCTGTTACCACGATAACTGCCCAGATACCACGATAACTGCAAAAACGACTTTAGACCGTGGTATCAGATACCATGGCATCTGCAAAAACGCAACTACAGTCTGCAAATGGGTCAGTCTTGGCCTCGCACATTCATCAGCTTTTGGGATTGATTGATGTGCCCGTTTATTGATTTTTCTGACTAAAACTATTTCCCCACGTCATGTATAGATATGTTTATAAATTTGTTTTAAGTTACGGAATTTGTTACTCACATTCTGTATAAATACAGTCAGTCACTCAAATTCTCATATTCCTGATAAAAACTACATGGGAAGTTCAAAGTCTTGGAATTGCGAACGGATGGAACTACGAGGGACATGGGAATATTTCTGTATTTAAAGTTTAACTGAACAGGCAACTTATTTTTACATCTTAGATTCAAATACATTGAATTATTACAACACCTATTGGGGATTTTCATTCTGTCCACAGTAGTCTCCAGTAGGGACGTTGGGAATGTGGACGCTTTCCCATGGTGAATCCGTCCACAATTCGCCCGCGAAAATCACTGCACTATCACTATACAAGACACCTCACTATCTAGCTCTAGTTTTTGGCACTGCAGACTGCAGACACTTCTTTGTTTATTTGATACACAATTTATTTACTCGTTTGCTGCTGGTATTGTTGCCAAATGTTCCAGGCACCATAGAGATATCACAAAAACGGGGAGAGCGGCAAGCACAATGGGATAATCGATTATTTGGAAATATCAGAAAAACAAACTAACGCTTTTTCATCGGGTTTTCAAGATTACTTAAGCGAACAAGTGATGGGTAACTAGACTGTAGTATCCTAGCCCTTTTCGGTTAAACTTTAAGGTCATAGCTGTCGAGATGTTCCCGAAAGTGTTCTGAGACATAAAATTTTGCACAATTTTTCTGAACAAAACCATTTTCCCAAGTCATGTGTATCTTTCTATTTTGTTTTAAGTTACGGTAAGTGTCGGTAATTGATATTTTTTTTTTTTTTTTTTTTTTTTTTCTATCCGCCAAAACGGGCGAGTACAGTATGTGTGTGTACTACTATTATTTCTCCGCAGTTGCCTTCTCGATGCTGGACTTGCTTGCCGAGGATACCGAAGTGCAGTCAAAAATGGTTCGTCGCGGAATTATTCTGATCGTTGCTGCTGCATTGAGAAAATTTGGCGTCGACGGAAGTGGAGACAAATACTGGATACGATCTGCTGTGCAGCTACTCCACTCCCTGTCTGTCTTCAAGGAGTCAGTGAGTGAAATGGTAAGTTTCTCACTGTGTTCAGGCAACTTTGATGTACACTGCAACAACAAATCTTGCAGTGTTGGCTACTGGGATTAATATTGTCTCTGCTCAAATAAGGTTATTTCTAATTCTGATTAATCTTATCCCAGTAGAGATAAGAATAATCCCAATAGCAAATACTGCAGTTGACTTTAACCCTTTGTCGGAGAAACTTTTTACAGTGTACCTGCATTTTCACCATAAGGACGTACTACGGAGGCTATGTTGTCTGTTATCGTGTACATATGTGTATGTCGGATACTTTCATCGAATATTATGGAGTTGCGTATACATGAAACCTGTCTTTGGTCCTCATTCAGGGCCTTCCTAATTTCTGCTCCATCGCCTAGCAGTGATTTGCGATCATGGAGTATTTCGTGTTTCTTTGAATATTCCTTGAGCCCAAGCTTACTGGGAAACAATATATTAAACAATAGTTGCGTTTTTTGTCTGTGGTTCCTGTTCCGTGTTCACAGTTGTCTGGTTTGGGAAAAAACGGCGTTTTGCTTACGCTGTTCCGTGTAGCGTGTTTGGTCGCTCTTCTGACAAAAACGCAAATTTAGGATCCTCAGTATGTCTTAGGCGGAAAATCTGTTAAATTGCAAATTACATTCCAAAACGACCATACTTTAGGATCTAGCTTTATTCTCCAAACTTCTGCGATTCTTTCTTTTCTATCTGTGAATCTCTCAGCAATTTTCTATCTGAACAGTGATAAAACCTGCTAGGAGAGCAAGTTCCGTGTTTTGCAAAACAGACAGCGGAACACAGAACAGCGTACAAAAACGGGAAAATGAGAAACAGCGTGTCCCTGTTTTGACAAAAACGGGAAAAATATAAAACAGAGAGAAAACAGCGAACAAAACAGAGACAAAAAACGCAACTAATGGCTAAAAACGGAAAGTAAGCTGCAATATTCGTCAGAGATATTTCGGCCCTTCTCTGCAGGGGTCCTCGTCAAGCTGCTGCTACACAAGAAGAATATACTGGACTGATTACAGGTTCATTTCTCCAGTCCAGCTACAGGCTGATGGGTCCTAATATAGCGCGACCTAATATAGCGCGTAAATAGTTGTAATTTAGTTGTCAAAATCGTGTGTATTTTTATAATATTTATTTGTCATTGAATGGACGAGATCGTTTAGAAAGGCATAGTTCTGTTTTATACATTCTTGTGTACTCCTCAGTTCGGAGGGAAATAAATGAATAAATAAGTAAATAGAGGGCCATGAAATATCGCTGACGAAAATCGTGGCCGAATTTCCGTTTTTAGCCATTGTTTAGCATGCATGTTTAGCCTAAAAGGTCGATGCTCTTTTGCTTTTGGCTCAGGGTAGTTCTTGCTCTGCAAGGCTCCTTTGATTGACAGGAGGTTTGGATGATAGAACATTGGGTAGAATCACGAAGAACGCTATGAAAGGTGTTGTATTAGTTGTGTTTTTGCAGATATCATGGTATCTATGGAATCGTGGCATCTTAGTCCCGGCGTAATGGGGCCGAGCTAACGAGCTCGTATCCCTGCCGTCCCCCATTGATGGAAATATATTGTTATGAAGCGTTTTTTAAATTAAAAAACCTGAACCTGATACCACGGTAACTGGATCTGCGTTTTGTTACGTTTGCAATTACTGATATTACGGTTGCTTCGGTGATGAAATTGAGATGATTTTTTCACACATCGTTGTCAGTTACTGCAGTCTGGACCGTGGTATCTGAATATCAGATACCGCGGGTAACTGGCCAGATAACTGCAAAAACGGCTATAACGTGGTATTAGGTACCATGGTATCTGCACATACCCCACAACAATAATAATACCGTCACTTAAAAAGAAAACAAACATAATAAACAAATCAATAGTAGGCTAATCCTGCATAATCCCGTCGATTGGCCATGTTGATCTTTATCGGCATGGTGTGAACGGTGTTACGAATGTGTAAAGTACGAGCATAGCCAAAACCAAGCACGACTTGAAGTATGTTAAATCGGACTAGTTGGCGCACCGAAGCCTAGCATAAGCTTCACTGACGTTTGTGCGTTCACTGATGTCGACGAAGTTGTGAAAACAGCACGATACTCCGCAATATGGATGAATTTTGATCTGCGGAAAACTCGCCTGTTCTTCGATAGAATGTAGGTTTCAGATCCAGATGAAAATTTTTCGAGTATTAGTTGTATGGAGTTGTAACTTGTAATCAGGGGCGTCGCAAGTACATTTTCGGTGGGGGGGTGCAGAGCCAAAATTTTACCGAATCTTTCAAAATTTTTACCGAATCCTAGAACTAAGAATTCGAGCTTTAAATTATGGAACAGAAACGATGACGTAGGATAAGTAACAATAAAAGGCAGCATGAACGACGATAAGCCAACTATTAGGCGGCGTTTTGGCGAAGCCCACATAGAGAATACGTTGCCGGGCATGATTGCAGTAACAGCTACTATCTATTATAGCCAACAGAAAATTAATTCGAGCGCCGCAGGCGAAAATTTTCGAAATCTATTTTTATGGCACTTGCCCTTCGGCGAAGTGCCATATAGCGATCGCAATTTCTGTCCGTCCGTCGGTCTGTCGGTCTGTCCAGGTTTTGCTAGTTCGGGCACTTCCACATAAGCTAGGATGATAAAACTTGGCAGGCATATCAGGGACCCCAAATGATTAAGTTGGAAATAGTCACTTCCCCGATCCGAGCACCGTGGGGGGAGTGGAGGGAGGGGGAATCCGGAATCTTGAGGTATTTTTAACTTTTGAACGGGTGATCGGATCTCGATGAAACTTGATATTTGGAACGACCTCATGCCTCAGACGACCCACTTAAAATCCGGACCGGATCCGGTGACTTTTGGGGGGAGCTGGAGGGGGCAACCGGAAATCTTGGGAAACGCTATGAGTGGAGGGATCGAGATGAAACTTGGTGGGAAGACACCTAGCAAACACTAGATACATCGTTGACATAACCGAGCCGATTCGGGCACTGTGGGGGGGAGTGGAGGGAGGGGGAATCCGGAATCTTGAGGTATTTATAACTTTTGAACGGGTGATCGGATCTCGATGGAACTTGATATTTGGAAAGACCTCATGCCTCAGACGACCTACTTAAAATCCGGACCGGATCCGGTGACTTTTGGGGGGAGCTGGAGGGGGCAACCGGAAATCTTGGGAAACGCTATGAGTGGAGGGATCGAGATGAAACGTGGTGGGAAGACACCTAGCAAACACTAGATACATCATTGACATAACCGAGCCGATTCGGGTACTGTGGGGGGAGTAGAGGGAGGGGGAATCCGGAATCTTGAGGTATTTATAACTTTTGAACGGGTGATCGGATCTCGATGGAACTTGATATTTGGAAAGACCTCATGCCTCAGACGACCTACTTAAAATCCGGACCGGATCCGGTGACTTTTGGGGGGAGCTGGAGGGGGCAACCGGAAATCTTGGGAAACGCTATGAGTGGAGGGATCGAGATGAAACTTGGTGGGAAGACACCTAGCAAACACTAGATGCATCATTGACATAACCGAGCCGATTCGGGTACTGTGGGGGGAGTAGAGGAAGGGGGAATCCGGAATCTTGAGGTATTTATAACTTTTGAACGGGTGATCGAATCTCGATGAAACTTGATATTTGGAATGGCCTCATGCCTCAGACGACACACTTGAAATCCGGACCGGATCCGGTGACTTTTGGTTGGAGCTGGAGGGGGCAACCGGAAATCTTGGGAAACGCTATGACTGGAGGGATCGAGATGAAACTTGGTGGGAAGACACGTAGCAAACACTAGATACATCATTGACATGACCGAGCCGATTCAGCACTGTCGGGGGAGTGGAGGGAGGGGGAATCCGGAATCTTGAGGTATTTACAACTTTTGAACGGGTGACCGGATCTCGATGAAACTTGATATTTGGAAAGACCTCATGCCTCAGACGACCCACTTAAAATCTGGACCGGATCCGGTGACTTTTGGGGGGAGCTGGAGGGGGCAACCGGAAATCTTGGGAAACGCTATGAGTGGAGGGATCGAGATGAAACTTGGTGGGAAGACACCTAGCAAGCACTAGATACATCATTGACATAACCGAGCCGATTCGGGTACTGTGGGGGGAGTAGAGGGAGGGGGAATCCGGAATCTTGAGGTATTTATAACTTTTGAACGGGTGATCCGATCTCGATGGAACTTGATATTTGGAAAGACCTCATCCCTCAGACGACCCACTTAAAATCTGGACCGGATCCGGTGACTTTTGGGGGGAGCTGGAGGGGGCAACCGGAAATCTTTGGAAACGCTATGAGTGGAGGGATCGAGATGAAACTTGGTGGGAAGACACCTAGCAAACACTAGATACATCATTGACATAACCGAGCCGATTCGGGCACTGTCGGGGGAGTGGAGGGAGGGGGAATCCGGAATCTTGAGGTATTTATAACTTTTGAACGGGTGACCGGATCTCGATGAAACTTGATATTTGGAAAGACCTCATGCCTCAGACGACCCACTTAAAATCCGGACCGGATCCGGTGACTTTTGGGGGGAGCTGGAGGGGAGAACCGGAAATATTGGAAAACGCTATGAGTGGAGGGATCGAGATGAAACTTGGTGGGAAGACACCTAGCAAACACTAGATATATCATTGACATAACCGAGCCGTGCCTACTCGTAACAAGTGCCATATGAGCTTGTAGCTCTTGTTTTTTGTTTTTGTAGAAAATTTAACTGCTTCTCGTACAAATTCTATCATTTACCGTTGATGAAATACCGAGACTCTTAAGAAGTTCTAGAAAACGGATGGAGCGACGTTCCGGCAGCAGCAACAACTGTAGTCTAGTCAATATAGTACCGATGATAACATAAAGTGAGCGCCGCAGGCGAATTTGCTTTTTCCTTGCCAAATTTAATTTCCGTTCAAATTCTAGCTTTTAATGTTTCGAAATCTCAATCCTAAAACTGGCTTAAAACCCCCGTCAAATGACGCGCCCTTCCACAAAATAGAGAACATTACGAAAAGTGCTGCAGGCGGAATTTTCGAAATATTTATGAGCAGATTTTCTTTTTGGGATCGAAAATAAAAGTAAGGACTATCGATGATATCACAGATCATCCCTTTTGTCTGCGACCAGTGCTTCACTCGACCTCTTCTGAATTTCGAGGTTCGTGGCAATTACAACGAATAAGTTACCGAATCTCAGTTATTACACCGAATAAGTTTAGACCGATAGCGTGTTCGGGATTCTGTATAACCACCGTATCCCGGTTAGTATACCGAATTGTTTCGGTATCGAAAGACTACCGAACAATATTCATATTCGGTATACTTTCGTCGAAACTGGAACAAAGTCAGGATTCGTGGTTAACTTCCGAATCCTGAAAATTACACTTAATAAATTACCGAATCCCAATCAGGACACCGAATAATTCTGAACCAATAGCTTATTCGGGAGTCTGTGTAACGGCGGAATCTCCATAAATATACCGAATAGTTTCGGCATCGAAAAATTACCAAATGATTTCAGTAAATTCTCTCACCAAATTCGTGATAAATAACGAATACTGGCAACTATACCGAATCCCGATCATTATACCGAAGAGATTTGTACAGATAGCCTATTTAGGAGTCTGTATAACTACCGAATCCCCGTAAATCGGAAAAAACACCGAACAATTTTAGTAAACTTTTGGGCCTCCGGCCCAAATTTTTACCGAATCTCAAAAAGGTGGGGGGGTGCTGCACCCCCCGCACCCCCCCCTTGCGACGCCCCTGCTTGTAATAGCATGCAGTAGCAACTGTTACCACTACATGCTACTATAGCAAGACAGGATGCTACTGGATACTACTGCTTAAGATTGGCCATGTCAGAGGCAAATTAAATGATAGTATTCTGTACTATTACGTATCAAGCAATGCAACTTTTTCATACAACTATCATACAACTACACAGGCTGCAAACTTTTCATCCGGATAATTGTAATCGTTGTGTCAGTTTATGTTTCTTTCAAGACTAATGACCGCCAGATCCTGGCAATGTTGCCTCGGCCTGGTGAGAAGGACAGGAAACGGCAGACTCGTGCCAATGGGCTTGTACCATCGCAGGAAAGACCAAAGTCCCAGAATGTAAGCTTTTCCTTTTATGCGAGAACCACTTGGCTTAAGCAGGACAGTCTTCGGAAAGTTTTACGTCACGTTCCCGCGTCCATGGTTCTGCACAGTCACTTCCCGATGAAAAATTTATCTCAAAATAGTACTATGAAGTAGTACTATTTTTTTTAATAGAAAAAAAAAAAAAAAAAAAATTTCTCTCATACTCTGCCCCCTATTGTACTTGTACAGTTTTGGCAGGTAATAAATCTATATCATTTCATATCAGTACGAAAATGTTGCATGCAGTACTAACGATGCTACTACATGCTTCTACTTCAAGGCTACCGTGTTACTGCATAATAGTATATGCTACTATTAAATATTCTTTGAGCCCAAACTGACTTTGAAACATTTATTCAAACAATGTTTACGACGGATACGTGAGCTACGATTCTGCGTCAGCGATATTTCGGCCCTTTTTGGCAAGGGTCCTCGTCAGGCTGTCAATCCTCTGGTTCAACTTCGGGGAAGGAAACAAACCTGTAATAATAATAAACCGAAATATCGCTGACGAAGAATTGTAGCTGACGTATCCGTTGTAAACATTGTTTGAATAAATGCTACTATTAGCAAGACAGGATGCTACTGGATACTACTGCATAAGATTGGACCATAAAGAGGCACATTAAATGATAGTATTCTTCGCTATTACATAGTATTACATGCAACGTTTTCGTACTACTGCCATACTACTACGCAGGCTACAAATTTTTCATCGGGTTAACAGAGCTAGCTTTTATTCACCAATTCCATCCCGAGAGATGTGCGAATCCGGTCATGAAAGGATTCGAATCCGAATCCAGGTACGCATCCGTTTCCGAATCCGAATCCACCATTTCATGCTGAGGATTCGAATCCGGAATCGAATGCGGATTCGAATCGAACCTTAATAAAAATCAAATCATGTACATAGGTTATAGTTTGAAAATCAGAGGTGACAAAAAGCACTGATATTGAGGTAATCAGATAACGTGATAGATTACTAAGGATGGTTGGGGCTGGAGACCAAGAAGTTGGATTGCCTACTGTGTAAAAATTGGGAAAATGGTAACCGATAGGATGTAGTTTAGAAATTTGACGCATTCGTAAGATTAAGGGTTTGGAATCTAAGTCCGAATCCGGCCTGACAAGCAGAAGATTCGAATCCGGCCGAAAGCACGAATCCTGGACTCGAATCCGCATCCGAATTCGCCCATCTCTGTCCACCCCCCGTACCATCAATAGTCTGTTAGGTGTAGAAATCTAGCGAGTAGCTTGCATTTATTCGGCCCTGCGGTTTGTGATGGCGGGAGGCTTTGTCTTTAAAGTTAGTAAAGAACTTTGTTTGGGGATTGTTTGGCTCTATTTGGTTCAGGGTACTTGAGGCTGAAGTTTTAAACTGCCACATCTTTTTCACTTAGGAAACGTTGAGCATAGGATCCTCGCCAGAAATGGATGAAATGTCGCCAAACAAATTCTCGGCTTCCTTGATTTCCTTCCAGTAATATACACGCATTAAGCTTAAGGGATGACCTATAGGATGGATGAAACGTCGCCAAGCAGAATTTTTCGCTGCCTGAATTCCCTTCTAGAAATACAACACATTAAGCTTAAATGAGTATCCATAGGAACGTCATATCCTCGTTCACCTAATGCCCTATCTTGCCGATAATCTCAAGCTTTATTTTGGGTCAAGAATCGATAGTTGAGAACAAGCACGAGTCAAATCTGTGTCCCGCTTTTCCCACTCCCGACTGAGGATGAGTTCAGACAATGAGTGAAATATGACAAGAAGTCAACACCAGCTGTATGGAAGTTTGTAGTTCTTGCGAAGCTTTATTCGTTCTTATCCTAATCCATCTCTCTGGGTGATCTGGGGGACGTTAGCGTTGTAGGAGAAGTGAGAACGCCGCATTTCATGTATGAACGAGGAAGACAGTCGCCACCAGAGCTGAATGGCCCTTGAGTGGCAGCTGCCCATGTCACTATGTCTGTTCAGTAATAGCGAACCCGTAATCTTTTGGATTAGCCTGTTTCTGTGAGATTTGTTTTCTTTTTTGCGTCACCTGTTTTGAGAAACTATTTTTTCTTCGCCAGAGACCCAAAGCTGGTCAAGTCCGCCGTCCAGTTAGCGGCCCGAAACCAAAATCCAGCAAAGCCGCAAAATTTATATTTACTGCCATCGCAATAAAAGACCTAAAACCGGAAACCCCAAAGAAGAAAACTAGAAAAGTGGGAAAAAGTGCGAGACGGAAACGGTCAAAAAGAAAGAAACAAAAACTGCCAGGTTCGAGTGTAAGTTAGTGTGCAGCACAGCGTGATACAAAAAAGACAAAATGGACGAGTCTTTGCACCATTTTGTGTGAAATTTTCACTCAGCTTAGAGACGTTAACCCTTTTGCCACTAAAGTTAGTCACCATCTAGTTAATGCTCATTTTTAAACCCTTTTATACCAGCATGGAACCAACTGCATATTGATTATTTGGTGATATACTTAACGCTCTGTTGTGGCGAGGTGTATTTGGTAATTTTGCTTTAAAAAATCTGATGATTTTTGTGGCTCTAAAAATAAGGACAGACCTGCCGGTTTTTTCCGGCCGTGTTTTCGGCGCGTTCAACGTTGTGTGGAAAAAATCAGCTTTTCCGTACGTGAATGGGGACAGACTCCTAGCTATAATTCCAGTTGGCGATTGTATCTGATCGTCCTTCTGGACTACAAATTCGGGGTCCGGCTGATTAGCCTACATAGTCTGACCTTTTTTTGAGTCGATAAACACCCAAAAATACACACAAGAGTAAACACTAGAAAGTTAAATTAGTAAACCATAAGTTCATCGTTCCATATTCTCCAAAGAGGCGGGGAAAGTTTGAAAAGTGGAAAAGAGATAGTCTAAGAGCGTGTTCCACCCTACTTACCTTGGTTACTCCGCATAAAGTCATGAATTTTGGCTCTTGGCGTCAAGGCTGGAATTTCACTCCAGGGCAGCTCCGCGGGGTAGTCCGGCCAGTCACGTTACAGAGATTCGCAGTTACTGCGCTTGCAACGCTCCTGAGCATGGTAAGCAAATAGTTACTGTTAATTACTATTTCGAGAAGGTTAGAACGGTCAGCGTACTAACTTTTCGTGAGGTTGGAACGGAATTAGTAACTAATATTACTATTTTTAGGAGGGTGGAACACGCGCTCAGTCGGAGTATCTTCTAACCTCAATAGGTGACATTTCAGTGACAACACTGCTTTTTGTTCTGTGACAAAATTTGTTGAAAATGTCTTCTAACTAAAAATGACTGTGGAATTTAGAACGAGCAAAGCGTGTGTTGGGGCGGAGCGACTCGCTTCAGTTCTAAGCATTTCCGCTTATATTGCTGTATGCTTTCTTAGGTGTCGTGCGATGTATTCGAGTCCCTCCACGTAGTCCTTCACCAGTATAGGAGCGATCCCGTCTTGGCCGAGACATGTCTGAGTCTTCTGCAGAATCTCTCGTTTTCAACCCTGGCACGAAGCCAGATGACCAAGTTGGGATTCGTGGAACTGTTTGTGAAGTTCCTAGGTAAGAACCCTCCGAGTTATTATTATTCATTTATTTATTTATAATATATTATTAAATAATTTATTTATTTATGTTATATTATTAAATAATAAAATTATATTATTAAATAATAATAATATATTATTATTTATTTATTACTATTATTACTATATTATTATTTATTTGTAACCCGGGATTTCAGTTAAAGCGGAGTATTACAAAACAAAGTAAAAGGCACGAATGAAGACAATAAACAAACAAAATAGTTAATTTCGGGTTCTGGATAAAAAATAAGAAAAAGCTTGCTAAGAATGTTGTCGGCTCACAAGATGATTTTCAGTTCAATTCAGTTTCATTGGACACGACAGCAAATACACAATTAACATTCCTGCCATATGCAGGAAAGCACAAAAGGATTGTTTGGCTACGACAGGGAAATAACCGAAATTAATTAAAAAACAAACAGAATCATCTAACTTACCCTATATAAAGAAAAAAAAGGAGAGGAAAAAAAATAACCTATGGTTTCGACTTTAGATGAAAAAAAGAGAGAAAAACAAAGGAAACGAGGAACGAAAAAGAAAGAAAGCAAAAAACGGGGGGGGGGGGGGGTCTGCAGGTTGAGAGCACTAAAAAATCGTCCTGTAATGACCTTTCGCTGCTCGCTTGAATGAAATAAGGTTTATAGAATTCCGGATATCTAACGGTAGTAGATTGCAATATTCGTCGCAAAAAAAAATCTATAAGAACAAATAAGTAAGAATGCAGGTCTTGATTTAGTGTGAATATATTTGGAATGAAGACGGAAGGAGGTTATTGAAATACTTAAAGCGAAAGTTGCGATTTGGAAATGTCGAGTCTTCGATACATCAAATATCTTGGTACATATTAATGTTACATGTCTGTTGAACCGGTGACATAACTTGAATTGCCTTGTTTTGGATGCTTTGAACTCTTTTATAACAAGAAATGAAGTTACTTGCCCATATAGAGCACCCATAAGATAAATGTACCGTGTTCTTCAAAACTGTGCTAACTGAAAGTTTTTTGAAATCTGAGTTAACTATACCATTGGAAAGAACATAGCCGACTTGGTATTCTGTTAAATTGTGCTGTGTTAGATGACGACATGAGAACCATCTAACAGGTAGAGTAGTTTTACTTTCTGAGTTCCTACTTTCTTCAGGCAGATGGCATACACAAAACTGGGCCCAAAAATTATGAAAGTGTATTGGCACAGTTTTGAAGAACACGGAACAAATGAGGATGAAAGAAAAGAGACAATGGGACAAATAAGAAAAATGGGCTTGTTGGTTGAGGGGGAGCAGATTTGAAATAATATCTGTGAAATTCCCCTCTGCTCTGTAGCCCTATATAACAACTCGTTCCGGTGGCTACACGGACTTGCATGGAACTGTAGTGCGTCTGGCATGTTTGTGGGTGAGTGCCTTCCTCCTTTCGGGGAACTTCAGCGTCGGGCTCTCTTTTCTCTCCAGATCCGAATTCTTTGCTCTCGTAACCACATGCTCGTGATTCTTTCGAGTCCCCATATGAGACTGACGTTGCCTGTGTGGTTAGTTTGGTACCGCGAACTTTACCTTGCAGCATAGAAGGCTCGCATTCTTAAAATGTTTTTTTTTTTTTTTTTTTTTTTTAAGTGTTTTATGTATAATGGATCTAGAAGCCGTAGTCTCTTTGCGCCATTGCTGGTTGTGTTGTGGTTGCGCCTTCGATCGTTAAAGTCCGTATCGAACCTGGACGTACTAATCGTAAGGCGTATTCTCGCCGTTCCCCGAGGACTCCTCGGGGAATCGAAGGGAAGGGCGAATAGAAGGAGTCAGGAACACCGGGAATGCTTCCAAAATAGATTTTGTTCGAAAAAAAATATGCACTTGACGAAGTTAGTCTGGATCCACTTTATTTTGGGTTTTCTTTATTCTGATTGTTTTTTATTAATTTTACATTGCACCAACACCAGCAAAAATTGATTCCCCTCTGAATCTGTAAGTATGTCCTTTTTTGATGATAGTGATGATAATGGGAGCATTCCCTTGTCCGTGGGGACTCGCGAGAATACGGGGAGTGAGCCTTGGGACAAGCAAGTCCTCAGGGAACGGGGAGAGTACGCATATAATACAATGAGCGTGTTCCGCGCTTCTAACAGTGGTAATATTAGTTACTACTTTCCTTCAGCCTCACGAAAAGTTACTACGCTGACAGTTCCATCCCTCTCGAAGCAGTAACTAATAGTAACTATTTGCTTACCGTGCTCGGGAGCGTAGTAAGCGTAGTCGGATCTCTGTAACGTGATTGGCTGGATTACCGCGTGGAGTGATATTTTGACCATAATAGAAAAATGCGTTCCAGCCTTGACGACAAGAAGCCAAAATTCGTGACGTTATGCGTAGTAACTGTGGTAAGTAGGATGGACACGCTCAGTGTTAGAAGCATTCCCGTCGGACTGTTGACCTGTATGCTGTTTTCTGCCCTGCGTTGTAGGTTTGAGTAATTTATTTTATTTACCACCAGTCATTCCAACAAAGAAAAAGGAATAACAACATGAAAACAAAAGGAAAAATTTTACTTACCCAAATAACCACAATTATAAACTGAAATCTGATCATCAACTGAACAATATTCACATATATCTATGCTTAAACTTTGAGAATTCTCTTCCAGGGGTGGGACTGGATTTTTGAATGGTACTTGCTAGATTAGATTATATATGGGATTTATTGGAAAAATACTAGTAACTATAACACCCTCTAGAACTTTACACTTGTTAAGAGGTCTAACAAACCCCCTTTGAAAAGAAAAAGAATAAAAAAACTGAAAAAATAGAGAGGAAGGGAAAAAAACGAATGCACTTACTCGGCTCGTGGTCAAACACCCACAAAAAAAAATATACACTCCAAAATCCCGACTGAATATACGCATGGTAGTTGCTAATTTTAATTATTTTGGTATTTCTTGTCCAAGGGGGGGGGGAGGTAGCATTTAGAAAATCTGAAGAAAGCGGACCGGAAAATGAGTTACATACATTTGTGCACATCTGTTCCAGGCAACCAGCAACACTCTGAGGCAGCTCTGCGACTGTTATACCAGCTATCTCTCGACGACTGTGTCATCTTATCAAAGCATAGTCAGCTGATCAAATCGGTAAGAGGTCTGTCCGTACTTAAAAGCATCAGTTTAAATGAACCAAGAACGCTCTTTGAAACTGAGGTACATTGTCAGATGTTTCATAACAGATAACACTTCGGATGTTGTCGCTGTGTTAGAAAACGTTACGTGTTATGCGTTTTAAGCTTTGTTACTAAGAGCCAAAAAAGTATCTATCTCGGAAAACTCAGCAGATACTTTTTGTCGGTTTTTGGGATCCCAAAACGTAAGTGGAGGGATACCTATGACATCGCAAAAGTTGTCCGTCTGTCCGTCCGTCCGTCTGTAAGCACGATAACTCTCGAAGGGAATGAGATATTTTGATGAAACTTGGTGTGAGGGTTCGTTGGGTCGTCGGACCAGTCAAGTTCGTAGATGGGCTTTGTAGCTCTACATTTAGGGGTGGGGGAGGGGATTCAAATTAAGGGACAAACAAAATATTTTGAAACAGCTAATGTGATAGTCGATTATGGGGTAAGAAGACATGCTGAACACGATGGTGAAAACCATTTTGTCATCCGACAAGTAGTTCGCCCGGAATCCGGCCAAAACCGGAAAGTTTGTTGAAAGTAAAAGTTTTATTTGAAGTTGATTAGATGTTCGATCTAGTGGTAGGAAGACATGCTGAAGACGATGGTGAAAATTATTTTCTCTACGGACAAGTATTTCGCCCGGAATCCGGCCCAACCGGAAAGTTTGTTGAAAGTAAAAGTTTTATTTGAAATTGATTAGATGTTCGATTTAGGGGTAGGAAGACATGCTGAAGACGATGGTGAAAACTATTTTCTCGATGGACAAGTCCCCGGAATCCGGCCCAAACCGGAAAGTTTGTTGAAAGTAAAAGTTTTATTTGAAGTTGATTAAATGTTCGATTTAGAGGTAGGGAGACATGCTTAAGACGATGGTGAAAACCATTTTCTCGACGGTGTTAAGAAGGTGTGATCCTGGAGGAAGTTTCCAATCCCACTTCAGACACCATTGTTAAGAGGATGGACGAGTGGAGGCGAGGTTTAATGAAGATAAGGCTCCTGGGGTGTGGGCTGAAGACATTCTGACACCGTAGGTGCCCACTAGCCCCAGGACCAGTCAGGAAACCGGACAAAAGAGACAAGGGAAAGTCTCAGGGAATTCTGTAGCTCAGCCGCAGTCAATCCAGAAATCCCTAATCAAGCTGGTTCACACATCCTAGCGAAGCTGGAATTCACATATCCAGTCAAGCCCGAGGCCTACTAGCCGAGATGGACCATAACGTCTATAGTTAATTTATCTCATGTAAATCGTGTACAAGGACATATAATACAGCACTAAAGGGGTCCCTAACTAAATATATAAACTGGTCCTTACCATAAATTATAATATAGCGTAACTGAGGTCTTGCTCCGACCAAGGATGAAAGAGAACTGCTTTTGGCTGCGGATTCATTACGCAGCCAAAATACTTAGAATGAAATGGATCAAAGCCTGACCTCGGATTAACGAGCAGCTAACTGAAGCTAGGATAAAGACCGAGTGACCTATTGTCACGATGCCGGGAAATTAATGATGGTGATGGAAACCGAAGAGATATATAGAAAAGTAGGCGATAGATGGAGGGAATAACTAGGAGGACTATTGCAGAGCAAAGTGCTATGGGATGTCTCCATAACACACCTCCCCCCCTTGGGCAGAGTGGTGTACGGGCAACAAAAGAGTCTACAATGTTTCCATTCCAGCCCCACCTACTAACATACCATCGATAGCTAAGCCATCGCGGCAACCCAGGTTTCTGACAGAGGGGGCAATCAAATAAGTGTGAAAAATCAAAGCCCACTCTCTGTTCAGTTAGTTCAGGGTCCTTTATTGAGCTTCAGTCCTACTGACCTTACCCTGACCACACGAACCAAACCAAAACAAATATAAAATGCGAAATAAAGGCAGAATTAATATTTGAAGCGTCGATGCCTTTAAGTTCTAAAATAAATTAGGGCTGGAAGAAACTTTAAAAAGGGATTATCAGGGAAATGTTGCCAGTACCACAACTCGTCCCAAAAGAGAAGTCTCTGAGATTTGTTAAAAATAGAAAATGGAAAAGGGAAAACTAGGAGGAATTTGGGAGGAAAGGGAAAAAGAAAGGCCGCAATTTTAAAAATTACTCCAGTTAGCTGTCGCAACGACCTAAGGTAAGACCTTGATGCAAAAAAAAAACTTGAAGTAGAAATGGGGGAGGTCCTACGCACTCTAAGCCGCAAAATAAAGCACTAAAGGTAAGGGCACGCAAGTAATGAAAGCGCAAAAGACAGGCGCAAAGCATTTTTAAGAATGATGGCCGAACACACGGCGTCAATATGATTTTTGATAATATATACATTATGTGCATAAACCTAAGGCAATAAAGCGCCGAAAACAAAAGCCAGCGGTGGCCGACAAACGGCTTCAGTCAGATCGACCGAAAGCTGCATGGAGTGAAGTAGAGACGCGCGAAAGCAGAAAAAGCAATGCTTAAAGGAACAGTGCAGTTATCGCAAGGGCTAGCGAAGCGAAACCGAAATCAACATATGTACAAAAGCGACTTTAAAGAGGGCCTACACAATTAAACTAAGAAGGGGGGGGGGACGAACATATATATACCTAACCGGAAATATTTATAGCCGCACTTGCGAGCGGGAAAACGCGGACCTAACACTCCTACCTAAATATTTACATTTCCACTTGGCTGTCGTGGTGTCCAGTCCAGGTGATACGGATTGATGGAGGTGGATTTGGAGGATTTGACTAGTGATGGGGGTTGAGTTGATGGTGGAACAGTTGTTGGTTGTTCGTGTAGATGGCGCTGCTGCTGGTGCTCGTTTCTGATTGGTCGCTTAGTGTTGAATTGAGGGTCAGGGTGGAGAGGCTGGGATTGTAAGTGGACGAGGCCGTGACGCAAGACGGAGATCGGCTGTCAGAGTAGGCTCGGCTTGGCTCGACCCATGGTGGGGAGATAGGAGGATGCTGAGTGCTGAGGTGGGGTCCGGAGCGACGGCTGGCACGGATTGTGCGGCGTGCCCGTTATCACTGTTGGGGTTGGCAGCGCGATTTCCAAAGTCGGTGGCGTGCTTTCGAAAGATTGGCGGCGTCGGTGGCGTGATTCAAAAGATTGGCGGCGTCGCTGGCGTGACGTGCAAGGTTGGCGGCGTGATAATGAATCTCGGGGGCGTCGGCGGCATTATAGGCTCCGTTGGTGGCGTTGGCGGTGTAAGCTGTCCCATAGGAGGCGCCTTGACGCTCGAAGACGCTGGGACCTCAGCGCCACTGCCTCTTCTGTCGCAACCTGCGTGCCATACAAAAAGTCCGTCCGAAAATGTAAATATAAACATATATTTGAAGAAAAAAAATCAACCACTCTAAATTAAAGATCAAGTGATAACGTTTCAAATTTAATATCAAATTTAACTGGAAATATTACGAAACTGGAAAATTTCAGATTAGAACTGGAAACCAACTAGAAAATGGAAATTTTTCAACCAGAATAATTTTTGTTTATAGATTTGTT
Organism: Branchinecta lynchi; assembly: GCA_023053575.1. Classification (NCBI taxonomy): domain Eukaryota; kingdom Metazoa; phylum Arthropoda; class Branchiopoda; order Anostraca; family Branchinectidae; genus Branchinecta; species Branchinecta lynchi. The sequence goes on along the minus strand of JAKZAP010000020.1, from coordinate 13,702,568 downwards.
TTATTTAAGGTGCACACCGAGACCGAAAGTCGGTACGGTTGCTTGTGCAGTGTGAACCTTTAAAGACTGAACATCATCAGTACCAATACAGACGGTAAGGCACGGGGCGGCGACTGGCGTGGGTCCACCAGCGGCGATGACACCTGGAAGAGAAAAGTGATTGCTCGGAGGGACACTCCGGCGTTACTGGCCGGGGCCAATCGCTTCTCATAGTATCGTTTTGCCCTGTATAACCTATTTCGTGAGGGGATAGAGAGAAAAGCGTACCACTATGGGGAGGGAGAATAGGATGACTGGTAGGCCTTGACACTGGCTCTACCGAAGGCTGAATCAGTCGTGGCCTTACCACTGTCCATTCCAGTTTTGGGAATGGAGGAGACGGGTAATATTCCCTAGGTGATGCAAACGGCGGTGAAAACGGCTGTTTCCAAACAAGAACAGTTGGTGAGCTAGCTACACTGACTCTTGGCTCTCCGAATGTAAATCTTGGACCAGATTTTTCCAAGCGGTCATAGTGGACGACTTGTTTTTGTGATCCGAGTTTCTGAATTTCGTAGCTTCTGCCTTTGTTTAGAACGCGAACAACATGATAGGGTCCATCCTGGCGCATTTCGGAAATGTTTGACCCTATACCAGAAGCGGGGGGGAATTTGAGAAAAACCATGTCACCAGTATCATGCGGGGTAAATTTGTTGCAATTTCTATCAATGGAAAGGAGGGAGAGGTCACCTTTTCGTATTCGGATTTTTAAAGGTGAATGATTCTCTGCGATAAAGAACACATTACCGTCGGGGAGAATTTGGACGAACTGGGGGTTAACCGTAATCTGTCGGGCCCGTAGGGCTGCATTGCCCTTAATCAAGACTGTTCTCGTACCAGGGGGTAAACCGACAATTTTGCAACAAATGTGTCTCGAATAATTCGGCCTGATACGATGAACACTCTTTACCGGAAGCACTTTTTCTCCATCCGGTAAAATTGTGCAGGTTTTGGGTTTACTGGGCACAACTTCATACAAAGGTTCTACACCTTGGCATGATGGGAATTGTGGTTGGTCCTCAGTATGCGAGTCTGGTAGCGGTTTACATTCTCGCAAATACTGAGACCAACCAAACCAAGGATCTGGAAGGGGAAAACATTGGAGATCTCGTGAACATTCCTTTTTGATGTTATTTTTAGGGAGAAGTAGCGATGTGTGTGGTCGAGGGACAGGGCGGCAAACGGGGTAATTGTCCATTTCGAAAATCCGTCATGAGTGTAGGTGACCTCAATTGCGGAACGACAAATCAAAATATTCGCCAAGACCACCGAAAATCTTCACTAAAAAAATTCACTTGAGAAGTAATATGTAAGAAAATCGAAAAATAACACTTATACAAAAATATTAAAGTTTACAAGGAAATGGGAGGGGAACAAGCTCAACTGGACGTGTAAACTCAGACTAAACTAAGACGCGGAACCAACTTGATATCTAACCATTGTTTTTACTTCATGAGGGAAAAAAAATATGTGGCATGAATAAATGGCATTAACCTTAAATTTATTATCACAAGAAAATAGGCCAGAGGCTTCATGCGAAATCGCCGCATCCGGATGGCGAATAAACACACATACGCTAGATGGCGATCAAAACGCAAGAAAACCTGAAAAAAAAATATGGTGGTGGGGAGGGATGACAGAGGGAACGACTGGCGAAACGCACACAACGTCTATGTGGCAAATTACTACACACATTTAGACCGAAACCAGTCGAAATTCCACGAAAATGTCACGAATGAAGCGCGATGTACATTTTTGAGAGAGTATCTATCTCCGCAAGAAAAATATACCAACAGATCACCACCAAACAAAAAAATAAACTGGCCGATAGGGGAATATGAAAATTAAGGATAAGCCGAAAAAATGCCACAAATAGAAATACGACGTCCCTGCATCACTCCATAGGGCTTGAAAATAGTGCCATATAGACAACGTCGAAAACGAAAGGCGAGAAAGGTTGATCTTATTCCGAATAACCATAGCTTTCACGAAAAGAAAATTTTATGTCGGGGAACTAAACAAAATAATCCTCATGGAATTGGGAATAATCGCAAGCAAAATTACGTTTCCGGGTATGTGAAAAATGAAATCATACGCAAGTGCTAGTTTATCAATGGTACCACAAGCACGCATTGTCAGTGTTGAGAGCACTGATCTAAAATAGACACGGCGAAATGACGCAATGATGTACCCCGGTGAATAAATTATTTTGCCGATGCGATGACGATTTGCAGTCTGTGGCGCGAAAAACACTCACTTGACGACAAGTAGACAATAACAAATACTGAAGGGATGGACAAATCGCGATCTGTAGTGCGGCGATACACATACAACGACGACCGGAAAAATCCTGGAAGGCAAAGGGGCAAGGAAAAGAAAATCTGCAATCAGTGGCGCGACACACACCACATGAAGACTGCAAAATTCCTGAAAAGGCGAAGAGGGCAGGAGAAAAGAAAATTCGCGGTCAGTGGCGCGAAATACACTCACATGGCGACCGGAAAAATCCTTAAAAGGGAAGGGGGAGGGACAAGAAATTTCTCAATCAGTGGCGCGAAACACACTCACATGTAGATCGGAAAATTCTTAAAATAAAAAAAAGTAGGAGGAAAGGGGCAACGAAAATTCACAGTCAGTGGCGCGACACACACTCACATGTAGACCGGAAAATTCTTTAAAAAAAAAGTGGGAGGAAAGAAGGAAGGAAAATTCACAGTCAGTGGCGCGACACACACTCACATGGCGACCGGAAAAATCCAAAAAACTGTACAAGGGAAAACAAAAACAAAAGGTTGGACGTGGGTCCTCCATATTATGAGAAAATAAGGGCTTACAAAAATAAACATCCCACTTCTGACACCATTGTTAAGAAGGTGTGATCCTGGAGGAAGTTTCCAATCCCACTTCTGACACCATTGTTAAGAGGATGGACGAGTGGAGGCGAGGTTTAATGAAGATAAGGCTCCTGGGGTGTGGGCTGAAGACATTCTGACACCGTAGGTGCCCACTAGCCCCAGGACCAGTCAGGAAACCGTACAAATGAGACAAGGGAAAGTCTCAGGGAATTCTATAGCTCAGCCGCAGTCAATCCAGAAATCCCTAATCAAGCTGGTTCACACATCCTAGCGAAGCTGGAATTCACATATCCAGTCAAGCCCGAGGCCTACTAGCCGAGATGGACCATAACGTCTATAGTTAATTTATCTCATGTAAATCGTGTACAAGGACATATAATACAGCACTAAAGGGGTCCCTAACTAAATATATAAACTGGTCCTTACCATAAATTATAATATAGCGTAACTGAGGTCTTGCTCCGACCAAGGATGAAAGAGAACTGCTTTTGGCTGCGGATTCATTACGCAGCCAAAATACTTAGAATGAAATGGATCAAAGCCTGACCTCGGATTAACGAGCAGCTAACTGAAGCTAGGATAAAGACCGAGTGACCTATTGTCACGATGCCGGGAAATTAATGATGGTGATGGAAACCGAAGAGATATATAGAAAAGTAGGCGATAGATGGAGGGAATAACTAGGAGGACTATTGCAGAGCAAAGTGCTATGGGATGTCTCCATAACAACGGACAAGTATTTCGACCGGAATCCGGACCAAACCGGAAAGCTTGTCAAAATTAAAAGTTTTATTTGGAGTTGATTAGATGTTCGATTTAGGGCAAGAACACATGCTGAACACTTATGTGAAAACAAGTTTCTACCCGGACATGTAGTTCGTCCGGAATCCGGCCAAAACCGGAAAACAGTTGGAAGTCAAAGTTTTATTTCTAGTTGATTAGACAAGCGATTTAGGGGTAGGAAGAGATGCTGAGTCCCTGTGTGACAATCGTATTTTACCCGGACATATAGTTCGACCGGAATCCGGCTGGAATCGGAAAATTTGTTATAAGCTAAATTTCTATTTGAAGTTGATTAGATGTTCATTACTGGGGAAAGAAGATACCCTGATTTCGTCTTTGAGCTTTCTTTTTTCGCCGGACAAGTAGTTCTGGAGTTCGGCCGGAACCGGGAAATTGGCAGAAGTGGCAGGAAGTTTTCGTCAAAACAGATATGACTTATAGGGGTAAACACACATGCTGAATCCAAATATGATCTTGGTTTTCTCAGGTGATTAGCTATTTGGCCTTAATCTGTTTCTGAATTTTAATTGTAAAAATGTTCAAGGAGTCTGGCGAAGACTGGATCTGGCTAAGACAAGACCCAGTTGTCTGGATCAGATATTGAATTTTTGGGATCCCATCGAAACCTTTGGTCTTGTTTAGTTCTTTCTGATGGTAACGCTTATTATGCATAACATTTTGAAACACAACAGATAATAATAATAACAATTTTATTTAAACCCTCCATACAAATACAATCGGAGGAGTTGGTAAAGAAACAAAGAAAAAGAAATTATCTGTTATCCTAGACATATCTAGGAATGAGGATTTGGTGTAACACCAACAAATAAGACGACGCGACGTACTTTAATCTTTAATGAACAGTTGGAAACTGGACTGTTTTGTCATATGATCCATGATATGCCGTTCTTAACGAATTGTGACAAAGGGGGCATTAGTCTGCTACGAATTGGTTTATTGCTCTTGTTATTACCTTTCTAATGAGCAAGAGGTTTAAAGGGTGGGACTGGCAGGCAGACCATTCAGTGTTCGAACAAATGCTATTCGCGCAAGATCTTCAACATTTCTTTGGATTTATACTGGCGGTTTGTTTACATTTAAAGCTTTTAAAGGGTGGTGATTACAAGGTTATTTCAGTAGTTGTTTGGTTATTGGGGAAGAAAAATGTCTTGGTTCTAAAGCTGTTTGTATATACATGTGATAAACATTTTACTTTTACAATCCACGTCTGAGCGCTTGCGCACTTGTTGTAGTTATTGTGGTATCTGGCCAGTCACATGACAACTGACCGTGGTATCTGAAAAATTCGTCTCACTTTCATGAAACTTGGCATGCATATGTGACCAACTAAGTTGGAAACAGTCACTAGCCCGATCCCACCATCGTGGGGGGAGGGAGGGGAGCCGGAATCCGGAATTTAGTGGCATACAAACTTTCGAACGGGTGATCGGATCTTAATGAAATTTGATATTTGGAAAGACGTCATGTCTCCAATTTCATGTCCGGACCGAATCCGATGAATGTCTGTGAGTTAGGGGGGGGGGGGGATCATGTGACACGCTTAGAGTGGACGGATCGGGATGAAACTTGTTGGGAGGGCTTGCAAGTGCCATATGAGCTTATAGCTCTTGTTTGTCAGACTGGTGGGGATAAAAGTTTCTCACTCTAAATGTCACTGGATAATATTATTTCGTTTTGAATGATCTCTAAAAGCTCAAATCCGGCAATTGTCGTCTTCACAGAGCAACCCTAGTATCAGATACCAGAGTAACTGCAAAAACGACTAATTGCGGATCATGTCTCCCTGGTAACAGATACCATGGTATCTGTAAAAACGCAACTATTGCGTAAGGAGTAATGTGGGAATGAAACAGTTGAAATAATTTGTTTGGTAGAGAAAACAAGAGCTACGAGCTCATATGGCACTTTATATGAGTAGGTGGTACGTAAAAAGTAGACGAGAAACCAAAATACCCCAGCATCTAAAAATGCGGTTCGGACCAAGAAATAAGATATCTAGTTTCACTCAAGTCTGAGTATTTCCATCGCCTAGGATCACCTAGGGCAAATGACTTTTCTACCTTCCAAGTTTCAAGCCTAAAGATCCACTTCAAGCCTAAAGGTCCCTACACATGCCACACGGTAGCCCCTCCAACTTCCAATACCCAGTCCGAATCTGGTTCGGACTTCGGACTACTAAATGGATCGTCTGAAGCAAATCTGAGTGTTTTTGAGGAACTTCCGGTAACCCCCATCCCCCAGCGTGGTCGGATCCTGTTTGGACCCTAAAATATGTCACCGAGGGCACGTAAGCTCTCTACATTCCAAGTTTCACTAAAAACGCTCCACTTGTTTGCCCCCTATGCGAGCTAGAACGTTTCCGGGAATCCCCTTGCAACTCCCCCAGTGTGGCTGACTACGAATCGGAAACATAAACTTAAACATCTCTTAATCAAGTCAGACTGGAATCGGAGCATAGCCTATCCGCAAATTTCCGGTTCCCACTTCACCCCCCTCCCCTACCGCGACCAGATCCGATCCAGACACCAAATAACAAATCAATCCCGCGTCAACTCGAACTGTCCAAGTTCAATCCCATTCTGTACCCCCCCCCCCCCCCTCCCTCGTCCAACTCTCCTAAATGTGCCCGCATGTGGTTCGGGCGCACGTTTTGCCAGTCTAGGTCATCAGTTGTTACCACCCATAAAGTTTCACTCGAATCAGACTACCCACTCGCAACTTACGCAACCCAGATATTTCCGGATTCCCCTTCCCTCAACTCCCCAAAGATGGTCGGATCCAGGAACACAAGTATTCCTAGGGCATTATGTCGAGTCCTTAAGTCATTAATAGGCCTGTACAGTTTCATCGTTCTTAGAACAGCTAGAACTATCCTAACTGGCGATCACCGGAATTCCTGGAAACACCCTCCAGTTTTCCCCACAGAGCCCCGATATTGATCTGGTTCTGTCAATTACGTATCTAGGGCTAATGCTTGTTCTTCCCACCAAGTTCCATCTCAATCACTCAACTCCTGTTTCACGAGATTTTCGGTCCCCCTTTCACCCCCCCCCCCACAAAGGACTGATTCGACCAGGACTTGAAATGGAACATCTGAGACGATAGCGCTTTCCACTTGCCAAGTTTCATTCAATTCCGATCACCCATTCAAAAGTTATGCATGACACCAGATTCCGGCCTCATTCCGGCCTCCCCATCCATCCACTCCCCACGGTGGTCGGATCCAGGAAACGACTATTATCAAGTCAATCTGTTCGGGTCCCTGACATGCCTTCCAAGTTTCATCGTCCTAGCACGTCCTAGCCCCCCCCCCCCCCTTAACCCCCCACAGTGCCCGAATCTGGTCCAATGATGTCAACGATGTGTCTAGGAATTGTGCTTGTTCTTCCCACCAAGTTTCATCTTGATCCCTCCTCTGTAAGCGTTTCCCAAGATTCCAGGTTCCTCCCCTTCAGCTCCCCCCAAAGTTACCGGATCCGGTTCCGATTTAAATTAGGTCGTCTGGAACGCGGGGTCCTTCTAAATACCAAATTTCATTAAGATCCGATCACCCGTTCAAAAGTTTTAAATACCTCTAGATTCCGGATTCCCGCTCCTTCCACTCTCCCACGATGCTCCGATGGGGGAAGTGACTATTTTCAACTTAATGTTTTGGGGTCCCTGATATGCCTGCCAAGTTTCATCGTCCTAGCTTATGTGGAAGTGCCCGAACTAGCAAAACCCGGACCGACCGACGGACGGACGGACAGAAATTGTGATCGCTATATGGCACTTGACCGAAGGACAAGTGCCTTAAAACAAAATCAAAGGCTGATAGGGATGCGGCGAGCTGGAAATTTCCGGCGAATATAGATTTGATTCTCTTACATGAACTCAAGAATTTTTGCCTAGTTTTTATTTATTTAACTGTTTTCGTTCTTAAAGAAATGAAAGTCTTAGGACGGTAACACATATATTTCTTCTTAAATGATCTTATTTTTGGGAGATTCTCAACCGTCATTCCGACCTACCATATATCTTTAAAGTCCTTATTCTAAGCTGGACATCTTAATTGTCGTCCGGTCTTCAGCTTTTGCTTCATATGGACCCACCCTTCGTTGTGCTCAACGTTTCAAGGGACAGTTTTTTAGGCATTAAATATTTTCCTCCTATGTAACAATTGCTTTCGAATAGTAAAGATTTAAAAATGAAAGAAGCATTGTAAAAGTGCCAGACATGCAAGTGGCATAGAAATGAGGTTTTGTTAATTAACTAATTGATCTGTAACACGAGATAACAAAATGATAGCCCAGCTATAGCCTAAGGCGTTAAAGGACCGTTCACGCTTGTGTTGTAACATGAATAAAAATACTTCGCCTTGTAAGCCTTATCCTCCGCTTCCGTTCAACTTGAAAATCAGAGTTGTACGCCCACGTATGCGCAGATTAACCACACGGAGCCTGACAGAACCTAGCCTTTGATGACTTTAGGGACACTGAACATCCTGAAATGTGGAATTTTAGATCAGCCTCGACTGGTTTTGTGCAAATTCAGTATAATACTTGTTGCGTGTCTGTTGGACAAGTGTAGATTTCTCGATTTAGTTTTGAGCCTACCAGGATTGTTGTAATTATTTCAGATAAGGTAAAAGCTTGTAGTTGTCAAAACGGAATTAGCTGTACAGTTTAGTATCACTGACTTTCCATTCAAAGAGCTCATTCAGTTTCAATTATATTACAAATATCTCTCCTTGTCCGTTTCTCTCTTTCTTCCTTGACAGTCACGTGATGGAAACATACGTTGTGACATACAAAATAGAACCCGTTCCTATACATTTTTAGCTGCGTTCGTTGCACTCCGGGCTGTCTCTGGTGTTTAGCCACCAGTGTCCGGTTCTTCTCTTAAAACGCGCTTTAACTGGCTAACTCCTCGCTGAAGCCGGGCTCCCGAGCAGGTTCTGGTTAGTCCGCACCAGTGATGTAAAACCGGACACTGGTTAGTTCAAAAACGGGTTATAAGACTGGTGAGTAGTCACCGGTGGATGCAAAAAACGGCTTATAAGAAAAACCGGAGACAACCGGTGAGAACTCCCGTGACAAAGAACGCAGCTTTTACTACACCAAACCTGGCGGGATGAAAGTTCTACCACAGATATTCGCGGATAGCAAATATAATTCAGGAATTCTGCGCCTTAAACGTAAGCGTGAACGGTCCTTAACGAACAAAAATGAACACAAACACCAGCACGATAATTTTTAAGACACTCTTTCCACGGGTCACAAAAAAAAATCAGAGATAATTATAGAGAGGAAATACAATTGTAGATATCCTTTCCTTTTGAGATCCTTTAGCTAATAGTTTGTTTAGCCGATGTCTAATAGTTTTAGGCAATGAATTCGTATTTTTGTAACAGTATGACGAATTAAAAAGCTAGTTTTACTCCCAGGAACGAACTTGAAAATTCAGGCCTCGTGGAACTGCAAAATAAAGAGGCAAGCAACGAGAAAAGCATTGCTTTCTCCACAAATAGCAAACTGAAGGAAGTAAATGTTCGCGAGGTTTCGTCATTCTTTGAAGCAGAACCAGCATATTTGGAGTTCATCTTTAATCTTTACCTTCCTTCTTTTAGCTTGCGAAGCTACTGTCTGCGCCGTCAACTCACAGCGAACAGCTGATGTGTCTGTGTATCAATTTATCCTTGGACGAGGAAGTGGCTTTGGTATTTTCTGAAAACGTTGAACAGCTCTACCTGATTGGTTCAAAAACGTTGGATCCCCTGCTTCTAAGATTGCTGCGAACCGTTAGTCAAGTCATACGGTTGCCACTTGCCAAGGTACTTCCGCTCACTTATCTATGTCATTTGAGCTCCCCCTTCTTACTTACTTACTTATAACGGCACAAGATTGCCGCCTCACCCACCGCCGATGAGCCGTCGAAGGCTGACATCCCAACTGTTTCTATCTCGTGCCAGCTCTTGAGGGAAGACTAGCCACAAGAAAATAATCAGCCTGGGCTTACCGGGAAGCGATCGCTAGCCGAACTTCAAGTCTATTTTTGTTTTACTGTCGGTCACCAGTTCTTGTGGCACTTGCCTTCCAGGCAAGTGCAATATACCGATCTCTTTTCCGTCGGTCGGTCCGTCAGTCCGGTGATTGCGAGTTAGGGTACTTCCAGATGTGCTAGGACGATAAAACTTGGCAGGCATATTGGGGACCCGACCAAAGTAACTTGGAAATATTCACTTCCCCGATCCGACCACCGTGGGGGGAGTGTACGGGGGGGTCGGGAATATGGACTTATGTATAACTTTTGAACCGGGAATCGGGTCTCAATGAAACGCAATATTTGGAGAAAAAAATTTATCAGATGATAAACTTCAAGTCCGGAACGGATCCGGTGACTTCGGGGGGAGTTGGATGGAGGGTTCCGAATTACTGGGAATCCTAAGTTAAGATGCTTCCACATGTGCTAGGACTATGAAACTTGGCAGGCATATAAGGGACTCGACCGTTTTAACGTAAGAACAGTCGTTTCTCCGATTTGACCATCGTAGGGGAAGTTGAGGAAGGGGGAATCTTCTTTTTTTTCTTTTTTTTTTTAAACCCGCGTATAGCCTTTCGAAAATTTGTTACTTTACTTTTTGGGCTACAACTCCTCCTCCACTCGGTGACGTTAACATTTCCTTTAAATCTTTAACGTCACCTACTTTTTCCAAACAAACAAACAAAACTTTAAACTTTAAAAAATATAACTCCATTTTTCAACTATTCAAATTATTTTTGAATTTAACTTTACCAATCTTAAATACTTATGTACTCTTATTTCAATACAAATATAACATTTTTTTATCTTTTTTGAATCCATGAATCCTCACCTCTTCACATCAAGACTCTAGCCTAACCCCAACCAAAACGACCACTCCGAAAAACAAACAAACACCCCCAGACAGGAGCCCCTAAGAACTACAAACACACTCCAAATCCATTATTACGAACTATAGTATTTACTTTAATCTATACTAACAAATTCAATATAAACATAAAAACTTTAAATCCGCCCCTAAACAACATTTATTTTTATTTTCTTCATTTTCTAAACAATTAACCTTCAACTTCATGGGTGGGTCCCTTCTATTTATTTAACAATAAAATTATTCTCTGAATCCTTTATTTTCCCTTCTACTTTAACACCAATATTATTTAAAATTTAATTATAGCAGCGAAAAAGCAGACTCTCAGTTCAGGTAACCTACAATAACAAACCGTCGAAATATAAAAAAAAAATGCAAGCTCCTGCAATGGTGCCCTTCCGTCCTAGGGAACCCCTCCTTACGGTGGCCCTTATTTAACAATTTAATTAAACGATCTGTTAACTTAATTTTCGAGTCCACCTAAAGAAAGGGGGAATCTTCAAGTATCTCCAACTTTTGAACAGGTGATCCGATCTTAATGAAACTTGATATTCGGAAGGAACTTATGTCTCATATGTTCCATTTCAAATGCGGCCAGGATCCGATCAGTGTGGGGGGGGGGGGGGTCACACACTTAAAGTGTAGCGATTGGGATGACACTTGGTGGGAAGAACAAGCATAAGCCCTAGATAGATAAGTGACTGTACCGGGCCGGATTCAGGTACTCTGGGGGGAGTGGGGGGGGGGGGGGAATTCCGCTGATCGCGATTTAAGGTACTTCAAGGTGTACTATGACGATGAAACTTGGCTTGAACATTAGAGACTTGACAAGATTGGCTTAGAAATTGTCACTTCCCAGATCTGACCATATCCTAAAGTACTCATCTTAACTGCAAAGTACTACAAGACCATAGGTTTCGATGGGATCCCAAAAATCTAACATTTGATTCAGACAACTGGGTCATGTCTTCACCATTCAGTCTTCGTCAGATTCCTTGAATATTTTTACTGATGATAATTGTTGCCTCAAGGGTTTTGCTTAGAAATGATTTTCTAGCACCCATAAAGTGTGCATCTTAACCGAAAAGTCAAAAAAGTACTTTTGACCAACCATTTATATTCATGATTCCAAAGGGCCCCGGACCATTTTTGCCTCAAGGGTTTTGATTATAAAAGAATTTCTAGCGCCCTTAAAGTACGCATCATCACAGCCAATTCCAAAATTAATATACTTTTTACCAAAAGATACATTCTTGTGATATCCAATGTTCCATGATCATTCTTATTTCAAGGGTTTTGCTTACAAATGATCAGAACAAACCCACGAAATGGCAAATTCCTACTTTCATCCTCTTACCGAGCCTTGCAAGTACCATATGAGCTTCTAGCTCTTGTTGAGTTTGCCACTCTCCTTCGCCAAGAAAGAAGGGGTTCTGCAAAGAGAACTTGGTTAACCAGGCGGTTATTTGGACGCCGGAGGACGGAACGAAGCCAACGTAGATGACGGATTCTGATGACTGCTGCGGCTCTTCCGATACTGAACAGCTTCTCCCTTTGATTCACAGCGGTAGTTTACAGAGCCCCATATTTACAGTAGGCTATTCCTGTGTTCCCATCCCCTTCCTTAAGACATATCGCCTTAATTGACTTGCCTTCTTCCTGTCCGTCCACTTAAGTCCTGGGCGTAACAAAACAAAAGGTTTCAGTGGGATCCCATACCGGAATGTCGTACTCCACACAATCGGTCTTGTATCTTTTAAGTGTTACTTTTACCTATCGTTAACCCCTGAATCAGGCTGATTAAGTAATCCCTTTTCTGTCTCATCCCTTTTCTGTCTCTGTCTCCTCTTAGTTCATGTCACGACCAAACTATCCAAAACATTCCTGATTTAGTAAACTACCTTTTAAGTTTATTCAGAGAATTGAGCGTTTTTGGACTCCATGGTATATCGATCACATTTCCGTCGGTCGGTCGGTTAGTCCGGTGTTTGCGAGTTAGGCTACTTCCAAATGTGCTAGGACGATGAAACTTGGCAGGCGTATTAGGGACCTGACTAAACTAACTTGGAACTAGTCACTTGCTCGATCCGACCATCGTGGGGGGAGGGAGGGGAGCCGGAATCCGGAATTTAGTGACATGCAGAACTTTCGAACGGGTGATCGGATCTTAATGAAATTTCATATATGGAGAGACGTCATGTCTCAGACGTCCGGACTGAATCTGATGAGTGTGGGGGGGGGGGGTCGGAGAGGGGAATCGGAAATCATGTGAAAAGCTTAGAGTGGAGTGATCGGGATGAAACCTGAAACTTGGTGGGAGGAACAAGGACAAGCCCTATGTACATCATCGACAGAACCGGACCGGATTCGTGCACTGTGGGGGGAGTTGGAGGGGGGGGGCGGAATTCTGGTGATACGGAGTTAAGTTACTTCCAGTTGGGCTAGGACAATGAAACTTGGCAAGCAAGTCAGGGATCCGACGAGACCAATCTGGAACTAGTCAACTTCCCGATCCGACCACCGTGGAGGGAGGGGAATCCGGAATCTTGAGGAATGTATAGCACTGGAACGGGACGGGTGATCGGATCGTAATGAAACTTGGTATTTGGAAACCTCGTGTCTCGGATGACCGATTTAAAGTCCGCAGCGGATCCGATGAATGTGTGGGGGGGGGGGTCCGGAAATCTTGTGACACGCTTAGACTGTAGTGATTGGGATGAAACTTGGTGGGAAGGACAAGCACAAGAACTAGATACGTCAGTGGTAGAACCGGATGAAAGTTGGCTTGAACATTAGAGACTTGACATGATTGGCTTAGAAATAGCCAGTTCTCCGACCCAACGGGAGTGGATAGAGGGGGAATCTGGAATCTTGAGGTATGTGTAAATTTTAAACGAGTGGTGGGATAACGAAACTTGATATTTGGAAAGACCTCGTGTCTCGGATGTCCCATTTTAAGTCCAGACCGGATCCTATGAATGTGGGGGGGGGGAATCTTGTGACACGTTTAGAGTGGAGCGACCCTTAAAGTGCGCTTCTTAATCGAAAAGTCAAAAATATACTTTAACCAAACGATATATATTCATGATCCCCAAGGGCCCATGATCATTTTTGCCTCAAGGGTTTTGCTTACAACTGAATATCTTAGAATACAGCCAATAATTTTGATCAAAATATATATTTTCATTATTCCAATGAGCTTACCATCGTTTGTGCTTCAAGAGTGTTCATTACAGATGATTCTCTAGTGCCCTTAAAGTGCGCATCATCAGGGCCAAATGCACAAATAAATTCTTGCAGACGCGGAAAGTTCGAATTTCAACAAAGGCCTGCATTTCCAGTGTGACCGATGCGAAGCTCGGGAAAGTTACGTCTGTACAAAGTAGGAAAATGCTAAGATATGTCTTTCAAGGAATCTGACATTATTATTTAGTTTCTGGCAATGGCTTATATTTGTAGTTGGTAAATATTTCAAGTGTAGAGCGACAAGCACATAGAGATACCACAAATCCGAAATAATAAGTTCATTTGATGAAATAGATTATCTGTGGATAACTAAGAAACGCAGTAACGCATTTTTATCGGGTTTTCACGCATATTTAAGTGAATAACTGATGTGTAACTAGACTTACTACTTACTTACCTGAATCAGGACACCGGGTGCGAGCCTTCCCTTGTATTCAAGAGTCATAGCGGAATCTTTCTGGTGATTTGTATTCTTCTCCGCCGTATACTGTCTCGTACGCCTCGTCACCTCATGTTCTTTACCTGAAGCGCGTGCAGCAAGCTTGTAACAAGATTCCTAGAAATGAATGTCTGCTGGGTCTTATTCTTTGTCTTATCATGTCCTTGACAACAATCTTCTGGCAGTAAAAGGTCGTAGCGATGTCAGTTCGGGAATAAACTGCTAGAAAATGGTTGCGAAATGCAAAAGAAGATCCTTGAGGACGTCTTTTTAAATTAAAGATGTCGGGGTAAAGGAAGAAGATATACCCGTTGGAGGAGGAGTTCAAGTGACCGTCCTTGCAGCTAGGTCGATATTTATAGGGGCAGCCCGCATGTGATGTAGCACCCTCAGTTTCTGCTTTCAGTCACCCCGTTCACTTCCTCCGTCTACTAGAATCCAACTGGTTAATCGCTTTTGCCTTATAGACCATAGCTGAGGACATGGCAAGTATTATGTCTTCAAATCCAGACCCGACATTTTTCCTTGAGTACCTTGGGCTTGCTGGGAATGTTGCCGAGAAGACCGGAGACTCATCTCTGACAGCAGTGCTTAAGGAAGGGACTGAACAGATGTTGATGTCCAACAGTAAGTTTCCCCTTATTATAAACAGTGAACTAAGGCAACAATGCTCCTCGGTCGGGATTTGAACCCACGACCTTCGGCTTCAATTGCAGTTGTGCTAACCACCGAGGGGCATGTTAACGTATTTCGGAACCAAGCAGTACAGTCGCCAGACAGAAGCGGGGTTCAGTAACAGTGTCTATTAAATAATTTTGAATGTTTGTTTTTTGTTTTTGTTTTTTTCTGTCAGACTGAGGCTTTATTCATGGTTTGTCCTTTAAAATTCCATCTTTACGATAAAATCTTTCCCCCTCACCTCTCCACTAAAGTGGCTTATCCTCCCTTTTGGGTCCCTCCCCACTGGCTTTTGCCTGGGTTTCGACCCAAGAATCCTTTCACCAAGTTTTATCAAATACTTCAACCCGTCCGACAGTTGTCGTGTGTACAACCAAGGACGTAAATGCCGTGTTGGAGGTATCGTTGATCTAACCTAATGGGTCCCGAAACTAAGCACTGAATTGATGATGTAGTATATGTAAATCATAACTGTTTTTGGTCCCAAAACGTAAGTGGAGGGATAGCCTATCTATGACTTTGTAAAAGTTGTCCGCATATCCGTCCGTCTCTCGAAGGAAATGAGGTATTTTATCCAAACTTTGTGTGACGATTCATTACATCAAAGGACAGGTCAAGTTCGTAGATCGGCTCCGTAGCTCTATATTTAGGGGTTGCGGGGAGGGGTTCAAATGAAGGGGTCAACAAAATATTTTTTTTTAAGCTTATAAGATAGTCGATTCAGGGTTAAGCAGACATGCTGGATCCATATATGATAATTCTTTTCTCCCCGGACAAATGGTTCGCGGCCAAAACCGGAAAATTTATTAAAAGTAAAAGTTTTACTTGAACTTGATTAGAGGTTTGTTACAGGAGTAAGGAGACATGCTGAATCCCGTATATGCAAATTTTCTCTCCGGATATACAGTTCGCCTGGAATCCGGCCAAAACCGCAAAATTTATTGAAAGTAAAAGTTCTCTCTAAAGTTGATTAGAGGTTCCAGAGGTAAAGAGACATTCCTGAGTCCGTGTATGAAAATTATTTTCTCAGCGGACAAATAGTTCGCTCGGAATCCGGCCAAAACCAGAAAATTGGCTAAAAGTAGCCCAACGGTTTTGTCCGAAGTTTGCGGCCGCAGTTTACAATGCGGTATCATTTTTTTTTTTTTTTTTTAAAGGCTGATTAGTCATGGATAGTAAAATGTTCAAGGAGTCTGACGAAGACCAGATCTCTAAAAGTCCCGATTGTCTGGATGAAAAAGTAAAATAAATATTAGATTTGTGGGATCCCATCGAAACCTTTGGTCTTGTTATATATTGGTTTTATTGCAGCTGACCCAGCGTTAACTTTAGCAGCTGTTAGCTGCATTGGTTCTGTGGCAGCTCACGTGGAAGGTGCCAAGCAGCTTAGCAGTGGTGATACGGTACAGCTGCTTGTGGATATAATCCAGAGTGAGTCATTTACCTAGAATTGCATTATTTTTGGTACAATACAACATACGTCACTTATATTCCATCTTGCCATATTCCTGAGATTTTCAGTTTCGTACGGTATTTGTATCGCACCCTGTTGGTAACAGACAGATTTACGATTGACGTGCATAGGTCCTCCCGAGGCCGTTTGCAGAAAGTTTAATGTTTTAACTTTTCACTACTATCAAATCAATACGCAAATATAGTCGCGTTTTTTGCCAAAGGAGCTCAAAAGCCAAGTCCTCTGTACTTTCTGCTAATTTTACCGTTTTTGGTAGAGAGGAGTCTGGTGCCGTTCTCTTCAACAGATAGGTCAACTCACCTCGGAGTTGCCAATCTGATTTCTCTTCAGGCCTGTGCAGAAACGACAAAGGCCTTGGTCCAAAAACGGTCAAAAGAGCAGTGAGTTGCTTGATGCAAAAATCGGGAAAGGAACCAAGGCCTTCGTAGATAGGTGACAAAAAACGCGACTAATCTAGATAGCCTATAACTTATTCTAGTAAGTCAATGCCGGGCACCCATCAGATGACGCCAAACAGTAGCCTAGATTTACCGATCGCAATTCCGTCTGTCGGTCGGTCGGTCCGGATTTTTTGTCCCACTTGTTCGAGTTAGGGTACTTCCAGATGTGCTAGGACGATGAAACTTGGCAGGCATATCAAGGACCCGACGAAACTAACCTGGAATAATCAGTTTCACGATCCGACCATCTGCGGGGGAGTGGAGGGAGGAGGAATCCGAAAGATTTAGGGCAGTTTGTCACACTTTTTCGAGTTAGGGTACTTCCAGGTGTGCTAGGAGGATAAAACTTGGGAGGCATGTCAGGGACCCGACCAAACCAACTTGGAAATAATCAGTTTCCTGATCCGACCATCTGGGGGAAGGGAGTGCTGATCCGACCATCTGGGGGAGGGGAGTGGAGGGTGGGGGAATCTGGAAAATTGAGTAGTGCGTAACTTTTGAACGGGTGATCGGATTGGAATGAAACTTGATAACTGGATAAAGGACATATCTCTGATGTCCCCAGACCGGATTCGGCGGGTGATTGGAATTTGTTATTGTTATTATTATTCATTTATTTCCCTGAAAGAATATATAATGAGGAATACTAAAATAAATTTAAAAAACACTGTCACAATTAACTTTCAAAACAATAAATAACAGTTGACGTACTTTAAAGAACACACTGTAGCCTATTTACTTAACTATTAACTTTTAAACGGAAACAGATTCTTCAGAGTCATTATTAGCTTTAGCTACGAAATTATCAAATTTCTGCTGAATTGCCAGGGCAGGATCTTTAACTGAAAGGGAATTAGTTAGAGGTGTATTTCTAGCAAAGAATCCAAGCAATAATGTACAATATTTAAAATAGCACACACGAACACTAGCAATCATAGCACGATTAAAACCATTCACAACCACCGCTGGTGGTGATGTGAACTTGATTAGTGAATTAAGGACATATCTCTGAAATCTCATTTGAAGTCCAGACCGGATTCGGTAGCTATGGAGTTCTGGGGGAGACCGGAAATCTCGAGAAACGGTTAGATAGGAGCGATCGGATTGAAACTTGCTGGGAAGAACAAGCATCTGCCCCAGATAAAGCGTTTATGATTGGACTGGATCCGGACCCTTGGGGGGGGGGGGGGAGTTTCCCTGAATTCTGGTGATGTCAATTTTGGTGATTTTCGCGACGAAACTTGGGGGGCATATCAGGGATACGATCAAATGACTTGTAAATAAAAATTTACTCGATCCGATAGTCATAGGGGGAGTGGAGGGAGGGGGAATCCAGAATATTGAGTTATGCGCACTTTGGAACGGGTGATCGGGTTTGAGCGAAATTTAATAATTGAACTGAGTACATTTCTCTGGTGATCTTTTTCATGTCCGGACCTGACCTGACAACAGAGGGGAGGGGGGGGGGCAGAAAATACGTGACTGGCTGATACTGGAAAGATTGGGATGGAAATTTGTGGGAACAACAAACAAATGCTCTGGATAAATCTTTTTCAGAACTGGATTGCCTCCGGCGACTGTGGGGGAGTTTGGGGGGGGGGGTTGGAATTCCGGCGATCACGAGTTAAAGTGCTTCTGGCTGATACTGGAGAGATTGGGATGGAAATTTGTGGGAACAACAAACAAATGCTCTGGATAAATCTTTTTCAGAACTGGATTGCCTCCGGCGACTGTGGGGGAGTTTGGGGGGGGGGCGGTTGGAATTCCGGCGATCACGAGTTAAAGTGCTTCTGGCTGATACTGGAGAGATTGGGATGGAAATTTGTGGGAACAACAAACAAATGCTCTGGATAAATCTTTTTCATAACTGGATTGCCTCCGGCGACTGTGGGGGAGTTTGAGGGGGGTGGCGGTTGGAATTCCGGTGATCACGAGTTAAAGTACTTCTAGATGCGGTAGGACGATGCAACTTGGATGGAATATTAGACCGACATAGTAACTATTTGCTTACCACGCTCGGGAGTATTGTAAGCGTGGTAACTGCTGATCTCTTTGACATGATTGGTCCGATTAGCGGTGGTGCAATATTTTGCTGAAAATAGAAAAATGTGTTCCAGCCTCGCCGCCAAGAAGCCACGACTCTTGACGTCATGCGTAGTACCTACGGTGAGTAGGGTGGAACACGCTCTAAATGTACCCTTTTTTTGGTTGTTGATGATGGCTCGGGAGGTAGGTGTGTTTGCCTTTCCCTTACAACAATGTAAGGGAAAGGCAAGAGCGAGCAGTCTCTACGAAGGTCCCAATATTTCAACCAGTAGCGGCCAAACACAGCCGTTACCAAAATAGTTTTATACCAAAGATTGTTGAAATTTGAAATAGCCTTTGACCATTTTTACGTGCTTATAAATGTTTATTTTATGACAGTACTCGCCAATTTTGGTTTTGTAACCGTGAAAGTGTGAGTGAATAAATTACTATTCTATTACTAGTCTATTGTTTGCCCCCCTTGTGGTGAGGTTGGGTTGGGGATGGGTTTACCATTTTCTGAATAGTTGCCAAAGTTTGGTGAATTTGAGGGATACATTTTTCGAGAGGGCGTACCGCTGCTCCCTGGTATTTTGGGGACTACTTCTAGAGATTCAATTATTGCGTCATGTTGTTTATAGAGAAAGGCGTGGAGGCCGGAAGTCAGCGACTTGAATATATATATATTGAGTGTTATTGTTTTTGTTTTTTGTTTCTTTTTGGGTTTGTAGTTGATTGTATGGCCACTGGCTTTTATATACACGTATATATACATATATATATATATATATACTTTTGTATCCCAAGTTTGATTAAGTTGCCTTTTCAGGACACCAAGAGGAGGACGAAATAGTTCTTCAATGTGTCTACGCCTTATACAACCTAACAAAAAACTCGGACGTGAGGGAGAAAATCGTTCAAAGTGGTAAGAGCCGCAATTATTACGTTATTCTCCCCGCTTTACGTACAAAGATATGGCGGCTTTTTGGGTCCATGGATCACTTCATTGACGTTGAGTTTTGTATAGTAAATGCACTTTATGAATCAAATAATCAGTCGAATTTATTTCCAAATAGCTTAAGGCTAGAAGGGGAATGAAATATTTACGAAATACACAGTAACGAAACAAATTAACTAATAAACTAACAAGATATGACCAGAAATAAATGACGGGATACAACTATGTAAAAATAGGGCAGAAGAACCAGCAGGATATGGAGAAAACTCATTGCCAGTGTCCCTCTCGGACCGACGGACGGGCGACCGGAGGGGAGGGGGGAATAGACTGAGGACAACCCTCTATCTTTTCACAGCAAATAATTTACAAAATTTCAGAGTGGAGTGAGGCACTGTCATGTTTGCCAACGCCCATATAGCCCAAGATTGACTACTCCTAGACCGATCCATCATTTATCACGGGCTCATCCGTTTGTTCTGTTGATTTTGTGTGTTTATTTTGTTGTATTAGTGTTTCTTCAGTTGTTTATTTGTTTCTTTCTCTTCTTTACTCCACTATCCTCACATTGTTTTGTGCAGTGGGTTACAAATAAATTATTATTATTATTGTTATGGTTTCTTTTTTCCATTTAGGCGCAACCGAATATCTTCTCGACCTTGCGACCGATACCAACATGGCAATTAGGAGGGTTTGCAACGAAACTCTGGATTATCTCGAAGTAAGTAAACGTAGCTCATCCCGTTCTACCTCTCAGTGTCTTTTTGAACTAGAAATGTGGCTAAGTCAGTCTTCTGTCTGGCTTCTCAGGCTTGTTGGTTGTCATGATAATGATAGAATGCCAAAATAGACCATTGGCCTCTACGAAGTATAAATACTCTTTCAAACAAATTTGGAGCTAAGATAACGTGTTGTGCCCAGATGACCTATCTATTCCCCCCTCCCGTCTTCTGTGTGTCGGTCCGAGAGGAATACTGGCAATAAGTTTTCCCCATATCCTGCTAATTCTTCTACCCAATTTTTACGTAGTTTCATTCCATCTTTTATTTCTGGTAATTTCTTGTAAGTGTATTAGTTAATTTGTTTCTTGTGTGTCGGTGTATTTTGTAAATATGTATTCCTTTCCTAGCTTTTAGCAATTCGGATTAAAATTGATTGATTGATTGATTGCTTGATCGAAAGTTTGACAAAACACTGTTACAGAGTGAAGTCCTTTTTTTTTTGCCTAACTTTGGAACGGGTGATTGGATCTTAATGAAACTTGATATTTGGAAAGACCTCGTGTCCCACATGTCCTATGTCAAGTCCAGACCGGATCCGATGAATGGGGGGGGGGTGGAGGATAAAACTTGGTGGGAAGAACAAGCATGAGCCTTAGATACAGTAGAGGTATGCTTATGTGAACGTTTGCTAACAGTGAACGATTGCCGAAGACAAAACTAAAACCCAAACCAGGCATTTTTTCCTATAAATACTAGTAATAATCATTCACGCTTTTGTCACTTTTTGAATATTTTGCTAATTCACCATTCAACTATGAAGTGACTCAGCTGACACCTCTGTTTTGTTTTTTATAATTTGAAAAGTTTGCCGGGAGGAACCCACCTTCAATGGGGAAGATGGCAGTCCGAACTGTCAGATGCCTTCAAAAGAGGAAGGGCATTTTTAATAAATTCAAAATCAAAGAAATTTAATTGAATTTCTGGTTCAAGTTTGTGCCAGGATAACCCTGAAATAGTTGGCTGTTAGCTGATGTCAAGTTTGTTATTTTTCTTTTCCATTTTACTTTTTTATATGCAAGTAAGAAAGCCAAGGTAGTCGAACAGTTAAAAAAGTGTTCAAATAAGCATACCTCTACTGTACATCAGTGACAGATCCGGACCGGATTCCGGCACTGTGGAGGGACTTAGAGGGGGTGGGGGCAGAATTTGATGATCTCGAGTTAACGTACTTCCAGATTTGCTACGACGATGAAACTTGGCTTGAACATTAGAGACTTGACAAGATTGGCTGAAAAACAGTCAGTTCTCAAGTACCTCAAGATTCTGAATCTTGAGGTAGCCTGTTTCGAACGGGTGATCGGATTTTAATGAAAATTGATATTTGGAAAGACCTCGTGTCTCAAATGTTCCATTTCAAGTCCGGACAGGATCTGATGAATGTGGGGGGGGGGGCGGGGAGTAGGGTGAAGAACCGGAAATCTTGTGACACGCTTAGAGTAGAGCGATAGGGATGATTCTTGGTGGGAAGAACAAGCAAAAGCCCTAGATACATCAGTGACAGAACCGTACCGGATGCAGCCCTGCTGGGGAGTTCGAGGGGTTTGGAATTCCGATGATCGCGAGTTAAAGCGGACCACAAAAAATGGTCTTTCTACCGCACACACAATAATAACCATCCCTACTACCACTATGAATGTTCGAAACCACACAAAAAAAACACAGTCAAACAATGAGGAAATTAACAGTAACACCAAATTTCATAGGTTTCAAATAATTCGGTCTGGACTGAATCTCAGCCGATTATCCGAGACAGCCGTTATGGCACGTAGGGAGCCTAGGTTCAAAATAATATTTTCCGTCTAATTCTCCAACTGTTTCTTACAAATACAAATAAATTATAAAACCAAGATCACTGTGGTACTCCTGAAGACATACAAAAATAAACAATTAAGTCTTATAAATCTTTGCTAATCAAACGTAGAAAATTTCGTCATCTGAAAAAGAAAACGTTCTGCGAGGGTTTTTGCTCGACAGCCAAAACAGCAGCCCAAGCTAAAATCTAAAACTGTGCTTTCCGATCAGTAAGAGAAGGTAAACAGAATATTTGGATTAGGCCTTTAAGGTACTTCCATATGCGCTATGACCATGAAACTGGGCTTGAACATTAGAGACTCGACAAGATTGGCTTAGCTATCGTCATTTCTTGGATCCGACACGGTCCGATTCTGTCACTGATGCACCTAGGACTTGTGCCTGTATTTCCCACCAAGTTTCATCCTGATCGCTCCCCTCTATGCGTATCACAAGATTTCCGGTTCTCCCCTCCATCCCCCCCCCCCCCCCAGTTCATTGGATCCGGTCCGCACTGAGACATGAGTTCCATGAAAGTACTTGTCTTGAGCGTGAGCCCATGATCATTTTTGCCTCAAGGGTTTTTGCTTAGAAATTAATTTTCTAGCTCTCTTAAAGTTCGCATCTTAATCGAAAAGCCCAAAAAAATACTTTCTACCAGACCATGTATATTGATCCCCAAGGTCCCTTATATTTGGAGAATATAATGAATTTGAAATAATAAAAAAATTGAAATGTTTTTCTTTGCCTCAAGGATTTTGCTTACACAACAATACTTTTGAGCAAAAATGTACATTTTCCTGATCTGAATGAGAAAGAGATAGATAGGTTTATTTAAAACAGCATCGTAGCTGACAGCTAATTTGCGTTGCTTCACTATACTAAATAACAAACTAACACGAAAAAAAAAGAAGAAAATATCACTCGGCTTTGTTTAACAAATCCGTAAAAAGAGGTACAAACGAATTTGCGTGGCGGTTCGTTCGCGAAGCTAATGGAACCAGTTTATTTTGGTGACGCGTACGGTTGTTGGGCGGTGCAGTGGGTGGTAAGATGTCTCGATGCTGGGGTTTGGAGAGAAGAAACTTCCCAAACCTCAGGATAATCTGCTCGTATCTTTGGGCCAACGTGGGGAGATCGAGTTTAGCAAGCGCTTCACCATAAGATAGCTGTCGATCGCCAATAATAACTAGACCTACGTTGCCCGGGCAACGTGAAGTGTTGCGGCAACCTTTGTCCGGCTTCGCCGGCTAAAGTGTTGCGAGAGCAACACTTTGGTTTTGTTTCTTCGCTGTCGGCTAAATGCTGAAATTGTCAACTTATCGAAGCTTTAAAACGGTATGTTCTAAAAAGAATAATCACATAATCAAAAGCTGTTCTTTAGCGTTGTAAAACCAACAACAAAACAATATCGGAAGAAGGCTAGCCGTAACGTTTTAGGATTAAAATACCATAGATGACACTATTAATCATTACAAAACTACCTTATTGTTTTACATTACCGTATCGTTTGTACCCGTTGCGTAAACAGTTAATCCTAGGTTATAGCGATAGACCATCGATACAAACTTTCTTACTGTCATATTTACAGAAATCGAATACAACGTGCACCAATTTTCAAAAATTTCTAGCCCCTCGTGAATCGATTCTTACTTACAAGTCCGTCTCCCGTGATTGACATCAAATTCACCGGAAACAAATAATGGATACACCAGCTATCAAAAGTTGCAAACCCCTCATCGCTGAAGATGATTATAGCATAAAAGCCGATTATTACTTACAAGTCCCATGCATGTCTTACAATTGGGAAGAAAATTGTTCTTACCATCGAAATAACAGGTAACAGGTAACAAATAACAGGTATACCAACTAGCAAAAGCTGCAAACTCCTCGTTGCCGAAGATGATTATGAGCTAACAGTCGACTGTTGCTTACAAGTCCCTTACATGTCTCACAACTGGTATCGCCTATTTTTGGTTTCAGTGTGTACCTTACTCCTGAAGTTGTCAACCCCTTGAAACTTTCAAACTGGTTTATCTCATGAATGAGTTTTGTTCAAAAAAATGGATTGCATATATTTTGATCAGCTCTTCAAGGGCTATCGATTGCCCTAACCACAACAAAAGCATATCGGAAAAAGGGACTAAATTGACTTTACAGTCAGTTGAACTTAATCCTTTTCAATCGCAGACATCGTGACGGATGAAAACTTGGAATAATATCCTATATAATCTAGTTGGTATTATAAAGCTATCCGTAACTTTTTAGGATTAAAATACCATAGATGACACTATTAATTATTACGAAACTACCTTGTTTTACATTACAGTATCGTTTGTACCCGTTGCGTTAACAGTAAATCGTAGGTTACAGCGATAGACCAACGATACAAACTTTCTTACCGTCAGATTTATATAAATCGAATACAATGTGCAACAATTTGCACAAATTTCTAGCCCCTCGTGCACCGATTCTACTGACAAGTCCCTTTCCCGTGATAGACATCAAGTTCACCGGATAAAAATAATGGGTACACCGACTAGCAAAAGTTGCAAACCCCTTATCGCTGAAGATTTGTGTAGCATAACAGCCGATTATTACTTACAAGTCCCTTGCATGTTTTACATTTGGGAACCAAATTGTTCATCAAATGACAGGTACGCCAACTAGCGAGAGCTGCAAACTCCTCATTGCCGAAGATGATTATGAGCTAACAGTCGCCTGTCGCGTACAAGTCCCCTAAATGTTTCACAACTGGTATCGCCTATTTTTGGTTTCAGTGTGTACCTTACTACTGAAGTTGTCAACCCGTTGAAACTTTCAAACTGGTGTATCTCATAAAGGAATTTTTTTTACACAAAAAATGGATGTCATATACTTTGATCAGCTCATCAGCGGCTATCGATTGCCGTCGAAGTTGAACTTTATCCTTTTCAATCGTAGATATCGTGACGGATGAAAACTTGGAACAATATCTTATATAATCTAGTTGATATTATAAAGCTATCCGTAACTTTTCAGGATTAAAATACAATAGATGACACTATTAATTATTACAAAATTACCTTATTGTTTTACATTACCGTATCGTTTGTACCCGTTGCGTAAACAGTTAATCCTAGGTTATAGCGATAGACCATCGATACAAAGTTTCTTACTGTCATATTTACAGAAATCGAATACAATGTGCACCAATTTTCAAAAATTTCTAGCCCCTCGTGAACTGATTCTTACTTACAAGTCCGTCTCCCGTGATTGACATCAAATTCACCGGAAACAAATAATGGATATACCAGCTATCAAAAGTTGCAAGCCCCTCATCGCTGAAGATGATTCTAGCATAAGCAATTTAAACGGGATGTTCTAAAAAAATTAATCATATGATCAAAAGGTATTCTTCAGCGTTGTACAAACAACAACAAAATAATATAGGAAGAAGGGACTAAATTAACTTTGCAGTCAGTTGTACTTTATCCTTTTCAATCGTAGACATCGTGACGGATGAAAACTTGGAACAATATCTTATATAATCTAGTTGGTAATAGAAAGCTATCCGTAACTTTTCAGGATTAAAATACCACACTATTAATTATTATGAAACTACCTCATTGCTTTACATTTTCGTTTGTATCCGTTGTGTAAACAGTTAATCCTAGGTTATAGCGATAGACTATCGATACAAACTTTCTTACTGTCATATTTACAGAAATCGAATACAATGTGCACCAATTTTCAAAAATTTCTAGCCCCTTGTGAACCGATTCTTACTTACAAGTCCCTCTCCCGTGATATACATTAAGTTAACCGGAAACAAATAATGGGTACACCAGCTAGCAAAAGCTGCAAACCCATCATCGCAGAAGATGATTGCAGCATAACAGCCGATTATTACTTACAAGTCCCTTGCATATCTTACCATTGGGAACCAAATTGTTCTTACCATCGAATACACCAGAAACAAATAACAGGTATACCAACTAGCAAAAGCTGCAAACCCCTCATTACCGAAGATGATTATGGGCTAACAGTCGACTGTTGCTTAAAAGTCCCCTATATGTATCATAACTGGTATCGCCTATTTTAGGTTTCAATGTACCTTACTATGAAGTTGTCAACCCCTTTGAAATTTTCAAACTGGTGTATCTCATGAAGGAATTTTTGTACCAAAAAATGGATTACATATACTTTGATCAGCTCATCAATGGCTATCGATTGCCGTCGATAAAAAAAATTCTACCTGTCTTAGTTCAAAAGTTGACTTTTTTGCCGTAGGCAAACTTTCTAACGTCACGACTTAGAAAGGAGCAAAGGATAAGCTCTAGTTTCTTTAGCAATGAGAGAACTTTTAAAGTTTAAGAGGCACATCAGATACCGTTACTCTACCACAAACCAAAGTGCAAAAAAAAAAATTTATAAAATCAGCTGAAATCGTCGCAGACATGGACAGAAACAATAGATGGCAGCACTTTCGGACCCGTGGGAAAAAGCCACTTTTTTGTCTCTGTAGATTTTTCTATTTATCACTCAAAGAAGATATGTTGGCTGTGGGGCGGGTAACTGCCGCATGTATTTAACACTTATAGATTTTAGTCCATCTTCAATTTTAAACTGGTGCCTGCCTGCTTGCGTGCTAGAACGGAGCTTTCCACTCGAAAGCAGAAACATCTTTTGATGAAACGAAAGGTTCGCTACACAACTTCAGATAGTCCTCTCTGACATAGGCTATACAACTCCACTTCACTTCGCAAACCGTAGGCTCTGGCTCGAGGACAAGCAAAAACCATCCTTATTGGCCCCAGGCAAGAGTTCTACGGAGCTTTCCAAAATGTAATGTCATATTCATCAATCCGGCCTAAGGTCCACACTTTCCGTAAAAACCGCACAGGTTAGACCCTTCTCAGTTACCAGGAATAAAATGAAATCGGAGTCATAGAAAAAAAAAAAAAAAAAAAAAAAAAAACGAGGACAAAACCAAAGTGTTGCTCTCGCAACACAATGAACAAAGCCCGCTTTTGCACCGACTCAAGTTCTTGGATGAGGCATACAGTACGTAGTGCTGCAGGTCCCCACAGTGGGCTTGCATATTCAAGAACTGGACGGACGTATGTGAGATAAGCTAGCAAAAGGCACTGGACATCACAGCCAAATCTACGCATTGTATTTAAATGTACAATGCGTAGTACATTTACGCATTGTACATGTCAATGGGTAAATGACATGTACATTTACGCATTGATATGTACAATCTCATGTCATTGTACATGTGACATGACATTGTACATGTCATGTCTGTTATAATCATTGTCTATTATAACAGACAATGAGTCTGTTATAATTTTAACTTAAGGGGTTTTATTACAGAGAATTTCTAGCGCCCTTAAAGTGCGCATCATCACAGCCAAGTGAAAAAAATTAAATACCTTTTACCAAACGATACATTCTCATGATTTCCTATTAGGGCCCATGATCGTTCTCATCTCGAATGTTTTGTTTGCAAATGATCACAACAAACCCTCGATTGGCAAATTCCTACTTTTAATCCTTTGACCCAGCCTTGCAAGTGCCATATGAACTTCTAGCTCTTGTTTAAATGTTTAAGTGAAGTTTAATAGCAAATAGTAGCCGATATTGAAAATGATGTCCGAACTAACCCGGCCCATAGCCTGTCCTAATCAACCCCATAGGTACGGGCATGGATTGGACAAATTGGAAAACAGGAAAAAACTCTTCCTAGACGTTTGATACAGTAAAATTCGAAAATAAAATAGCGGCAATTTCTAAACAGCACATTCTTCACGTTTAAAAACCGCAAATAAATGGCCGCGAAGCAATAACAGGATAATTAGTGTTCGGGTCAACCCCGAGCTCCCCCTGTAGTAATTAACCATATTTCTGTATTGCTTCCACATTGTTTTGGAGTAAGTGAAAGAGGGGTGGATGAAGAATGGATGTGCAGGATCATTGGAAATAGTTATTTTAAGAGTATTAAACAGTTGGCGAGGTTCCTATAGAATTTATATAGAATGTAATTATTGATTGAATAATTTCAAGTTAAAAGGTGGTTAGAAGATACAGCCACCCACAGGACTTTTGTCTTTTATGTGGTTGTTGAGTTTTTTTGTACAATGTAGTTGTGTTTTTTTGGTGAAGAAAAAAAATATCTGAATCTAAAAAAATCTAATAGGTGCTTATAGAAGGTATTAATTGTGTTTGTTTTTGTCATGTATTTGCCATGGCCTTTGGCTCTTGTGTAAATAAGTCTTATTGTAATGAGAGGAACCCCTGCGCCGCCTCACCCGGAAATGATGCCCAAACCCGCGAAAGTCCCCTGAATCATCGGTTGATTCAAGGGACTCACGCAAAGTTCTTATTGGTCGCAGAAGCCTCCATTCCCTATACTTCGTTTCCCTTGCCAAGTATCTCGAGCACTTCATGCTATGAGAGCTCTCAGAAAACGGAAACACCTCAAGAAAAGCAGGTATAAAAAGGACCAAGATGTATAGTAAGAGGTCAGTCGATCTTAAGCCACGCTTAAGGTAACAGTGTTATAGTGAAACTACAAGTGTATGTCCTCCATGTACTAAGTAAGTCGTAACGTTTATTAAACCTATACTCGCACACTAGTTCGTTTGACTCTATAAACGCGCTAGGAGATAGACCCCATGAGCCTCCTCCACGCTACGGAATACTTTACGGGACCGAGTCCGAAGGAAACATCCTCCTTCACCCCCCGTATTACATTATCTTATCTTATCATTCCATCCAACCGCTCGACAACCATAACATTTACTGTTCCTCTACACTTCTGTTTTTTGCAGGAAAACATCCCAGAGCTTCACGATAAAGTCAGCGCAGCTCAGTTTGAGTGGCACAATGCAAACTGGATTGAGATGATACGACGAAATGTCGTCACACCGACGAAAGCGAATGGCTGCCGCGACGACAATGAGCAGATCATTTATGACGTTGATGACGCCGTCAGTCTGACAGGCAGCGATTTCTAGTGTGTGCCTCATAAAGTTAAGAGATTAGGATACTGTTGACTGCCTGCAGGGATATAACGCACTGCAACTACTCCAATTAGGGTGTGTTCCAACCTCCTGCCAATGGACATTAGAAGCTGTCATTGTCGTTCCGACCGATGTGCCGTTTACTACAGAAACTATACCAAACTCTTGCCAAATAGTTATAAGTGTACGTATTGGTAGCCGGAAATTCCTGGAAGAAAATTTGAATTCCAGAGAGTAGAAGTCGAGGGGACTCGAAAACTGTTCACTATTTAGTATTCTCCTGAAGCTCGTATGAAAATGATGAAATTTTATTTACGCACTTAAGAATAGGAAAAATAGTGCAGTATAGACAAATCTGCACCTGACCGGTTGTATCTACTCACATGAACCGAAATAGGATACATAACGAAGAGTTATTTTTTGAAACTTGCATCTGTATGAAAGTTACATCTTTTCATTGCGTAAGTCGGTGTGGCATTGTAGGCCGCGTAGAACCCGGTCTATATTCATTTGAACCAAAAACAGCGCTACTGCCTTCTTCTTTGGATTAGTCAGCACCTGGGGAAGGACCCTTTCGGCTTCCGTTTGGTTGATGGTTGGTTTGTTTTTTATCGCTGTGTCGTGGTCAGGTTAGGTTAGGGCAACCTTGGGCGGAGATGAACGGTCCTCTTAAGACATGCAGAGGAATTGAAGGACGCTACAACCACGTTACAATGCTGTTTCAGATTTCGCGACTTTGTGTCAAATCAACCTCGTTCTTGCTCTATGCAGACTACTATGAACGTGTCCGAAAGCTCCGAAACGAACGAAAATGCTGAATTAATTCAGGATTTTATGCAGCATTTTGCTTTCGGACTTAAATTTTCGACTTAAATTCAGCAGAAAATGTATCGAAAAATTCAGCAAAGATGCTATTTTTATGCTGAATTTTCAAGAAGAAAGTGGGGAGCACGGCGATTCTCCTAGTATCTCCCTAGAATCTTTTTCTAATTTTCGTAATGTTATCTAGGTCGAATTCCCGTCTGAGCGGCGACAAACTTTACGGAGCATACTTTGCGAAACACTTTACGAAGTCTGAGTCGTCCTTTATGTAGCTAATTCTTTTTTTCTTCTTCTTCTTCCCAACTTAAATTTCGGTATTCTAGAAGTGTCAGAGAAGAAATAAAGGTAACAGCTTTCGGACAAAAATAAATAAATATGCAGCATTAAATGCAGCATTTACAGCACAAAAAAGCTTTCGGACACGTTCTATGTCACGCGGAGTCCACGAAGTGGAAATCGTAACTGATATGCCTCGACAGTTTGTTTAAATATCTCTTTTTTATGTTTTTTTGTTTTCGAGATTCAAGTGAGTAAGGTACATAAGTATGCAACCTGTCCATATGTGTTTTAACATCAGCGAATGTTGTAGGTTGTGGAGTGGATAAGAAATAGATATATGCTTGATAAGAAGAAGATCAAAATAATTTGAATCATTCGCCTTCAGATTACTGATAGATACAAAATTGTCCCGTTTTGCCATCAGCCACGGACAGCCTCGTATTTACTATTATTAGAAGCCTGGAACACATCATTCGTGATAGATTGTGAAAGATCCTAGCTCTCTTTTTTTCGCAGTCAACCTCGTCGTTTTTCTCGCATTTTCATTCATCGTTTCAGTTTATGAGGTCGGTAAACTAGCCAGTGGGAAGAGGGAATTAATATGCCCTACCCCGTTTTACTTCCTCCGTTCATCGTTTTTTTTTTTGCATAAAAGTTGGATTGCCGAAAGCGAATAGAATCAGCAATGCCTAGATTCATGTTCCATTCGTTCTCTTCGATTTTCTAATATTTTGCACTTGGTTCTCAAAAGTTTGATAACATTTAGCATTTGTATTGCGTACTTTCAAACTTCTTTTACCTTACCGTAAGAAAAAACACATAATAAATTTTCTCGAACAGGTATGTAATATATATCTTCCTATGTCTCACAGGCAGTTATATCATGACAGTAAATTCTGTAGAGGTTGATACGATATCGTATCAGCCTCCAAGAGGATGATACGCAGAAGTTCCTGCGCAGAAGTTCATCGAGCACTTACTCAACAACTGAAACGTAGAACCTGACCTCTTAAAAAAATAAAGCCATCACTATCAGAAAGAAAAATAAAAAAAAACTAACAAATAAACAGAAAGAAATGTTGGAAAACATTATAGAAATAAATGTTCAAAAACTGAAAGAAAATGTTGCTTTCCTAGCCAACCAACCTGGGTCATATCTTGTAAAAAAATCACATTCCCACTGAAAACGCAACTTGTCAACTGAAACAACATTACTTAAACTTATTTTCCTTTACTATCCAAAAGGAGCTATTGAGCAATTACAACAGTCTTTTTCTT
The DNA here is from genome assembly GCA_023053575.1 of Branchinecta lynchi. Lineage (NCBI taxonomy): Eukaryota > Metazoa > Arthropoda > Branchiopoda > Anostraca > Branchinectidae > Branchinecta > Branchinecta lynchi. The sequence continues at coordinate 13,670,762 of JAKZAP010000020.1, read as the reverse complement.
GATTTTGCTCTGATTTGTTTAATCCATTAAGAAAAACTCCAGGAATCTCCGACTTCTGGCCGGTAAAAACAATGACATTTTGACACCTACTAAACTAGGTTCTTTTCACCAACTATTAACGAGAAATCTCGCTTTATTATCTTCATAATTATACGCCTCAGATTGTGTGCTTCCTTTTTGTAGTTATCGGCAAGGAACCGGTCTCAGAATTCTTGCTCGCTTTGTCGAAGAAACGAACATGTACGACAAATCGCATAATTATGGGACCAGTGGCAATCCAGGGTTGGTCACCAAGAACCAGGGTGTACGAGTTACTTCAGGATACTCTGGGTTACTTTTGGTTACATTGGGTTACTTTGGGTTACATTGCATTGGGTTACATTAGGTTACTTTGAGATACTTTTGGGTTACTTTCCAGGGTGTACGAAGATACTTTTAGTGACCATCTCTGGGTGGCAATACCGGTTCAAGCTTGATTCAGTCTATCTCTCTAAGAGCCCGCCGCTATATAGATGGCATCTGCGTCGCCACAAATAAAAAAGATGGTGTTGGATAAGGTTGTATTGTTGTATATAAAAATGCCCCGGTCACAACAGTAGTCATTTTCAGATGTCTACAGTAGGCTAGGGTTGCTATTTCACTAAACAAAAATTCCCTACAAAATTAGCAAATAAGTGCTACCATCGAAGATGAAAGTTCTGTTGGGAAAAGTTATAATAGTTAACCATCTTTGATATCGGAATAACATGCTCGAAGGCCATCTAAAAATATCAGCTCGCTGCGCTCGGTAGATATTTTTCATAACCTGTCTTGTCTTCGACTCGGACAGGTTATTTTCAGTGGCCGTCTCGTTATTATAGTCCGATATCAACCTCGATGTCGGAAGTTAACCTTTAGAGCATGTTCCAACCTTCTGACAGTAGTTACTGTTATTTAGTATTTCCGTTCCGTCCTCACGAAAAGTTACTACGCTGACCGTTCCAGCCTTCTCGAAATAGTAACTAATTGTTACTATTTGCTTACCATGCTCGGGAGCGTATTAAGCGTAGTAACAACGCAACTTCACATTCGCCCGTGGCATGATATCCTGCTGGAAAATAGAAAAATCCCCCATGAAAAATTTATCTCAAAATAGTACTATGAAGTAGTACGAAAAAGTAGCATGCAGTACTAACGATGCTACTACATGCTTCTACTTCAAGGCTACCGTGTTACTGCGTACTACTATATGCTACTATTAGCAAGACTGGATGCTACTATGGCCAGACAGGATGCTACTGGATACCACTACATAAAGATTGGACCGGTCTGAGGCGCATTAAATGATAGCATTCTTTGCTATTACATAGTATTATATGCAACGTTTTCGTACTAATACCATATTACTACGCAGGCTTCAAATTTTTCATCGGGTCGTTCCAGCCTTGACGGCAAAAAGCCAGAATTGTCATGCGTAGTAACTACGGTAAGTAGGGTGGAACACGATCTTAATATGGGTCCAAAGTGTTGTCTCCCGAGACATAACAGCAATAAAGGTCATAATCCATAATTTCTGCTCATCTTTGATACTATTTAAGACAAGGATGCTACTGTTATGCTGAATATCAATCGCAGTGTTGGTAAGATTTTTAACTCTGATCAGTACGATTACTCTGGATTTCTCAGAGTTATTTAGAGGCGAAAGACTTTTCTGCTGTTTTATACTGTTATTAAATTATTAGTACTGTTAGGTGTTGTCATACTTCCGACAAGTGTAGAGATGTGACGGGCATCGAACGACCGGAACATCAGCAATTTCGAGCGATGGGAAATAGAATGTGAAACGTTTCATATTACCAGTGTTATGCAAGTGCAGGTAGTGTAGATCTAGCTCTCTAGATGTAGGTGTCATATGAAATGTACAATACTGAGACTGTCTGGATCGCGCGCTTTTTGCTCTGTCGTATTCTAAAAAAAATGGACTGCCTTGTTATTTCGCCATTAGTTTCCTTGCTTCTATGTTCGTATGTTTTTCTGTGTTCTTCGGAGCGACTCGAGATCTCTTGTTTTTTGTGCAGTTTTCTTTCATATATGACTAAACGTTCCTTCGCAGATCATTTTATATTTTCTACTAAGTACGGTTGGTCATTTGTTTGATCAAACATATTTATGAGGATGACGAATTCTCTAATGTTAGCCCTAGACTGCCTATGCACCGACAGAAGTTTCATGACAGATAACACAAGTATGCGCGGTTCCAACAGATAACGCTTAGGATGTTAGTTGTTAAGTTTTTAAATGTTACGGATGAAAATGTTATTGCAGACAAGAAGAGCCGAAGCACCGCCGAAGTGTCATCATGATATTCGAAAGGTCAGCAGATGAATTTTCGGTGTTTTTTCGGCTCTTCCTGATAATGCTTGCTGTGCGTAACGTTTCCAAAATCATAACAGATAACATTATAAGCGTTATCTTTAGAAACCGCGCATCCTCGTATTATCTCCTATGAAACTTTTAACTGGTTCAGCCTCACTCTGCCCCCTTCGCTTTAATGAGAAACACCAGAACTTCTGACCAATCAGCTTCTCTGAAGGAATAAGCGGGAGGCTGGTAGGCCTCGGCACTCGGGAGGAGACAAACACGGAAATCCAGAATTCAGCACGGTGGTGTGGATACTGCATACAAGTTACATACGGTGTTTACAAAAAATTACACAAAACGGATAAGTCAGCTATGGTTTCGTTGGCGATATTTTGGCCGTTTAAGGAAGGGTCCGCGTTTGGGTTTGATTTTACATTCTTATGCAAAAATCATAATGACAACTGGGTTTACGTTGCACCATATGCCGGGTGAAAAACGCAAGAAGTTTGCAAAATAATAATTGAAACATTTATTTCAATTTTTTGTTTTGAGCCTTTTTGACCCGTCCGGTTATTATTTTGCGCATGTGAGCCTTTTTTACCGTTATAATGAGCGTCTTACATCCTACTTACCGTAGTTTCTGCGCATGACGTCACGAATTCTGGCTTTCTGCCGTCAAGGCTGGAACGATTTTTCTATTTTCCAGCAGAAGATCATACCACGGGTGAATCCGACCAATCACGTTACATAGATGCGTAGTTACGATGCTTATTACGCACCCGAGCATGGTAAGAAAAAAGTTACTATTAGTTACTATTTCGAGAAGGTTGGAATGGTCAGCGTAGTAACTCTTTACGAGGTTGGAACGAAAATAGTAACTAATAGTTACTATTGTTAGAAGGGTGGAACACGCTTAATGGTTGTTTTGCGCAATCAGAGCCTTTTTCGCCCGTCACCTGCAGCAGCCGGGCGTTAGCTCTGTCGTGCCATTTTAAAACCGCTAAGGTCGTACTCCCAACAGTCCCAAATATAAATATCTAGTGATACATATACACCTCGTGGTCACTATTAACTTTCTAATTCTGCTTTCGCCATAAACTAACATACAACTAACAAAAAAACAACACTATGGTACAATATCAATGTGTCTACAGTAGATGCCTCCAAACTGGTAGATTGTGGAAAATGGGATTTGCTGCCAGGAGAATTGTTCAGCAAAACTGCAGCGATGGTTCTGGAAAATGCCTGACTTATACTGTCTCGAGTCGGCAGACAAATCAGACGCCTATACATTCTCCTGTAACAAGCCTCCAGATGTTCTGTTTATAGTACAACGGTAACATAAAGCTAGCGCAAAAAACTGGTAGCAATATGTCTTAAACAGCTTGATCTTAATTGCACTGTTTACAAAACCATAGTTCCATATTAAAACGTTCCGTCTCTTACAAACACGGAGGGGAGTATCATTCTTAAAATTCTCATTTATTGACGAAGGAACCTAAATATCTACATTCAGTGACGTAGCAAACATTCCGGCCCGACAGCACAATGGGATTCGTAGGTATAGAACAACCAATAGGTAGGAAAGCCATAGCCACAGTTTTCTTAGGATTAAATAAAATGTTATGCTCCTCAGCAAATATATCACAGACCCTCAGGCTTCTTAAGACCGAACGCCGTAGGGGAAAGAACAACAAGACCGTCAGCGAAAAGAAAATGGTTAATGGAAGAAATTTCCTATAGGAAAAGCCGGCTACGAAAAAAAAACGTGTAGGATTTTTATTTCTTCTCCAACTAGTTTGCCACTGTATGAAATTTTCGTATAGGAAATCCCGTGATACCGACTAGTTGGCTACGACACAAAAGAAGTTCTTAGCCAATTAGTTCGCTACCGTAAGAAATTTCGTTTTGGAAATCCCGCATTGCCAACTAGTTGGTTACGATTCAGAAATTTTCCCAGACCCTCAAGACTAAAAGCTGTTTCAACTAGTTGGAAATTCAGGAAATTGTCCAATGTGTCTTAAATTTCTTGAATTCCAATGTGTGTTTATGCAATCCTGCAATCCTACTAGTTGGATGTTTTTGAAAGCTGTTCTTACTCCTATACGATCTCTCGTCGTACCCAACTAGTCGGCAACGCGGGATTTCTCATCTGGAATTTCTCACTGTAGCAAACTAGTTGGAAAAGACATGAAAATCCTGTACGATTTATTTCTCATAGCCAACTAGTCGCAGTCCTGTTCGCAGTAGTCGCCAATTTCCTACAGGAAATTTCTTACAGCAGCGAACTAGTCGGCTAGTGACCGCGAGGTGTATATCATGTATGATTGGAATTACAGATTTAGTATATTTATTCGGCAATTTCTTATATTCATTTGTTATGAACAACCAGTGAGAGAGGAGCGTCCGAAACATCTGAAAAACCGAATTACTAACAGGTGTGTCCGTAGTGGGGACCGGGCATAAAGGTGTCGCAGCTTTTACTCTATGGCATAAAAGAAGAAAAGAGCAGTAGTTTTGAAATTACCTGGAGACGTGGGTTTCCTGCTTAAAATTTAGTATGGATGTATCAGAATTCCTTCCGCCGCAGGTGACGCTTATTATAAATATATTTTGAGCCAAAGGCGACTCATTGAAACAGTGGCTAAAATGGTGTAAACTATGTTGTATTGGAATTCCAAACAGTTGTGAGGTGCGTAGATAGTGACAGCATACTGATGTCATGTTATTGAGTGTTGAGGACCCAATATAGGATTTCAATATCCATATAGATCATTTTATAATTGTAAACGTGACCCAGATGGGACCTGCGCCTCTCTACCCGCTTGGCTGTCTCTCATCGGATTTTAGCCATTAGCTGCATTTTTTGCCTTTTCTCTGTAGGTTGGTTGACCTACATATTAGCCACTATTGACAGTTTTTTTGCCTCACCTGTTGGTTCAACTGAGCTCCAAAAAACGGCATATAGCCTAAGAATATATCTCTCCAATGAGAATTTTGAATTTTGCGCCATGCCAAGAGCGTAGGTTGGTTGGACGGAGCTCCTGCCTCAAATCCACAGGGTGGTTAACCGACCGGCAAACAGAGCCATAAAACAGCTTATGGTATACAAACTTTAACTGAAGTTTAACTGAAGGAAGAAAATGACTTATAGTGGAAAATCTTGTCGGACAGTTAATTGGATGACGCCAATAAATGCAGCTATTATTTGAAAATATACTTCACCATTTGGTTATGCTACCAAACTCTACATTGATATTTTTGTATGAAGCAGCTTGGTTAGGAACTTTATGAAAACATTTTCAAATTCCAAGCCTGCAACAGTGGACTGTTACGGGACTATGATTCCCTACCTTTTAACTGTGTTTTAAGATCAAAATTAAGTCTACCTTGCTCTTTACTATATATAATTCTTTTTTGAAAATACCTAACTTCCATTTCAAAATGCCATTACAATGCTATTTTGAAGATTATGAGCCAGTTTTTGTCTCCAGGTGGCTCTATTTCATGAACCACTGGATCTTAATTTTTGGGAGTTGTCGGCAAAACATCCTCAATCGAAATGTCCCCTGGCAAAACTATTCCAGCAAAATGTCCCTGCAGCAAAATGTTCCTGTGGCGGAACTTGCCCATGACAAAATGTCCCCATCCAAACCGAGATGTCCCCGGCTAAAATGAGCCAGAAATCAAAATATGATAATATTTTATGGGAAGAGAGATTTCATGATTTATATCAGGCCAGGCATTCTTACATTAAGAGCAGAGCATGGGAATAAGAGATTAAAGTTGCACAGTTTAACCATTATCCAGTGCAATACAATACAAGGTTCACTAAACAAGATCTTGAACTCCCATGCCATTTTCATCTGCCATAACGGCACTGCGGTGATTTCTGCATTCTCTTCGTTTGACTCTTTTATAGCCAGATGGGGCTTCCACTTGTTTCGTATGAGGAGCTTGTTGGTAAAAAAAAATAATATCCTGTTTATCCATCTATCTTTAAACGACCTATGACTAGCCTACTACTAATCAGTTACAAACCCAGGGTAAGGCGTATTACACTGTATATTTTGAAGGGAAACAATGCATATTCAGTTCAATTCACTTTATTGTTCCAAAAATTCTTTATAAAGAAAATAGGCATCAGAAATGTCAATAGAGATACACTGATATGTGAATCCATAATATTTATGTTAATTCACTTGTAAGATATATATACACTTTTGGTTTCATGAAAACGTGGTTGAAACCAAATAATAGTAACTACAAAAATAGTACTATCTGAAGCAACTGATCCCACGTCCGCACTCTCCTGCCAATAAAGAATGTTCCTACATCTGTAATGCAAACTCTGAAGTTGTTTTACATAGGTCATGCGCCCTGAAGACCAAGTCGAACTAAAAATTTAACCAAAGTTTAATAGAAAGAGAAAATATTGGACAAAATATAGGCAAACAAACTCCCAAGATCAACTCCAAAAATTCAGAAGAGCAAGAAATAGACTGAGGAAGCTGACACGAAATTCCGTAAAAAAACATGAAGATATTATCGCTGCAGAAACCAAAAGTAATCCAAAGAAGTTCTGGAACTATGCATCCTCGGCGAAACCTGGGCGACACTCTATCCCCTACCTCACTACAGCATCTGGCAAGATCACGGACTATGGAGAGATAGCAGAAACCCTAAACAGACAGTATTCCTCAGTTTACACTGTAGAAAACTGTACAAACGTCCCAGAACCCCCAGAATACCCAGTCAAAGTACCTATGCCAATGGTGGTCATTTGTCAATCTGATGTCCAAAAGAGACTGAAAAAACTTGACCCCTCGAAGTCGAAAGGACCAGACGGTATTCACCCCAGACTACTCAAGGAAACCGCAGAAGCTATATCCTTACCTCTAACGCTGATCTTCCGAAAATCGTTAGAGGAAAAAGTTGTCCCCACCGACTGGAAGAAAGCTACTGTCATTCCGGTACACAAAAAAGGCCCCAAAGACAAAGCTGAAAACTATAGGCCAATAAGTCTAACATCGGTGTCTTCGAAGATCCTCGAGGGAATTGTAAATGATGCAATCACCAAACATCTGATGGAGAACAACATCATGTCCCCAAACCAACATGGTTTCCGAGCTTGCCATTCCACGGACTCAAACCTCATACAGTCATACGAGGAAGTCACCAAGTTACTTGAAAAGGGAATATCTGTGGATGTGATCCTGTTAGATCAAGCGAAGGCATTCGACAAAGTCGCACACCTAAGGTTGAAAAGAAAGCTCCAAGCCTGTCACATCCACCCGGACATCATTGAATGGATCGCAGACTTCCTAGCAGAACGAATCCAAAGAGTTGCTGTCACTAACGACGAAGGAATCCGTGTACTTTCATCACCTGTACCTGTGTTGAGTGGAGTTCCCCAGGGAACTGTGCTCGGGCCAACACTGTTCAACGTCTATATCAATGATGCCCCTCAATTGCTTCGAAACCTTCTCACACTCTACGCAGACGACTCCAAGCTTATCGGAGCAGCATCATCGTCAAGAGAGGTTGACTCAATCCAAGCGGACCTCGATAGGTTAAATGACTGGGCGAAACAATGGCTACTGGAGTTTAACTCAAGCAAATGTAAGGTCATGCACTTTGGCAACAAGAACACAAAACATACCTATACCATGCTAAACCCAATCACTAGCCAAAGAGAAGCCCTAGCCGCAGTCACAGAGGAAAGGGACCTGGGAGTAATAGTTGACCACCAGCTAAAGTTTCACAGCCACACTGAAAAGATCGTCGCTAGTGCGAATCGAGCTTTAGGGATAATCAAACGAACATTCACTACGAGATCCCCAAGAACGATCACTAAGCTCTATAAGGGCCTTGTCAGGCCAAGGCTAGAAACTGGCATGTCTATTGCATCCCCCTTCTACAAAGGAGACAAGGACATGATTGAAAAGGTACAGCGCAGAGCAACTAAGATTGTAGATGGCTGCCAACATCTTCCTTATCAGATGAGATTGCGAACCCTGAACCTATGCAGCATGACCTACAGAAGAAAAAGGGGAGACATGATTCACACCTATAAACTCATCAGAAACAATCCAATCCATGACCTCTTCATCATCGATTCAGCACAGCGAACTAGAGGTCATTCCATGAAAATCACGAAGCTCAACGCCCAGAAGAGGGAACGCCACCATTTTCTTACCAACCGGGTTGTTGATCTGTGGAACTCCCTAAGCGAAGACACCGTATCCAGCAAGACCATCGAAGAGTTCAAAGTCTCCCTTGACAGGGAGTGGAGCAAGAAGCCATGGAGACTGGAATGGGATGCCCTGGAGTCCCAGACCAGAGCATAAGTTATCCACCTGGCAATTTCCGAAGAAGCGATGAGCAATGCTACAGGATGGAAAATCCTTCAATTGCTCCAAGCTGCAATTTTAAGGTATTTAAGGTAAGGTAAATAGGTCTGAGACCTGACAGTCTAGTTACACATCACTTATTCACTTGAATATGCCTGAAAAACTCCATAAAATGCATTAATAATTTGTCTGTTATCCATAGATAACTGATTTTTTTTTTTTTTTTTTTTTTTTTTTTCAATCAATCAAGTTTAATCCTAATAGCTAAACGCTAGAAAAGGAATACAAATTTACAAAATACGCAGACACACAAGAAACAAATTATTTTTCTTGTGTAAAAAAGAACCCGAGGTGACGACGACAACAGCATACAAGTTTGATTTCTTCTTTATTCCTTATTTATAAAAAGAACCCGAGAATACCGAGGCCCGACAAAAAGCAGGCAGGATTCGATTTCTTCCTTGTTTTGCCCGACAAATGTTTGCAGGATTTTATTTCTTGCGGATAAAAAGAACCAGATGTGCTGACGAGTCGACCGACGCTCGACAAAAGCATTCAAAATTATATTTCTTCTGTATTGCCATATTTCATCGGATGAGAATTTTTCCTGATTTGTTGTACCTCTGTGTGATTGTCCCTCTATGCTTGAATATCTGTCAACCACAAATGTAAGCCATTGCCGAAAACTGAAGTACAAATTTCCGATTCCTTGCAAGGCATATCTTAACTTCATATTCTCGTCGTCGGTAGGATCCTCACATGTTACACTGGATCTGCAGGCTTTTCTTGAAATAGAAATTCTTCCCGTCATGACGAATTTTAGTTCGTCGTGCAAGGAGCACACACTCAGAATGTTATCAGGCTACTAGAGCAAGGTGAAAACAATGCAAAATCCCTTAGATGAGTCAAAGTCTTTCAGTGTGTTCAGGTATCAGATATAAAAACAAGCTGCCTCTTCAGTTAAACTTTAATAATCTTGGGAACATTTCGCCAATGGGACGTTTTGACATGGGCATGTTTTGTCGTGGGGACGTTTCAGCCGGGACGTTTGACCATGGAAACGTTTCGTCGGTAATCCATTTCTTGCCATGCGGTCAGGATATTTTTTGTTGTGTTTTATACGAAACAGTGGAGGTAATCCATTGGACCAAAATGACGAGGGAAAATGTGTATGTGGCCTGAAACTGCTAAGAAGTAAGAAAAATGGATTTGATGGCAGAGCCCTTACTAGCCAAAATGTTGGGGGGGGGGGGGGGACGAGGCATTTACCGACTGGCTGGTATTTTTACCGACTTTTTCTGCAGAACAACAACAACAAAAATGACATTTTTGAAAGAAATTTACTGATTTTCAGAAAAATCCACTGATTTTCATAAGACGACTATTATGACGAAAAATCGAACAATTTTCAGAAAAAAACGACTGTTTTCATGAAAAACATCAGCTGTTTTGACGAAAACTAGTGGCGCTTCGCTCCGACTCGTTTATTTTTTACCGACTAGCCGACAGCATTGGGGGGGGGGGGGGGGGGGGGGGGGGGGGGGGGGGGGCTATCTTTTGAATCCTTGGCACAAAGAAATTTTTCTGAAATTTCAGTTACTTTTTAGAGCTTGATTTTACTTCTAACATAGCCTGTTACTAAAAAAGAAAATAAGTAGCTTTGAAAATTCTACTTTTTACCTGTTTTTAGATAACAATTAAGTTGCGAGTGTAGCCTAGTAGAGTAGTTTACCAATTTGTGGAAATTGTTGTTTCTGCTGCAGATGTAGGGAACATGTAGCAGCACCTTGTATTGAGTTGTATTAGGCTACAGGAGGAGTTTCCAACCTTGAAGAAATTTTAAATTTTCAGCAAAGTCTTCCTTTCAGAGAGATCTGTCCGGCTTCAAAAGGAACTAAAAATCATGAGAAAAATACTAGCACAAAGCTAAAAGAACATTTTACATGTTATTCAAGGACCCAGAATTCTTCCAATTCAAGCTACTTCCGTCATTGCATTCATTGGTTCTTAAGCCCGGAGAATCGATTTTCAGATGTTACATTTTAAACCGGTTAATAAGACCTCACTAATCTTTGCACTTGCCACAATTGCACTATTTTCCATGGGCATTATGCATGTTTGTGAGTGTCTGCGTATCATGCTATCGATGCATAAAACCGGTTGTCTAAAATTTTGCCGAGTTTTTACTAGAAGTCAATGGGTCTGGGAAATGGCTTAAAACAGCCAAAGCTGTGTCTAATTTAATTTGTTAAAGTTTATCGGAAAAGCCAACTTATTTTTGTGTTATTTAATTGAATACACTGAATTATTTGGATTCTGCGAAGGGATTATTTTTATTTTTTCACTATCTACGGTAGCCTACTCTAGTTGTGACGTTCAGAATATTTGCTGCCGTCCCCACAAAGAAAGTTCTACTATGATGGGTAACTAGATTGTCCTATCCCAGCCCTTTTCGGTTAAACTTTAAAAGCAGAGCCTAGTTTTACAGTATTCAAGTAGTTCTGAATACTGAAACATAAATAGTAAATCGTGTGAGGTGTGTTTTAAATAAAATTTTAAACTCTCAGCAAAGTCTTTCTTTCAGAGAGATCGATCTGGCTTCTAAAAGAATTTTGAATATGATACAAAATCACCTCATTCTCAACTGAGTGCGAATTCACTGCCATGGTCTGCAAAATGTTGAAAAGGATAGAGTTAATATCGAGAGATACTCTTTTTAAAGCAACAAAGAAAAGGCAATTAATTTAAGTAAACTAGGACTCATAACTGTTGAAAAGCGAGATTTTGCTTTATGGTTGTCGTGATTCCCAAGAAATTTCATTTATCATTTTTGAGGACAGTTTTTGAGAATTCGAGGTAGGTGACTCCTCCTGTGTAGCCAGCAGATCAACACATGTGGATTATTGGTAAGAGGGGTCAGTCTAGCCCCTCTCTGATATGGTACCAAAATCAGCATTTGGAACTTACAAGTCAGCTTAAAGTAAGCTGTAGATATTTGAAAAGGGTACTTAAAAAGTATTCCTTTCTCCTAGCAGTTCAGTTTACTAGGGTATGAAATACAAATTAATAATAACCACTTTTTAGACTCCATCAAGACGAGATCTAAAAAGAGAACCAGACGGTATCCAGGAGAGATTGTCGAAACAACCAAGACGAGATGTTGAAAGTGAAATAAACAAGAATGGTGGCCAAGATGATGGGGATGAGGAAGCACAGGAACAACTGAATGAGACCAGTGTCAAGAGAATGATCTTCAACTTTGAAAAGAAGTCGCTGAAAAACCAAGAACTCAGGATCAAGTACCCGGAAGTGGCAGAGAAGTAAATGATTCAGTGTTGGTTTTGTCCTCATGGGGGATTCACAAAGGCATCATTCAAGGGGGGCCCGGGTTTTCCAGGCAATTAGCAGCTGACTAATGATTCTTTGTCTTTTTTTTACTACTGGATAAGTATCAATGGGCATACATGGATCTGTTTGGTGTACTACTGGGGCTCGGTATTGCGCATTGGATTTCTTCTTATTTTTCTTGTATCATTTCTTTCTGTTCGTTTGATATACCTGGTAATCGTTCTCTCTCTCTCTTTTTTTACAGGTGGAAATTCTCTCATTGGGTTAGCGCGCCTAAACGGTTATACACTCTAACCGGCGCTTGCTAGGGTATATTAGAAGTTTAGCATAAACTATCCAAGATCTGGCATTTATCGCAGACTGGAGTAAACTCCAGATTGGAGTAAGCAATCTCCAGACTGGAGTAAGCCGTCAGCAAGTGACCCCTGGTTTCATTCACAAGCCATCTGTCTTCCAGGTTTATGGACTCCGAGTTGGAACTCCATGAAGCAGTCCAGCACCTTCATGCTTTAGCAACTGTGCCATCACTTTATCCAGTGGCTGTCGATCTAGGATTGATTCAATCGCTACTAGGACTGCTAAGCCATGAAAATACTGACATCTCTGTTGCTGTTGTAAATCTCTTACAGGTTAGTTTCAGCTAAGATTTCCAAGTCATTACCTTTTCCTAATTTCCTCATACGGAAATATGTAGGTCGAATGATGCTTTAACTACAGTCAAAGCCTGTCGACTGGTACTAAGAACGTGTTCCACCCATTTTCGCTTCAACCTCGTGAAAAGTTATAAAGCTGACCGTTCCAACCTTCTCACAATAGTAACTAATAGGAACCATTTGCTCACCACGCTCGGGGGCATAGTTAGCGTGGTAACTACAATCTCTGTGACGTGATTGGCCCGTTCAGCCCGCGGTACGATATTTTGACGAAAAAAGTAAAATACATTCCAGCCTTGACGCCAAAAAGCCAGAATCAGGGACAAAACATCCTCAAACATCTTTCAAAACATCCTCAAACAATCTTCCCCTTCGGTTTCCCTGTTAAAACTTATGAAAAAATGTTCTTGCCCCCGAAGGATCTCCTCCAACTGTACTGTTCGTTTATCCGGCCAATACTGGAGTATGCTTGTCCAGTGTGGCATTTTGGACTTACTTCTGAGCATGTTTATAAGATTGAAAACATGCAAAAACGAGCGCTTAGGATCATTAATGGGGAAGGGAAGCTTCCTTACCATTATCTGCTTGGCAAGTTCAAGCTCACCACCTTGGACGCGAGAAGAAACCTTCTATGCCTTAATTTCGGCACCAAGACCCTGTCTGTTCCCAGATTGCGTCCCATTCTCCCCGAACTCTACACATCCATCCGCAACAGACCACAGCGCGACAAGGCTCAGAAAGTACCCAAATTAAATCCAGTACCCACAAAACAAGAAAGGTACCGAAGGAGTTTTGTTCCAAATTTTGTTGAATTGTACAACAGCCAGTAAACATAGTCTTTATTTTCGTTCAATTGTTAGTTTTCTTATGACCCTTTTAGTATGTTTTGTTTTGTTTTATATATGTATTTTAGTGAAATTACTTTTGACGTAATGATTAAAAATTGACTTTGATTGAATTTGTTAAAAAAAATTAAATCGTTTCATTAAAGTTATTTTTTATTTGTTTTAGAAGCTTTTGTCAAAATGTTCGCCGAATGAGTCTTTCAATGTAAATTATGGTACATAAGTTCTGTATAGATTGATGAATTTGTTTACGAATTGTGTTGCAATTATTATTGAATTGACAAATTGATTCGAGTGTTTAGTTATGTTTGGACGTAGAAGTCAAATTCGGCGTTCACGCTATGAAAGTTACTTTTTAGAATTAAAAATCTACTCTACTCTACTCTACGTCATGCGTTGTAACTACATTAAGTAGGGTCGAACACGCTCTAAATTAGTATACTGTTTCTGCTCTCTGTTTTCACGCGTAACCGCGCAGGGAGTCTTCTGTGGAGCAGGGGTCACGTATGGGGCGGGGGGGGGGGGAGGTTTTTTTTCAAAAATAGATGGTAAAAATGACCAGCCAGTCGGTAAATATCTTGACCCCCCCCCCCACAACTTTTTGGCTAGTAAAGCCTCTGCTGTGGAGTTGAGGCCCAGTAGAGGAAGGTTATAATCCTACCTAGGGCTCTTAATGAAGCAGTTAAATGTGAACGTTCGGAAATTTAACTGGTTATTGTTGGAGGCCAGTGGTCACCAAAATTATGATCCCATTAACACCTAGTGCACATAGTAGGAGAATTAAGGATAATCTCTCATTGGGGGTAGTCTGAAACAGATATTCAGTAACTGAATAATAGTCTGTTGCCCCATTAAAAGGGTTATGTCTTTACGTATTACCAAGAACAAATAAGCCAATAGAACCTCCATCTTTGGTCCCATCCAGCGACTATGGATACCCCGACAAAACTGAGCTGAGCTAGAGGTACTTGCTGAGCTTCGAGTTGATGCCCGTCTACTTCCCTCTTCGCCGCTGCGCACATCAGAGGGAAAATTGCAGGAGGCGTGCTGACCAGCTCTGCAGCGCATCACTTGTGACGTCACAGTGATAGACAACCAATCAGCTTTTACCTTGGAAATTTCTTCTCCTTGGCTTTACTGCGATATAGTTGTTTGTAGAGGTAGCAAATCTTGATGTTCCTCGCAGACCGCTCGTTTCCATCGGACAGGTTATAGGGGTCTGTTCGAATCCGCATGGTCGTATTACGGAGATAGGGAGACGGAGGTTCTGGTGCTTGTTTTTTCTTGGTATCACGAAGATTGGGGAATACTCTTAGCGAGCAAAGTTAAAATCTGATCTGCTATGCACTTGAAGGTGTCCACTGAATCAGAATAACCATGTCTTTGGTAAGGCCATTTGACGATCTGGCAACTCTGTTTCCAAAAGTGAAGCTGGAGGTATTTTGGTTCCTATAGGACCACCACTGTAAAAAAAATATCGGAAAACTCAGCAGAAGCTTTTTTGGCGGTTATTAGGTTCTTCCTGGCAATGCTT
This sequence comes from Branchinecta lynchi, assembly GCA_023053575.1. Taxonomy (NCBI): domain Eukaryota; kingdom Metazoa; phylum Arthropoda; class Branchiopoda; order Anostraca; family Branchinectidae; genus Branchinecta; species Branchinecta lynchi. The sequence continues at coordinate 13,655,689 of JAKZAP010000020.1, read as the reverse complement.
GTTATGCATAACGTTTCATGCATGACCCTTGTCGTAACAACAGATTACATCCCAAGTGTTATCTGTTGAGTGTTGTCTGTTGAAACCGCGCATCCTTTTGTTACCTGTTATGGAACTTCTGACAGTGTAAAGCACACCTCGCACTACTTACTGTCTCCAATACTACAAACAATTTGAACACTGTTAAAATAGGCTCTTTTTTTGGGATCCCAAAACGTAAGTGGTAAAAGTTGTCCGTCTGTCAGCACGATAACTCTCGAAGTGATAGCCGTCTGTAGTGTAGTGTGTCGAAAAAAAATGAAAATCCTGACGAAGCAGATCTTGTTGCAGGAATTAACTGATGTTGACACCTTAGAGGAGAGTCAAGATGGAGCAGATGTCCTAGTTGACCTTTTGAAGGATCAGCAGGTGGTTGCCCTCCTTGTACAGAATCTCGAGAGGCTGGATGAGACGGTGTCAGAGGAGGCAGAAGGAATTCACAACTCACTAGGTATGTCCACGATCATTCATGAAAACCGCAATCTTCCTTTATCTGAGTAAAACCATGTGATGACTACCCCATTCCCTGCTTCTGTGAAATACACTAAACTTGGAACTCTGGCACCCTTAGAGTTTAACTGGAAAGCCAACTTATTTTTGTGTCATTTAATTGAATACACTGAATAATTTGGGTTCTGCTAAGGGATATTTTTTATTTCCACTATCTGCTCTAGTTTTGACGTTCAGAATATCTGCGGCCGTCGCTACAACGTAAATTCTACTATGACACGGGAAATTTTAATCTCAACGCAAACGCGGCTTTTCAGTGGGCAGTGATGAGCTTGGTGAAGACTGCTTAGTGCCTGAACAGAAAAAAATCGTAAATCTTTCTGGTAAGACATACAACACTGATACAAGCGCATAGAGCTACCACAAATCACACGGAAATTCCACTATTTGAAAATCGATTATTCGTGATTAGCGGAACAATGAAGTAACGCATTTCCAGCGGGTCTTTAAGCCAATTTAAGTGAATAAGTGATGGGTAACTAGATTGTCCTATCCCGGCTCTTTTCAGTTAAGCTTTAAAATTTCGCCGATAAGGGCTGAGATCCGACCGTCTAGTTACACATAACTTAGTTACTTAAGTAGGCTAGAAAGCTCGGTGAAAATGCGTTACGTTGTTTATCGCCGTATCATTTTTCTTATGCCACTAGTATGTCTGACGCTTTTAAGACATATCTAAACATCGTTCTCCTAACTTTGTACAGGCGTAACTTTTGCGAGCTTTGCATCTGTCACATTGGAAATGCAGGCCTTTGTTGAAATTCAAATTCTCCGCGTCTGGGAGAAGTATGGGTTGTCGTGCAAGCAGCGCACACTCTGAATGTTATTACTAGAGCCCCAGGTGAAAAAATACAAAATTCCTTGATGAGTCAGAATATTTCAATATAGGCTATTCAAATACCCCATGTAAAAATAAGTTGCCTTTCCAGTTAAACTTTAATGTCGGCGCAGCGCCGGTTCATTATCCCTATGCTGGATGATACTAAAAAAGCTTGAGTAGCCGGAACGGAAGATGTAAATTTGTAGATATAATAAAAATAATCTTTATGTTCATGATTATTTTAAAGGATAGAAATTGTGTGGGGATAAAGAATTTGGGAAGGTTGGTTAGTTTGAGCATGGCGCATAGAGAACATTTGTTGTAAGGTGAGTTGTAAAGAAAGGGGTGTGTATTCGATTATGTTATGTGAAATTTATTTGTTGGATTAATTTGGAAATTTTTGTTATTGAAGTTAGTTTTTTTTTCTGTATTTTGTATTAACCATGGCCCTTTAAGGCTTTCAATGTTAAGAAATATCTATCTATCTATCGTGTTGTCTTTTATCCTTGTTTCTGTATTAGTAAACTAGCTGGGGTTGATGACTGTGTGTGTGAAGATGTGTCTAATTGAGGATCTTTATTCTTTATTTTAAGTGTTTAATTTTTTAATAGTTTATATTTAGTTGTTTAAAGAAAATGTTGTTAAAAAAATGATTTTGAAAATGTAAATGAGATTTCAAAAGTTAGGTGACGTGAATAGTTAAAAGTGGGTAAAAATAGATAAAAATGAATGTCACTGAGGAGTAGCCATAAAAAGTACGAAATCTGATTTTAGTTTTTTAAATAATGTATAAACTAATTACAAAAGATGCTACGGGAATTAAAAAAAGAAAAAAAGATGCTGATCGCCTTCCGTGTTCAGAATCTCCCAGAAATAAGTTGTTCCAGAGAAGTTCGCAACTCAGTAAGAAGAAGAAGAAGCCGTCATCCTTCATTAAAACTACTATCCCTCTTGAACTCCGAATATGTCCTCTGCTCATGATTTTTTTTTAAATGATAGGGGATTTGCAGACGACATAGTTTGATGGTTCTCTGGGAGGATTAGTGACCCTAGCGTTCTTGGTATGAATCACTCCCATGGTTGTAAAGATATCGTACTTGGGATAAAACTGTGTCGGTGTCGCTCGATGTGGCAGAAGCAGCACCAAGCTCCCTCCACACAAGCTCGCGACACACATAAGGGTTGGAATGGAGGCGGCGGAAAGGATCTGGAAGTTACCTTGGGAACAAGACCAAAGGTTTCGATGGGATCCCAAAAGTTCAAATCTGATCAAGACAATTGGGTGTTGTCTTCGCATGATCTAGTCTTCGATAGACTCCTTGAACACTTTTACTATTAAAATTTTGAAACAGATTAAGGCCAAATAGCTAATCATATGAGAAAACCAAGTTCAGATATGGATTCAACATGTGTGTTTACCCCTTTAAGTCATATCTATTTTGACGAAGCAGAACGAAACTTCCTGCCTTACTTCAGCCAATTTTTCTGTTTGGGCGGAATTCCGGAACTAATTGTCCAGCGAAAAAATAAAGGTCAAAAACGAATTCAGCATGTCTCGTTACCCCGACATCCGACCTCTAATCAACTTCAGATTAAACTTTTACTTTTAACAAATTTTCCGGTTTCAGCCGGATTCCGAGCGATCTATACGTCCGGTGAGAAAATGATTGTCATATGCGAATTCAGCATGTCTTCTTACCCGCCAATCGAACATCTTATCTATTATAAATAAAACTTTTACTTTAAACAAATTTTCCGGTTTTGGCCGGATTTCGGCCGAACTAATTGTCCGACGAGAAAATAATTTTCATATTCGGACTCAGCACGTTTCTTTGCCCCTAAATCGAACCTCTAATCAACTTCAAATTAAACTTTTACTTTTCACAAATTTTCCGGTTTTCACCGGATTCCGGGTTAACTATTTGTCCGGCGAGAAAATAAATTTCATGTTCGGATTCAGCATGTCTCTTTACCCCTAATTCGACTATTTCATTATGTTTTAAAAAATATTTTTTGTTCCCCTTAATTTCAAACCCATCCTTCACCCCTAAATATAGCTACATAGCCCATCTTCGAACTTGAGTTGTACTTTGACCTAAAGATTCCTCATGCCAAGTTTGCTCAAAATATCTTAACCCCTTCAAGAGTTATCGTGCTAACAGACGGATGGACGGACAGACGGACAACTTTTCGATCAAAAAGCTAGGAGGGAAGAAGTGTGCAGTAATTTATGTGAAACGTAGAATTTCTTCTGTAGCTGTCGTTGAAAATTTGACCGAAATGAGGCCAGAGCTGTGCGCTGATGCTGTCCAACAAGGTCTCATGCAGTGGATACTTCGGCGACTTAAAGCGAAGATGCCATTTGATGCTAATAAACTGTACGCCAGTGAAATCCTGTCGATTTTGCTACAAGGAACGCCAGATAATCGGGCAGTTTTGGGAGACAGCGGTGGTATCGATATTCTACTGCAACAACTAGCGGTAAGCCTTACTTGAAATCATATTTATTTTCAGTTGTACAATTGGCCCCCCCCCCCTCTTCCAGTGTCTACCTCTAAGAATAGTTGTAGTCTAGGAGATGGAGGCACTACGAAGCTTTGTTTTGTGGTATTTTATTGACAAAATTTTCGATTGGAACCAAGTTTGTGCCACGCTGAGGAACTCGGACTATTTTTCCGTAACGTCGAAAAGTAAATATTGTCAAAACATGACGGTTTAGTAATAATGAAATACAGATAAAATTTGCGACGTTGGAATTATATATATAATTCCAATAACGTTTGGAATTATGTTCTTGAAAATTCGCATTGAAAGACAACAGTTAGTAATAATGAAACTAGGATAAAATTTGCGACGTTAAGACATTTGGAAATTATGTTTTTGAAAATAAGTATTGAAATACTATCGTACTGCACATGTGACATAAGTACAGGTTCGTATCATCGGAACTAACTTTGCTGCCAGTCTCTCAGGTGTGAAATTAGGAGGTGTAAAGCACGTGACGATGGATGATCTTCCTTTAGTATGATACCAAACCATTTCAACCATTTCCTTTTCAGTACTTCAAGCGACAAGATCCGAAATCTACTGAAGAACAAGAAATGATGGAAAACCTTTTCGACTCCTTATGCTACTGCCTCCTCCACCCCCCAAATCGCGAAAAGTTTCTTCTCGGAGAAGGAGTACAGCTGATGAATCTGATGTTGCGAGAAAAAAAACTATCTCGAAATGGTGCTCTCCGAGTTTTGAATCACGCTCTCACAGGACCTGAAGGTCATGATTGCGCTGTTAAGTTTTTGGACATTTTGGGATTGAGAACTATTTTCCCATTGTTTATGAAGACGCCGAAAAGACACAAAAGGAAAGGACTTTCTACGGAGGAATTCGAAGGTAATTGTTTTACTACCTTAGGCTGCGAGTATTATTTGTTATGGCAAAAAATCAGTCTAAGTGGCCCATCGTCTCAGTCCCCAAATTACGATTGATGGTGAACCATCACTCTATACATACTTGATCAAATTGCCACTCATTATGACACTACTCATCCCGTTCTTCTTCATTTAAAATCCATCTAATCTTCCTCATCTGGAACTTACACAAGAGTTGATGCAGTCTATTTTCTGTATTAACGAACAATCAGCTTTACGATTGGGCAACAGGGATGGAGCGCGATCTCGTTAAGTTGGCACAAAATGACGCGAAAAAGCTATCTTAGATCAAGTTGGAAATGTCTACGGATGATTAATCAAATTCGCCATCGCTTAGCCTAAAGTAAGAATTAGTAGATAAAAATGTGTAAAATAAACCTGCAAAATACTGATTCCATGTTTTTCATTTTCAGAGCATGTTATATCTATCATTTCCAACATATTTCGTCACTGTCAAGGGTCCCAGGTGCAACGATTACTAAACAAGTTTACGGAAAACGACTTGGAAAAAGTCGAGAAGCTGATGGAGCTTCACTTCAAATACTCCGGGAGGGTTGCAGCCTCGGACCGAGCCATCCGGGATACTGAGGTATTTTAATACTTTCAGCTTTTAGTTATTGATTTTTGTTTTTCATTATTTCTCTCGCACAGGAAAAGTAGTACCGGGTTTGCTGTTTTCTCAGAGAACATACACTGTAAAAAAAAATCTTGGCGGTATTTGCTACTGGGATTAATCTTGTCTTTATTGAGATAAGATTAGCCCTACTTCGGATTAATTTTATCCCAATAGAGACAAGATTAATCCCAGTAGCAAATACTGCATCCTTATTCGGAGAAACTTTTTACAGTGTATGTCTCGTCTTGAGCTTATGCGTCATAGCTCATGAAGCCTGCCCTGACCGAGTGGTTAACGCGCTGGAATCGCATGTTCCCTTGTGTGTATGTTCGAGCCTCGGTGGTGCCTACTGTTCGGTTTGGGGCGGGGATTAGTGGCGTGACGACAAGCCAAAGTCGGTCCTGCTCCAAGTGGAAACCAAGAGCAATCTGGGGAAAGTGTCAAGAAGCTGTGCGAAAGCAACAGAATGGCTTGCTCCCACCAGCCCATTGCACTTCCTGGTTAGGCCAGAGGGTCGGAGACCACCAGAAAGGCTTGTTAAGGCTGATGCGATCTACCTTCATGAGCCATAAATGACCCCCCCCCCCCCCCTCCCACGGCTAATGGTCACGAACAGCGCAAAGCTGGGATAGTTTCTATACATTTGCAAATCAGTGGTACTTATCAGCGATGATATTATAACTGATTATACAAATTTTTTTGCATGACACGATCATGTCTGATACTTTATTTATCCTAGTGCTATTTCCGTTTCAGTAAAACTCTACGTTCCTGCTTTACTTTGTTTTCTCGTCGTTAGTTACCTTTCCCGTCTCGATTATTCAGTCATATAATAATAGTAATAAAAATAATTATTTAAAGCCTTAGGGCCATGTACAAACAACAAAATATGCATCTTCATAATAACTTCTGATATCACACTACATATTAAAACTATACAGTACTCGGCCGATCAACTTTTACTTTAGATTATTTTAGATACATATCTGCATAATGCACTAATTGCTCCTGGAGATGTGCTCTTCAAGATATGATGATGACATTTTATTTATGTACTTAAGAATAGGAAAATAGCGCAGTATAGACAAATTAAAGGGAGAAATACATTGAGCTTTCAATAATGTAGTAAATGCCCAAGATCAATAAATAAACCTTAAAAAAGAAAGAAAAGGGACTAATCGGGTCTAAAAAAAATCTTCTTCCTAGATGGATGCAGAGAAATGGCGAAGGGCAGAAACGTGAAGGTCCTGGGCAATTGAAGCCTAGATAACTTTGCACAAGGGTCAGAGGGCAAAAAAGTTGTAGTTATACGGGAATTCCTATAACGTCGAGGAAGGTACAAGATAACATCATATCAGATAACAGTATCTCCCTCCCCCCCCCCAGCAACATTCCCTTAAAATAGTGAGCCTCACCTGAATACGATGCCAGCTGTACGCACCTTACGTTCTTATTAATCCGGTTCAGGCTAGGCGACATGGTTTGGTTCTTGTAGTGCGGCCGTCAGAACGTACTGTTGCTCTCTCGAGACTGCTAAATCTCATTAGGTGCGGAGAGACCTTTCGCACACGGTTACCATATCAAAAATGTAGAGTGATTTTGGGTTCAAAAAGTAGAGTGAATTGGGAGTAAAATTCTATTTTCGTGAAATGGTCACTTTTGACCGGAATCACCGCTGAAGAAAATTACACATCGTCATTTTTTTTTTTTATGAAAAACGTGAAATAGTCACTTCTGCTCGAGTTCCCTTCTGCAAAAAGGACACATCCGGACGTTTTCTGAAATGGAGCAAATTTTATGGCATACATAGGACAAGAGTGACAAAAACAAAATAGAGTGACAAGTCACACTATCGTGCGTCATGTGGCACACTGCTTCCGCGTCCTACGTAACAAATCTTTTCGGTCGTCGCATGGGTACAAATAGGACTGTAGTGCTTGTTGGGTTGTAGGGGGAGGGGTTAGGATAGGGATTAAGGTAGGGGGTTGGTTGTCGTATGGTTTGTTTGTTGGTCGAGAACTTGCATCTCTGTCATTCCCCACCGTTTTATCCGTGAAAAATGCTTTCCGATACCCCAGGTATAGCACTAGAAGAAGAGAGTTCGGAGTGACGTAGGTTTATTTAAAGTACGAGATTGCATTCGAATCTAGCTTGACAGATTGATGTAAAATAGCTTAATTGCTTGAAAGTATTTTTTTTTTCTTTTGTAAGGATGAGGACGAGGATGCGACATACCTGCGTCGACTTGACAATGGGCTTTTCACTCTCCAGCTGGTGGACTATATCATAGTCGAAGTAACCGTCTCGGGGCCTGCACAGATACGAGATAGAATAATGCATATTTTGAATCTTCGCGGAGGATCCATGCAGCAAATCCGAGAAGTGATTCGAGGTAAGGGCAACTTCGCTTGGGAAGTAACAGTCTGGCACGGGATTCCTTGTTAATCATATTAGTGCAGAAAAAATCTAGTAGGCCTACTGGCACACAATGCCCACGAGCGAAGTGCCGACAATTGAGGTTGAAGGCCTGAATTCGAAATCGTCCAACGACTCAAACTGTCGGCAAGGGAGGTCAAAATGTCCTGGGACAATGGACAACGAGATTACAAGGGACAGGATTACCGCGGATACATACTGAAACCGATTATTGTATTGTTGATCAAATCAGAGTTGTTTGCCTGAAAGCAATAACAGTTAAATAACAGTTTTAAGATCGCTGCTTGAGATTCAGTTTTTATTTTATTTTCAGAATTTGGTATTACGTCGTAATTGAACAGCTCATACCAGTTCGTCGTACGAGTATCGCCATTCTGATACTCGGTCTGTTCCTTTCGTTTCTCCCTCATCACTAGTTCCAGTTAACTACGGACTGAACACCTCAAATAATTCAATTGTGGGCTTTTTGAACCGTGGGCATTTTGAGTCGTTGGCATTTTGAGTCGTGGGCGTTTTGAGTTGTTGGCATTTTGAGTCGTGGGCATTTTGAACCGGGGGAATTATGAGTCGTGGGCATTATGAGTGTTAGGCGAGTAGAATGGCGAATCGTATGTTGAACTGGTATAATCTCAGTTATAATCTTGACACTCTGCCGAATCCCCCCCCCCCCCTCCCAAGCAGTGATCTTAAAAGTGTTATTGATAATTAAGAACAATTCTTACCTTTATGGTGCAAGTTGGCTGGAGGACTAGATCGCCTATAGTTTCGCTTTCAGTGTTGAAACAATTTTACATGACATTTCTTCTGCGCTTTTCACGCTAACAATTCTGAACTGATGAACAAACGTCCTTTCAATGCCTTTTCCAATTAAATGGTAATCTGTCCCTTGCAATCTCTTTGTCCGTTCTACCAGGATTTGTATCGGCATTTTGAACCAGGACGATTTTAGCCTCCCCTGTTGTCATTCTGAATTGTTGTCAGTTTAATAGTGCGAACACACGATCAGGATCGGGAGCTCACAGACTGGAATTCCTGCCCGGATTTGCGGCACCCATTATTTCCATATGGAAAAGTTGAAATTTTTGCAACTTGATGATGAAAGTGCAGGAAATCCGGCCGGGAAATCCTCATCGTGTGTCCGCACTTTAAGCTGTTGGTATTTTGGACGATTTCACTTTTGGGGTCTTCGACCTCGCTGGTGGGCATTTTGAGCTATGGCATTCTAAATCGTGGCCATTTTGAGCCGTATGCATTTTAATCGTGGGCGCTGTAAGAGTGGGCAAAAGACCGTGGTGATTTTGGGAACTACCCCCTACCCACTTCATTTTTTTTTATTTTCAGAGTATATTGGAAACTTTGGCGAAGATGAAGATGGGCAAGTTCAGAAGCAGCGTTTCCTGGACCTTCTAAACCGATTCTAGGAAAACTAAAGATACCTCTTGTTTTTGTATATATTCGGATAAAACGTAAAAATAAACTTTTGCACTGAATGAAGAATGAATTCTGTGATTTGTCATACGTTTTCGACAAAGGGCCTGTTTCGGCGCCAACCAATGTACTTCGGTTCAGAGTAACCAGTGTTTTCGCGACTTTCGGTTCTGATGAACCAGTGTTTTTGCGTCGACCAGAATTTGGTTCGGAGATCGGTTCCGATCTTCGGTCAGGAAATTTTGGAACGGTTATCGTTACCGTTCACGATTCTTGGTTCTGATTCAGCTTCACCGTCATCAACTAGAAAATAAAAACAAAGGCGGAACAGCAAATAGAAAAATGTTCTAAAGTTAAAATAAGAACTTAGTTAACTTAGTCCAAAATATAACTTGAATATTTTATTGATTCTTAATTTGAATTTTATATTTAATTTTAATTTTTAATTTTAACTTTTTATTTTAATTTTTAAGTTTAATTTTATTTTTAATTTTTAGTTTTAGTTTTAATTTTAATTTTTATTTACAATTTTCGGTTTTTAATTTGTAATAATAATAAAAATAATAGTAAATAAAAAAAATTAAAAGTAAAACTAAAAATTCAAAACTAAAAATTGTAATTAAAAATAAAAATTTAAACTAAAACTAAAAAATAAAAAATTTAACTTAAAAATAAAAAATTAAAAGTAAATATTCCTTCAGCCCAAGCTGATTGCGAGTCTGACCGTAATTATCGTTTTTCGAACTTGAGTGGCTTTGACCCTGAAGAGGACCCTTGCCAAGAAGGGCCGAAATATAGCTCTGATAAAACTCAGCTGACGTATCCGTTTCGCACTGTCAAATATGATCGCAGTCAGCTTGAGCTGAAGGAATGTTTAATTTAAATTTTTCATTTTTATTCTTAATTTTAATTTTTAATTACAATTTCCAGTTTTTAATTTTTCAGTTTTACCTTTAATTTTTTCTTTTGCTACAGCCTAACACAAAACCCAGTCAGCTGCGGATATAGATCCAGTTGCAGCTACAAATTCTTCCTCTATATATCTTTCTTCATCACGTCATCGTCTTCAAATTTGAAACGTGTTTTCGCGTAATTTCCAATGTTTTGGGAGAACCGATTTTTGGTTACGATAAAAAACTGTTTTCGCGACAACCGGTTACCGGTTTCCGCTGAACATCGGTTGGCGCCGAAACACACCCAAAGCAAGCCAGAATTCTGCGACCGGTCAGACCGTGAAAAAGCAAAAGCATATGATTGTTAAAGTACAGTGGGCACAAATTATGCTTATTTTTCATAAAATGCTTTACGGATAAGAATATCAGACTTTCCAAAGATAACGCTTCGAACATAAACAGCTTTCTTGTCATCTCCTGTCAGGATATTGCACTTAGAAGGCGCTAAAATTCAAAAACTCCATTTTATAGTGCTGAGTGATAAAGAGTGCCATAGCTACTAACATAAACAGCCTCTATAGCTGGCAGATTGCTGAAATGCTATCTAACGAAACTTTTGTTTTTATAGAGTATAATATTAAAGAAAAGTTTGAATTTCTGGATCTGAGCAATGCCAAAATTTTACAAATATAACATACTTACTTGTACTTACTTACTTTTCCAGAGCGTGCAAGAAATTCTCAGTTAATACTTATGGAATTATTTGCTCAATAATGCAGATAATTCGCAGAGTATATAATAATAACAGAAACTGAATAAGAAAAGTAAACTCTGCTTATATTTGCCAACGTTATATAGTAAACTGGAGGATGGCAGGCAGCAAAAAACTAAGTAGCGCTACATACGCACAAAAAAATTGTTTAAGAACCGGCTAATTTCTGATGTAATATTTTAGGGGGTAGTAATATGACAGTATGATAGTCTGATTTGCCCATTGCGCTATAAGATGAAAGTGCCAGAATTATCGTTAAAGCGACTCACACTATTTAATGTTTTAGGTCTACTGTTACAAACCATTGAATACTTTAAACCAAGGTCATTTTAAAAAAAAAATTATCTACAGCTTTTGCTGTTTTAAGCCTTTCTCCTGTCCCGTTACCTTCAAGCAGAAACAGGAACACATTTAAATAACCGTTTTTTCTCACGAGCAAGCGTCTAGACAGTCGTCGGGAGCTTGTTACGCAGTGAAAGTGACGAAACAAGGCAAGCGTGAACATCATTTTGGCGTTATCGGTACGATGGGTCCTTTAACAATAAGCAAAAAGGTCCGAGTTTCGTAGGCGCCATAATATTGTCACGGATGTTTGCGGTCGAATGCCCCACTTTCACCGCTCTGGTGTTGAGTTAGACCCATTTCCACCAAATTAGGTCTTCACGTTGTCAAATTTTATCACGTTCTAATGCCTCGTGTACACGATATGTTTTTGAGGCCAAGTAAAATGTTCAGGATAAAAGCTGTGACTGTTACAAAGACTGATAGTCTATTTTCGCGCTGGATCAACCGCAGTAAGGACCGTATATATAAAACGAGAAGACTACATCTTTATATATAAAACTTCCAGGCGTAATTAAGTAAAAAAAACATCAAGAAATATTCAGCGCTCTGCTGTCGTTGGGAAATACGGATTTACCTTATGGGTTCTTCGTTGGCTTCAGCAAACTCGGTCAAATCCACCGTGACTACCTGACTGACCAAACAGTCACCATCCTGAAATACAGATGGCGTTGTCAAGACTGTAAATAATGGACTGAAAACCAAAATTTCTTCCAGCAGAGTTCAAATCTGCGACTTCTGGCGTTCAAGACCAACGTGCTACCCATTGAGGGACCACGGGGCTTCTGAAAGTCGTTCTCAAACGAGTACAATCCCCAGAAAGAAGCATCTAGGACCAGCGATCCCCAGGGTCGCCCTTCGGCATTTTTGGGTCTGTCTGTCGGTACGGCGATCACGAGTTGGATACTTCTAGATGGTCTAGGGCATGAGATACGCCTGACGCATGAGAACTGACTATAATCAGTTCCAAATAAGTTAAACTGAATTTGTCATTTCCCGGATCCGACCATCCGGGGGATCGGGACGGAACATGGCGGTCAAACATGCGTCAGCGGCCTCGACAGAATCGACACAAACTGCCGGAACAGATTCAGGAGACACTTACGTCCGGGCAAATTCCGATAAGGGCATCCGCGTGGCAGTAAAACTCCTCCTTCAGTGAGATGACAATAGTCTGAAGGGCGGAGGTGGTGGTCTGGTGAACAATAAAGCTTGCAACCTTGCCAATGTTGGTATTATCCAGGGCGGCGTCGATTTCGTCAAGAACGAAGAAAGGCGCAGGCTGGTAGCTGCAAAAAAGGGAATTACGATAGAAAAAAAACCGCAAATATTCCTTCAACCCCAGCTGACTGTCAATCGTATTTGACTGCGTTAAACGGATATGTCACGGGAGTTTCACTCTAGCAATATTCGACCCTTCTTGGCAAGGGTCCTTTAAAGGCTTAAGCTAGAACAAAGAACCTACGATCTAGTCTGCTGATGCCGATAATGTATATATATATATCGCTTATGGACCAAAATAGTAAAGATAGCCTAGCAAAGGTAAGTCATTAACCCGGAAATAAATGAACACCGTCATCAACCGCAATCTACTCGTCGGGAATTGACATCCTTATTGCTTGCAAGTGCAATTTAAGGTAATTTAAGGTAACCTAACACTATCAACGGGATATAATATGGCCAATGACAAATGACAAATAGTACCGGATAAACACGACTAAGAACTGTTAAACGAACGAACAAAGTACGGCACACACGAGTTAAGATATCTTTCAGTTGCATCCGCTGGATAATTTGTGAATTTAGGTTTGTTTGAGTGGGTTTGAGTAATGATATAACTGCATTGAAAATGCTTTCGCCTCTATAGATTTCTCGAGACACTATGCACACTAAACTGAATTTCAGCCAGGTGACGATCCACACCTGCTTTAAACTGATTGATATTTTCGGCATTTACGACCTTTCAGGGAGATTATTCCAGTAATTAACTATGCGGTTTCTGAAGCTCCATTTTCCAATGTCTTTCCGGAATTTCTCACAACGCAGTTTCAAGCTGTGTCCTCTGAGGCCGTTGTGAGCTTATGGCCCTCTTAATCGTTGTTTTGCGACAAAAAAATACCTACCAATCTCTTGCTTCAGCAAACTCGCGAATCATATGCTGTGAAGCCTATCTTCCCGTGGCTATTTTCTGAAATCAATAAGCATGGGCCCATAAATTTCTCCTCCTCGCTTACGATAACTATATAGGGCAAATTTCTCCATGAATATAGTGTAGTGCTCTGCGGATTTCAAACTGTTTCGACACGTGAACCTTTCTCACAAACCCGTTTTGTCGGGCTTGTGCCTGGAGAAAGAAGCTTACGCGGATATGCTAGCATCCAAGAGGAAGTCATCCTGGTAGCATAGAATAAAACGGATCCTAGACGAAACCGGGTTCTCCTATATATGGAATGAAGGGAAAGGCAGCAATGTAAATACCAGTGAATTTCTAGGTACATTAAAATCAAGAATTGAAGACCAACAGATTCAGTTGTGGTGGAACGATCTTCACAAATCATCTAGTCTAAAACTGTATCAGGAAATTAAAGACTATTTTGGTACCAAGTTGTATTTAAAGTTGAAAATCCAAGTAAAGTTTATTCGTTTATGGATCCAGGCAAGAGCAAACTGTCTACCAGTACTTGGAAAAAGTTTTTGTAAAAGGAAAAGTGGTGGTCCGGAAGCGCAGTATCCTTGTCCTTTTTGTAATTCGAGTGATGAGGGGCTGGGCCATGTTCTCTTGAGGTGTGAGGAGCTTTCTAATATAAGGGGTACTCTTTTTCAGAATGGGGGGGATGAGCTACTTCTAGGTATCCTTAAGTCTACAAATACTAGGTCTATAGTGTGTTTTGGCAACATGATAGAAAAAGTTATTAGTTAAGCAGAAAGTCGGTAGAATATTAAGTTAAGAATGTGAGGTTGTTTGTTATTTGAGATTGTTGTTTGTTTTGTTTGTCTGTATATGGCTTAATCGCTTCAAATTCAGATATATTTAAATAGGGTTACGGCGCTCTTCACTGAGTCGTCCACCTGGCGTGAGAGCAAGCTAGCGAGGGTAATCACTGCAGTAAGAAACCCTTGAGAATCGGTATGATGATCGAAAAATCAGGTGCACTTGCAACAAAGGACTTCCAAGAGTTTCGTATCTATGCTCTAAGGGTGGGACCGAATACCGGAGGCTTGGTAGCGATTGTCAAAAAAAGATTAAGCTTGTCTTTATGAGACAACCGTTGCAGAACGAACTTTGTCTAGTCAAGACAACGGGTAAATTCTTGTCCCATGTAGGTAGACTACACCTTTCCCCACGTAATTAAAGGACAATTCTGGCAGGGTACAAAACTGAAAAACTTCGTCAAAAGAATTTTTGGCCAAATATCCTCGTCTAACATCAGAATTTTCGTCTGACTTTTTTTCAGTCCAATTTTCCCAGAAAAGATTCCCTAGATAGAACCTAGCTCAAGTCATAGCCAAAAAATCCTACTTGATCGGTTTGCCTTACCTATGCACGGCAAAGAGGAGAGCTAGCGCCGCCACCGTCTTTTCTCCGCCGGACAAGTTGGACATGGGTTGGAAACGCTTGCCAGGAGCCACGCAGTTGTAGTTAATACCATCAAGATACGGTTCCTCCGGGTTTTCCGGACCAAGGAAAGCCTGAGCTGACTGATTCTTGGCCAAGTTCTGAAAAAGGTAGCAATTTCAACCCATGCAATTTTCGAGCTGACGACGTCGGACACTCTCCTGCTGATTGAATTTGAAATCTCACGTTATCTGTTTACCTTACGTGGTTTTGCAACCTCTGACTTTAAACCATAACCTATGTACATCATTTGATTTTTGTTAAGGTCTGATTCGAATCCTCCAGCATGGAATGGGGGATTCGGTTTCATACCTAGCCCTGGAATCGGATTCGAATCCTTTCATGATCAGATTCGCCCATATCCGAAGAGCCAAGAATTATCGCCAGACTTAACATTGGTTTAGCGCAGTAAAACGCGATCCGCATAGTCAGCTTGGGCTGAAGAAATAACCTACCTTATAAATTCCATCGATACTCTCTGAGACATGGTCGAAGCAGGCCATGAACTTGTCGTATCTTTCCTTTTTGACTTTTTCGAAATTCTGTTTGGATTTCTTGGCACGTTTTCGGGCGCTCTCGAACTCCTCATTAGTCTCTTGGAGCTTCTCACGGGCCTGGTCGAGTTTCTGAAGGGCCTAAAGAATAAGAAGAAGAAATTTATGTGTTGTTCCGTAGGCTGGCTTGAGGTAATCCCCTTACAAAAACATGCCCTAGTGTAGATTTACGTCACCGAGTGGTAAGGCGTTGGACATTCATAGGACAGGTTTTTTTTAGATAGCAAATTATTTCAGAAATATTGACCGTTGAATATATGCATATATATATATATATGTCTTTCCGTTATATATATATATTATATTGACGACTAAACGAATATTCGGCTAGTGCAAACTGAACTGAAAATTCAACATTCAGTATACTTTGTTCAAAGTTTTAACCGTACTTAACCAAGCAATATCAACCAGTAATTGTTGATATTTGGATAAAATATGACTTTATTTATGAACTAGCGGCTTAAAAGATTGACACACTAAAGCTATTTTTACATATTTAGAGGATAATGTGGCTAAAATCATTATCATTATCCGGACGTAGGCCAGACAATCGGCTGTTAGACCATAACCCTCTTCGGCGCTGAGGGGTTAGCAACGTTGGCAGTTCGTGTACTTCCTCGCCAGAGATATCGCCTTGCCAATCGAGTCATTATCTCGGAATAGGAGATCTAGCTGTAAAATGGGTAAACAAAAAAAAAAGTTAAGGAAAAGCATGAGAAGTGTCGCACGATTTACCCCGGTCACGATTAGGGCTTCCGACCAAGTTCACGTGACGAATGGATTAAACAACTATTAAACTGATCCTACTTCCAGATTTAAAGTTTGATTGTTCTACCATTAACCGTTCTCAAGTCACTCACTGCGCAATATGAATACAGCTGCCCACGAATCGGGAGGGTGGGGGACCTGCGAGTCCAAAGGGTAAATCATAGAGAAGTATCTATACCACAATGACAACAGATATACAAAAGTTCATCTATACCACAATGCCAGCAACATCTTCATCATCAACGTGATGTCCGGCATGGTTCACGAGTTCCTCCAGTATTGTGTTGACAAATCCCAATGAACCGGACGGGTGTGGGGTGGGAATCATAACAATCTTGTAAAACCTCTTCTTGATTTAAGCTATTTGGTATAACGAACTGGATCAATTGATGAATAAACACTGCACCAAAGACATACCTTCATGTTCGGTGCCTGGATACGTTGCAGCGTGCTTTGCAGATCAGTAATTGCTCTCGACATTTTATCCGAGAACTTCCTCACATCATCAGAATCGTCAAGGTCCTTAAGTCTCTCGCTAAGTTCAGAGTAGTCAACAATGATTTTAGATTCTTTTTCATAAATATACGTGGAAGACTGTTCAGCGGTGGATTCTCCGTTCTCGCCATTTTCTTGGTCAATGTCTGCCATGTTGCCTTTAGACATGGGTATGACGATATCATCCATCTAAACGAATAAAAAAATAGTTAACTCAGAACAACTTTTGTAAACTCCAGCAAAATTGCTACCCAACTTCAAAGCTGAATCTGTCTGCATGCGCAGTCATCTACCGGAGCAACCATGAACCATTTACAGGTTTGTTTCCTTCCCCGAAGTTGAACCAGAGGATTGACAGACTGACGAGGACCCTTGCAAAGAAGGGCCGAAATATCGCTGATGAAGAATCATAGCTGACGTATCCGTTGTAAACATTGTTTGAATAAATGTTTCAAAGTCAGCTTGGGCTTAAAGAATATTTAGCAACCATGAAATTAAAACATTAGCGACCTGTTTCTAACTGAGAAAAGGGCGATTCTGGCGATCTCTTGGATTCGCTTTCCGAAAAGCAAAGCGAGAATCGCGCCGTTGCATTCGCTTTCCGAAAAGCGTAAAAACAAGCAAAAAGTCGCGAAGCCTCAGTTGCACCTTTACAACTTCTCGCTGACTTCTCGAAATCACCTTCCACCCGCGAAGTCGATTCTTCCGAAGTGCTGGTGGAAACTAGTGGAGCGCGAGAACAGCTTTGGAAAGCGAAGCGACTTTTAGCCCAAGTCACAAGAACAGCTGGCGCATAAGCTCGCGGAGCTTTCCAGACCACCAGAATCGCCCTAGAATCCGGCCCAAATTTGACCAAAATATTTTCAGAGCCTTTAAGATTCAGTGAAAAGCTGATCGCTTTAATTTCCCGCCACAGGCATACACTAGTTGCATTCCGATTCAAATTCCGCGCAAGAAAAGAACAGATCAGCTTCCATGAATTAACACTCATAATTGGGACTTCTTCGCAACTAGAGTGGTGCAAAACTGGAACACCCTGTCAGAGGACAAAGTCAGTGCACAGACAATCCATTCATTCTGTACATTCATTCTTTATCTCCACTCCCGTTGTGTATTTCACAAAATTAATTTTTTGATTAGTATAATATTTAAAATACCACACCCGTCTTTCCAATTACTAGTTTTCTTAGCAAAATATTTTCCGACAATACTGTGACTTGTGGGTGGCATTCACATTTGGTCCAGTTCTTCAACGTCCTTATTTACACTCTTATAATTGATTCTGACTGTTTCTTTAATCAAATTATCTAGCTTTAAGCGCGGAAAAATCTTGATGCATACTTTTCTCCTGGTCTGGTCAGTTTCGGCTTTTAAGATATTTGTATGTTGGCCCAATATGTTGGCCTTATCCTTGATGAAAATCTCTCTTTTAAACACACAACCATTCTTTGGCTCAGAACCTCATTCAAAAGGGTGGTTTCCTCTTCTACCTAAAAACAATTTATTCCATATAACATCCTTCGGTTGATTTATTTCGCCTGGCACATTATCATATTAATTCTCTGTCTGCGAAGAATATAATTATTTATTTATTGTTGTTATTATTATCATTCATTTGAATCCTTCAAAACTGAAGAGTAGTGTATAAAAAGGAACAACATGTCAATCAAACTCACGACACTTGCAGACTAATAAACAGCTAAGCGTTAAAGACAAGTTAGCCTACTAAATATACAACGAGATACAGTGAAGAACACATTTATTGTTAGGACTCGCGGCGTGACTCGGTCTCGACACTTTTTTCACGAGACTCTGTATCGTCTCGAACGATTTTTGTCTTGACTCGTGAGCGTGACTTCGGTCTCGGACTTGGACATGCTGGACTCGACAACAACTCTGGCTAAAAGGCAATGAATGAACAACAAATAATACCTTGCTTTGCTGAAGAATACTGTGACGGTCCACTTTCGCCTTCTCCATTTTAGACTCAATCCCATGGATGCTCTTTTTGACACTATCAATCTCCTTGCTTACTTGGCCAATGTCCCGACGACTCTAAGAACACAAAATCAATCAGAAGTGAAGCACGTCCACCTCAACTGTAGCACACATGTTCCAAGGTTCAATGCTACTTTATTTTAACACCAAATACGGACTAGCCGAATAGCAGATGGTAAAGGCAAACACACATTAAAAACTAACCAAAATTATCAACATATCCTATAGAAAGTGGTCGAATTACATATATTTATTTATTTATCTGTGACCCGCTTTTTGGATAAGAGCGGAATATGAGTAAAATACAAAAAGTAAAATAAAAACATTAAAACACTAAACAGAACAATGTAAATAAACGTGACTAACGTTCTTTATACTTTGAATTCTAATATACTGAAACAGCGCAGAAGCACGAACATCTGGTTACGAATTACTTCATCACTCAACCTGGTCCAAAAACCCGAGGAAAATCCGTCGCTCCAGTTCCCGAATAACGACATTTTTGTGTGTGAAAGATCCTTCAAACTTGCGGTAGGTCTCTAGTAATTACTGAAATATTTCGCTGCAACAATAGCGTCCACTGGCTGCTGCCAATCAGAAAATCTGCTAGGCCGATAGATATGCGACTCTTTTGACCTTTTTTGCAGCAGACAGCGTCTTTGATTTTCTATCGTTCAGGATTTTAAGGAAGAAAAAACACGTCTACGATAAAAATTAAATTTAGCGGTCTAGTGAATCTGGTATTGTCGGGGCGCCGTCCATGTTATCAACGTCACTACGAGGGCCTATTGATAAAATAATTCACTGTATCCAAAATCCAAATAAAAGATACAAATATAAGCTGGATTTTAAGTCAGCTTTTCAAGAAAACAGCATGTTTTCCTGCATTTAAGCTTCCAACCGCTTCTGAACGGTGATTAAATTCGTTAACTGACTGAACTGAGACTGACAAACTGAAGCTTTATCCTTGGATCGCAGTAGCCCCTGCTTCTGTTACGTCCAGTTTTTCAGCAAAAAAAAACTGTAAAAATAACTCATGAATCCGATGGAAATAAAGGGCGTGTTCCACCCTACTTACTGTAGTTACTACGCAAGACGTCACGGATTCTGGCTCTTGGCGACGAGGCTGGAACACACTTTTCTATTTTCGGCAAAATATCGTGCCACGGGGTAACTGAACCAATCAGGTCAAAGAGATTCGTAGTTATACCACATTTACTACGCTCCCGAGCGCGGTATTTCGAGAAGGCTGCACGATCAGCGTAGTTTCTTTTCACGAGGATGGAACAAAAATAGTAACTAACAGTTAATATTGTTAGAAGGATGGAACACGCTCAATATTGTTGAACTGACATTCTGTGCGCCTCTCGCAATGAGCAAACAGGTTTGGACGAAATGACGGCCCCTAATCATACCTTACTTATCTCCTCCTGCATCTCTTCTGTCTCAGTGTTCTTCTGAGTCTTTTCGCGCTTAATATCAGCAGCTTTTGTCATGAGTCGATCCAGTTCCGTCGCTTGCTTCTCTTCAGACGCTTTCCACTGCTGAAGCTCATCCTGGGCGTCGGAAACAGAGCGTTCCCACCGAGCGACGTTGTCTTGCACTGCAGAGAAGAAGAAGAAGAAAAGCTGGTTATAAAAATCATTTCCTTCAAGCGAGCAGCAAAGGTCATTACCCTCCTTTGTACCCCTACCCTCTTTTTCTTTTTCTTTTGTTCTCCTTCTTTCTCGTTCTTGTTTTTCCCTTATTTTCTCTCTTTTTCATTTAAAGTTGAAACCATTGGTGATTTTTTTCGTCTCCTCCCCTTTTGCTTTATATAGAGTATTCAGTTAGTTGATTCTGTTAGTTTGTTTAATTAATATCGGTTATTTCCCTGCCGTAGCCAAGCACTCCTTTTGTGCTTTCCTGGCAGGAATGTTAATTGTGTATTTTGTTTGTCTTCCAATGTAGTCCAATGAAAAAGAAACTGATTTAACAGTAGCTTTAACTTGTTTGTATCTCCAGTAAATTAGTTGGGGTTGATAGTTTATGAGTGAAGGTATTTTAAACTGAAGATTTGGAAAATTAAAAAGGGAAAACAAAGATAACATTAAAACCTACATAAAACTTTTGATTTGTTTTTAGTAAGATACATGAGTTTTTGAAAAGTAGAAGATCACAAATGATTGTAAATTTTGTTCGTATTTATTTTGGATGTAGGTATAATAGTTGTATAAAAAAAAACTTCGATTTTTGTTAGAACAAGGTGACGCTAAGTGGTCCAAAATATTAGTAGTCGCTGCCCAAAAAGTAAGAATTTGATTATAAGAAAATATGCCACAAAAAACATTTAACAGAGCCTCGTTTTTGTTGCAATAGCGCTGCCGCATCGCTGCTGCAGCACTTCTTTGCTTTTGCACAACATACGTTTTTGCATTCACTTTCTTCTTGCTTGAAGCGGCAGCGCTGCAGCACCTTACAGGGAAGCACGAACTTGGTCGGTGAGCAAGTCCGTGATTCTCGAGAAGCGCTGCCGTCTTCTTCGGAAGCACTGCAGTGCAAAAACGGATGTAGAAAGAATCAGTCCGGAATCGGTCGAGAAGTGGACCTGCAGCATGCAACAAAAACGAGGCTCAGTTGTCTCCCACACTTTGCCCACCACTCCCAAGATATAATCATGTATCATCTTCCAAAGGACGTGCCATCATGCAGGAGTATTTCTTATAGCTACAGAATGACCAACAAGGACCCTTGCCAAGAAGGGCCGAAAAATCCCCAGAAATAATATCTACAGCGCCGCCACCACTAGGATTAGCCGTCAGCTTCGGCTAAAGGAGTACGTATGGGATGGGATCCTAACGATATTTTCTTACTTCGACTAGAAAGTTTTAAAGATTGCCTGGAAGCTTGTATCGCGAAATCAGGTTTCTGTTTTCGTACTAAGGGTAGTAAAAAGAGGAGGAATCTTGCTTATCTAGTAACACATATCATAGAGTCCGGTAGATTCTCTGAGCAAAGTTCCGGTAGATTCCCTGAGCAAAATTCCGGTAGGATTCCAAAATTCTAGTAGATCTGATGGGGCGAAGTCCGAAGATTCCCTGATTCATCCTCCAGTAAATTCCCTGAGACAAGTTACGGTAGTTTACTCGATCAAGATTTCGCCAGATGCCCTGAGCAAGATTTCGTTAGATGACTTGGGCAAAATTCCTGGAGATTCCCTGAGCAAAATTCCGGTAGATTCTTTAACCAAATTCCGGTAGATTCCAAAATTCTAGTAGATTCCGTGGGGCGAAGTCCGATGGATCCCCTAATCCATCCTCCAGTAAATTCCAGTAGATTCCTTGAGCAAGAGTTCGGCGAATGCCCGGACAAAATCTTTCTTCTGTACCCTCAAAGGAACGAGAACGCACTGATAAGGAAACGAGTCTTAATCTGTTTTACAGTATAAGCCCAAAAAGTTTCGATCCTTTTTTGTGAAGTGGAATTTCAACTGAACTGAAACTCACAGTAGGCTACAAGGGGGCTGGCGCTTTAGCGGCACATTAGGGCTCGCTACCCCTTTGTTGATTGTGTAATGTGTTTATTTGTTATGTATCAATGTATCAATTGCTTATGTACCTGACGAAAAAATATCGAATTTGGCAATTTGCTATAATAATAATAATATTTATTTATTACCCACTTACATCAAAAAGATTAATAGTGGGGTATAAACTTGAAGAAGGAAAAAGAAAAAGCGGAAAAAGACGTAAAACAACAAATAAAGTCAACAAAACATTAATCAAACAAACGAATCAAACCGTGGAGAGGCGACAAACGCCGATACGCTGTTTCTGAGAGCTTTTTCTGTAGATCAGTCAGCTTCTCAGTAATATTGGGAAGATAAAACTTTTTAACTATCTTTCGATTTTTGTACCACAGAGGAAGATAGAGAAGAAATTTACAGAATCGGAAGTAAGAAGATCGAATATCGCTAATGTCTTTTTTCTTAAATATAGGGTAAAGCCCAGAAAGGTGAAGAACAGAATGATCGGAGAAAGTAGAGTAAAGCTTACCACGGGCGACACGATTGTATTTCCCTCGATTGGCTACAATTTTAGAGTAACCAATCTGGATTTTCACTCTAGCATCCCGGACAGCGCGCTCCCGCAGAGTTTTAAGATTTTTTGTAAGTGATATGAGTGATTCGTATATGATAAGCCATATTTTTTAATTAAAGTTTTGTTCTATTCTATTTTAAAGAAATGAGGGTTTAGGGGTTAGAAAACCAGTTATACTTTGTTTTACAGTGTTGAGGCAGAAAAAAGTTTTGAGACGTTTTTGTGAAGTGGAATTTCAACTGAACTAAACTCAGAGGAACGAGGGGGTTCCTTTTACTGTTTTGTTTATTCTTTCAACACATCCTTTTACTATTTTGTTTATTTCTGGTCTCTAATAGAAACATTATTAATAATAGTAATACAATGCATATCAGACGCCATCAACCCTCACAAAAATTGTTGTTGTCGCTTATTTCGAACGAAAATCTTTTAAGAATAAATGAGGGGACATCCAAAACTTACCTTGTTTGTCTCTTGACTGTTCGAACTTCAGCTCGTTTTCAATTCGATCCTTCTGCTCGTCAAACTCCAAACGCTTTCTTTCTCTTTCTTGTTGTACCCTAAAATGAAATGAACCAGGGTTATGCACCTACTGCGAAAAACTGACCCGAGTGCAAAGGTAAACAAGACCAGAGGTTTCGATGGGATCCCTAAAATTTGATATTTGATCCAGACGATTCTGTCTTGTAGATATCCGTTCTTCACTTTTGCTTTAACAAATTTTCCGGTTTTGGCCGGATTTCGGGCGAACTTGTCCGACGAAAAATGATCTTCATATAAATGTTCAGCATGTCTTCTTACCTCTAAATCGAAAATCTAATCAACTTTAAATACAACTTTAACTTTTAACAAACTTTCCGGTTTTGATCGGATTCCGGGCTAACTACTTATCCGGCGAGAAAATGATTTTCATATTCGTGTTCACCATGTCGTCATACTCCTAAATCAACTATCTCATTAGCTGTCAAAAACATTTTGTTCGCCCCTTAATTTGAACCCCCACCCCTAAATGTAGGGTTACAGATCCTATCTACGAACTCGACCTGTTCATTGACCCAAACAATCCAAATATCTCATTCCCTTTGAGAGTTATCCTGCTCACAGACGGAAGGACAAACAGAAATGACGGTCAGACGGACAATTTTTACGAAGTCATAGGTATCCCTCCACTTATGTTTTGGGATTAAAAAAAAAAAAATGTTCATAGATCACGTGAACAGAGATTGAAAGAAGGGAGGGAAAAGGAAGGGTACCTGTAATCAAGCTTTCATCAAGGGTCTCGAGAAAAGTGTAACCTAAAGTACACGCCCAACTCCCCCATTCTGCTTTTTGGGATTCCAAAACATAAGTGGAAGGTTACCTATGACATCAGAAAAGTTGTCCGTCTGTCCGCACGACAACTCTCGAGGGGATTCAGATATTTTTCTGAAACTTGATGGGAGGATCTTTTGGGTCAAAGTACAGGTCAAGTTCGAAGAAGGGCTCTGTAGCCCTAGATTTGAGGGTGGGGGAGGGGTTTCAAATTAAGGGGCAACAAATATTTTTTGAAAGCTATTGAGATGTTGATTCAAGGGTAAGCAGACATGCTGGGTTCCAATATGAAATATATTTTCTTGCCGGACAAATAGTTCACCCGGAATCCGGCGAAAACCGGAAAATTTGTGAAAAGTAAAAGTTTAACATGAAGTTGATTAGAGGTTAGTATGAATGTTTGGTATTATGAAGTTGATTTAGAGGGGCAAGGAGACGTACTGAGCCCAAATGTGAATTTTATTTTCTCGCCGAACAATTAGTTCGGCTGTAATCCGGCCGAAACTGGAGAATTTGTTAAAAGTAAAAGTTTTATTTGAATTTGATAAGATCTTCGATTTGCGAGTAAGAAGACATGCTGAATTCGCATATGACAATCATTTTCTTACCGGACGTATAGATCGCTCGGAATCCGGCTGAAACCGGAAAATCTGTTAAAAGTAAAATTTTAATCTGAAGCTGATTAGAGGTTGGATGTAGGGGTAAGGAGACATGCTGAATTCGTTTTTGAGCTTTAGTTTTTTGCCAGACAAGTAGTTTGTACGGAATCCGGCCGAAACCGGAAGCTGGGCAGACGTAAGGAAGGAAGGAGATACGACGAAGGCTATAGGGTAAACCATGTGCTGAATCCATATCTGAATATTTGACACCGCAAAACGGATATCTGAATATATCTCAACCTGTTTGTAAATTTTAAAAGTAAAAATGTTTAAGAAGTCAGTTGAAGACCGAATATCTACAGTACCGAACTGTCGGAAGCAAATATTAAATGTTGGGATCTCATCGAAACCTTTGGTCTTGTTTCAGCCGACATCTAACAGTAACTCCTCCCGTTAGGTACGAGCAGAACTGTTAGGTTATTGCTTGTGAAACACCTTACCTTAATAAATTAAAGGCGTACTCTCGCCGTTCCTCGAGGACTCCACTTGAGGAGTCCTCGCGTTTTTGTTTGTCCCGGGGATTCACTCCCCGTATTCTCGCGAGTCCCCACGGATGAAAAATTTTCATCACCATCATTAAAAAGGACTCCCTTTCTGATTCAGACTGGAATCAACTTTTGCTGGTGTTGGTGCAATGTCAAACCCATTAAAAACAACCAGAATAAACAAAATTAAAAATAAAGTGGATCTAGACTGACTTCGTCAACTGCACATTTACAAAATCCATTTTGGAAGCATTCCCTGTGTTCTCGCTGTTTTCCTTACGCGTAGTCCGCGTGGACTCACTCTATTCTCGCCGTTCCTTTCCATTCCCCGAGGAGTCCTCGGGGAACGGCGAGAATACGCCTTAAAGGTACTTTCCCGCACAGTCCGATTTTCGAAGTCGGATGCGAATTTCCTCCTTCGCTTTGGAGTTCTGACACATAGCATGCAGGTTTCACCGTAGTGACACGGATTTCGCATGTAGAGTCTTATTGGACTGTATGTGCTTTACAGTCAAGCCAGCACTGAAGACAGTGGTCATCAAGGTTTTAGCAGCCCAACACAAACGAACACACAGTCAAGTTTGTTTGTTGACTCAGGTGCAGGGGTTGCAACGGTCAAGCTTCAGTCAGTTCTTACCCGATCTCGCTTATAGGTTTTTCATAAGAGATTTTAGTCAGATATTAAAGTGGAACAACGGTAATTCTGACAACGTTGAACTGAACGATACCGGAAACTTCAAGAACAACCATCATCATATGAGGCACGCATCTGTCTACGTCACAATTATTAGTCTGTTTGGAAAGTTAGCTTTTGAAATTACGTTTCCATAGAAAGTGTGCAAGTAAAGTCTTTGAATAGCTACAATTGCATTTCAGACAAGATTCTCACCGCTTTCAACTCAGTTTCAAGTTTCTTCGCAATAATTAAGTGCAGAAGCCTTTTTAGATGGAATATGCTGCAACCATCAATATTATTACGACAAAGCTGAAAACACTCCCGCACATAAGGTTCCACATGTATGGACTCACAGCTTCGCCTGGCCCTGCTTAGCCCTACCTACGCTTTTAAGGACTTATTCAACACCTGTTTCTGAGTCACATATTGCCATTAAACCGTCGATTACCTCGAGCTAAAAGCACAAACAGCTACGGTTCTTAATCCGACCAATGCAATAACCAACCGATGCAGAAAGAGCTTTGTGCCAGCATTCGTTGAAATCTCTAACTAACGAAGAATGTGTTCCTGTAATGTTTAGCTTTTTGGTATTTCTTTTTGTGTGGGTCATTTCCGAACCATTGCCTTTTTACGTTATTTATAGTGTACCTGACTAAAGCGACAGCTGTCCTCTTGTATATTTCAATACGTTTCGATCGAATATATTAACATTTGTAAGACAGCAGAATTAAGCTCTAAGAATTCTAAGCTTTTTGTACCGTCTCGTGATTCTTGCCCTAATAAGTCACGAACGAATAGTCTTCCTCAATTTTTGAATATATTGCCCCTCGAATCTATCGTCATTTTCCATTCTATTTTATTCAAGAAAAATGTCCCTACCGGAACATTTTTATGCACCCGATTTATTTTCTGGAATTAAATCTAATCACGACCATAACACGCGCGATCCTTGTAAAACCCGGCAACTTTTAATAATTTCCGAAAGATCAAGATTTTCACTGAGAAATACTATATTGAGGGTATGGCATAATTATCATAATGAAGTTAAACTTGAACTTTCTGTAAATAGTCTCAAAATAAAGTTAAATCAATGCTCACTGAAAACACTTAAAGAAAAATAAATAATAATACAAAAAATAGCTTAAAGGTATTCTATCTATTTTTTGTTTGTCGCGGTTCCTCCCAACTCATCTTGGTCGTTTGAATCTGGAAACTGGATGGTTTGTGGTTTATTTATAACTTGTGAGTTGATGTTGTTATAGTTTGTAGTAGACGAAAATTTCAGCCATTTTGCCTCGAGCCTTCTCTCTGCCAAATTGGCTCTTTATGTGGAATTTAGTTTGAAGCAAACATAACTTGATCTGAACAGTTTGTCACTTTAATGCTGTGAAAGTTCGTTGTGTAATAAAGAGTGTGTTCCACCCTGCTTACCATGGTAACTACACAAGACGTCACGACTTCTGGCTTGTTGGCGTCAAGAAAGGAACAAATTTTTCTACTTTCGCCAAATGTCGCGCCATACCCTGATTCCGCCGATCGTCTTAGACATCTTAGTTACAACGCTCACTACGCCCCCATATGGAAGTAAATAGTTACTATTATGTAGCGTTTACACGGACAAGAAATCCCGTCGAGCAGAAAGAAATTCCGCTCGACTCGAAAGGATTCCGTTCGTGAAGATGACTAGAAAAAAAGTCTAGGGACGAGACTCCTCTCATGATTAAAGGAATTCCGGTCTATTTGAAAGGAATCTGGTCGGCAGCGCTGGTAAAAAGACAAAAAAAAAAAAAGTCTAGCTAACTTTTGAGAGCAGCAGTCATCAGTACTTATGTCATGAATGCTCTCAAAACGGTTTTTTATTGGCTTTGGAATTTATTTTTGTCAGATTTCTGGTTTGAAAAGTTTCTTTTTTCCCTCTGCTAGTAAACATAATCTTGTCGCCAAGATCGGATTCTGTTAAGTTTTCCTGTACTTGTAAACGCTGCTTTAGTTAATATTTCGAGAAGGTTGGGACGGTCAGCGTAGTAACTTTTCACGAGGTTGGGACGAAAATAGTAGCTGACAGTTACTATTGTAAAGAAGGGTTGAACAGGCTCAAAGTATCTATCTATCTACTCGGTGGTCAAGCACTTACTTTAGTTCCCTCTCTTCGTACTGACGAATATTTTCGACGCCAATAGACCCGCAGAAGTTGGCAAATACTCTGTCCACGACCGTGTTCATATTCTGCTTGATGTCTTCAATGCTGGTCTCTCGCTCTCGAATGTTATGTTCGATGGTAAGAATGTTTGGCTAAAGAAAATATTCAAAAGTGATGATAACGCCAAGCATTTGCGCTGAAGAAGGCCCAGCGATGGATCACCGTTTCCCACTTATCTGAAAAATCTTCCATAAGAAGCGAGACTGCGTCAACTAAAACTCCCATATTGGCCTACAGATTTTTCGTTGACATTGTGCATTTACTACATTACTGAAAGCTCATTGTATTTTTTCCTTTTATTTGTCTGTTCTGCGCTATTTTCCTCTTCTAAAAAAAAATATCATCATCATCATCATTTCATCGGTGTGCTCTGACCGAAAAGTACAAATTGTGCCATGCCGCTATTGACGACCTTCAGGCTAAAACTTGGTTGGGTTCAATGAACATACGCAGCTAAGGAGCCTAAGTTTCAAAACTGTCCATTCCGACAAAGACGTGTTGGGAACAGAATTCCTGGCCCCTTGGAAGAAACTACCAGACGATGTAATCGGTTTGGAGACTATTAGTGAGTTGACAAAAAAAAATGTAGATAAGGCGTCTGGTCGACATGTTTTCTGTCTCCAAATTTGGTACCTCGTAATTTCTTTTTGAAGTAAGAGGCGTAGCAGCCCTGTCTGAAGTATTTAATCTGACACACATGCTCGATGATACTTTGTTACAAAGGCCCTAAAAGTTAAGGAAATAGCTTTTGCTAATAACATTACACTGATTTGGCCTCGTTTCCGAGCAACAGGGGGAAAGGGGGGGATAGAATACAGTCGGTGCAAGATCCCGTCTTCAAACGATTGGTAAAACAAAAGCAATAGAACACAAAAATAAAAGATAAAATATTGGCTTACCTCGATTGAGTCAAGCTGCTGAGATATTTCTTGGACGTTGAGCTTCAGCTGCTGAATCAATTGCTCCTAAGACAAGCAAATAAGAAAGACGAATATTATTATTATTAGATCGAAGATGTAGATATAGAAAAGGATGTCGCAGTGTATTTTTGTTTCTTATGGTGGTGTTATCTTATTATTATTTACTTCGTATATGCTCAGGCTTTTTGACGGATCAGAAATAAAATTAACTATTTTTATTACAACAGTGGGAGTGGTCCTTGACCTCGAAAACTAGCTACAGGAATCCATTGTCCAATTCCAGATCACAAGCACTGGCGACGTCAACGGGCAACACACCTATGTTGCTACCAACTACGAAATGAGGTAGTCTGTAATACTAAAACAAGACCAAACATTTCGATGGGATCCCAAAAATTTAATATCTGATCCAGACAATTTGGTCTTGTAGATATCCGGTCTTCGCCAGAATCCTTGAATATTTTTACTATTAAGATTTAGAAACAGAAGAAGGTCAATGGCAAATCATCTGAAAACCAAGTTCAGATATGGATTCACCATGTGTGTATTAACCCCTATACCATACGTCATGTCTACTTTGACGAAACTGATCAAATCTTCCTGCCTTTCTTCTGCCAAATCTCAAGTTTCGACCGGATTCCGGGCGAACTATTTGACCGGCAAAAACTAAAGCCCAGAAACGAATTCAGCGTATCACCTTACCCCTAAATCGAAAATCAAATTTTCCAGTTTCAGCCAGTCGGGCGAGCTATATGTATGTATGTATGTATTGTACATGGAAAGCCCAACGGGCCATGGTACAAAAATATTATGCAAATCAAGTACTAACTACAGATTCAACACACTTTCTGAATGTCCGGGTAGAAAATTAGTTTCAAAGGCGCATTCAGCATGTCTTCTTACCCATACACCGAACAGCTAATCAACTTTGTATAAAACTTTTACTCTTAACAAGCTTTCCGGCTTTGGCCAGATTCCGAGCGAACTACTTGTCCGGCGAGGAAATGGTTTTCATACATCTTTAAAATGTCTTTGTTCGCCCCGTAATTTGAAACCCCAAAGTGGTGGGCTACAGAGCCCATCTAAGAACTCGACCTCTCCCTTGACCCAAAGAGTCCTCACACCAAGTTTCGTCAAAATATATTGTTCCCTTCGAGAGTTATTTTGCTTACAGACGGACAGACGACAACTTTTGCGATGTAGGTATCCCTCCACTTCCCAAAACAAGACCAAAGGTTTCGATGGGATCCCAAAAATTCAATATCTGATCCAGACAACTGGGTCTTGTCTTAGCCAGATCTAGTCATCGCCAGACTCCTTGAACATTTTTACAATTAAAATTCAGAAACAGATTAAGGCCAAATAGCTAATCACCTGAGAAAACCAAGCTCAGATTTGGATTCAGCATGTGTGTTTAACCCTATAACTCATATCTGTTTTGACGAAAACTTCCTGCCACTTCTGCCAATTTCCCGTTTCCGGCCGAACTCCAGAACTACTTGTCCGGCAAAAAAGAAAGCTCAAACACGAAATCAGGGTATCTTCTTTCCCCAGTAATGAACATCTAATCAACTTCAAATGGAAATTTAGCTTATAACAAATTTTCCGATTCCAGCCGGATTCCGGTCGAACTATAATATGTCCGGGTAAAATATGATTGTCATACAGGGACTCAGCATCTCTTCTTACCCCTAAATCGCTTATCTAATCAACTAGAAATAAACTTTAACTTCCAACAGTTTTCCGGTTTTGGCCGGATTCCGGACGAACTACATGTCCAGGTAGAAACTTGTTTTCACATAAGTGTTCAGCATGTCTTCTTGCTCTAAATCGAACATCTAATCAACTCCAAGTAAAACTTTTAATTTTGACAAACTTTCCGGTTTGGGCCGGATTCCGGTCGAAATACTTGTCCGTCGAGAAAATAGTTTTCACCATCGTCTTCAGCATGTCATCCTACCTCTAAATCGAACATTTAATCAACTTCAAATAAAACTTTTACTTTCAACAAACTTTCCGGTTTGGGCCGGATTCCGGGCGAAATATTTGTCCGTCGAGAAAATAGTTTTCACCATCGTCTTCAGCATGTCTTCCTACCCCTAAATCGAACATCTAATCAATTTCAAATAAAACTTTTACTTTCAACAAACTTTCCGGTTTGGGCCGGATTCCGGGCGAAATACTTGTCCGTCGAGAAAATAATTTTCACCATCGTCTTCAGCATGTCTTCCTACCCCTAAATCGAACATCTAATCAACTTTAAATAAAACTTTTACTTTCAACAAACTTTCCGGTTTTGGCCGGATTCCGGGCGAACTACTTGTCCGATGACAAAATGGTTTTCACCATCGTGTTCAGCATGTCTTCTTACCCCATAATCGACTATCACATTAGCTGTTTCAAAATATTTTGTTTGTCCCTTAATTTGAATCCCCTCCCCCACCCCTAAGTGTAGAGCTACAAAGCCCATCTACGAACTTGACTGGTCCGACGACCCAACGAACCCTCACACCAAGTTTCATCAAAATATCTCATTCCCTTCGAGAGTTATCGTGCTTACAGACGGACGGACGGACAGACGGACATACGGACAACTTTTGCGATGTCATAGGTATCCCTCCACTTACGTTTTGGGATCCCAAAAAGGAAAAGGGAACACAGAAACAAGTAGAAAACAAAAGATGATTCAATACTCGTCTCGAAAGCTAACTCAGTCAAAGTTAGAGGGCCCGCGATGCGACTTGGTTTTCACTGCCTCAAGAGTTAATTTTTACGTCAATTCCGTGACATAAAACAGCGTATACACAGAATATCAAAATCAAAGCAGTTAATTTTACATCACCGTCCAGTGACTAGGTAGTGAATCCACGGGACTTCATCCCTTGCTGGCTGCATGGCTCCAGCCTGTGTGCGAAAGCCCCTCTGTGCAGCCGCATCTCAGCTACTTAAAATGTCAGGTTCGGTCTAACTATATTTTCTAAAAGTCTATATTTTTTTTGCAAAGGGCTTTGTTCCTTTTAATGTTGTCCACAAGTTTCTTTTCTTTCTGTATACTCCTCCACCGCGCGTCCTTTGGAATATTGACGGGTAATACAGTTTACTTACTTGCTTACGTATCGATATTTGTATTAATCATTCGGATGGACTAGGACTACTCTTAAAAACGTAGACCAGTTTGCCCATTAACGACATAAAAAAAGGGAAGAGGGCTTAAACAACTTACGGTCATCTCCTTATCACGTCGGGAGTACTTCAGTCGATTATCAATGCCGCTGAGCTGCGTCTCAATTGTGGCCAACTCCGACTCTTTACGTGTTTTCTTCATGGCTTCCCGGATCTGGTTAGTAAGCATCTCCTAAAAACAAGAAACGTAGTAAAACGCAAAGTTTTCTATTATTTTTATATTTCTTCTTAATAGCAAGGCATACTCGTCCTGCTCTGATTACATGGGAGGCGAAGAAATGCGGCACACTGATTTACAAAGTTCGGGCATAATTTTAAAACGGTTGAAAACGTGGAAACCTTAAGATTATGCAAAAAAAGCAAGCGAATGCACACAAACAACTGAAGGGTAGCCGAGCACAGCTGGCGATCTCCTGTTTCACTTTTCATTATCTCCTGCCAGAAATGCGATGCGTGGTTGAGGAAAACCACGCGAATCTTCCCGCGATTTTCCTAAATTCCTCTAGGTACTCGTTTCGTGAACTGCCACTCTGGCAGTCTATCTACTGTCTATCTACTGCAGTCTATCTACTGTCTATCTGACTCTCTACTGTCTATTGCTTCGGCGAGGACTCGAACTTAGGGCCCAAAGCAATCTTAGTTCAAAGACTAACGCCTTAACCACTCGGCCACCGATCAATTATTACGTAAAGTAACGGGCTCAAGTAATGGGGGTACAGAAGGGGTATCCAACCTCAGACAAGATTTTTTCTTTCCTTTAGAATAATCTATCTGGGTTAAAAAGAAACCAACAAATATGACAAACATGCTAGATTGAAGGTAATTGAATGGTTTACATATTAGATAAACAAATATTGCTTCAATATTTGTAGTTAAACATAATTTTCTTTTCAAACAAGATCACCTAATTCTAATCTTAGCTCGAAAATCTTGCCGTGACTTACAAAATGGTGAAAAAGGTAGAGTTACCGATGTCGATGACCAAAAATCCCTTTTTTAAAGCAGCTTCAAAACAAAGAAAATGCACAAGATTTGAATATTTGTTGACACATGACTGTCGAAAAGGGTAATATTTTGCCTCTTGACTGTCGGGACAGCACGTACATTTCATTTTAACATTTTCGCGGCAACAATCGAGGTAGTGTGAAACGAGGTACGGTACCCCTCCTGTAGTTGAGGGATTCGTGGATATAAAAGCGGCCAGACACGTAAGAGCTCCTAAAATAGCCAAAAACGTTCAGCCAGAGCATGAATCAACACAAATTGTAGACATTCAACGTTCGTCAGGCGAACGGCCGATAAGGGATACATGCTTAGACAGTTGAACTGGGGGGAGGGGGGGTCAACTTGCCTTTTTCTCTTTTAAGTTGACTAATTGTTTCTCGTCCCAACGTTTCGCTTTGCGCGCCAAATCTAAGCTGCCTCCAGAGATGATGCCACTCTTCTGGTAGAACGTTCCATCAAGAGCTACTGCCTGAAAACACGGAAGAAGAAGTCGTCAAGATAGTTCTCTACTCAAATGGAAGGAAAGATCATTCACTGGAAGCGAAAAGGCGAGCGAAGCAAAAGTATAGACCTCTATCCACGACAGTTAAGCCCCGTCATTTGACACTTGGAGCCTGTTGCGCCCTTCAACAAATAGTAACTATCAGTTACTATTTCCGTTCTAACCTCACCCAAAAGTTACTACGCTGACCGTTCCAACCTTCTCGAAATAGTAACTATTTGTTTACCACGCTCGGGAGCGTAGTAACTACGGATCTCTGTAACATGATTGGGCAATTTCGCCCGTGGCATGGTAATTAGCTGGAAAATACAAACATCGTTCCAGCCTTGACGGCAAAAAGCCAGAATTCGTGACGTCATGCGTAGTAACTACGGTAAGTAGGATGGAAGACGCTCTTGGTGTCGAAAAGAAAGCTTTACGGTTTCGCCACCTCCTTTTTGAATTGCTTCCGAACTCACTTACCCATCAGGTTTCTGTTAAACATAACACCAAACCTGCTTTTAGCTGAAACATTCGGGAGCGGCAGCAAATAGAGTATTATTGCACATGTTAGGAAACTTGTAACAGTATGATCGAAAGCTTTAAAATATAGCCATTCTTACGTCATAACGCTGGCCGTCGCCGAGCTCGTACGCAACTTTCATAGCGTCATCTGGAGAGTCACAAACGAGCGCGTTCCCCGTTACGAAGAGAACGGCACGACGGATTTCCTGTGGCTCGTATTGCAGGACATCGTAGAGGAGCTTGACGTTACATGGCTCCCGGATGTCCCTGAAAGACAAGTTCATCATCAAACGGCGGGCTTTTCAATAAAATAAAAAGTAGGAGTCGTTAGTTCTTCCCGCGCCAGGACCCAGTCGACAGTTTCACCAGCAACACTTGAACTACAGTACAGTAAATATCGACTCTGGCTAGAAGATGGCTAGAAGATATCGAAGATTGCTAGTTCCTCCGGGCCCAGACCTGAGTAGAAGGTTCCTCTGATGACCCACGATATCAGCACAGAAAACAGAAGATTCGTCGTGAGACACCTCAAGAGGAAGCTGAAAGAGTCCCACCTTGGAATCCAAGTTCTCTAGCATCCTACGAAGAAGTGCTCAACCCTAACAACGTGTCAAACACTGCTCACACAAGCTCTTCACTTTCGAAAGATTACGTGTCTGATATTGGCTATTTTCGCATGGTTGGCTGGTCGGGCAACTACTTCCTTACGCTCTCGACTGCCAATCGCGGAGCAGGGGTCATTCTCGGAAGCCTTTTCGATGGGCCAGCTCTTCACTGTGAGCCAGCGCTTCTTAATGAATCGAGCACATCCCTTGCGCAAAGCCTGTCCGATATACCCGTCACCAGCAAGAACCCAGAAGGGTTCAAAAGCGGCTTGGCGAAACCTGGCGCACACAACCGTGGAGGGAAGATTGAAGCACCCCTGAAGCTGCAACCCAAGAACGATTTATTGCTTGCGAGTGCAATTCAAAGCAAAACTTTTCATTTTCAGCGGCCATCAGATGGGATATTTCCTGTAACCGACTGTATCTACGTACAGATAGAAAACGGGACCCTTCGGTACCACCCACCCGTCGTGGTACCCAACTGCAAATTACTTTGTCTTACCTAAGTCGCTCTTTAAGAGGCTTAGTCTTGATGTAATCGAGGGGAAGGAATGTCTCGGGTTCAAGCATCTGTTCCTTCAGGTACTGAATGCAGGAGCGTGCTGTTTTCTCGGTGTCAACAACGATGGCTTCAACGTATTTGCCTGACAAATAAGAAGGATTGTTTGTAAAAATCTACAGGCCTTTTACGTATTCTCCTCTCACAATGAGAGAGAACTCTTGAAAGAAATTAAAATTTTCTGCATCGGGGTGATTTTCGTGTCCGGCCACAAATACATATTCTGAACGGAACTACTAGAGGCTAAAATGAAAAAAAAATCAAAATTCCTTAAACACGGACAAAATAATTCAGTGTCTTCAAATCCAATACGTACAAATAAGCTGGCTCTTCAGTTAAACTAAGCTTGAGCCTTAAAGTTTAAATAAAAAGGCAGCTTATTTTTATGCCTGATATCTGAATACCCTACACTGAAATATTTTGACTAATCTAAGGGATTTTGTGGGTTTTTTTCAACCAGGGCTCTTCGGAGTGTGTGCTGATTGCAAGACAAATCAGATTTCACCAAGACGCAGAGAATTTGAATTCAACAGAGGCCTGCATTTCACGGCTTAAAGCTGCTAAGCTCGAGAGGGATCTGACATTTTTATTTTAGTTTTCGGCAATGGCTTACACTTGTAGTTGCTAAATATTTAAGCCTAGTGGGACAAGCACATACAGATACCACAATCCGAAAGAATAAGTTCATTCGATGAAATCGATTACCTATATGTATAACAGATATACAAATTAACGCATTCTTATCGGGTTTATAGGCCTATTTAAGTCAATAAGTGGTGTCTGACTAGATTATCGGATCTCACCCCTATTCGTTAAACTTTAAAGGAGTTAAAGCGGAA
Source organism: Branchinecta lynchi (assembly GCA_023053575.1). Classification (NCBI taxonomy): domain Eukaryota; kingdom Metazoa; phylum Arthropoda; class Branchiopoda; order Anostraca; family Branchinectidae; genus Branchinecta; species Branchinecta lynchi. Next base: position 13,619,450 of record JAKZAP010000020.1, on the reverse strand, counting down.
TATTTCTAGGATATGCTTCACCCCAATCAGCGAGTACAAGTCGTGAGTGCAGGCCAGAACTCGATACAACAGTGCGGTCAAGCACGATTCGGAAGGACGCGGATTGGCAAGCTCAAATTAGATACTAAAGTTTAACTGAAAAGCCAACTTATTTTTATACCATTTAACTGAACACACCGAAATATTCGGATTCTTGTTTACCGTTATGCGCCCTGTAGTAGTGACATTCAGAATCTCTACGTCCGTCCCCACAATGCAAAGTTCTACTATGGCGCGCAAAATTTAAATCTCTAAACAAATGCGGGTTAATTGCAGCAGTGATGAGGTTGGTGAACACTGTAGCTCAAACATATATGGATGAATGCCAAGCACTTCATCGTCACTTTCGCCTCTATCCCAATCGACTGGCCATTTTACTTTATTTTTCGAAAACCACTTTCGTCAAGCATACAACACTGGTAGAAGCGCACAGAGGTACCACAAATCCGACAGGAAAAGTCCACTATATGAAAATTGGATATTCGTGAACAGTGGAGCAACGAGGTAATTCATTTGCATCGAGTCTTCAAGCCTATTTAAGTGAATAAGTGACGGGTTACTAGATTGTCCTATCGAAGCCCTTTCCATTAAACTTTAACAAAAAATCAGTCAAACCAAAAAAAAAGAATTAGTATGCTCTTTTTGGTTTACCCGGAATTCAAGAGGACACCTCAACCGTGTAGTTTAAATTTAGGCGCGCGACCTGGATGCCTTCGAAAGAAAAGTTATTCGTATTCTGTTCCCTGTCTATACAACAAAGAAACTGTTAAGCCGCTTTCACATTGACGCGTTCAGCTTTTCACACTAAGTTACGCAACCTCTGCGCCGTGCTTGCGTCGACGCAACGCGGAGCCTACGCAGACGAATAAAACGCAACACAAGAATAGAACGCATCGATGTGTACGCGTCAGATTTGTCAGTGAAAATTGAAGTTTTTGAAGAAAAACTAAAAAAACATGCTATGATGAAGAAAATTTGTTCTACTATAGTGAAAGAAATTAAAATTCAGCAGAAGAAACCGAGAAAGGAAAATGTAAATGGACATCCAGCGCGAGAAGCTTTCACCCTGGATGCGTATTTACGTTTTTTTTTTCTCGGTTTGTTGTGCTGATTTTCGTTTCTTTCATCATTAATAAGTTTTTCTTCATCAATATAAGGCTGGCAGATATTTCTTAAAAAACTTCATTTTTCCACTAAAAAATCTGATGGGTATAACGCGTCGATGCAACGCAATAATAGAACTTGTTTCTAAGCTTCCGTTGCGTTTCTGTTGTCTCCGTAAGCTCTGCATTGCGTCACAGCAAGTTAGGCTTTGACGAAAGTATTTCGGCTACGGAATGAGTCCGTACCCGATGCTCTCCTTTTTGCCAACCTTATGGTAAAGATTAGTCATATACTTAGTTAAGGACCCATTAGTGCTATATTATTTATGTCCACTCCTGTAAATGATTTGCCATACGAGTAAACTGATCTACGGGATTGACGAGTAAACTGAGTCTTGGGATTGACTGGATAATTCCAGCTTCGAGGTTGCGCAGCTCAGTGTGACAGGCTCAACCCGTCGATGTGAAAGCGGCTTCAGGTTCTCCACAAACCAAGTAAGTGAGAACTTACCCAGTAGCTTTGTAACGGCAACGTGGTACTTTTTGTGAGTAGGCTGACACATGTTGATCATTCGGTCATAGACACCAGGGAACATGCGTTTGAAGTTTTCGACGATCTCCGTCTTCTTCCTCCTTCTAGAGTCCTAAATAAAAAAAAAGCTTTAATGTGTTTTTAACCAAGTTCTCAGGCCTTTCTTTTTATATATTTGGCTGCCATAAATGGACATGTCAGTTGACAATTATTCTAGCTATATTTCGCCCCTTCTTGGCAAGGGTCTCCAGGTGCAAGAACTGGTGTAGGCTCAAGCCGCTCGAGCGGCTTGAGCCTGAAGTGGACCTTTGCCAAGAAGGGCCGTAATATAGCTCTAACAAAATTCAGCTGACGTATCCGTTTTTCACTGTCAGATATCATCCGCAGTCAGCTTGGGCTGAAGGAATACCTATAGAAAAGGAAGCCTGACAACGCGTTTAGCGCAGTCAATTGTGATTCGCACTCGGAAAGGGCTAAAGCAATCCTTATATTTCATATTCCTTTGCTCAGTATTCAAAGCGACATTCCAAGGCTGTCTGGTGGCTTTTTTAAATACATGTATTTGTTGATGTCTTCCCATTAAAATTATTTGTTTAGTTTATGCGGTTTTAAACATGAGACCCCGCCTTGTGAGTCCTGGTTTGTCTACGTGGCTCCGACAATGGAGTCCTAGACTTCTAAATTAAATTCGAAAAAAATGTTCCTGGTTCAATGGTCGTTGTGTAAAGTGCCATCTATGTATCATTATTAATTTCCGTGACATGGGGATGTGAACTGGTTTGATGAATTTGCCTTCGGGTGGGATCACTGTTCCTACGTCCGGCTTCTACCAGACCATTGTAGTGGTTTGCGACCTCAGTTCACAAGCCCCTCGGTTGCTCAAATGGTTATAGCGCCTGCCTTGTGAACAGAGGGTCCTGGTTTCAAATCCCGGCTGAGGAGCATTTTTGTATTTCAGTTCACTACTTATAAAAAAGTTTTAAATTTATATCTGTCAGTTATTTTGCAGACATATATTTGGATCTATAAAGTTTTTCATACATTTGTTTTTCGCTGTTCTAACTTCATCTATCTTTATTTATCAATTGTTTTCTGTTAATTTCAGTTTAAACTGGCCACGATAGTGCTGAGGCCCTGGTAACGACAGTACCGAGAGAGTTGTAGCTGTAAACCAAAACCCGGAGACGCACTCAAACGCGTTTTGCTTTGTAAATGATAACAACGACAACATGAAACACTTTCTGTCTTCATTTTTTTTTCTCTCGTCCGTGCCTATAGCCTGGTCATCTTTTCGATTAGAGACTATGTTGGGATTTAATGAAATGGGCTGTTAGAATTTGAAATGTGGGGTCCTTCCTGGCTTCAACTCCTCCTGTCCCTCAAGAAACTCCGCCTGCATTAAGCAGCCTATCCCAAGCCAGGATAAAGGAGGAGGGACCGTCGGTCTGCGGAACTGATGGTGAATCAAATTCCCATTAAACGTTCAATGAGAGGTGGTCCAAGAATTATTGGGTCATCTACTACAGCGTTCCCGGCTTCAAGCGACGCGCCACCACTCCCAGGGGTGGCGGGTGGGCCGACAAGTGGACAAGTCACCCCCAAACGAATGAACGAGGCCAAAGAGCCTTTCAGCGTGTTCTGCTGGAATGTCGCTCTGTTAAAGAAAAATCCTCAGAGTGAGATTTGCAGAGAGTATCGAACGCTGAAGTCCGCCGTCGCTGTAAGAATATAGAAAGAGCCACAGCCGTCATCAAAAGCCTTCACGTACATCAGCTTGGTCATGTCCTCCGGCGCCCAAATGACCGCCTAATCAAACAACTTCTCCTAGCAGAACCCCTTCCCTCTTGGCGAAGGAGACCGGGTGGTCAATCAAGAATTGGTGGACGACCGTCAAAAAGGACATGTATGTTGACGTATTCAACACGCCATTTGGCCCCAAGCCACGATATGCGTTGATATTTGAAATAAATTGAAATTAAACTTGAGACCTTGAGCCTGTAGGCGGTTTCCGCCGCTTCGGCAGAAGATGGGACAACTGCTGGCTAGATTTCGCCCAGGAGCTGGCGCAAGACAGAGTTAAATGGGCCACCACCTTTCGGCAACTCATGGACGCCGGGTGAGGCGGCAAACGTCTGGTCCCGTTACAAGTACAAGTAAGTAAAGTCAGCTACGGTGAACTGCTATCACCAAGGAGAGCTGCACAGCTAAGGTCCTGCGTTCCTTTGCTTGGCTTTCTCGAAAAGCCCATTCTTCCTTGGTCCGAGGAGATCTCTCTTATCAAAAGTTAATAAGCTATAAACAACTACAAGTCTCTGGTAGCCTCACTCACCTCATGTTTATCAACTCTCGCATCCCCAAGCTGCTCGCCGATGTCAGACAGTTGCTGTTCCAGCGTTGATATCTTCCCTCTTGAGTCGTGCACTTCGGTTTTCAGTTCATTGCGAAGACGATTTTGATCCTGAAGAGAGTTTTCGTATTGCCTGCAATGACATGGCAGGTTAGACACTTCCTATTTTAGATGTTGCTTCAACCCCAGCTGACTGCGAATCATATTTGACGGTACAAAACGGATAAGTCAGCTACATTTTAATAGAGCTATATTTCGGCCCTTCTTGGCAAGGGTCCTCTTCAGACTCAAGCCGCTCAAGCTGTTAAGGAAGAACCTTTTCCGGCTTCCCCTTGCCAAGAAGGGCCGAATTATAGCTCTGCTAAAATTTAGCTGACTTATCCGTTTTGCACCGTAAACTATCTTCCTATTTTTTTCTTTACACCCGTTTAGTTTGTATTAATACACTTTTAGTTACTACCGACACAACAGTCGTAATGGCTACAACTCTTCCTCCACTTGTTTCTTACCTCATTTAGAGGCTCCCATTAAACTGAGCATTCCTAAGTTAACTGACCCCAGAAATACTCTTTCAAAACAATTTGGAGCAATTAAAGATGTGTTACCCCCCCCCCCCCCTCCCCTCCCGTCTTTCGGTCGTCGGTCCGAGAGGAACACTGGCAATCTCTATATCCTGCTAATCCTCCTGACCAATTTCACAGTTGTATCCCGTCATTTATTTCTGGTAATATCCTGTAAGCGTATTAGTTAATTTGATTCGTGACAATAGTTGCGTTTTTGCTGATACCATGGTATCTGATACCACGGTCGAAAGTCGTTTTTGCAGTTATCGTGGTATCTGATACCACGGTCGAAAGTCGTTTTTGCAGTTATCGTGGTATCTGTTACCACGGTCTAAAGTCGTTATTGCAGTTATCGTCGTATCTGATACCACGGTCGAAAGACGTTTTTGCAGTTATCGTGGTATCTGGCCAGTCATCGTGGTATCAGATATTCAGATACTACGGTCCGACCGTGGTAACCGGTCGTGGTATCTGAAAAGTCATCTCACTTTCATCAAATTTTGCCAGATTGGTGAGAAAGAAGTTTAGCACTTAGTGACGGAACTGGATATCTGTTTTTCTTTTGGGATGACTTCGAAAAGTGCAATTTCGGCAATAGTCGTTTTTGCAGAGCACCGTGTATCAGATACCACGATAACTGCAAAAACGACGAATTGCAGATCCAGTTACCGTGGTAACAGATACCATGGTATCAGCAAAAACGCAACTTATGCATTTCGTAAATATTTTATTCATCTTATAGCTTTAAGCTTTTTGGAAAATAAACCTGACTGATTGGTTAATGACTCCTATATTATAAATTATAAGTTCATTTCGAAGACTACTATCATTTCAAATAGAATACGACAAACTAAGGTCAAACATTAGAGTTTAACTGAAAAGGGCTGGGATAGGAAAATCTAGTTCCCCGTCACTTATTACTTAAATTGGCTTGAAGACCCGCTGAAAATGCGTTACTTCGTTGTTTCGCTTTTCACGAATATTCGATTTTTAAATAGTGGAATTTCCTGATATATGGTACCTCTATGCGCATGCATTTTTGTTGTATGCCTTACTAGAAAGATTTATGATTTTTTGCTGTTCAGGCACTAAGCAGTCTTCGCCAAGCTCACCACTGCCCACTGAAAAGCCGCGTTTGTGTTGAGATAATAGAATTTACGTTGTGGGGACGGCCGCAGATCTTCTGAACGTCATAACTAGAGCAGATAGTGGAAAATAAAAAAATACCTTTGCAGAATCCAAATAATCCAGTGTATTCAATTAAATGGCACAAAAATAAGTTGGCTTTTCAGTTAAACTTTAAAATAAATAACAAAAACACTAACATAAGAAAAGAAAACAAAAATTTGGTACGTCAACCTGGTGAGAACCCACAATACAATGGGCTGCCCCATGAGAGCCAAACTGGCAAACTAAGCCGCATATGAGAACTCTCAAAATGCAGAATTCGTGACTGCAGTGGTAAGACACTGCCAGTCTCTCTACCCTACCGGTAATACTCCCTCTTATGGCACTGCCGTTGCAACTCATTTCTATGGTGAGACGCCGACTGTACTGCGGTCTTCAAGTAGCTATCTACCGAAACTTTAAAGGACCTGTTGAACTAATGCCAATGCAACCTACTTCCACGCTTAAATCAGGAAACCCAAATTTCATAAGGTACACCATAAGCCCCCGAGACACATGATTTTCACACTTTTCTTGTTTCGCCATTTCCGACATGAACCCGACGATCGTTTGCGAGCTCACTCGCCAGATTAATCGGTTTACAAATTTGTCTGTGCAAACCAGATACGTCAGCTGAATTTTATTAAAGCTATATCATCGGCCCTAGACTCAACTTATTGAAAAAATATTTTGAGCTCGAGCCTGAAGAGCACCCTTGCCAAGAAGGGCCAAAATATAGCTCTAATAAAATTCAACTGACGTATTTTGTACTGTCGAATACGATTTACAGTCAGCTTGGCCTGAAGGAATATTTAGTTTCTCTGTGTTTCTGAAAGGGGTCAAACGGACCGGAAAAAGGAAAATTGCACAATTTTAGAATACTGGATGGTAAACAGTAAATAGTGCGAGAGGTCCTTTAAGAAACCCAGTAACTAACATAAGACATAAGTCACTTCAATATGAAACCATTCGGTATCGCAAACGATTAACAATGCTGCCTTGGTAGCATTCAGCGAATGGTACAGATCACTGAGGTATTTCTAGGAAACGGGATTGGCCCTTGCAGAGATTTAGTCTCAAAGTGGTACTTGTCCCGCCCTGGAGGAGGAGCCAACTGCATATTTGCATACATAATGTGTTCCACGAGATTTCTGGGAAACGGGATTGGCCCTTACCTTGTAGAGATCTAAGGCGTTTGTTCCATGCTCCCCAAACAGTTTGTGGGTTGACTGTGACTCGAAAAGAGTGTTTCCGCGGTCTTTCCTGCAGCCCATAAGGGTGTTTCCACGACCAACAACATTTTCGTGGTTCGCTTTGTGGCTTAAACTCGACAAACAACTGGGGAGGTGATTGTCGATTTTGTGGCTCGATTCTGGCGGGAAATTCAAATTAAGCAGCAAAATAGTGTCCAAACAATAAAGTTAACTACTTTTCCATGCATATAGACTTAAACTGAGGATGATTTTTGTACAAATGGTATGGAAATAAGCCTTGAGTTCTATTTATTGAGATTTTACATGAATTTTCTTTTTTTTTTCAGATATTTGAAATTACCGCCAAAAAATAGACAAAACGGCGTTTCCGCGAGCTTCAACTAGTGGCTCGACTGTAGCACACAATCATGTTTCGGCGACAAACAATTGTGTCGTGGAAAAAGACCTCCAGTCCCAAAGTGATACTTGTCCCGCCCTGGAGGAGGAGCCAACTGCATATTCGCATACCTAATGTGTTCCACGAGATTTCTGGGAAACGGGATCGGCCCTTGCAGAGATTTAGTCTCAAAGTGATCCTTTTCCCGCCCTGGAGGAGGAGCCAACGCATACCTAATGTGTTCCACGAGATTTCTGGGAAACGGGATCGGCCCTTGCAGAGATTTAGTCTCAAAGTGATCCTTTTCCCGCCCTGGAGGAGGAGCCAACGCATACCTAATGTGTTCCACGAGTTTTTCCTGTCGTTTCTCGGCTTCTGCCAGCTCATGCTGCTTTTGTACCAGTCGGTTATTCAGATCGTTCCTTCGCCGGCTTTCATTGTCCAGTCGGTCCTGGTCGGCTTTCTGCTCACGATTGACTTTCTCCAGGTTCTGCAGTTGGATGCCAGATTGTCGCAGTGCTTCTGTTTTCAAACGTTTATACTCACTGACCTGAAAAGAAAAGAAAAATCGTAATCAATAATTTAAAATTCAACACAACTTGCTTAGATCAAAGGTCGCCTTTAGGGTACTTGAATTTTACAGGCTCCGGAATAATTGTATGCAATTGTAAAAGGTGGCGTAAAAGAAGAATGATCGATCTTTATTCTGATAAACACATAATAACTGATTCTTAAAGGACCCCTTGCACTATTTACTCTTCAACTTGCAGCATTTAAAATATTTGAATACTCTAAAACTAGGCTGTGCTTTCAACAAATAACCCACGATTTTGTCTGTGTTAAGCCTTTTCCGAGACCCGTTGACTAGTGCGATAACAGGCAAACAATTTGCATAACCGGTTTCTCTGATGGAAAAATTCATCGTAGACGACCGTCGATAGCGTGATACACATCTAAGGTAGCAAAACACGTGAGAAAATCAGCGTGGTTTTGTTACAGGGGTTAAAATGTACCATACGAAATTGGCGCCTCCGGGTTTAGAAATATATGGAGTGATTATGGAAGAAGGTTGCATTAGTATTATACGTAAGACAGGTCTTTTAATTTTGTAAAAAAAAAAAGAAGAAAAAATTTAGCTTGTAGCGGTAAATCCAAAGCTAATAATTACGGTATTATTTTTTATTAAATTTACCTTAGTGTGTTACCTGAATCAACTGTACGTCGAGCATTCTCTCTACTAAATTGTCTCTTTATGCTGTAATTAAACAGAGCTGAAACTTGAAAATCTGATTCGATCGTCGAAAACCATTTATTTATTTATTTACCTCAGAACAGAGGAGTACAAAATATGGTGTAAAAACAGAACATTGCCTACACCATCTGGTCCATTCAATGACATATAAATACAATAAAAAATACACATGATTTCGATAACTAAATTACAATTATTTACGTACTATGTTATTCACTTGTTAAACAAGACTAAAGGTTTCGATGGGATCCAAAAATGTAATATTTGATCAAGACAGTTGGGTCGTGTCATCAAATCAAATCAAATCAAATCAAGTTTATTAATTAGCCATGATTATCCAAAAACGAATAGCACTGACACGTCAAAGATACAAACACTTGGGTCACAATTTAAGTCAAGTCACTGTTAAAGTGTTGCAAAAGTGTTGCAAAAAATCGCCACATCCAGTCCAGTCGCTAGACTCCTTGAACATCTTTACTATTAAAATTTAGAAAAAGATTAAGGCCAAACAGCTAATCATCTGAGAAAACCAAGTTCAGATATGGATTCAGCATGTATGTCTATCATCACAAGTTATATTTATTTTGACGAAACTGATCAAAACTTCCTGCCTTACTTCGGTCAAGTTTCCGGTTTCAACCAAATTCCGAGCGAACTACTTGTCCGGCAAAAAAAACTAAGTTCAGATACGGATTCAGCGTATCTCCTTACCCCCATATCGAACATATAATCAACTTCAAATAAAAGTTTAACTTCTATAAAAAATTTTCCGGTTTCGGTCGGATTCCGGGCGAACTATATGTTCGGGAAGAAAATGATTATAATATACGGATTCAGCATCTCTTCTTACCCCTAATCGAACATCTAATCAAATTCAAATAAAACTTTTGCTGTAAAAAAAATTTCCGGTTTTGTCCGGATTCCGGGCGAACCACTTGTCCGGGTAGAAAAGGATTTTCATCTAAGTGTTCAGCATGTCTTCTTACCCCTAAATCGAATGTCTAATCAACTTTAAATAAAAACTTTTCCTTTTAACAAACTTTCCAGTTTGGGATGGATTCCGGGCGAACTATACTTGTCCGGCGAGAAAATGTTTTTTATAATCGTGTTCAGCATTTCTTCTTACAGATTAATCGACTATCTCATTAGCTGTTTAAAAATATATTGTTTATCCTTTAACTTGAACCTCAACTCCTAAATATAGGGCTACAGAGCCAATCTACGAATCTGACCTTTCTCTTGACCCAAAGATTACTCACACCGTGTTTCATAAAAATATATCATTCCCTTCGAGAGTTATCGTGCTGACAGACAGTCGGGCAGACGGAAGGAGAGACGGACGGAAGGACAGACGGACGGGCAGACGGACAGACCGACAACTTTAGCGATGTCATAGGTATCCCTCCACTTACGTTTTGGGATCCCAAAAATTGGTACAGATTGTTCGTTTGGAGGGCTAGCGAAGCTTTTTTTTTTTTTTTTTATAAAAGTTGGTCATCTTTTTCTTCAAAATTAAAACTGTGTCTTTTACTTTAAAATCAAAAACCAACTGCGAACTACCGAAAGAGATGAGGAACCCAAGGAGACATTTTGAAAAATTTGAATATGATATTTAATGGCAGATATATCGCAAATTCGAAAATTTTCCAAGATTGTTGCAGAAAAACGAACACGACGTAAAAGGAACGGCGGTGAACAATGACCCGAGGATGTCTTTCCTGTATCGCCCACGAAAACGAATTAAGAGGCCAAACGCCTTGCGAATTCTGTCTTGATATGATTGACAATTATGGACTGAGAAGTCTTAGCAGACGATGCATATGGGATCCCTAAGTACGTCATTATATCACATGCTGAAAAAATAATCCCAGACAATCGATTCCACCCACGGTACTATTTACAACAAAAACCGGCATTTACCAGCACTAACAGAAAGACCCTTTAATGACAGAGAAGTGCAGTTAAAATTCTCAGCCAAAGCAGTTTTTAATTTACTCAATAGAATTATGTCGTCGACATAAGCTAGGTAAGAAATACCTCCAAGAGCCGAGATCAGGGATATTCGGATTGACCGGAGACAGGCTGCTAGGCTAACATTAAATATATAAGGAGATAAGATACCACCTTGTCTCCCCCCCTCTGCCCACTGGCAAATAAGAAGAAAACAGAAGAGAACCCAAAGATACCCTAACCGGCAGCCGGCTACACCAAGAACAGAAAACACGACAAATAGAGAGTGGAATACCCCTAGAAAGCAGAGCCAGGATCGCTGAAATGTGAGACAAGTTATCAAACGCTCGTTTTATGTCAATAAAAAGAGCGTATATAGTTTCATTTTTATTTCTGAATTCAAGTATTATTTTACAAAATGCAGCGTGGGCATGATCGCAACCTATATCTTTCTTAAAACCCGACTTGATTTTCACCAAAGTTTTCAAATAGTTCAGGTTTTCAAAAGTTCAAACAATTAACCAAATATTGAGCCACGGGTGATCGGCCGGTAAGAAGCACATAAAAACAGATTTCGCTTTTTTTGTGAATGGGGGTGATAGTACCAAGTTGGAAAGAAGATGGAACACAACCAACCACCAAGACCAAATAAAAAAAAAAGACACTGGACAATCAGAATGAAAATCGGAGCTGCAAATTTAATATGATTAGAAAGTATTCCATTATGATCCATTGACGATTGTTTTTTTAGCTTTTTAACCGCATTATTCAGATCGTCACCATCTATAGAGAAATTAATGGCCTCATTATTCAAAGAATAAAAAATGTTCTCTATACTATCGGTGACACCATGCGACGGTGCAAGAACTACATAATGTAGTTCCTCGCCCTCTGGAGACGGACTATTATTGCTTTCTGATTGATTTAATCATTTAAGGTGTATTCTCGCCGTTCCCCGAGGACTCCACTTGAGGAGTCCCCGCGTTTTTGTTTGTCCCGGGGACTCACTCCCCGTATTCTCGCGAGTCCCCACCGACGGGGACTGCTCCGATTATCATCACCATCATCGAAAAGGACTCCCTTTCAGATTCGGAGGGGAATCAGTTTTTGCTGGTGTTGGTGCGATGTAAAATTAAGTAAAAACAATCAGAATAAACAAAACTAAAAATAAAGTGGATCCCGACTAATTTCGTCAACAGCATATTACTTTCTCGAACAAAATCCATTTTGGAAGCATTCCCCGTGTTCTCGCTGTTTCTGTACTCGGAGTCCGCGTGGAGCGACTCCCTCTATTCTCGCCGTTCCTTTCGATTCCCCGAGGAGTCCTCGAGGAACGGCGAGAATACGCCTTTAGTTCTTCGGAGAGCCTTCCAAAGCTTCATACGGTTACGGTCAACTTTAGTAGAAGCATTTTGGGCTTAAATGGGCTTGGAAGCCCACCTTCGTTTTCTTCAGAAGGATAAAAGAGGGGCTATCGCGACGAGGTTTTCCCAGGGACCGCCACCATCGAAAGGCATTTTTCGCTTCTCGATTCTAGTCTAATAAAACTTGACTCATCGATCAACAAGCTTCTCAGTCGCAAATTGTAACTGTAAACACTTTATCTGCTATATACTTAAAACTATGGATCAGCTGAAAATAAATAAGATTAAGCTCAAAAACAAAATCAGAACTAGGTAAAAAAAAATTATCTCGAACTATAGCTTTTTCGACTAGACGAGAAACTTCATTTTGGTATGCGGCTTTTAGACTTGCATCCCAAACAATCTGAGAAGAATACTGTGCTTTAACTTTTAGCGATCGGACATTTCTAAAGCATTCACGACCCAAGCAGCACTTTCCTACTTGTATCCCAGCTATCGCTCTCGAACAACGTTACCGTGAATTCATGAAAAAACAGTTTCATCCGACTACCACATAAACAGGTCTCGTTGAAAAAAATCCTGTCGACATCACACACCTGGGCCAGACGCTTTCACATGGTTAGTGTGGTCCCAACCACGCTAACCACGCACAAAAGCGTGTGATCTCAGGACACTTTTGCTGCATCTTACATTCGGTATTGGCCTTTGACGGGTTAGGAAATGTTTTTTTTTTTAGACCCGTAGGACTTGACAAAGTGCAATTAGAACAGCCTAAGTCATCATTAGTCATCATACCATTCGAGCGCGGAAAAAATCCTCTAGGCGTCACACCAAATATTAGACGCGTTGATCGACACAGACCCGAGCCACGCTCTTGTTTAACAAAGCTTCCGGAGATCCGAGGACACCTTAGCCTCGTTTTTGTTGCAATAGCGCTGCCGCATCGCTGCTGCAGTACTTCTTTGCTTTTGCACAATGTGCGTTTTTGGATTCACTTTCTTCTTGGTTGAAGCGGCAGCGCTGCAGCATCTTGCAGAGAAGCACGGACTTGGTCGGGGAGCAAGTCCGTGATTCTCGAGACGCGCTGCCGTCTTCCTCGGAAGCGCTGCAGTGCAAAAACGGATGTAGAAAGAATCAGTACTGAATCGGCCGAGAATCGGACCTGCAGCATGCAACAAAAACGAGGCTCTTGACTGCCCCACGATTTTACGGATGTTAAGAAGTTCAATTTAAAGGTAAAAGAACACGGAACCGGACTGGCAAAAAAATTACATCAGAATAAAGAGCAAAAACGTGTGGACCCGAAGTGAGGTGCTGGACTATATAGCAATGGTGAAAGTGTACGGTATGGATTTACGAAAGAAATACGAAAAAGCTTCTGTAGCCCTACAAACCCACAACCTCTACCCATTTTTTAACAAGTGAATAATGTAGTGCGTAAATAACTGTAATTTAGTTGTCGAAATCTTATGTATTTTGTACAGTATTTATGTGCCACTGAATGGACCAGATGTTTTAGGCACAGTTCTCTTTTACATATTATTTTTTACTCCTCAGTTCAGAGGGAAATAAATAAATAAATATAAATAAATACCTGAGCTTCCTCAAGGTGCACATTTCTCCCCTGACTCTGGGATTCCAGCTGCGCCTGCGCCTCATATTCAGCCTTCAGCGCTTCAACTTGCTGTATTTTCTCCTGAAGTTGCATAATATCCTCTTTGTGAGCCTCTTCGGCTTTCTTGGCTTGCTGCAAAGACTTGAGGGCCGACTGCACTTTTTTGTCCATATGAGCTACATTTTCTTTGGCCTTGATGTAGTGAGGGCGAATTTTTTCAATTTCGGATTCCTGAAATAGTAGTTCTTAGTGTAATACTCTTTATTACACAGTACAGGTATGCTTATGTGAACGTCTGGTAAATGTGAACGATCGCTGAAGAAAAAACTAATACCCAACAAGGCATTTTTTTCAATAAATAGGACTACTTATAATAACCATTCAGGCCATTTACACTTTTTGAATATTTTGCTAATTCACTGATGAAAGTGACTGAACTCTCAGCTGATTTCCTTTGATTTAAAAATTTTGCCAAGTGGAACGCAACTTCAATGGAGAAGATGGCGGTCCGAACCTCCAGATGCAGTCAAAAGAGGAAGAAGATTTTTTTTTAAATTCAAGATCAAAGAAAGTCAATTAATAATAATAATAATAATTTATTTTCGACCCGCTACAAAAAATCAAAGCGGAGTATCAATAAAAGAAACAAAACAAGCACTACACAAAACAAAAAGCACAAGAAACTAAAGCAAACGAGAAAGGCCACTGTGGGCGGGCATATTATTATAAGTTGAATGGGGTAGTTTCCCAGCAAGATCCGTAAGTTTCGACCCGATATCCAGAAAACTGTAAATAGATATGAGGTTCCGATTTCTATACCACGGAGGCAGATACAATAGAAAGCGGGACAAGTGAAGTTGATTGAATTTCTATTGAATCTAATTGAATTTCTACTTCAAGTTTGAACTAGGATAACCCTGAAATACTTGGCTGTTAGCTGATATTAAGTTTGTAATTTTTCTTTTCCAATTTACTTTTTTATATGCAATTGACAAAAGCAAGGGAGTGTAACAGTTAAAAAAGTGTTCAAATAAGCATACCCAGGGGCGTCCCGAGCCTTTCTTCATTTGGGGGGGGGGGGGGGAGCGAACCCTGGTAAAAACTGACCGAATCGGTACCTGATATTGACCGAATTTATGATTTTTTTCTAAAACGCAGCTTGCCTTCAACAAGCTAAAATGTAAAAAGTTGCATAATATGCAAGTCTAAAGAGAAAATTTGGCGTGTTTTCACGCTCTTCCACTTTTATTTTTTCAAGGATACGCCGTCACTAGCCCTTTACCTTTGGGGGATATCCAGGACTTGAAAATGTGCCGACAAAAATTGGGGTTGCTGTCACTACCGCAACACGTCAGTTCGCATAAACGTCAGTTCGCCTAAACGAAAAATCCGACAGTTCTCAACACGACAGTTCCCCTACACGTCAGTTCGCCTACACGTCAGTTCACCTAAACGTCAGTTGCACTACACGTCAGTTCGCCTACCGTCAGTTGACATAAACGTCAGTTGACATAAACGTCAGTTCAGTCACCGTCAGTTCACCTATTCTAGAAATCCGTCAGTTCGTCTACACGTCAGTTCAGCTACACGTCAGTTCCTCTACACGTCAGTTCGCTTACCGTCAGTTGACATAAACGTCAGTTGACATAAACGTCAGTTGACATAAACGTCAGTTGACATAAACGTCAGTTGACATAAACGTCACTTCGCCTACAAAATCCGTCACCACCCCCAGAGATTCAGACCCGCCTATTAGTTCGAAGTCGACTGGGTCACCAAAAGCAATTAAGCAGAGGGAATAAAACCCAGGGGATTAATAAAAAGAAGCCGACATTTGCGCATATTGATGAGGGTAAAATTAGTTAAGAATCACCGGGAGCTTGCAACCAGATTGCGGCAGACGGGGCTAGTCAAACGGAAACTGAAAAACTTGAGGTGAACGTAAAATTAAACACAAATAAGGGCTTAACAACCATCGCAAGGTGAAGGACCAAAATGTGCCAGTGATTCTCAATCTTTTCCGAAAGGGTACCGGAACCAGTGAGGGACGAACTCTTTTCTCTTGGCTCTTGGCCAGTGCTTCCTCTATTGTCTTCAAACAAGACCAAAGGTTTCG
The DNA here is from genome assembly GCA_023053575.1 of Branchinecta lynchi. Lineage (NCBI taxonomy): Eukaryota > Metazoa > Arthropoda > Branchiopoda > Anostraca > Branchinectidae > Branchinecta > Branchinecta lynchi. The sequence continues at coordinate 13,603,812 of JAKZAP010000020.1, read as the reverse complement.
ACGGGATCCCATAAATTTCATATCTGATCCAGACAGTTGGATCTTGTAGATAAATATCCGGTCTTCGCCAACCAATTTTAACTGGAATTTAGAAACAGATTAAGGTCAATGGCTAATCATTTGAGAAAACTAAGTTCAGACATGGATTCAGCGTGCGTGTTTACTCCTATAAGTCGTATATACTTTGACGAAATTGATCAAAACTTCCAGCTGCCTTACTGCTCACATATTTTCCGGTTTCTGCCTGGTTCTTGGCGAGCTTCTTGTCCGTTATGTACTATATACTACCTTACAATACACTACAGATAAAACTTTAACTTTTAACGAATCTTCAGGTTTTGGCCGGAGCCCGAACTATTTTTCCTGCGTGGAATATTGACACATAAGTTCAGCATGCCTCCTTACCACTACACCCATCCTCTAATCAACATCAGATAAAACGTTTACTTTTTCAAAACTTTACTTTTTCAGCCGGATTCCGGGAGAACTATATGTCCGGGTAGAAAATAATTGCCATATGCGGTATTGCGGATGCAGCATGTCTTCTTAAGCCTGAATCGAACATCTAATCAAGCTCAAATACAACTTTTACGTTATACAAATTTTCCGCTTCGGGCCGGATCCCAGGCGAACTACTTGTCCGGCGAAAAAAAAAATTGTTTGATACGTGTTCAGTGTGTCTTCTTACCCCTAAATTGAACCTCTAATCTACTTCAGATTAAACATTTCTTTTTCAGAAATTTTCCTGTTTTTGCCGGATTCACGGTGAACTACTTGTCCGGCGAGAAAATAATTTTCATATTCGGATTCAGCATGTCTCCTTATCTCTGAATCGATTATCTTATTAGATTCTAAAATATTTTTTCGTCCCTTAATTTGACCCCCTCCCGACCCCTAAATATAGGGCTACAGACCCCATCTTCGAAATTGACCTGTACTTTGACCCAAAGATTCTTTATGCCAAATTTGAACGAAATATCTCAATCCCTTCGAGAGTTATCGTGCTAACAGAGGAGAGACGGCCAACTCTTACGAAGTCATAGGTACGGGATCCCAAAAAGTAGTAGCCCTCCAAAATAGTAGATAAAACTAGAATTTTCTGTTAATTGATAGTAATTCAATCGCCAGTCCCATTCACAAGTTAGTTCTTAATGAACCTTTTAATTTCAAGCTCCCCCTTCAGAATAAATTAAAAAAGTAAAAAAAATATATTTCTGTCTGCTAAAATAAAAAAGTTTCTAATATAGAGCCACATTATCCACATTAGAGCCTAACATCAATAAATTTTCTCCCCAGAAATAGCTATTATTCCAATAATTCCGAAAAATTCATAAAAACAAAGCAAGAGCTGTAAGCTCATATGGCACTTGCAGGGGTTAGGATATATTTTTCATCAAAAGAACTTTGCAGTTAAGATTCGCGCTGTAAGGGGGCTAGAACTTCATTTGTAAGCAAAACCCTTTAGGCAAAAATGATACTTGGCTGATGGGGACCATGAACATACATATTTTGCTTAAAAGTATTTTTCTTACTTTGCGGTCAAGGTTGGTACGGTAATAATCGGATTTGGGAAGTAGCTATTTATAAGCAAATCTTGTTGAATATCTAATATTCCAGCGAAGTTTCGTTGTCCTAGCTCATCTGGAAGTACCTTAACTCGCGATCACCGGAATCCCAGACCCCCCCCCCCTCCAACTCCACCCACAATACCCGGAGCCAATCCGGTTCTGTAAATGATGCCCAGAGCATATATTTGTTATTCTACAATGTTCGATCCCGATCACACCAGTCTAAGCGGGTCTAGTATTCCCCCCCCCCTCAACAGTTGTCGGATACGATCCGGAAATGACGAAGATCACGACAGGGATATGTCCTCTGTTCATTTATTAAATTTCACTCGAATCCGATCGCCCGTTCCAAAGTTGCGCATGACTCAATATTCAGGATTTCCCTCCCTCCACTCCCCCCTAAGATTATCATATCGAAGATTTTTTTTTTATTTCCAAGTCAGTTTGAACGGGTCCCTGATATGCCTGCCAAGTTACGTCATGAAAATCCCCAAAAACTGGAATTCCGGGAAACCCCCTACACCCCCACCCCCCAAGTGTCCGGATCCAGTCCAACTGTGTAAAAGATTAACCTGGAGCAGATGTTTGTTCTTTCCAGTAAGTTTCACTCCGATCCCTCCATTCTAACCGTTTCTCGAGATTTCCGGTCTCCCCCCCCCCTCCAACTCCCCCCTAGCTATCGAATCTGGTCAAGACTTTAAACGGGACATCAGACATATATAATCTATTCAGTTACTAAGTTTCATTCCAATCCGATCACCCGTTCGGAAGTTACACACTGCTCAATTTCTCGGATTCCCCCGCCCTCCCCCCCTCCCGAGATGGGCGGATCGGAAAACTGATTACTTCTAAGTTTGTTTGGTCGGGTCTTGATATGCCTGCCAAGTTTCATGGTCCTAGCACATCTGGAAGTACCCTAACTCGAAAAAGTGTGACAAACTGCCCTCAATTTTCAAGTTTGCACCGCCCTCCACTCCCCCACTATGGTCGGATTGGGAAACTGATTATTTCCAGGTTAGTTTGGTTGGGTTGCTGATATGCCTGCCAAGTTTCATTGTCCTAGTACATCGGGAAGTACCCTAATTCGAAAAAATGTGACAAAAAAACCGGACGCGACCGACAGACCGACGGACGGAATTGTGATCGGTATATGGCACTTGAGCCAGAGGCTGCAAGTGCCATGAAAAAAAAATATTCCTTGAGCCCAAGTTGACTTTGAAAAATATATTCAAATAATGCATACAACGGGTACGTCTGCTACGATTCATTGGCAGGGATGAACATTGACAGCCTGACGAGGACCCTAGCCAAGAAGGGCCAAATATCGCTGCCAAAGCATCGTAGCTGACGTACCCGCTGTATGCATTATTTACAAAAAAAAAATGGAAAATGAATATTTGTCTACTTAAATACAGACAGTTTTAACACAGAGTGAACCAGACTGTTTTAAAACTTTATACCGCAGTCAAAAATTTCGAAAATCAGACTCCTTCATGGTAAAAATCGACCAGATTACTTTCCAAACAACAGTGTGTCGCAGACAAATTTTTGTAGGATGTATGTGTTTTCTGTAAAAACCCTAAGTCGCTTACTTACCCGATCCGACCATCGTGGGGAAGTAGTCAACTCATCGTGGATTTCAAAAGTTTATATTCCAAAAACATATTTTGTGTGAACTGATGACGCAATCATTAGTCTCATAGGCCTAGCTATCCCTAAGCGATGATAAAACAAGACCAAAGGTTTCGATGGGATCCCAAAAATTCAATATCTGATCCAGAAAACTGGGTCTTGTCTTAGCCAGATCCAGTCATCGCCAGACTCCTTGAACATTTTTACAATTAAAATTCAGAGATTAAGGCCAAATAGCTAATCATCTGAGAAAAACTTCCTACCACTACCGCCAATCTCCCGATTTCGGCCAAACCCGAGAACTAATTGTCCGGCGAAAAAAAAGAAAGCTCAAAAATGAACTCAGGGTATCTTCTTTCCCCAATAATGAACATCTAATCAACTTCAAATAAAAATTGAGCTTATAACACATTTTCCGACTCCAGCCGGATTCCGGTCGAACTATATGTCCGGGTAAAATATGATTGTCACACACGGATTCAGCATCTCTTCTTACCCCTAAATTGGTTATCTGATCAACTAGAAATAAAACTTTAACTTCTACAAATTTTCCGGTTTTGGCCGGATTCCGGGCGAACTACATGTCCGGATAGAAAATTGTTTTCACAGAAGTGTTCAGCATGTCTTCTTGCCCTAAATCGAACATCTAATCAACTTCAACTAAAACTTTTAATTTTAACAAACTTTCCGGTTTGGGCCGGATTCCGGTTGAACTACTTGTCCGTCGAGAAAATGGTTTTCTCCACCGTGTTCAGCTTGTCTTCCTACCCCTAAATCGAACATCTAATCAGCTTACAATAAAACTTTTACTTTTAACAAACTTTCGGGTTTGGGCCGGATTCCGGGCGAACTACTTGTTCGATAACAAAATGATTTTCACCATCGCGTTCAGCATGTCTTCTTAGCCCACAATCGACTATCACATTAGCTGTTTCAAAATATTTTGTGTGCCCCTTAATTTGAAACCCCTCCCCCACCCCTAAATGTAGGGCTACAAAGCCCATCTTCGAACTTGACTTGTCCGACGACCCAACGAATCCTCAAACCAAGTTTCATCAAAATATCTCATTTCCTTCGAGAGTTATCGTGCTTACAGACGGACGGACAGACAGACGGACAACTTTTGCGATGTCATAGGTATCCCTCCACTTACAGTTTGGGATCCCAAAGGTAAGAGCTGGAAGCTCAAATGGCACTTGCAAGGCTGGGTCAGATGAAAGTGATGGTCAGAAGTATTGTTTCCACTTTTTGGTTAAGATTCGCACTATAAGGGTGCTGAAAATTAATTTCTAAGAAAAACCCATGAGGCAAAAAGGATCATGTACATGGCGATCGTGAAAAAGTAAATTTTGCTTAAAAGTGTTTTTGTATTTTGCGGTTAAGATGAGTTCTTTAAGGAATGGTGATCTCTAACCCAATGATGTCAAGTTTCTAATACTCCAGCAAAGTTTTATGGTCCTAGCACATCTGGAAGTACCTTAACTCACGATCACCGGAATTCCGGACATCTCCCCCCCTTCCCCCTCGAATCCGGTTCGATTCTGTCAGTAACGTACCTAGGACTTGTGCCTGTACTTCCCACCAAGTTTCATCGTGATCGCTCCACTCTATGCGCGTCACAAGATTTCCGGTTCTCCCTCCGACCCCCCCCCCAGTTGATCGGATCTGGTCCGGACTTGAAGCGGGACGTCTGAGACATGGGATCTTTCAAGATAACAAGTTCATTAAGATCCGATAACCCGTTCGAAAGTTATGCATGCCACTAATTCCCGGATTCCGCCGTCTCCCCTCCCCCACGACTGTCGGATGGGGGAGTGACTGTTTCCAAGTTAATCTGGTCGGGTCCCTGATATGCCTACCAAGTTTTATCGTCCTAGTCCACCTAGAAGTACATTAACTACGGATCGCCGGAATTCCGGAACCCCCCTCCAGCTCCCCCCCATAGTGTCCGAATCCGATCCAGTTCTGTCAGTTGTTTATCTAGAGCTTGTTCTTGCCACTAAGTTTCATCCGGATCGCTCCACTCTAAGAGTTTCACGCGATTTCCAGTTCCCCCCTCGAACTCCCCCCCCCCCCTCGATTCATCGGATCCGGTCCGGACTTGATATGAGATATCTGAGACACAAGGTCTTTCCAGATATCAAGTTTCATTAAGATCCGATCACCTCTTCGAAAGTTATGCATGCCCCTGTTTTCTGGATTCCCTCCCCCTCCCCCCACGATGGTCGGATCGGTCAAGTGACTATTTCCAAGTTAGTTTGGTCGGGTCCCTAATATGCTTGCCAAGTTTCATCGTCCTACAACTTCTGGAAGTACCCTAACTCGAGAACGCCGACCGACCAAAAAGTGATCGGTATATGGCACTTGAGCGGAGCTGCAAGTGCCATAAAAATCTAATTGTGTTTTAGTTGCCCAGCAATTAGTACTTATATCTTGAAGTTGTAAGCTAGCTCTCTTCAAAATACATTTATCAGAACCGACTGTCCTTATTCGCCTCCCTGACCCCAGCTTAGCGAAGCTATCAATTACAATGAGAGTTTTCCCTGGTGTCTACCAACCGTATTCTTTCTTTCGTAACGTGAACCAAAACTGTCAGAATTGACGAGAGGCTCCTGACTTAATTTTGCTTCCGTAACTATCCCGTCGACAACAACATGTGAGCAAACTTCCGGAAAGTGTGTGTGAACTGACGTTTATGCCAACTGACGTTTATGCCAACTGACGTTTATACCAACTGACGTTTATGCCAACTGACGTTTATGCCAACTGACGTTTATGCCAACTGACGTTTATGCCAACTGACATTTATACCAACTGACGCTTATGTGAAGTGACGGTAGGCGAACTGACGGTAGAAAAACTGACGTGTAGTTGAACTGTCGGATTTTAGGATTAGGTGAACTGACGTGTAGGTCTACTAACGTTTATGTCAACTGACAGTAGGCGAACTGACGTTTGATCAACTGACGTGTAGGGCAACTGACGTGTTGGCCAACTGACGTGTTGGTCAACTGACGTGTTGATGAAGTGACGTGTTGATCAACTGACTGATTTTTGGGGGTCAACTGACGTGTAGGCGAACTGTCGGAAAATGTTGGCGTACTGACGGAATTCTGTGGCGAACTGACGTTTATGTCAACTGACGTGTTGCGGTACTGACGGGACCCCAAAAATTGCAATTGCTGCCAAGCGACAACGTCGTGAATCGCTGTACTCAGGAAAATGAAAGTGCCGCAGGAAAAAAATGTTTAATCCACCTTTTTTTTTGGCAAATTCTAGCTTTTAACGTGGCTCAAGCACCCCAAAATTCCAAGCCTCAAATGCCAAATAAATGACCTACCCTTCTTCTAAATAGTGAACAGTGCTAAATGTGCCGCAGGCGAAATTTTTTGGAAACACTCATGATCAAAGTGCCTTTTTGCGAACCCAAGGCTACCTATTAAAACGCAGAGCTGCCTGGCGAAAAAGGGTTCATCCAGGGTGAGGTAGATGTAAAGTACATTTATTCTGAATTTACAGCAAACAAAAATAGGCTAGTTTTCACGTCAGGAGACGTGCTTATTCCTGAAGTTCTGCAATCATTAGAAGTATAAGTTAAGTAAGAATGGAAACCAGTTGAAGCTACCGTTAAATGGTAAAGAACAAGAGCTAAATAAATGCCACTTAAATTACAAAGCACAGTAACTGAGGTGAACCAAATAATGAATTCGTACTAAGGAGCAGATCGGGAACGGTATAACGACCGAATTACAGTATGGAATAAAAATCTTTGTTAGAACCACCTAAAACAACCGAATGTGGTAAGTCTGATAACAGATGCAGACCAAACAAAAATCAGGTGAATTACTGAATTCGGTAACAAATTAGAAACTAATGATTCTGATCAAGCACCGAATCATGAAATGGACTGACCGAATGCGATAGAACAGATACGGACTTGACAAAAGTCCGGTGAACAATCGAATTCGCTAACGATAATGAGACCAAATAAATACGGTAAATCACCGGATTTACGTAGGGACGCACCGAATGCGGTGAAATCGACTCGGACTGAAAAAAAGTTCGATGAAGTGTCGAATTCGGTCACGAATCAGAACCAAATGAATCTGATAAATGACGGAATTGTGAAACTGACTGACCGAATGCGGTAGAACAGATGCGGACTTGAGAAAAGTCAGTATGACCAAATAAATACGTTAAATCACCGAATTTACGTAGGGAGGTACCGAATGTGGTGAAATCGACTCAGACTGATCAAAAGTTGGATGAATTGTCGAATTCGGTCACGAATCAGAACCAAATGAATCTGATAAACGACCCGCCCCGCCCCCCCCCCCCCCCTTGGGACGCCCCTGAACATACCTCTACTGTACAAACCAACTTTTACATGGTAAACTACGTGACCACACCTTTTGTAACCCTCTATACATCCTTTATACATGTAGCTGACACTTCTGACTGCAGGAGGGCAGAAAAAAACAAAAACAAAAACAAACTTCTCTTTCCATTGAGATGCTTACTCACTTAGAAGATCGATTTAGCGACTAAAAGAGTTGACTGATATGGCGTAAAATGGAGGAGGAACCACTGCTAGATAATAAGAACGTTCAATGCGAACATTACTGTACCTTTGCTTTCTAAAAATCCTAACACCATGCAGCCAACATTATCCATAGCTAACAGGGAAATTAATCAACCCTTTTATGTCAGCTATAGTCAGTGAATCTCGCCTAATCGTAAATTATTCAGGATTTCAGACAGCACAAACTATATAGCTGAGCGGACAAACATTTTCTGTTTCAAATTGGGGTGATAGTTAGGCAATAATATCATACAACCCAAAAATAAATTACTGAAAGACATAGATACTCTCAAATATCTTTATTTTATGCTTTTTATTTGTATACCAACTGGTATACCAGCTTTTTTTCTATCCTTTAATGTTTTTCATATACTCCGTATGGGCAAGTTCTGTGCCATTTTTATATGTGTTCATACATTATTGATTGATTGAAATGTTTTTCATTTCGTCTGGTTATTTTGTAAGCATTTAACTTAAATTTGCCCATTCGCGTTGTTTCTAATCGGGCAACAAGAAGACCTCACGCTCATACCCAGTCCTACCCTGGACTCGCGACTTGGACCGTACGGAAATCCCCGCCTGAAACCGACCTTGACGAAACGAAACAGATTTCGACCCAATTTCAGGTTATTTCTCCCTCGGATGAGCTGCAACGTCGGTCTCAGCTGTGCTGACATAACATCATTTTGAGATGAGTGTGATCTAAACACTGCAAATTTTAGAATACTTCCACCTTAACAAGTTTAGCTTGTTTAACATCAAGCTTGCTTAAGGACCCCTCTTGCTTATTCTACCATTTATAGTATATCTAGCTCTAAAATCTATATCTAGCTTCTAAAATCCCGACTTTTCTCCATTGTTTCGTTGTTTGCCTAAGGATGTTTAGCGCTTTATCGGCCGTGCCAAGTTTTGTCAGTCACACAACACAAAGTTTTCCGGAATCTTCAACGTCTGCTGACACTTCTTGCACACTAAAGGATACGATAATCTTCTGTTTTTTACTTCATTGACTTGCTTAATTTTCCCACTTTTTAACCACGGCATGTTCAATTTTCAAATGTTTTGCGCCCAGCAGCTGCGTCGGAGAGCAGAACGGCTGGATAGTCGACAAGCGCTAACATGAACATCGCTAAATTCAGGTAGAAAGTAATGGTATTTTCGAAAAATGTTTTTTCGTATCCGTTTCATTGTGAAAATATCATTATCGCCGTAACTTTGAGGGGGAAAGGGTGCAGAACAAACTGAGCAACATATAGAAAGGATCCGAAAGAATGACAGTTTGTGATTAGAAATTATTCTTTATTTTACTTAAATTACTCTTTCCGCTCAGTCTTGTGCATGAACTTTTGCTAGGGTTCAATTCAATTAACTTCAATTTATTTCTAAAACGTGAAGTGGACAAGCCGAATATTCGTTTGCTCGTCAGAAAAATATATACAATTTACAGTCAACACTTATGAATTAATCTAAAATAAAAGTAATCGTCCAATACCGTACATTTAATAAAAAGTGTTAACCTCGATGATTTTCACAAAACTCTTCGGTACCGTTCAAAGTTAGGCGACGTTTAGACAAGCTCAATTCAATTCTATTCAATTTATTTTCAAAACCGATACAACCGTCAAGCCAATTTGGTGGTTCTCGAACATATTAACACTAATTATACACAAAAAATAATTCTACACTAGTTTGGATATAACAAAGACTTGTCAAACATAACACAAATATTCAAATCTATTTACAATAATTGTATAATTATTATTGATGCGAGCTAAAATGGTCGACGAAGGCGGGAACAAAACGAGTCGTTGTGTGTTTAATTGGCTGCAATTTGGGTATTGACTGGGCTACCGCTCTCTCAGGCCTTACTCTTGCCGCAGAAAAATCTGAGGGGAGGATATCACGCCATGCTGGTGTATTCAAGATTTTTGTTCCAAACACTAACGAAAGTTTTTCACGGCGCTTCAACATTTTCAACATCTCCATGGTCCCCGCTCCTTACTGGTCTTACAGATAGAGGCCACTGGTTCCGTTCAGGCGCCTCGGAAAGGACTTCAGGCAAGGCGCAGCCATAGATGATCAGATCCATTCAATTCAATACTTTTAATCCGGTAAGAAACCATATTCTAACATCACAACAAAAAATAAACAATCAACCACATCCCTCCAAGTTCGTACATTGTTACCGTTGGGAAGACCCCCTCTGGAACGCCAATTCCTCCAGTCCAAAGTTAATTAACGTTTATTGTAACGACAACGACCATTTACAGATGTACAAGTCAGGTATAAGTGTAGTCAGGAAACTCAGGACCCTTAAAACTGAATCTTTTACTTTATGATTTTACTTCATGAATGGATACTTCAATTCAGAATTTATAAATTATCAGTACAAATCTTAATCAGATAACCAATTAATCCGAAAAGGTTTATCTTAAAATTATTGCAAATCCACTTTAAACATTTCAAGCCACTAATCTGGTTGAAGGTTGTCTACCAGAGTAAAATAACACTTAGGAGTAGTGTCAAGACCTATGCTTTCCATGCTTTGCAAACGGGCAATATTCGCTGAGCCGCCCCTACGCTATTTAAAGCGAGACAAACTTGCGGCTCAGAAATTTTTTGTAAACCAAAGGTGCGGTCTGCACACACGAAAGAAACAATGGAGGCTATATCATTTGTTTGCCATCTCCAGAATATGAAGTTATCGGAGCCAGCGCTGGTGAAAGGCTGAAGGAGTTTAAGTAGGGACGCTCTATATCGCTAGTGGTGCTAGTGTCGGTGCTATTCGAGTGTGTCACTCTTTTCAAGTTTTGACGCTGCTCTGCTGTCTACCAACTGAACTGTTGACGCTAAGATGCGTTACTATTAAGCTTACCAACTGTACTAGATGGTGTTATAAATGCAAAAAGCAAGAAATATTCAAATCGGGTGATAAACGAAATCGGACGATTCCCAAAAATTAACAGGCAGCGATGGTAGCCACGGAATTAACGCCCTACTAATGAGGATAAACGCTATTTAACTTACAATATTTCTCGCCGACTGGTCGATTGCTGCCACTTCACGCTGCAGTTTTGAAAGGTCTTTCTTTTTATCCTTCGACGCCTCATCAATCTTCTCCTTTTTCTTTTCCACTTTCTCCAATTCTGCTTGTTTCTTTTCCAAGTCCCTCTGGAGTCTTTTAAGCTCCGTCTCGGTATGGTAGAGACGGAACAAGAAGTATTCGACTTGCTTATTAGCCTGGAGAAAGAGATTCAGAATAACTCAGAGGGATCTTCAACGTCCAATCAATCGTGAGCTTTTCCAAATACGTATCTCCCACAATAAAGCATGCAACGACGATCGTGGCTTTTAGTAGCAACCAGAGGCGTTACTAGACAAAATGTTTGGGGGGAGGGAGTTATTTCCTGACTGGCTGTAATTTTTACCGACTGTTTCTGCAGATGAAAACGACTATTACTGAGAAAAAACGACGGTGTTGACACAAAAATCGGCTGATTTTAAGAAAGACTACCATTTATTGGAAAATATCGGCTATTTTTACGAGAAACCGACTTTTCTTTTTAAAAATTGACTTTTTTCAAGAAAAAAATCGACTATTTTTACGAAAAATCGAGGCGCTTCGCGCTGACTCGGTAACTTTTTGCCGACTGGCCGACAAAATTACTCAGGCCCCTGATAGCCACTGTTAGGAGATTACAACACATATCTTAGTAATAACATAAACGTCGCATCTCTGACATCTCCTCTTCCCATTCATCAAATTTGACTGGAGTCGGAACAGAGCTTATCTTCAAATTTCCGGTCCCGTCTCCTCCACCCCCCTACCCCAGCCGGATCCGGTCATGCGGCCAAATAACAAATCTAGGCCGCAAAAACTCGATACTGTCCAACTTCCAACCCATTCAGTCCACACGTTTGGTAGTTTCTGCACGTCAAGAATTTCCGGACCCCACTCCAACTCCCCCAACCGTGAGCGCATGTGGTTTGGAAGCATGTTTTACCATGTCTAGCGTGTCCGAAAACTCAGAATGTTGCATTAGTGTAGCATTAATGCAGCATTTTTCGTAGCGTTTCAGTTCGGACTAGAATTTTTTATGTCATTAATACAGCATTATTGACGTCAAAAATGCTACGAAAAATGCTGCGAAGTTACAGCATTTATGTGAAATTTTGAGAAGAAGTTAAAAAAAACGCCGGCGATCCGTTTTGGTCAACTGTTTGGGGTTGACGGGAAAATTAAAAAGAAAAACCTAATTTTGTACATTCGTAATCAGTTCTTCTAGAATCAGTTCTTATCATCCATAAAGTTTCACTCGAATCGGACCCCCGTCAGCAACTTACGGAAGTCAGTAATTTCCGGAATCCCGTTCCCTCAACTCCCCCAAAAATGGTCGGATCCAGGCACCGAAGTTTTCCTACTGCATTGTGTCGGGTCCTTAAGTTCGTTTGCTTACTTCACTAATACGCCTGCAAAGTTTCATCGTCCTTAGCACATCTGGAACTATCCGAACTACCGATGACCGGTATTCCCGGAAAACCACTCCCACTCGCCTCACAAAGCCCCGATACGATGTGGCTCCGTCAATTGCGTTACTAGAGCTAATGCTTGTTCACCCCAAAAGTTCCATCCCAGTCCCTCCACTCTAAGCGTTTCACGAATTTTCCGGTGTCCCCCCCCCCCCTCTAACTCCTCTCTCCCCCCCCCCCCCCCACAAGTATCAGATCCAATTGATTACAGGTTTGTTTCCTTCCCCGAAGCTGAACCAGAGGATTGACAGCCTGACAAGGACCCTTGCCAAGAAGGCCCGAAATATCGCTGATGAAGAATAATAGCTGACGTATCCGTTACATTGTTTGAATAAATGTTTCAAAGTCAGCTTGGGCCCAAAGAATATAGATCCAATCCTGACTTGAGACGGAACCTCTGACGATACTCTTTCCATTTGCTCATCCGTTCAAAAGTTATGCTAAATTCCTCCACTCCCTCCCCCCCCCCTCCGATGATCTGCTTGGGGCAACGACTATTCTCAAGTCCGTCTGTTGGGGTCCCTAATACGCCTGCCAAGTTTCATCGTCCCTGTCACATCAGAAAGTATCAAGCTCGCAGGATCGACAGAATTCGGGACGCCCCCCAACTCCCCATAGTAGCCGAATCCGGTCCAATCACGCCAACAACGTATCTAGGACTTGTGCTTGTTCTTCCCACCAAGTTTCAACCGGATCTTTCCCCTCTAACCGTTTCTCACGATTTCCGGTTCTCCCTCCGACCACCCCCAACGTCACCGGATCTGGCCCGGATCTGAAATGTACGTCTGAGACACGTAGTATTTCAAAATACCAAGTTTCATTAAGATCCCATCACCCGTTCAAAAGTTATACACACCTCAAGTCTCAGGATTCCCCCTCCCATCAATCCCCCCCCCCTAAGTGACTATTCCTGGTTAATCTGGTCGGCTCCCTGATATGCCTGCCAAGTTCCATAGTCCTAGCTTATGGGGAAGTGACCGAACTGGCAAAACCCAAGTCGACCGAGAAATTGCCATAATAACATACTAACGTAATAAATAATCTTCTAATCAATTAACCTAAATAATGGAGTAGACAGACACACTAATAAGAATAACAACCCCCCGAGTTTTACCTTCTAGGCTCCAAACCAGGTGGGAATCTGAAAACTTACCAACTCTTCTTTCAGCTTTTGATACTTTTCAGCTTCGTCTTTCTCCATCTTTGCTTCTTTTCTTTCTGCCGCTATTCCCTTCTTTTTTTGGTACGAATGCTGGGTCTCCTCTTCAGCTTTCAGCATTTCAGCCTTCAATCGCTCATATTCTTCCTTCAATACACCCGAACTAAAAACAAATAAATTACTTTCTAAACTTCAACATTCTACCAGACGAACATCTCGAGCCCAAAAACCATAGCTAAAGTCTGTAACAGGACAGAACAGTAGGCGCGTTAGAAGACATCCTGGTAGTTTCTGGTCTTTACTCAATAGTGTTTAAACTCGAGTCCCTTGAGTCCCGCAGGTTGAAACTGTGCATGGCTTCCGGTAAGAAAATGCTTGAACACCCGATCCATAAGTATATACTTCCGCCACCGTTTAATACTGCTCGCGAACGACCTGCAAGAGCGGCCTCAGTGGTAATCCCAAAACTCCAACACGTAAAATGTGACCATGTACTGTATGAAAAGACGTTTGTACCGTCTTTCGTTAAAAATTTGTAATCTTATTTAGTGTTTACTTTTATATACGACGTTGACATCTTTATATATGAGTGTCTACATGTATATATGACGATTTCGACATAATTTGGATATCACCATGATAGCTCGAAAATAATAAAAGCGATATCATATCTATCCATCTATCTAGTATCTAATATCTCCTTTACAAGGAGTTTTTTGGTCTAATAAGGACTTCTCCCTAGAACTGCCTCCAGATTCTGGCTAGTCCGCACCTGTTTAACTCTGGCGAGTCCGCAAACGAGTAACAACACTAGGAAGCGGAAACCAGTGAACCCAAAAACGCCTTATAGGAAAACCAAGGCTATCAGATAGCGCTCTGGCGATAAAGAACGCAGCCAAATAACAACCAGGGATACCATTTGATTTAGTGTGTGGGGGGGGGAGGACAGGGGAAACTACCCATGCAAAATCGTAAAATCCGTTAGAAACAATGTGATTTTACAAAACTATGACAAGCAGTTGCGAAAAGTTGATCTTAAGATAGTCTCTCACCATACTTTGACCTTTTTAAGCCGAGCTAATGACCCAGAACAAGGCCACTACCCCCCTAGTTTTTCGCGAACTGACGCCCCTGATAACCCCACACAAATAGGCTACATACACAAAAATAAACTTCGGTTGACAGCACCTTGTTAGATTATTCATTTTTAAATTACTGTAGGACCTTTTTATAAATTCACTTATCCTAATCCTTTGCTTTAATGTCAGTCTGTCAAATATTCCAGAACTTTAATCCATACCCACTTAAAAAGACCCCGGGATCCGAAAGTTGCTGGCTACCTTCAGGAGATGGTCTTTAACTTTACACAGGAGAGCAAAAACGCGCAGTATGTAGTCCAGAGCTGCTGAAAATAGCTAGCAAGAGAATACTCTATCTGACTAAGTCCAAAACACGCCAGTGATCCTCAGGAAGAAGGAGTAAGCGTGTCCGTATGACTCAAACTCAACGACTCAAATCTTGTGCCAATCAATCACCGCGATCTTTGGGAGCAGCTGTGACACCACTCCTGCCTTTCTTCCGCTAGCTACCCCGAGATTATGCATCGGCAAGGAGAGATAGTCATCAAGAGTATTAACCGCATCTGTAAACTGGCAAGTTCCAGTCTAAGAGCTCAGAGCACGTTAAACCCTGAAAAAAGGACAACGACAGGATGTGGGACAGTTTGGAACAGATTATTAGAGCATATTCCACCCTACTTACCGTGGTTAATACGCATGTCTGGCCAACCCAATCCAAGAAAAATCCTGCCACTAGAATACGAGACGACACGTATCCGACTTTCGCGGTCAGTGGCTCGACCAGTACCAAGGTTACAACCGGTTGCATGTTCCCACACCCGGTACCTAAGTAGTTTTGTCCCTTCCTCATATTTTCCCTTAGATTTTAAGGTCATTTATATTTTGGTTATTTTAGTGTAATGGTTGTTAATTTTAAATTGTAATTTTAATCGTTGTAATTTTATTGGCAAGTTACATGACTTGACAGACAAATGGCCAGTTATGGGCCATAGTGCGATATGTGATTCAGCTCTATATATGTTATTCAGTTTCAACTAGACCTACGTTGTCTGAGCAACGTGAAGTGTTGCGGCAACCTTTATCCGGCTTCGCCGACTAAAGTGTTGCGAGGTTTTGTTTCTTCGCTGTCGGTTAAGTGCTGAAGTTGTCAACTTATCGAAAGCTTTAAAACGGTATGTTCTAAAAAGAATCATCATATGATCAAAAGCTATTGTTCAGCAACAACAACGAAAGAATATCGGAAGAAGGGACTAAATTGACTTTGCAGCCAGTTTAACTTTATCCTTTTCAATCGTAGACATCGTGACGGATGAAAACTTGGAACAACATCTTATATAGTCTAGTTGGTATTATAAAGCTATCCGTAACTTTTCAGGATTAAAATACCGTAGATGATACCATAAATTATAACAAAAATACCTCATTGTTTTACATTATCGCTTGTAACCGTTGCGTAAACAGTTAATCCTTGGTTACAGCGATAGACCATCGATACAAACTTTCTTACCGTTAGATTTATAGACATTGAATACAATTTGCACCAATTTGCAAAAGTTCTAGCCCCTTCTGAACCGATTCTTACTTACAAGTCCCTCTCCCGTGATAGACATCAAGTTCACCGGATAGACATAATGGTTACACCAGCTAGCAAAAGTTGCAAACCCCTCATCCCTGAACATGATTGTAGCATAACAGCCGATTATTACTTACAAGTCCCTTGCATGTCTTACAATTGGGAACCAAATTGTTCTTACCATAGAATACACCGGAAACAAATAACAGGTACACCAATTAGCTAAAGCTGAAAACCCCTTATTGCCGAAGATGATAATGAGCTAACAGTTGACTGTTGCATACAAGTCCCCTACATGTCTCATAACTGGTATCGCCTATTTTTGGTTTCAGTGAGTACCTTACTACTTAAGTTGTCAATCCCTTGAAACTTTCAAACTGGTTTTGTTTCTTCGCTGTCGGTTAATGCTGAAGTTGTCAGCTTATTGAAGCTTTTAAAACCGGATTTCTTAATAATCACATGATCAAAAGCTATACTTCAGCGTTGTAAAAACAACAACAAAATAAAATCGGAATAAGGGACTTTGCAGTCGGTTGAACTTCATCCTTTTCAATCGTAGACATCGTGACGGATGAAAACTCGGAACAATCGGAAACAAAGAACAGTGCACCAACTAGCAAAAGCTGCAAACCCCTCATTGCCGAAGATGATTATGAGCTAACAGTTGACTGTTGCATACATTTCCCCTACATGTCTCACAACTGTATCGCCTATTTTTGGTTTCAGTGTGTACCTTACTACTGAAGTTGTCAACCCCTTGAAATTTTCAAACTGGTGTATCTCATGAAGGAATTTTGTACCAAAAAATTAATGACATATACTTTGATAAGCTCATCAATTGCTAGCGATTGCCGTCGAAAAAAAAATTCTACCTGTCTTAGTTCAAAAGTTGACTTTTTGCCGTAGGCCAACTTTCTAACGTCACCACCGAGGGGTTGCGCACTGGACGATTTCGTGTACACCATGAGGCAGAGGCAGATGAGGCAGGCATGAGGCACGTGAGGCAGGCATGAGGCACATGAGGCACGTGAGGCAGACATGAGGCACGTGAGGCAGGCATGAGGCACGTGAGGCAGGCATGAGGCAGGCATGAGGCACGTGAGGCAGACATGAGGCACGTGAGGCAGACACGATGAAAATACAACTTGCGTAGAATTGAAGTCATCGGACCAAAAAATCTTAGCAATGTCAGTGTCAAAATGTCGCAACATTTTTGTTCGATATTACATATCGATTAAGCAATTCGTTTGTGGCGAATCTCTGAAAGTACCCAGTACCGACAGTACTGTTCAGGCCACAGAGTATCATGATAGTAATATAAGAGGTCTAACTCGCCTATCTTGCAATGTAACGGATGGGACGGAAAAATTCCCGCGCGCCATCTGCAGAAGATTCTCATTTGACCATTTGATTTTGGCCTACATTTGACGGTTCGTTTTGACACCATAGTCATTGAGTGTGAAACCCTGACTGGTTTTACAGTAGACCCAGGGGCATCACGAGCCCTTCCTTGTAGGGGGAGGGGGGTTGGGAGGGGCAGCTCCAAGATTATACCAGAATTGTCCGAGATTTTACCTTGGAATTTACCGGAATTTCTTTGCATTCCTACGTCATTTTTTTGAAGTTTATTCACTGCCCAGATCTTAAAATATTTTTCTTCATCCGGAGAAGGGGGGGAAATAATCATTGAAAACATGCATCCATTTGCGACCCTGTATTCAGCCGAACGCCTAAACTTTGGTTGCCTTCTTAGCCATTTTTGACATGTTATTATGGCACTTGCCCTTCGACCAAGTGCCATATAGCGATCGCAATTCCTGTCCGTCCGTCGGTCGGTCCGGGTTTTGCTAGTTCGGGCACTTCCACATACGCTAGGACGATCAAACTTGGCAGGCATATCAGGGACCCCAAATGATTGTTGCATCATTTCCCCGATCCGAGCATCGTTGGGGGAGTGGAGGGAGGGGAACAGTGCTTCCACTTGCTCCACTTCGAAAATCCTGCCGGGAACCCTAAAAATCCTGAAAAATCCTGCTCGGAAATTTCAAAAATCCTGCAAGAAATCGTGCCGAAAAAAATAAATGTGTCCGTACTAATTAAAGGGATAGTTGTTAAGACTATGTATAGCTGGAGGATTTGAGCAAACGTATCTGAGTTTTTCGTCTCTATCGTTTGGGAGGACTAGAACGTTTTTGCCGTAAGAACTAAATGAATATTAAACGACTAAATACCAACACCAGGGACGTTCAGTATAAAATTACCGAGTCTGCGCGAAGCGCCGCGATTTTTCGTCAAAAAAGTAGATTTTTTTCAAGGGAACAGTCGGTTTTTCTGAAAATCAGTTTTTTTTAAAACGATCGTTTTTTTCTTGAAAACAGTCGTTTTTTCTGCAAAAACAGCCGGTAAAAATTACCAGCCAGTTGGGAAATGCCTTGCCCTCTCCCCCCCCCCCCTCAAACATTTTGGCTAGTAACGCCTCTGACCAACACTACCATTAAAGAGACTTGAAAATGTACATACAACAGGAGCAGCGGCAACGTCTGTATCCAGGACAAATTAAACTAAGCGCCGCAGGCAAACCTTTTTAAACACGCCTTTCTTTCTGGCAAAATTTAACTTAAATTCTAGCTTTTAGTGTGGTTTACACTCACAAAAATACCAAGCCTTCAACGCCTACTATAAATGACGCACCCTTCTTCTAAATAGGGAATCTAAACTACAAAATGCGCCGCAGGCGAAATTTTGTGAAAACACTGATGATCAAAGTGTCTTTTTGCTATCCGAAATGAAGACACGATCAGACGAAAACGAAAGAAATAAGCCGCATCCCTCCGTTTTTATAGCTAAAATAGATGTATGGTTGCGTTTTCTCTTACTGCAGTCTGTTAAAATATCAGCAAATTCCTGATAAATCCTGAATAAGCCCGAAAATCCTGTAAAATCCTGGAATCTCAACAATCCTGAAAAAAATCCTGCAGGGACCCAAAAATCCTGAATTTCAGGATAAATCCTGCAAAGTGGAAGCACTGGAGGGGAATCTGGAATCTTGAGGTATTTATAACTTTTGAACGGGTGATCGGATAGCAATGAAAAACTAGACCTACGTTGCCTGGGCAACGTGAAGTCATGCGGCAACCTTTGTCCGGCTTCGCAAACTAAAGTGTTGCTCTCGCAACACTTTGGTTTTGTTTCTTCGCTGTCGGTTAAATGCTGGAGTTGTCAACTTATCGAAGCTTTTAAAACGGTTTGTTCTAAAAAGAAGAATCACATGATCGATTAAAAGATATTCTATAGCGTTGTAAAAACAACAATAAAATAATATCGGAAGAAGGGACTAAATTGAATTTGCGGTCAGTTGAGCTTTATCCTTTTCAATCCGTAGACGTCGTAACGGATGAAAACTTGGAACAATATCTTATATAATCTAGTTGGTATTATAAAGCTATCCTTAACTTTTCAGGATTAAAATACCATAGATGACGCTATCAAGTATTACGAAACTACCTCATTGTTTTACATTATCGTCTGTACCCCTTGCGTAAACAGTTAATCCTAGGTTATAGTGATAGACCATCGATTACAAACTTTCTTACCGTCATATTTACAGAAATCGAATACAATATGCACTAATTTGCAAAAATTTCTAGCCCCTCGTGAACCGATTCCTACTTACAAGTCCCTCTCCCGTGATAGAAATCAAGTTCACCGGAAACAAATAATGGGTACACCAGCTAGCAAAAGTTGCAAACCCCTCATCGCTGAAGATGATTGTAGCATAACAGCCGATTATTACTTACAAGTCCCATGCATGTCTTACAACTGGGAACAAAAGTGTTCTTACCATCGAATACACCGGAAACAAATAACAGGTACACTAACTAGCAAAAGCTGCAAGCTCCTCATTGCCGAAGATGATTATGAGCTAACAGTCGACTGTTGCTAACAAGTCCCTTACATGTCTCACAACTGGTATCGCCTGTTTTTGGTTTCAGTGTGTACCTTACTCCTGAAGTTGTCAACCCCTTGAAACTTCAAACTGGTTTATCTCATGAAGGATTTTTGTTCAAAAAAATGGATGACATATACTTTGATCAGCTCATAAAGGGCTATTGATTGCCCTAACAACAACAAAAGATATCGGAAAAAAGGACTAAATTGACTTCGCAGTCAGTTGAACTTTATCCTTTTCAATCGTAGACATCGTGACGGATGAAAACTTGGAACAATATCTCATATAATCTAGTTGGTATTATAAAGCTATCCGTAACTTTTCAGGACAAAAATACCATAGATGACACTATTAATTATTACGAAACTACCTCATTGTTTTACATTATCGTTTGTACCCGTTGCGGAAACAGTTAATCCTAGGTTACAGCGATAGACCATCGATACAAACTTTCTTACCGTCAGATTTATATAAATCGAATACAATATACAACAATTTGCACAAATTTCTAGCCCCTCATGAACCGATTCTTACTTACTAGTCCCTCTCCCATGATAGACATCAAGTTAACCGGATAAAAATAATGGGTACACCAGGTAGCAAAAGTTGCAAACCCCTCATCGCTGAAGATTTTTGTAGCATAACAGCCGATTATTACTTACAAGTCCCTTGCATGTCTTACAATTGGGAACCAAATTGTTCTTACCATCGAATACACCGGAAACAAATCACAGATAAACCAACTCGCAAAAGCTGCAAACCCCTCATTGCCGAAGATGATTATGAGCTAACATATTTCGACTGTCGAATATAAGTACTCTACATGTCTCACAGCTGGTATCGCCTATTGTTGGTTTCGAGTGTACATTCCTACTGAAGTTGTCAACCCCTTGAAACTTTGAAACTGGTGTATCTCATGAAGGAATCTTTGTACCAAAAAACGGATGTCATATACTTTGATCAGCTCATCAACTGCTATCGATTGCCGTTGAAAAAAAAAATCTACCTGTCTTAGTTCAAAAGTTGACTTTTTTGCCGTAGGCCAACTTTCTAACGTCACCACTTAGAAAGGAGCAAAGGATAAGCTCCAATTTCTTTAGCAATGAGAGAAGTTCTAAAGTTTAAGATGTACATCTGATACCATTTCTCTACCGCACACCCAAGTGCAAAAAAACCAATGATAAACTCAGCTGAAATCGCGAACACAAATGGATAGAAACAAGAGTTGGCAGCACTTTCGGACCCGTGGGAAAAAGCCACTTTTTGGTTTGCTGTAGATTTTTCTGTTTATCACTCAAAGAAGATATGTTGGCTATGGGGCCGGGTAACTGCCGCATATATTTAACACTTATAGATTTTAATCCATCTTCAATTTGAAACTGGTGCCTGCCTGCTTGCGTGCTAGAGCGGAGCTTTCCACTCGAAAGCAGAAACATGGTTTGATGAAAAGAAAGGTTGGCTGCACAACTACAGATAGTCCTCTCTGACATAGGCTATATAACTCCTCTTCACTTCGCACACCGTAGGCTCTGGCTCGAGGACAAGTAAAAAAACATCCTTTTTGGCCCCAGGCAAGAGTTCTACGGAGCTTTCCAAAATGTAATGTCATATTCATCAATCCGGCCTAAGGTCCACACTTTCCGTAAAAACCGCACAGGTTAGACCCTTACCAATTACCAGGAATAAAATGAAATCGGCGGCATAGGAAAAAAAAAACGAGGACACAACCCAAGTGTTGCTCTCGCAATACAATGATGTTTGGAGAGATCTCGTGCCTCAGACGACCCACTTAAAATCCGGACCGGATCCGGTGACTTTGGGGGGAGCTAGAGGGGGGAACCGGAATTCTTGGGAAACGCTTAGAGTGGAGGGATCGGGACGAAACTTGGTCGGAAGAACAAGCACAAGTCCTAGATACATCGTTGAGAGAACCGGACCGGATTCGGGCACTGTGGCGGGAGTTTGGGGGGGGGGGGGGGGGGAATTCGCTGATCCCGCGAGTTCGGTACTAGGACGATGAAATTTGGTAGGCATATCAGGGACACGAACAGACTGCCTTAAGAATAGTCGTTGAGTAGTCTTTTGAATAGTCCTGAGTATACCTAAGTTTGTCAGAGTTAATTTATTTATTAAAGGCATTAATCAACTAACAAGAAATATTTATTTTACCTTTCAAATAATCCGCATGAACAACCCAGTTCAAATTTCCCGAGGGGATAAGAAGCGCCCTCTCTTTTTGTTATTCATCACAGATCTCGTAGCTGAGCGAAAATTTTCAAAAATCCCTAAACTTGTCACCAGAACGGGCGATGAGGCACGTGAGGCAGGCATGAGGCACGTGAGGCAGGCATGAGGCACGTGAGGCAGGCATGAGGCACGTGAGGCAGGCATGAGGCAGGGAACTTGTACACCATGAGGCACCAGTGCGCAACCCCTCGGTCACCACTTAGAAAGGAGCAAAGGATAAGCTCTAGTTTCTTTAGCAATGAGATAACTTTTAAAGTTTAAGAAGCTTATCTGATACCATTTCTCTACCGCAAACCCAAGTGCAAAAAAACGAATGATAAACTCAGCTGAAACCGCGAACAGACATGGATAGAAACAATAGATGGCAGCACTTTCGGACCCGTGGGAAAAATCCACTTTTGTTTCTGCAGATTTTTCCATTTATCACTCGAAGAAGATATGTTGGCTGTGGGGCCGGGTAACTGCCGCATATATTTAACACTTATAGATTTGAGTCCATCTCCAATTTGAAACTGGTGCCTGCCTGCTTGCGTGCAAGAACGGAGCTTTCGACTCGAAAGCAGAAACATGGTTTGATGAAACGAAAGGTTCACTACACAGCTTCAAATAGTCCTCTCCGACACAGGCTATATAACTCCACTTCACTTCGCACATCCTAGGCTCTGGCTCGAGGACAAGCAAAAACCATCCTTATTAGCCCCAGGCAAGAGTTCTACGGAGCTTTCCAAAATGTAATATCATATTCATCAATCCGGCCTAAGGTCCACACTTTCCGTAAAACCGCACAGGTTAGACCCTTACCAGTTACCAGGAATAAAATGAAATCGGTGGTATAGGAAAAAAACAAACAAAAAAACGAGGACAAAACCAAAGTGTTGCTCTCGCAACACAAAAATATTATGATTTTAGTGTAGTAAAATCAACTAGTCGGCTTACCGCCGTTTTAAGATTTTTAATGAATAAACTGAACGGAACTGAATTGAGATCACGAATTCTGGCTTTTTGCGGTCAAGGCTGGAATGATTTTTCCATTTTCCAGCAAAAATACGATGCCACGGGCGAATCCGACCAATCACGTTACAGAGATGCGTAGTTACCACGCTTACTACGCTCCCGAGCATAGTGTGCAAATAGTTACCATTAGTTACTATTTCGAGAAGGTTGGAACGATCAGCGTGGTAACTTTTTATGAGGTTGGAACGAAAATAGTAACTAGTAGTTACTATGGTTAGAAGGGTGGAACACGCTCTTAATTTACGCCTACACAACGTCTCGTAAAGTCACTTTTGCCACACTGACAAGTGCAAAACCCCAAATACACACGGCGAACACTTCTGATTATCATTTTGCCAGTTCGGCACAGGAGGCTGAGAACATTCTTGAATCGAAGCAAGCTGTAGCCTAGTTGAGATTAATATTTTTGTTCTCAGTTAAATTAATCAACACTTTTATTATTTCATTTAATATAACTACGGACTAGGGTCGTTCCGACTAAACCATTCAAATAAATTCACATTATTTTGAGTTAACCTGACAAACAAGACCAAAGGTTGCGATGGGATTACCAATACTGAATATTTATTTGACTACTTGATCCAGACAAGCGAATATTGTAGATTTCCAGTCTTCGCCAAACCCCTCTAACATTTTGCTATAACTTTTAACCAGGTTCAGATGCGGATTCAGCATGCATGTTTCTCCAACGTCTCATCTCTAATCGACTTCACACCAACTTGAATACTTGATCAAGTTCATCCTTTTAAGCAGTCGGCTACTCTCGGCTAACTGCAGCAGAGCAAAAGAGGTGGTGAGATTGAGAGATAAACCTTTCAGTCCAAATTTCCGGGATTCAACAAACTTTGCCAGCTTATCCGTCAATGAAATAAAGTTCAAAATTTGACTACGAATGTCTCCTTACCCCGATACCGAATCTCTAGTATGTTCGAACGCGGCAACAGCATGTCTCCTCACCCTATACCGACTATATCATTGGGTTTTAAAACTTCATGCTAAATTTCTGGTTGTGGCCTGATTCCGGTCCAAGTTCTTGTCCGGCAAGAAAATATTTTAATGTGTCTTTTCACAAATTTTCCGTTTTTCCGGATTCAGTTCAATTCAGTTTTATTTCAACACCAATTATGGACTAGCAGAATAGCAGGTGACGAAGTCAAACATACATTGAAAACTAACCAAAATTATCAACATATACTAGAAAGTGGTCAAATTACATATAAATACTGAGAATAAACAATATAATAGGGTGAACAACTTAAAAAAAAAAATCGCACCTTAATCTGAAACCCCCACCCCATGAATAAAGTTTTATTAGATTCGAATCGAGAAGCGAAAAATGCCTTTCGATGGTGGCGGTCCTTGGGAAAACCTCGTGGTGATAGCCCTTCTTTTATATTGATGAATTATCGTAATAATATTTTAATCGAAAATGCTTCTACTGAAATCGACCGTAAGCTTTGGAAAGCTCTCCGAGCCTAATAATGGTCCGTCTCTAGAGGATTGGGAACTACATTATGCAGTTCTTGCAGCGTCGCATGATGTTCCAGATGATTTGGAGAAAATTGCTTATTCTTTAAATAATTACACCATTGACTCTTCTCTATGGACGGGGATAATTTGAATGCAGTTAAAAGGCTAAAAAAAGCAATCGTCGATGGACCATGATGTAATATTTTCTGATCCTATTAAATTTGCACCTCCGAGTTTCTTTCTGAATTTATTCAAACAATGTTTACAACGGATACGTCATATCATAATCATAGCTGACGTATCCGTTGTAAACATTGTTTGAATAAATGTTTCAAAGTCAGCTTGGGCTCAAAGAATATTTATCTTCCTGAATGTCCAGTGTTTTTTTGTTTAATCTGATGTTGGTGGTTGGTTGTGTTCCATCTTCTTTCTAACTTGGTACTACCCCCCCCCCCCACAATCCCAAAACTGGAAAGCGAAATCTATCTGTATGTGACTGTTACCGGCCAATCACCCGTGGATCAATATTCAGTAAATTATTCGAATTATGTGTTAAACGACTTTCTGAAAATTTGATCTACAACCGGGTCTTCTAGAGGTCCAGTCTTCGCCAGACTCCTCGAGCACTTTACTAATAAAATTTAGAAACAGATTAAGGCAAATGGTAATCATCTGAAAAGACCAAGTTCAAATATGGATTCAGCGTGTGTGTTTGCCCAATAGCCTGCGTCATATCTACTTTGACGAAAGTTCCTGCCTTACTTCTGATAAATTTCCGGTTTCAGGCGGATTCCAGGCAAACTACTCGTCTTGCAAAATATTGAAGTTCAAAAACGGATTCAGCGTATCTTCTTACTCATGTGTCGAACCTCTAATTAACTTCAGGTAAAACTTCAACTTTTAACAAATTTTACGATTTCAGCCGGATTCGTGGCGAACCATGTGTCCAGGTAGAAAATGATTTTCATGCACGAATTCAGCATGTCTTCTTACCCGTAAATCGAACACCTAATGAAATTCATATAAAACTTTTACTTTTTAACAAATTTTCCGGTTTTGCCGGGATTCCAGGCGATCTACTTGTCCAGCGAGAAAATAAATTTCATATTAGGATTCGGCATGTTTCCCTATCCGTAAATCGAACCTCTAATCAACTTCAGATCAAACTTTTATTGTTGACAAATTTTCCGGTTTGGGCCAGATTCGGGGCGATCTACTTGTCCGAAAATCATTTAAATATTCCGATTCAGCATGTCTCCTTACCCCTAAATCGGACACCTAATCAACTCAGATAAAACTTTTACTTTTAAAGCACAATGGACACCTCTAATGCTTTACTTCCTATTAAATGCTTCACAAATAAACATTTTCGACTTCCTTTAGAAGGCGCTCCGAAAAGTAGCCGTTTTCTTGTTATTCCTTGTCTTTACCTCTCTGGCATTTCGGCGATCCAAATCTTAGGAGCTGGGATATCGTGGCAGGAAATTCAAAAACTCCCAGCAATGCTTGATAGAAAAGGATATATTTGAGATGCCACCAAAGTCAAGCCGCAGATGCAATTTACCCGATTGTTCTAGTGTTTCATCAGAAGTTCTATGGCTTAAAGTGCCTATTAAAAGTTTTTCTTTGTGGAATAGTGTTGTGAAGCTTGATTAGCTTGCTTTATAAAATGTACCAGAATATGCAATAAGCTTATACAAAATAACATAGTTTTAAGAAAAATGTGACTATTTTTTAGGACAAACCGACTATTTTTTGTTAAAAATCGACTGCTGTGTCGGCTATTTTTTACCGACTGGCAGACAACATTCGGAAAGGCGGGGGGGGGGGGGGGGGGGGGGGGGGGCCGTATGACAGGAGACCCGCAAAACAAGTCTGCCCAGAACAGTAGAAAAACGTCGATTACAAAGCGAGTTTGAGGTGGGTACAACGCTTGAAAAGGACAAGGTTTAATATACATCCGAAATTCGTCTCCCAGTACATGAGGGGTTCTGCAGACGGTGGAATAGCTCATTCTAGTCGGGAGGTAAGTTTTTGGCGTCTATGCTAGTGTTAAAGCACATCTGAAAAGCCTTCGTAATTTTGATCGACTTTGGTTTTGTTGTTAATAAGGGACTGAGGCTTAAATTTTCTTCCCTTAATAACCCCGTTCCACGTTTCCGGTAGGGAGTACTCGCCTGTATCTTGGTTAATGCCTGCTCGGTTTTTCTTTATCTCAACGGCTTCTCGAATGGTTTGATGGAGTCCGGTGCACGTTGCAAGAATTTGGGCTTTTTCAAAATATACTGAATGGGATGGGTTTTCGAAAATATGTTCCGCAAGTGCAGATTTGAAAGATAGTTATGACGGTGTCCGTTGGAGAGGGCGTGGTCAATTTCTTGCTCATGCTCTGCAAGTCATTTTCCGAAAGTTCTCTCTGTCCTTCCTACGTAACGCTTTCCGCAATGCCTCTTTGGTACTGATTTGGGACTTCATCTTTTCCGGAGTTTAGGTAGGACGGCAAAGTATTTTGGGTTCTGTGAAAGACTTGGATGTTGCATTTTTTCAAACTTTTGGACATTTTTTCGGTTACTCCGGGGACGTACGGAACGTAAACGCGGGCATTTTTTTTCTTCTGTCTCACCATTACTAGTAGAACTTACAGGATCTTTGGGGGATGAATGCAGCTTCAGTCGTTTTCTGATGATCTGTTCAACCAGTTGAATGGGGTATTTGTTTCCAAACAGGACGTCTCGAATGTGGCAAAGTTCGTCATCTAGGAGATCTTTGTCGCAAATAGTAACAGTTGTAAAACAAAGTAAACAGTTGTATTTTAGTTGTCAAAACCGCATTTTTTTTTTTTTTAGTATTTATATGTCACTAAATAGATCAGTTGATTTAGGCTTAGTTTTGTTTTCTATTTTATACTTTGTACTACTCAGTTTTGAGGGAAATAAATAAATAAATACGGACAGTCGGTTAGACGGACGACTTTTACGAAACCATAGGTATCCCGTCACACACGTTTTGCGATCCCAAAAAGTTTAAAATAGGAAGATCCAGTTGCACATGCTGTTGGGACTGCAAATCTGAAAATATCACCGCCATTACCAGCTTCAGGAGATGTCAGCATGAACAATAAAGAATGCCCAAAGATCTGCCTTACTTACCCACTGATCTCTTCAAACAGAGCTGTCCTTTCCTTTGGACTTTTCATGGCGATTGACTCCACAGCACCTTGAAACACAAGAAAATTCTTCGCCTTTGCATTAATCCCAAGTTTCTCTAGCTCCTGAAGGTAGATCTGACCAGATACAGGTTCATCGTCGATTCGGTGTTCAGATGACGAGTTAACAACAAGCCGAGAAAATCGCTTGATTGTGCCATCAGCCAGCTCGAACTCGGCGGTAACAGCAGCCCTGAAAAATGAGCCCTTTGCAGACAGACGGACCCTACTCTCTTCAGGAACTATAAGGAATATGCTTTGTAAGGGGACGTTTCCGCGTGGATGTGTAGAGCTGAACGGGTGATCCCGTCCACGCGAAAATGAGAAAATCGATCGGTCGCTGAACGGCTGAGAAAGATGGGTTATGCGGAAATGCACATTCAGCTGGATGGCACACAATATCCCCGTTCAACTCAACGCTGCCCTCGAAGCGGTGTTGAACGGGAGGCGTCCGTCGAGCTAGATGGCCCGTTCACCTGTTCATCCGTACACGCGAAAATGACAAAAAGATCGATGGCATCAACGGGAAAATGTCGGTCGAGCTCGACGGGAGGCCGACGGGTTCAGAGCCATCTACGCGAAAACGTCCCCTAACTTCTGGAAAGTACAGACAACTGAAGGACTGGGTCAGCGAGGCTTTGGTTCCATGTGCGCGAAAACTTGCGTTCTGGCAGAGTTTCTCGACTTCATGCATGTATAGCCTACTCCTTCAGCCAAAGCTGACTGGAAATATATATTTGAACGATGGCTAAGAACGGTCAGCTACGATGAGTCAGCGAAATAGCTGACAACTGCGTTTTTAACCATTGTCTGAATGCATGTTTCTCGACTGGTTGCACAGGGTGACGGGAGACAGCGAAGAAGTTATTCTCGTCGGTTACGACGTTAGCAAGAACAAGGTCATACATAGCGTTGGGTTGTATTCGCGCTACAATCTTCTAGGTGCCTCGAATAATACCAGAGGGCAGAGCCTCGTTTTTGTTGCAATAGCGCTGCCGCATCGCTGCTGCAGCACTTCTTTGCTTTTGTATAATATGCGTTTTTGTATTCGCTTTCTTCTTGGTTGAAGCGGCAGCGCTGCAGCATCTTGCAGGGAAGCACGGACTTGGTCGGGGAGCAAGTCCGTGATTCTCGAGAAGCGCTGCCGTCTTCCTCGGAAGCGCTGCAGTGCATGAACGGATGTAGAAAGAATCAGTCCGGAATCGGGCGAGAAGCGGACCTGCAGCATGCAACAAAAACGAGGCTCAGTACTAAACTGGACTCGTATGTAATTTAATGCACTGATTCTATGGAGGAAGAGTCTAACCTCTTTGCAAGTTAAGGAAGGAAACTTGCGTTCTGTCTGTCCTAGTGTCATGTGGTGTCGCATTCAAAAGAAGCAGATTTTTGGCATTGTGTCCGTCAAGCACGAAAATTGAAAATAAGTAAGTTACTTTCCACTATTTAACAGCGAAAATGAAACCACACATGTTTTGCTGTTCAGCTTTTAAAAAAATTATTATCGTAGGCAAGATACAAAGGTGGTGGGATTCAAAAATTAAAATCTCTTCATTTGGCAAGCTAAATAGCCAAAGAAACAACAGGAACTTTGGCATCCTACAAAGAGAAAATACCCAAATCAAAGAACAAAAAATACTCAAGCTTACTTGTTTGAAACTGGTCTACTGATAGATGCTCCATGGATCAGGTCGCCGAGACGTTTCACACGAAGACTCGAGGTTTTCTCACCCATGACAAAACTGACCGCATCCATGAAGTTTGATTTTCCTGGAAATTTAGAGCAGTTGGATATTCACTGAATCAAAATTCATCACACACACACATGTCAAACGGTAGTGGTCATCACTCATGAAGACCACACCACAATCAGAGGGCATCTCCACACTCAAAGAAAATACTTAAAATATTTGCCGGCCACACGTCTACGAGAGGACAGCAGAACGTTCCCTTAACTGAACACTCAACATAGCCTATAGTAGAGGTATACTTCTTTTGACACTTTTCTGGGCAGACGAAAAGTGTCTCCGTATAAAGATTAAAGTTAACTGCAGTATTTGCTAATCAGGTTCCATCTTATCTCTATTTGGTATTAATTTTATCTGCGTAGGGATAAGAATAATCCGAGTAGCAAATACTGCAGTTAACTTTAATCTTTATATAGAAAAACTTTTTAGTGTATCTGCTCGCAGCCATGTCTTCTGGCGCAAAGGATGAAATCAGATTCCTTTAATTTATTCTTCTATTTGTTTCTTCCTTTGGGATAATTTAAGGAACTAGGTTACAGTGTTGCAATACTCACAACATAATTTTGCTGCTTGGCAAGGTGTTAAAGCACCTGTGCAAATGATTAAAACAAATTTAAAAGGAATGGCTTTAATTTGACTTTATTGTATTTAGTCTTAGGTTACTATATGCAATCAGTTTTATAGCTTACATGATACTTGTTAGGTTTGAATCATCATTTTCTTCTTCTCCATTCACAGTTAGGTGGAAATTTAAACTGTATACA
This sequence comes from Branchinecta lynchi, assembly GCA_023053575.1. NCBI lineage: Eukaryota > Metazoa > Arthropoda > Branchiopoda > Anostraca > Branchinectidae > Branchinecta > Branchinecta lynchi. The sequence continues at coordinate 13,573,295 of JAKZAP010000020.1, read as the reverse complement.
GAAAATCATTCAAAATGGATAGGTCAGCTGCTTCATCAATGACTTGAATTATTTATTATTCACGATAGTGTAGATTCTTTCGCCAATAACTAATGATAAGGTAGAACATTGATATTGGAACGCATCAGAATTCAAACTTATTGATCCAACAATTCAATCAAACACTTTAGTTTATTTGTCTCAACAAGGTCACAGCAAATTAGAATAGCCAAAACTTGTGAAAACCTAAAACTCAACAGTGTAACCTTTGACAAATTTTAGCTCTTGATTGTTGGAAAATGATAATGTTTCTGTTGAAGAGGGCTGACATATCAAAGTCACTGAAATTAGTAAATATCACACTGGTTACAAAATATCTGGCAATGACTTTAGTTCGAATAACTGTGCAAACAAATATTTAATCTGACATAGACCCTCTGACCAACCCCCCCCCCCCGAAGGTCATGTGAAACTTCACTAGTTTGTTGTGTGGGAGCGCCAGCAAACACAGAAGAGATTAAATTTTGTACGCTTTTGTTGGGTGTGGGTCCTGTGTGGGTCGACTCGTCCGCGCATTGGGTTCTTTTTACACGCAATCCTTCTTTCTTTTTCTGGTTGATTGTCAGTGTCATAATAATTTTGATGAGTAAATGAGGGGATACAGTGCAATGGCTATCGCACTACTCCAGTACTAAGTATATCTTTTTAACTACTTCTTTTGCTGTTTTTCAGAACAATTCAGAACAAATCTACTTTGTGCCTACTTTATTGCGGATGGCCACCACTTTTTTTACAGACAGATCTGCGATTTCACAGGTAGCCTTACTTTTATTTTTGGGATCGCAAAAAGGAGCTTTGCTCTTCAGCGTTTCCATAAAAAAAATCAGCGTATTTCATAGTATTCTCTATCAGGAAGAACAGTGTTCCATTTAGTCTGCATTTAGGCTCAAAATTCTTGGGGGTTTGAAACACATTAAAGCGGAAAAAGGCAGACTGAAAAATATTGCCTGAGTTACACACAAATTTCAGTCCATCTGCAGAAACTGGAAGTCCACCCCCAAAGGTAGAAGGCTAATGAGGCCCCTGCTACTACGACAACTGCATTATGTCTCTTTGTGACTAAAATCATATCACAAAAAGTATTTTACTGTTGTCTTACCATTTATGAATGTCTGATAGCTATCCAAGATGGTTATTACATTTTTGAATATCAAAAAAGAAGGATGCCACTTCGAAGCCAGGATGCTTTTATCTACTTTGCAAAACAAGACCAAAGGTGTCGATGGGATCCCAGAAATCTAATATTTGATTCAGGCAATTGGGTCTTGTCTTTGCCAGATCCAGTCTCCGCCAGGCTAATCATTAGAGAAAACCAAGTTCAGATATACCTCTATAAGCCATATATATATTGACGCTACTGACCAAGACTTCCTGCTTTACTTCTGCTAAGTTTCCGGTTTCGCCCGAATCCCGAGCGAACTACTAGTCCAGCAAAAAAAAAATTCGGAAACGAATCCAGCGTATCTCCATCAAATCAACATCTAATCAACTTTAAATATAACTTCGACTTAAAAAAAAAATTCCAGTTACAACCTGATTCCAGACTAATAATAGGTCTGGGTAAAAAACGATTGTCATATACAGACTCAGCCTCTCTTCTTACCCCTTAATCTGTCATCTAATCAAACTTTTGCTTTTAACAAATTTTCCGGTTTGGGCCGGATTCCGGGAGAACTAGTTGTTCGACGAGAAAATGGTTTTCACTACCTTGCTCAGAATGCCTTCTTAACCCTAAATCGAACATTTAATCAACTTCCAATGAAACTTTTACTTTTAACCAACTTTCCGTTTTTTGCCAGATAAAGGACGAACTCCTTGTTCGGCGAGAAAATGCTTTTCGCCATGGTGTTCAGCATGTCGACCTACCCCTAAATCGAACAATTAATCAACTTCAAATAAAACTTTTACCAACTTTCCGGTTTTTGCCAGATTCCGAACGAACTACTTGACCGGCGAGAAAATGGTTTTCACTATGGTGCTCAAAATGCCTTCTTACCCCATAATCGACTATCACATTAGCTGTTTAAAAATATTTTATCTGTCCCTTAATTTGAACCCCCTCCCCCACCCCTAAATGTAGGGCTACAGAGCCCATTTACGAACTTGCCCTTACCCTTGACCCAACGAATCTTCACACCAAGTTTCATCAAAATATTTCATTCCCTTCGAGAGTTATTGTGCTTACAGACAGATGGACAGACAGACAATTTTGCGATGTCATAGGTATCCCTCCACTTACGTTTTGGGATTCCAAAAAGTTCCAGGACAGGCAAAGAAACATACAGATTCTGGTCTTTCATACAACCTATTTTTTATTTATTCTGCGGGGTAGGCCAGACACTCCAGCCGAAACTCAGGCCACAAATGGCCATTTCCTAATGGCCAACCTAACTCCCAAAGCTGTACAGGTAACACTGTCCTTGCAAAGATCAAAGAAGAGTACGAACATAAATATCTGTCTGTGAAATTTCAATGTCTTGCCTTAGTGGCTTAGCAAGTCTTTCCTTTGATGGGTGACAATAACTTCATCGATACCAAGAGTAATGTCAGTAGGGCTATGACAAAGGCAAAGGCACCAACAAAGGCTAGGTCACTCAGCAATTCAGCTTTTAGTTTTGTTAGTCTCCCCAGAAATCTGACATATTGATAAGGTCACAGCAGTGATGTCAGTTTGTGTTTGCAGAAATAAGCCCACAGACTTTGAAAATAAGCCCAAACAAGTCCGGCTTATTTTCTCCAAATTTGTGCTATTCAAGCCAATCACCGGGTGGTGTTTCATTAAACCTCGGAGGGGGGGTGAGGAGATCAATTTTGGGACCCCATCTCAGGTTAGTTCAAAAATTTAATTGCTCTACTTGGAGTAAATTTCGAATATGCCACGAGGAGCAAAACAGACTCCTTTTTTGAAGGTAGAAAAAAAAAATATGATAACTCAGAATAAGCTCTTTCATACTTTCAACCCTTTGAGAGTTTCAAAAACATCAAAGTATTTGATGGTTTCTATAGCAGCTGTGGCATCTCAAGGTATCATTGAAGTACAACGAGGTCTGGAGAAATAGACTTAAATTAATAAAATCTTTGAATTTGGGTTAATTCGGCGATCGTTCACTGTCAGCAGACGTTCACATGAGCGTACCTCTACTGTACAACCTTAGTAGGGAACCTGTAGCATTTTACCTACAAATATAAGAGAACCCGAATAAGAATGGTCCAAGGGGTATGTTTAACAGCTTCCACGTTCAATCAGCGTTCAATAGTATGCAACAGTTATGTAGAGTGGATACTGGAAAAGTTTTGATTTTGAGTTAGTAAAGCTTGGGGCCCAAGAAAATGCCCCAAACAAGCTACATTTTAATAAGAGAAGCCCACTTTCCCACCGCTAAAATTGCCCAACCCCGCCATCTAAAACAAGCCCATGGCATGGGGCGGGTGGGGGCGGGAAACAAGCCCATCTGACAACACTGGGTCATAGTGACGTAGAGATTATGACAGATTAAACCAACCTGATCCATTTGGCCCAATAACAGCAGTGAATGGCTTCAGAGGACCTATGCGCTTGAACCCTTCGTAACTTTTGAAATTATCTACCTCAATGTACTTCAAAAAATGAGGCATTTTGAAGTAAATTCGAAGTTTCCCCCGAATGTTAATAATGAGGAACACCAACAGCAAAACACAAAAACTGTCTTCATAGAGGTAATAAAATAATTTAGAGGATAAGCGTCTTAATTGATTGTAACCCTGGTTACAGACAGCAATATACAACTCGACAAGTGCGGATAGCGTCTGGATAGCGTTTCAGATTCCTTCGGTCCTGTTTTCATCATCATTTCCAGGTCGATGTAAGGGTATTGTAAACAAGACACCCCTTTTAATGTGGAAGGCGTCGGTGGCATTTATGTACGGGCACATGGAGCCGGTGGAGTTGGACTCTGGCTAGACTTGTTTTAAGACGCTTTTTAAGAGGAGTTGTCTCGTCGCTTTTGGAGCACGACTCGGAATCCGCCCGTATCGAAACCCAGACGGGTTCAGATCACACGGACGTCTTCAGCGACTAAGTATAAAGATACTAGCCAATGACGGTTAATTATATTAATATCTGATTAATATTCTTAACTATTTATTTACTAATCGAGAATATTTTTTAATTCAACCTCGTTCTCTTCTGGTCGCAATTTCGCCCAGGTCTCGAACTCGGGACACGCTGGACTTAAGTGCAACTCTGCCGTTAAATGCAAACTGTTGAAACACGTCAATGAAGACGAATTTACTGACGTTTCGCTTGAATTCATTTCTTCCTGTCCATATACAAATTTTTAGCTACTGAAATATTGAGGGATGGGCAAATGGGGCAATCACTCCCCCTCCCTCCGAGGGTGGGCGGCAACTTTAATATGAACTTAGAGACCTAAGACGTTTTCCTGCATTTTGTGGCTCATTGAGTTTTTCCGTGGTCGTGTTTGTGGCCCACTAGCCTGTTTCGGCGCCCAATAAGGTTCTTGTGGCTCGAATGTAAACAATTGTCGAGGCGACTTTCGATTTTTGGGCTCGAATTCGGTGGGAAATCCAAACTTTATCAACTAACTGAAGTTTCAATAATAAAGTTAGCTATATACTTTATCAAGCATCCCGTACAGAATAATAGGGGTGTAAGCCTGAAGTTCTTACTGAAATTCTATCCAGATTAGATTATTATTTTCAGAGATATAAAATCACAGCCACGAAAGCAGACAAGACCGCGTTTCCTCGAGTCTCAACTGGGTTGAGTGTGTAGCACATACTTCTGTAACACTCACAATGTGTGGCAGAAAAATATGACGCGTAAAAACGCCTCTAGTTGGGCTTCATCGGAGTATTCAATACCGGAAACGTAGAATAGCATCATCGGTCAGAGAAAGTTCAAATCCAGGCCCTTATCCACATCAAACTATTTTGAGGAGCCTCAAGGTTTCTGTCAAACCATGAGTTCTCATTGGCGACAACATAGCAAAACAGCAGTAACAGAATGAGTTGAAACAGAAAGATATATAATCTTAAACGCAAAATCTGTTACTACAAAACTGACATACCCAGAAACTAGACTCGGATTTCCACTAGTTCAACATTAGCTGCGTTCGTTGCACTCCGGGCTGTCTCTGGTGTTTTGTCACCAGTGTCCGTTTCTTCCCTAATAACGCGTTCTATTTATTCACCGGTGAGTTGATGAAAACTTGCTAACTCCTCGCTGAAGCCGGGCTCCCGAGCAGGGTTCTAATTAGTCCGCACTGGCGAGGTAAAACCGGACACCGGTTAGTTAAAAAACGGGTTATAAGACTGGTGGTAGTCATCAGAGGATGCAAAAACGGCTTATAAGAACAACCGGAGACCACCGTTGAGAACTCCCGTGACAAAGAACGCAGCTATTCTGCAACTTCGTTTAAAATCAACGTCCGCGCGCAACACACACATCGTTAGCGACGGCGCTTTTTGTATGAAGCGCTTCTGTAGGCAGTTGCATTGTCGACCGTCGACCATAACTTGGAGCTAAATTCATTGCTGAGGTTACTTCTCCTTCAGGATTGCTTTGACATCTTCGGCATCTAGTGTTTCATATTTGAGAAGGGCTTCTGCTAAGTTCTTGTGTTCTTCTTTGTGGGCTGTCAAGATCTGCTTCGCTCTTTCGTAGGATTCCTAGAGTTAAAATATGGATACAAAATACTTACACACTACGAAACTTCGTAATTTTGAGAGGGGGGGGGGGGGGTACCTACAGAGCACCATTCTCGCGACAAATGATTGTCCATAAAAGAGAAAACACTCTCTAATCTCCTTTGAAAGCAGACGTGTGTTTCAAAGTGTCCAAATATTTATCTATATTCTTTAATTTAATGTTCAGTTCTGCCTTCCCTATATTTGTATATTTCGCTGTACTTCTTAGCGAGCTACACACACATTATTACTGGGATCCCAAAACGTGGAGGGATACCTATGACATCGCAAAAGTTCGCCGTCTGTCAGCAAGATGTTGATGAAACTTGGTGTGAGGACTCTATGGGTCAAGGGAAAGGAGTTCGTTAAGGGCAGGGGCGTTAAATTATGCAAACATTTGTCCAGAAGAAATAGAATTCTGTATGCTTTTGTCGGGCCTCGGTATTTTCGTCGACATATCGGGTTCACTTTATACAGAAATACAAATCTGTATGCTTGTCTCGGGCGTCGGTCGACCCGTCGGCACATTGAGTTCTTTTTATACGTAACAAAAAAAATCCTGCAAACACTTGTCAGACGCACCCGGGAACTTTAAGTCTCGTTGGCACATCGGGTTATTTTTACATGTCAGAAATCAAGTTCTGTAGTTTAGTCGGGCAAAATACAGAAGAAATTAAATGCTGTTTGGTTTTGTCGGGCTTCGGAATCCTCGTCGGTCATCTTTTTTTTTGCACGAAAGAAATTAAAGTTCTTTATAGTCTTGTCGCGAAAAACACAGTAGAAATCGAATTCTGAACGCTCTTGTCAGGCGTCGGTACTATTGTCGGCAAATCCATCTAACACTTTTTCGTTCTATTCCCTCCTTTGTCGTCAAAATTCGGCAAATCTGTTTTCCTTGTTTTGTTTGTAGGTTTGGTCTTTTCGTACCCACATACTGCCTTTTTGGTTGATCTGGCTGTAAATCGATGATCGAAAAAACACTTATCGGCAAACTCGGATTCGTATTTCTATTTTTGGTCGATTCTTGGTGTGGTCATAAAGTGGTAATTGACGGGATGCAACGCAATTACGATCGCAGTACTCCAGTATTAAGCATGTCTTTGAACATGAAAACTACTATTTTTGCTGTGTTGTTGTCCTTTGTGCCTACTTCACTAAGGATGGCCACTACTTTTTTGGCAGGAAGATCTGTGAGTTCAGAGGTAGCCTTACATTTATTTTGGATCGTAAAAAGGCGTTCTGCTCATAAGCGTTTCGACAAACTTTCACCTGCGGCGCATTTCGTAGTATTCTCTATTTGGAAGAATTTCGCATGCGGCAATTAACTTGTTCTGGGTACAGCCGTTGGGAGCTTCGTTTTTCAGAGCAAGCTGAATTTCAGGTTATTTTCTTCCTCGGTCTACCGGAATTTCGGCCTCAGCTCTGGATGTTTTCCATGATTATCACGAAGTGCAATTTTCGTTAACTTCTCTTTACTCCGTCTTTAATTATTGTTGTGACTGAAGACTAGCAGTCGGAAAGACAGGAAAATCTTTTAAAAAGCATGTCTTAGTAAATCAAGTAGCTCGAGCGACCCACTAACTGTCGTCTGAACCCTGAACTGCAAACGCTAGACGACGCGTGACCGTAAAAAAAAGAAGAGTAATCGAGGGACGAACAGATAACGGGGAATGTAAAATGCTAAAAATTACCTTTCACGACAAAATGGCTCATAAATTCTGCGTCCTATGACGGGATACCTATGACATCGCAAAAGTTGTCCGTCTGTGCGCACTATAACTCTCGAATGAAATGAGACTTTTTCATGAAACTTGGTGTGAGGATTCTTTGGGTCAAGAGTAAGGTCGAGTTCGTCGATGGCCTTTCTAGCCCTACATTTAGGTGTGGGGGTTTAAATTAAGGGAAAATAAAATATTTTTAAACAGATAATATCATCGGACAAGTAATTCGCCCAGAATCCGGCCAAAACCGGAAAGTTTGTTAAAAGTAAAAGTTTTATTTGAAGTTGATTAGATATTTTAGATGTTAGATTTAGGGGTAAGGAGACATCCTGAACACTTATGTGAAAAGTATTTTCCACCCGGACAACCTGTTCACCCGGAATCAGGTCAAAAGTGAAAATTTGTTAAAAGCAAAAGTTTTATCTGAAGTTGATTAGATGACAGATTTAAGGGTAAGAAGAAACGCTGAATCTGTGTCTGATAATCTTTTTTTTACCGGGACGTATAGATCGTTCGGAATCCGGTTGAAACAGGACTTTTTTAATAAGTTAAAGTTTCATTTGAAGCTGATTAGATGCTCTTTATACGAATAATGAGATACGCTGAAGTCGTTTCTGAACTGTCTTTTTTTTTTTTCTGATAAAGTATGGTAGTTCGATCGGAATTCGGACGAAACCGGTAAACACACATGCTGAATCCATATCTGAACTTGGTTTTCGTAGATGATCAGTAATTTGAGTCTGAAAAGTCAGGCGAACACTTGATACGGTGAAAACAAAACTTAATTGTCTGCATCAAATATTACATTTTGGGATCCCATCGGCACCTTTGGTCTTGTTTCAGTTGAAACCATAGGTTATTTTTTTTCCTCTCGTCCCTTTTTCTTTATATAGAGTATTCAGCTAGTTGATTCTGTTTTTTGTTTAATTAGTATTGGTTACTTCCCTGCCCCAGCGAAGCACTCCTTCTGTGCTTTCCTGGCAGGAATGTTAGTGTGTATTTTTTTGTCTTTAAATATAGCCCAATAAAACTGAAACTGAAATGAAACCGAATCTCGTTTTTTTCGAAAATATTACCTGAAATTAGCGATTTTCTTCTTACGGCTTCTCGACTCTCTCCAGTGCAACGTAGGAGTCCAAAAATAAGGATAGACCTGATGGACTATCATGTAATCCAAAACAAAAAAGAATACTTTGAAGCTTCTCATATCCTTATGTGTGAAGAGTTGTCGGCGTACCTTGAGGCTGTCGATGAAGCGCTGAATCACCGGCAAAACTCGGCTCGGCCGAAAAAGTGCAATAAAGTCTTAGGTACGAAGCGAAATAATGACGGAAGGCGCGGATTCCAGAAGCTTGTAATTCAATATATATATATATATATTTTATTTATAACCCGCCAAATATGGGAGCTAGGAATAGTTGAAAAGGCAGAATAAGCAAGAAGTCGTTTACAGCCTTTTGGAACTGTTAATCACTGCATGGCATCAACAAATTTGTGGAATGTAGTCTATTGCTCTTAAGAAAAAAATCACACAACGTGTCGTTCAATTATGATTTTTAACGACGACCGGTCGAAATGAGAGCGATGATTTAAACGCACGTCCACAACTAAACAGCGCTGAGTGTTGCAACTCATGGGGCTTGTACGGAGTTCATGTCTTTCCCAATGCTAAGGTTTAGGTCGTGATGGGTTACATTAAACTGTAAAATCTACGAAATAAATCACAAAATGGACTGTGTGAAACGACTTACCTGTAATATTTTCTTGATTTCACTGTCGATGGCTTCTGATGTTCCTTGACTGAGATCGTTGACCACCACCACACTTTTAGAATTGTCATCGAAGTAGCGAAGGCCGACTTTGTCTGACATACCCCACGATTTGACCATATGCGTGGCGAGGGAAGTCGCTTGCTACGAAAACAAAACAGTGAAGCATAAAAATGGGAACAAACAAATATAATCGGTATAAACATTCCTCCTGGCCAAGCTGACAACGGATAATTTTTGGTGGTGCTAAACGGATGATTAGCCTCGCACGGACCCCTTGGCTTTGATTAGAAACCCTGAGGAATTTGCATAACCAGTATGTCTAATCAATGATGCGATGGAGTACGCCTGCCCAGTGGCGGGTACATGTTCACTTGACTGGAGCAGATTGACTTTAGACCTTGGACTAATCTCGATATGGTCTAGAGACGCCTTTTTCAAGGACTCGGGACTGGTCTCGGACTTGTCTGTCACGAACGACGGGCAGAGCTGTGGACTCGGACTCGTCTCAAGACCCTTTTTTCAAGGACTCGGACTTGGATTTGCTGGACTCGCAGCAGCTCTGCACTTGACAATGCGTACCTTTTGCAGACTATCCGAGTCCGGTCAGAAAAGAGCAACAAGGATCATTTTCCGAATCCGCGTAATACCATACGATCAAACCCTTGCGAAAATGAATGCATCATCACTAGAAATGGGGCTGGAACGCCTGATAATGCTGCTGCAGCTTGGCAGATCTATTTTCGCCAGAAGAAACCACCGATCACTATTACCGGATACAGCCTCTCACAACCAACAAGCCCGGCAAAAAAAACTTTAGCTTCTGTCGATGCTTCTGCCAACAATCGATGCGGAAACTCGTTTGTGCTTTACCTTAAACGACCCCTCGCACTATTTACTATTTCTGTTCCAGTATTTTTAAATAGTTGAATACTTTAGAACCCGGCTCTGCTTTCAATAGATTACGCACGGCTTTGGCTGTTCTAAGCCTTTTTCAAGGCCCATTGACTATAAGCAAAAACACGACAAATGTACATGCCCATTTTTTCTTATGGATACACTTCTCGAAAACAATCGTCGACTCCATGATCCTCGTCGCAAAGCGCCAAACGTGGAAAATGGAAGAATCACTCTAGCCCCGTTGAGGCGGACTAACACTGCATGAGAAGTTTGAAACCTCGTAACGAGAGTACGATCAGGGACGCAGAGGTAATCAGTACCACAGGTACCGCTGAAGTCCGCCGTCGCTGTACAATACGGAAAGAGCCACAGCCGTTATCAAAACCCGTTGGTGCGTTGGCTCGGTCACGTCCTACAGCGCCCAAATGACCGCCTAGTTAAACAAGTTTTCCTAGCAGAACCCCTCCGTCTTGGCGAAGGAGACCGGGCGGTCAACTCAAGAATTAGTGATGACCGTCAAAAAATACCTTGAGACTGTTGGCGGTTTCCGCCGCTTCGGTAGAAGATGGGATAACTGCTGGGCTAGATTTCGCCGAGGAGCTGGTGCAAGATAGAGGCAACTCGGACACCACCGTTCGGAAACTCATGGACGCCGCGTGAGGCGGCAATCGTCTGGTCCCGTCACAAGTACTGGTACGTCTGGTCCCGTCACAAGTACAGGTAAGCAGTATAGGTACGCTGGGTCCTTTAAGCGCTCTTACCTGGAGGTCACTAGCAGCGCCAGATGTCACTTTCTCCTGTCCGAAAATCAACTCTTCTGCCGCTCTGCCACCCATCATGCCGTCCATTGAAGCAAGAAGTTGGGACCTTGTCACGTGATACCTCTCCTTCTCAGGCATATATGCTGTCTATAAAAGAAAATCTACGTCAAGGTAATACTTACATCTCCAGTAACCACAGTAGTAAATTCTAGCTAGTTTTATTGATCCTTCCTATCCCAGCTTGCACCTAGAATATAAGTTGCGTTTTCGATCGAAGTTTTGATCGCCGTTCGCTTAGCCGGTTGCTTAATTTCCGTTTTTGAACGCCGTCGAAGTTCACCGTTTGCTTAATTAGTGTTTTTACGACTCCGGCGATCCTTGCCAGGTCGAAGTTTCTTCGACGATTCAAGCAAACTTCGAACTTGCTAGCGCACAAAGTTCGACGGTCAGAGTTTGAAGGACGAAGGAACTGTGACCGGCGACCAAAAACGGTATTTAAGCAGAGACCTTTGAGGTTAAAGGTAACTTCAAACTTTGACCAAAAACGCAACTATATTTTCATTGGGATCTGATCGGGAAGTTCCCGCACATTTACGTTCGAGCCAGTGTTGCCGCCCCACCAAATTTCAGTTTTACTGGAGTTTTTATGGAAGTTGCCCTTTGGCCAAGTGCCATATAGCGATCGCAGTTTCTATCCGTCTGTCGGTCTGTCCAGGTTTTGCTAGTTCGGGCACTTCCACATAAGCTAGGACGATGAAACTTGGCAGGCATATCAGGGACCCCAAAAGATTAAGCTGGAAATAGTCACTCCACCGATCTGAGCATCGTGGGGGGAGTGGAGGGAGGGGGGATCCAGAATTTAGAGGTATTTAACTTTTGAACGGGTGATCAGATCTTAATGAAACTTGATATTTAGAAAAAAAATGTGTTTCAGACGACCCGCTTAAAATCCGGACCGGATCCGGTGACTTTGGGGGGAGCTGGAGGGGGGGAACTCGAAATCTTGGAAAACCCTTAGAGTGGAGGTATCGGGATGAAACTTGGTGGGAAGAATAAGCACAAGTCCTAGATACATCGTTGACATGTCCGGGATGGATTCGGGCACTGAGGGGGGTTAAGGGAGGGGGGGGGGAATTCCGGTGATCGCGCTAGTTCGTACTTCCGGATGTCCTAGAGCAATGAAAAGTGGTAGGCATATCAGGTACCTTAAATGATTAAGCTGGAAATTGTCCCTTCCCCGATCCAAACATCGTTGGGGGGAGTGGAGGGAGGGGGAATCCGGAATCTAGAGGATCTTTTTAAGGGGTTATCAGATCTTAATGAAACTTGGTATTTACAAAGATCCCGTGTTTAAGACGACCCACTTAAAAGCTGGATCGGATCCGGTGAATTTGGGGGAGCTGGAGGGGGGAAACCGGAAATCTTGGGAAACGCTTAGAGTAGAGGGATTGGGATGAAACTTGGTGGGAAGAAATTGCTCAAGTCCTAGATACATCGTTGACATAACCGGACCGGTTTCGGGCACAGTGGGTGGGGGGAGTTGGAGTAGGGGGGAGTTGGGTGGGGGGCGTTCGGTGATCCCGCGAGTTCGGACTAGGACGATGAAATATGGTAGGCATATCAGGGATCCGAGTAGACTGCCTTAAGATTAGTTGTTTCACCGATCCGACCATCGTGGGGGGGGGCGTGGAGGGATGGGGAATCCGCAATCTAGTGGCATGCATAACTTTTGAACGGGTGAACGGATTTGAATGAAACTTGGCAAGTGGAAAGAGCTCTCGTCTCAGATGTTCCACGTTAAGTCGGGATCTGATCCGATTCTTGTGGGGGGGGGGGGGTTGGAGGGGGCCACCGGAAATCTCGTCAAACGCTTCGAGTCGAGGGATCGGGATAGAATTTGGTAGGAAAAATAAGCATAAGCCCTGTAGACACGTCCTTGACAGAATCAGATCTTACCGGGGCTCTTTAAGGGGCTGGAGAAGGTTTCCTGGAATTCCAGTGATCGCGAGTTGTGAAATTACCAGATGTGCCAAGGACAATAAAACTTGGCGGGCATATTACTGACCCGACCAAATACGATGCCCTAAGAAAACTTCCGTTCCTGGATCCGACCGTTTTTGAGGGAGCTAAGGGAATGGGAATCCGGAAATTACTGACTTCCCTAGGTTGCGAACAGGTGGTCCGATTCGAGTGACACTTTATGGGTGATAAGAACTGATGACCTAGATATACAAAACCTGTTCCCGAACCACATGCAGCCATGGTTCGGGGAGTTGGAGAGGGGTCCGGAAACGTTTTGACGTGCACAAAAGCCAAACGAATGGGACGAATGGGTTGCAAGTTGGACAGGACCGAGCTTATGCGTCCCAGATTTGCTGTTTGGCGTCCGAATCTATTCGGTAACAGAGGGGGGAGTTGGAGGGAGAGTCTCGGAAATTCCGTGGCTCGCCGATGGGTCACGAGTGGAGCAACTGTAATGAAACTTGGAAAGTAGAGAGATCATGTGCCCTCGATGCGATTTCCCGAAATATGCTCAAATTCGAGTGAAAATTGATAGGCGGCAAGAGAAGATACTTTAGATGTTCATTTAGTTGTCCGAACCAGATTCGGCCGTGGCAGGGAGAGTTGGAGGGGGGGGGGGGGGGTACCGAAAATGGTGTGGCGCGTTTAGGAATCAAACGAGTGGATCTAAACTTAAAATGTAGAAAAGTAATATGCCCTAGATCAGTGGTTCCCAACCGGTGGTACGCGTACCCTAAGGGGCACGCGAGACCCTTGCAAGGGGTACGCGACGGTAGCCTGTCTAATCGGTTTCGTCTGTAGCTACACAATCGCCTCATTAATTTTTGATTGCTAAAAGCCTAATATTACCGGCAGAGGCATCACTAGCTAAAATGACTGTTTTCCCCCCAAAAATACTGTTTTTACGAAAAAAAGCGGCGCTTCGCGCCGATCTGGCCGACCACTTTCAGGGGGAGGGGTGTTGCCAACCCCTGGGTGACGCAAATGATTACAAGCCCTAGTGAAAGTCAATGAAATAATGTTGATTCCAAAACAAGCTAGCCCACTGCAGTAAAATCTGTTCTGTGTCAAACAATATTGTTTAAAAAACAATCAAAGACATTGCAAGTGATATTGTCATTCAGGTTGCGAATCAAGCTCACAAAACTGTTTGCGATGCATCTTGATGAAAGCACAGAGAACATCAAAACCAAACACAGAAACAGGCTGACTGTAAAAAATATTGCCGTTAATGACATCGAGTCGAGATTCGACAAAATTATGGCTACAAAGCAGCCTCAAGTGTTGATTTTGTATATATTTCTACGCGTGTGTGCTTTATCATTAATGATAATAAATATCGTCTTTTCACGGTCTGAAAAAGGGGGTCGCAACCTTTTCAAACCTTTGATTAGGGGTACGTGTACGGAAAAGGTTGGGAACCACTGCCCAAGATGATCCGACGCAAAGCCGGAAATACTCAGACTCGAGTGAAACTATCCTATTTCTAGATCCGAACCTAGGGGGGTTAAAAGTGGTATTTTGTGACATTCTCATCTACTTTCTTGCATCAATTAATCGTAAAAAGGGCCATATGAGCTCGTAGCTCTTGTTTTGTTTTAAGCTTTACTAACTCGTCAAAAATTCTTTAATAGCTAGTTGTTACGTTGCTCCGGACAACTCGCAGAATCAATCTGAAATTGGTGCGGATCCTAATACGTTGTTACTTGTCCCTTGATATGAAGAATGACAACTCAAATTTCAGCTTGGACCATTTTTTTTTTTTTTTTTTTTTTTTTTTTATCACCCGTCATTTCAAACAGAACAGGGACGGAATACAAAAGCGAAAAGAAAAACAAAAGCAAAGCGTAATACTTTCATAGGAAACACACAAAAAATCGACAATTACTAAATGAGACGCTCTGACTGACTAAATTAGATATCATGATTATTTTAAACTAGATTAGATCCTCGAAATTCCGCCGGAGTTGGCAGTTTGATTTTTACTAAATCTAGTAAACATCCTACTGACGGTCGTAAACAAGGCTAACACAGAGCGTGTTCCATCCTACTTATCGTAGTTACTACGCACGACGTCACGAATTCTGGCTTTTTGCCGTCAAGGCTGGAACGACTTTTCTATTTTCCAGCAGAATATCATGCCAGGGGCGAATCCGACCAATCACGTTACAGAGATCCGTAGTTACTATGCTTACTACGCTCCCCAGCGCGGTAAGCAAATAGTTACTATTTCGGAACGGTCAGCGTAGTAACTTGTGGTGAGGTTGGAACGGACATAGTAACTAATAGTTACTATTTGTAGAAGGGTGGAACACGCTCACAATACAGCAAACTGAGATTTCTTTGAAAATATCCATATCTGCTTTTACACACCGGTCGAGTTGAACTCGCACTAAGCCCCACCCAAATTTGCCGAGGCCTGTATGGATAAGGAGACTCTAATGGGTATGATGACTGCGTTTTGCGCAACCCCAACTGGCTGTGCCTCAACTGTGGATCGAAAAGAGTGTTTCCGCGACATTTTGTGTGGCTCAGAAGCCTGTTTCCATTACCAATAAGGCCTTTGTGACTCGTTACCAACAAACAACTCGCGAGGTTATTTTCGATTCTAGGGGTATCCTCGCCGTTCCTCGGGCGTTTATTATTAATTCTGTTATAAATTTATGAAGTCGTACAAGTTTTACAATGAATTGTATAAATTAATTATATTTTGTTTAAGTTGACAGTCCTATATTATTATGTTGTGAAACAGATATTCAGGCACAAAAACGGTGATTGATTGATTGTTTTTGTTTGTCCTGGGGACTCAATCTCCGTATTCTCGCGAGTCCCCACGACCGGGAATGTTCAGTTCAGTTCAGCTCTGTTTATTCATAAAAAAAAAAAAAAACATTAACTGTTTATGGCCACACCATAAGGCCTAACATAAGGCCTGGCAATGGGCGGTGCTTATTCTTTATTCATATAGACTAAAGGGGAAATCACGGTCAAAAGGCATTTTTGCAGTTACGTGGTATCTGGTAAGGTAACGTGGTATCTGATGTTCAGATACAACGGTCGGAAAGGGGTATCTGAAACAATCATGTCAATTTCATCTTCACTAACACAAGAGTCTAGTTTTTTGGCTGATTGATGGGAAAGAAGTTACGCCCCTCTAGATGTCAGTATTTCTTTTAGGATGATTTATAAAAGCGCAAATCCGTCCATGGTCGTTTTTGCAGAGCAGCAAGTACTATCAGATACATTGGTAACTGCAACAAGAGCAACGAGCTCATATGGCACTTGTTGCCATATGAGCCACTGAGTAGGTGTTGTGAGAAACGAGAAAGTAAATCTGAGCATTTTTCCAGAAACTCAGGTACCCTCCCCACCTTGCTCGGCTCCGGTTTGGACGCCAAATGGCAAATCTAAGCCGCATAAGCTTGGTACTGTCCAACTTGCATCCCATTCGGCATATCTGTTTGTTTTTTGTGCATGTCACAAAGTTCTCGGACCCCCCCCCCCCCCCCCAACTCCCCTAACCATAACCGCATGTGGTTCGGACACTAGGTCATCAGTTCTCATTACCCATGAAGTTTCACTTGAATCGTACCATTTGTTCGCAGCCTACGGAAGTCACTAATTTCCGGACTGCGCCTCCCTCAACTCCCCTAAAAATGGTCATATCCAGGAACGGAAGATTTCCTAGGGCCTTGTGTCGGGTCCTTAAGCATATTAGGTCGGGTTACTAATATGCCTGCCAAGTGTTATCGTCCTTAGCACATCTGGTAGTATCCTAACTTGCAATCACCGGAATTCCAGGACCCCCCCCCCACAACCACCCCCTCCAAAGAGCCCCGATACTATCTGGTTCTGTCAAGAACGAATCTAATGCCTATGCTTTTTCTTCTCACCAAATTCCATCCTGATCCCTCGACGCTAAGCGTTTCACAAAAATCCCGGTGCCCCCTTTCACCCCCCCCCCGAAGTATCAGAGTATTCCCCATCCCTCCACCCCCGCCACGATGTTCGGATCGTGCTAACGAATATTCTCAAGTCGGTCTATTCGGATCCCTGATATTCCTGCCGAGTTTCATCATCCTAGTACGTCGGATCGGGAAGTACCGAACTCGCTGGATCATCAGAATGATGATCTTCCAACTCCCCCACAGTGGCCGAATCCAGTCCGGTTGCATCAATGATGTATCTAGGACTTGCGCTTGTTCTTCCCACCAAGTTTCATCCCGATCCCTCCACTCTAAGCGTTTCCCAAGATTTCCGGCCCCCCCCCCTAAAAAAAGTCACCAGATCCGGTATCAAGTTTCATTACCAATATCTCAAGATTCCAGATACCCCTCCCTCCACTCCCCCACGATGGTCGGATCGAGGAACTGACGGTTTCCAAGTTAATCTTTTCGTGTCCCTAATATCACTGCCAAATTCCATCGTCCTAGGTCTGTAAGTGCCCCAACTAGCAAAACCCAGACCGACAGACAGACGAACGGACGGACAGAAGTTGCGATTGCTATATAGCATTTGGCCGAAGGGCAAGTGTCATAAAACGACTAATTGTGGATCCAGTTACCGAGGTAACAGATACCATGGTATCTGCAAAGACGCAACTATACACAAGGGTGCGCAATTCCCAAAGATATGAGATAACGCTCGATCTGTTGACGTCACATAATATTTCCATTATGACCTTTTTAAGATTTTTTCGCGAAAATTCCAGTTGCAAACCATGTGTAGTGTTCCATTTTGCAGAAGCTTCAAGTCTTATAACAAAAGCCTTCTGTAATGTCAACGAAATTGCGCATCCTTCTGTAAATGTTTTGAAACTTCTAACAGTGTATAAGACCTTGGTAGTTTATATAATAGTTTTTTTCTCCCTCTGTCTGCAACCTTTCCGGAATTTTTGGTATTCTGAGGCGAAAAGATTTAAAGTGTATCAGGACTTATTACTTCCAATATTGTATAATTCTCTTGTACCGCGCAACCTAGTGTTTTCTGTTATGTAACTTCTGACAGTGTAGTAACTATCTATTCAGCAGTGATTCCCGTCATGATAGCAGAATCCGTATAGTCTGTCCAAACTATTACTTTTTTGTTCCGGAGAGGATAATAACTACCACAATAGTAGCTACCGTAACTCATTAACTTACGTGGAACACAGCCTCAAGCTCTTATTTACCTTCCGTGTCAAGTAGGAATTCAAGTATAACTGCAACTTGTGCGACCCTTGTGCAAAGCCATTTCTCCGCATTCCATCTAGGAAGAAGATTCTTTAAGACCCGATTAGTCCCTTTTCTTTTCTTTTTTTTAAATGTTTAGTTTTGTATCTCATGCATTTACTACATTATTGAAAGCTCACTGTATGTTTTCCTTTTATTTGTCTATACAACCTGAAACTGAGTGGTAAGAAATTGCGAAAGACATCGGAAAATGGAGCTTTAAGAACCGAACAGTAGAATATTGGACAATCTCCCAGAAAGTGTTGTAAATGCCGAAAATATCAAACGATTCAAAGCAGGTGTCGACTACCACCCGGCTGAAATTCAATTTAGTGTGTAAAGTTTACCGAGAAATGTATAGAGGCGAAAGCGTTATTATTGCAATTATACTATATTAAACTGCACTATTTTCCCCTTCTTAAGTGCGTAGATAAAATTTCTCATATATATACATAAGTTTCTATTCACTTACATGACCCAGAGATGACCCACGAGGGATGATCGTTACTTTGTGGAGGGGATGTGAATCCCTTGTGTAGTGAGCGACTAGGGCGTGGCCAGCTTCGTGGTAGGCCGTGATCTTATTGCATTCTTCATCTGGGATTCTGGATTTTCTTTCGGGTCCTAAAAACAGAAAGTTCACAGTTTAGATTCTGACTGCGAGAAATGATCTACCATACTCCGCCGAAAGTAGTAGCGCTACTGATGTAGGAGAGGGTTCTTGTAGGCTACAAGCAGTGAACTGAATACACATGTAGATTGACCAAGTGAATAACACTAGTTTTGGTTGTTTTTAATTGCTGAGTTATGTGATAAGGATGTACATGACAAAAAAATTCAATGTTCGGCTTCGCGCGTTAGGGAATTTTTGAAAATAATTGGACTGAACTGAATGAAGACAAAAGTGTTCCTCAGGCGCAATTTGGATCCATTGTCAGTCCTGGCAGAATTGTTGGCACGCTAAACTCGTAAGCGAAGGGTCGCTAGTTCGAGTCTCGATGTTGCCTATTGTTCAATTTTGGGCAGGGGTCTCTGAGTCTACCCGGCTTTAAATGGGTACATTGAGAAATCAATGAAGGGTGACAGGAAGGGTGTGCGAAACACCAGAAAGGCTAGCCCGCAGACACTAATTGCACTTCCTGTCTTAGGTCAGAGAATCGGAGATCAGCAGTTACGCCTGTATATGCTGATGCTGATACCTTTCTCGCTCATTAGGCTAAATGAATAAATGGGTTTATTCCAACCAAAAAATACAGCCAGCTTTTCGATACCTGTAAAGGACTATATAACCCTAAACATCAACGAGGGGGAAAACAACCAAAGGAGAAGAAAAGTTTCTAAGAGGTTGTGTGGTGGGGAGGGGTGTGAGAAAGTGACGAACCCCTAACCAAATCGGATACTTAGGCTAGAATCTTTGTTGTTCCTACATAAGTTCATTTTCCAGCTCGAGTGGCTTGAGTCTGAAGAGGGCCCTTGCCAAGCAGGGCCGAAATATAGCTCTAATAAAACTCAGATGAAGCATCAGGTTTGGACTGTCAAATGTGATTCGCAGTCAGCTTGGGCTGAAGGAAATATATATTCTAGCGATGTTTTGGATCTTCTTGGCAAGAGTATAAAAACTAACCTGGGATAGAATAGAATAAATCAAACTTCTAGCAATCACAAATACCCTACTTGGGAATTTACTTCTCAGGGGTGAAAAGGATGTGCTTGAATTTTTAAGGTTAACTTTTCTAGCTAGAGTTTGAACAGGACCCTTTGCCAAGGACGCTTTGTACAATTACCCTTGTTCGATTGTTCGATAGCTATGTACAGTTTATTTACAGACATCTATACAGGTGAACAGACATCAAACGATTGACGAATAAAACACATTACATTGGAGTTTAAAGACTAACTTAAATCATCTAATGAAGTCCCATGAGCTTTGGGCTTACCCTTAAAGTGAATAGGTGATTAGATACTAATTAGTCACTCAGTGAACAAACTGGGTCGCAGCACTAATTACTAATATTACATTATTCCCTCCTTAAACAAAATGCGACCCGCATTTCGGACAGTAGAAGAAAAGATGACCCAGCTATGGAATTACTACAAAGAAGAGGAGCTGACGGCGATCATAACATCCAAGCTGATAGGCGACGCTCGGAATTTTGCTGCTGGCAACAGGGTTGCCACCATGGTCAGTTGCGAGAGTGCTACAATTGCCCGAATTTCCGTGCTACACAGAGATTTTCGGTGCTACAGTCGAAATTTTTTTTGCGCGTGTCGCGGCTGTCGCCGCGACACGCGCACGGTCCGTATTTAAGTGTATTTAGATTATTTGTATGTCAATTTTTTGTCTGTTTTAATGTAAAAGAACAAATGTATCCTGAGCTAATCCGACTTTAATCCGCTAAGAGCGCTGAATGGGAAAATCCCAAATCTTCGTGCTGAACAACGATAATCGGTGCTACCGTCGGAATTTTTTGGCGCGTGTCACGCGCTCGGCCCGTATTTCAGTGTATTTAGATTATTGTCGTGCATAAAAAATGTTAAAAATTTTGGTCTAAAAAGAAATCCATTTTTATAATTTCCGAAGAAAGATCCAAATGCGATAGCAAGGGTTAGCCGCGGTTGTGCTTGCTACTCATTTCTCTTTTTTTTTTGCTCGTGTGAGGAGTTTGCAGCGGACAAAAGTTCTGTTTTCATGATGCATTTCCCTACAGAGACTATGGAACTTGAACTACTTTGTTTTGCCGAGACGAAACTTGAAGTTTCTATAAACAAAACATTTTATTGGACAATGACGATTCCTTTAAACCGGTCGGTGCAAAGGGTAACCCCCACGTGATATTTCTTCGCATTTCTGCACACGAAAATCTTACAGTATTCCTTACTATTCCCGAAAGTGCTACAATTTGGTCATGTAAGACAAAAAGTGCTACATTCAAAGTAGCACGTGCTACAGTGCTACACATGATGAAATAGTGCTACATTTAGCACTTTCGTGCTACAGGTGGCAACCCTGGCTGGCAAGCAGTATGCCAGATTCGTGGACATGAAAAAGGATCTGCGTATTTCGATTCTCTGCGACCCAGTTTGTTCACTGAGTGACTAATTAGTCACTCAGTGAACAAACTGGGTCGCAGCATTAATTACTAATATTAAAACCCTTGTACCCTATTTCGTACACCACTTCAATTCTAGGTAGTAATTAATAAGGTAAATTGTATATATTAAGTGTCAACTGTGAATTTTTAAACTTATTATCAAACGTCTTATCAAGAACAAATAAGAGCAAGAACTGCTGTCTCCCTATATCTGTCACACAACCAAGCTGAGACGAGTCGACTCCCGACGCAAACGAGCGGAGGTGGATCTTACCCGGGACATCAAAAGTCGTTACCTCTACAGAGAAGGTGTAACGCAGTAAACCACTGAGGAAGAAAAATGGAATGGAGGCAGCAGTGATAAGCCTGTTCACACTGGGCTGGGCGGGCGCTGAAACAGCGGTTGCCGGCTCATTGATTCAGACAAGCTTTCGGGGGCTGACAAGAAAATTCCTAAGAATATCAAAATATACAGAAACTGCCATTTGATGTAAAGCAGATTTTACAAATGCGTCAAATTTAGTTAAAAGTACGACATACTGTATATATATCTTATTGAAAAGGCCGTATACAGGTAACGTAAGATATATGGTAACGTAAATTGTATCTTTTCAGGGTCAATTCAATTAAGTAGTGTCAATATCCAGAACAAGAAGAGATAAATTTCATTCCAGGTATTTGCTCTCATGTGAGAATATCAGATGAAAACAGGCAGATTCTTAAAAAAAAAAAAGGCCGTGTTTCAGGTTTAATATGCTAAGTGGAAATGAACAAATATTACGCAGATGGAATAGGCTTCTACTCTGACAAACTAACCAGAAACGTTTTGAATTGAATTTAAAAAAAAAACTAGGACTTCTATGTGGGTCCTAGACAAACTAGAACCCATGTGGCAAGGCCTCAGTACGAAAACCAAAGACTTTCTTTGATGGGAAAATACACCGTTGACATCGAATTATTTGTAATTAGTGAACTAAAAGACAAACGAGATACACCAAGTTGAGGTGAACTTTCGTCTTTCGATTAACTACTGAGTCGAAATCTAACTCACTAAATTGAAATGTATACAATTATACATTTCGGAAAAAAAAGAAGAAAAAACACAAAATCTACACTCACCTACTGGTATTATTTTGACTATTCCATGCTATTCTACCATTTCGGTAATTTCAGTAATCCTCGAAAGCCTTAATTACGTTACTCTTAGTTTACACTCGTCTGACAAAGTTAATACTACAGATGTTGAAACTCAATGGGTCATGACTTCAGTGAGTGTGCTTCAAATCCCGGTTTGCATTGTATGGTTCTCCCGAGAGACATAAAAAGGGAATGTCACAAGGGATTAAATCTTCATACGTATGGTCATGGTGTAACAAAAGCGACTATGAATGACCATCGTCAAGTTCGCTTTTTGTTTTTCGCATCACTAATCAGACGCCAGCGTCTACTCAAACAAAATCAACGCTGTTTCCTTCCCGTGTGAACAGGCCGGAACATCCGCCTCGCTAGCAGGGTTGCCACCATGGTCAGTTGCGAGAGTGCTACAATTGCCCGAATTTCCGTGCTACACAGAGATTTTCGGTGCTACAGTCGAAATTTTTTTTGCGCGTGTCGCGGCTGTCGCCGCGACACGCGCACGGTCCGTATTTAAGTGTATTTAGATTATTTGTATGTCAATTTTTTGTCTGTTTTAATGTAAAAGAACAAATGTATCCTGAGCTAATCCGACTTTAATCCGCTAAGAGCGCTGAATGGGAAAATCCCAAATCTTCGTGCTGAACAACGATAATCGGTGCTACCGTCGGAATTTTTTGGCGCGTGTCACGCGCTCGGCCCGTATTTCAGTGTATTTAGATTATTGTCGTGCATAAAAAATGTTAAAAATTTTGGTCTAAAAAGAAATCCATTTTTATAATTTCCGAAGAAAGATCCAAATGCGATAGCAAGGGTTAGCCGCGGTTGTGCTTGCTACTCATTTCTCTTTTTTTTTTGCTCGTGTGAGGAGTTTGCAGCGGACAAAAGTTCTGTTTTCATGATGCATTTCCCTACAGAGACTATGGAACTTGAACTACTTTGTTTTGCCGAGACGAAACTTGAAGTTTCTATAAACAAAACATTTTATTGGACAATGACGATTCCTTTAAACCGGTCGGTGCAAAGGGTAACCCCCACGTGATATTTCTTCGCATTTCTGCACACGAAAATCTTACAGTATTCCTTACTATTCCCGAAAGTGCTACAATTTGGTCATGTAAGACAAAAAGTGCTACATTCAAAGTAGCACGTGCTACAGTGCTACACATGATGAAATAGTGCTACATTTAGCACTTTCGTGCTACAGGTGGCAACCCTGCTCGCTAGTGGCTGCGTTGTTTTCTTCGTAAATGACTTAACGGCGGAGAGTCGGAGACCAACGAGTATACACGGGCGACCAAGAAATGGGTCCACCTCCGCTCATTGTTGTCGGAACATTTATAGTCGGTGGATGGACGAGAGACCATTGTTCTTACTCGTTATTTGTTCTTGGTCTTATATAGTGTTATTATGTGTATTGGTGGTAAACTGCACGAGAATCCAATGCTAGCGAGTGAATTGTACGAGCTATTAAGGAAATTAAAGATTATATATATAAAGAAAAGAAAAAAAGAAGGGCCGCCATACCACTATAAAACATCAGCTGGCCCAACGTTTAGCACCATCAAATATCTTTTCTTTTAGCTGAAAATTCTTTTTATTTTTCTCGTTCTTTCCTTTATTGTTACACAGTCCATCAATTCTTCTCCCAATGTATGGTGGGTGACAAATTGTAGACAGAGTCTCCCACTATGAACTACCTTTCCCTGAACCAGAGTAGTTGAACGCCAACCACGCGTTTTTTTTCAGGCGGGAGGAGGAGTGTAGTGAAGTAGAATAGAATGTAGTTAATGTCACCGCCTTTCATGGGTACTGGCGCCTACCCCGTCAGTAGGCATCAGATTTCATGTCTCCCCGTTCAAGTCTCCCACGCCCGCTAGCATATGTTCCTAGTGCAATAGCATCAGTTCTTCCCGCGAAGTTTCATCCCGATCGCTCTACTCTAAGCGTGACACAAGATTTCCGGTTCCCCCTCCCGACTCCCCTCCGCACATTCATCGGATTTGGTCCAGAATTGAACTGGGACATCTCACACATGACATCTTTCCCGATATCAAGTTTCATTAATATCCAATCACCTGTTCGAAAGTTACGCATGCCCCTAAATTCCGGATTCCGCCGTCTCCCCCTCCCCCTACGATGGTCGGATCGCGCAAATGACTATTTCCAAGTTAGTTTGGTCGGGTCCCGGATATGCCTGCCAAGTTTCATCGTCCTAGCACATCTGGAAGATCCATAGCTCGAGTGGCCTGACAGACAGACCGACAGCCGAAAAGTGATCGGTCTATGGTACTTGAGCGGAGCTCCAAGTGCCACGAAAAACACTCACCCATCAAGATCTTATCCCTTGAAGATTCCAGATGTTTCATCGACACTGCAGTAGCGCCATCCATCGCTGCCCTCAGCGCCGCCTGATTCACTAAGTTTTCAATATCCGCTCCTGTAAAACCCGTGGTGCCGCGGGCTATAGACTCAACATTGACATCGTTGCCTGTTTTGACTTTGGCCAGATAGAGTTTTAGGATATCTACGCGGCCTCCGAAGTCTGGTGCAGGAACTTGAACTTCAAGGTCGAAACGGCCAGGGCGAAGTAGGGCTTTGTCAAGGTCGTCGCGGCGGTTGGTCGCGCCTAGGACGATGACCCCCTCATTGGAATGAAACCTGAAATTAGTACAAAAAAGTTCATCCGGTGCGAATCCACGAAAAGATGCGTTTGCGGTTAAAACCGAAGAAAATAATAAACAATATTAAGAGTATTATTATTTTATTAATTGGTTAATTAACAAAGGCGGATCAGGTAGCGGTTCCGCGTGCGCCGTGGTAGGTAGAGCAGAAATCTCATATACCTGAAGTATATCGAGCGTACGCGTCGAAGCGTCAATCAAATTTAATTCCAAGTGGCTTAAAGCTAGAAGAGGTACTTACATTACAACTATTACAAGTAGTACTAGTGCAGTTAAATTATTCAAAATTTGCAGCTACATTGTCTCTAAATGGGTAGTGAAATTATTTTCTGGTGAAGTAAGAGGCAAAAAGCCTTATTTAGCAATTTACTAATCAAAAATTTAGGCTCACCCGTCCATAGCCGAGAGAAGCTGATTGATCGTCTGGTTCGCAAACGGGTGGAGGGCGGAGTTGGTTCGCTTTCCTCCCACACTGTCTATTTCGTCAATGAAAATGACACACGGAGCACGGGCCTTGGCTGCAGCTAAAACAGGAAACTATAGTTGCGCTTTTGCAGATACCATGGTATCTATTACCACGGTAACTGGTAACCGCGGTATCTGATACTACGGTCGCTCTGCAAAAACGACACTTGCCGAAATTGCGCTTTTCGAAGTCATCACAAAGAAAAACTGATTTGTGCCAAACTTCTTTCCCAACAATTTGACGAAATCCTCGGCTCTATTGTTAGCGATGATGAAAGTTAGAGGACTTTTTCAGATACCAGGATCAGTTACACCGTGGTATCTGAATATCAGATACCACGATAATTGAAAAAACGCCTCTTGACCGTGGTATCAGATACCATGGTATCTGCAAAAACGACTTTAGACCGTGGTATCATATACCATGGTATCTGCAAAACGCAACTTATTTTAAAAGCCAAATTAACCAATCATCCGATTTTGTACTTAGCACTGAGCTAACACGGGTGAAGATTTAAAAAAAAAAAAAAAAAAAAGCTGAATTCTTTGTCACTGCTGCTGACTGCTCACTACTGTTAAGACAGATTCTGAGTGAGAAGTCACCGGGAGATGGCGCGACCAAAAGAAAATCGTTACAAAGTAAACATCAGGCACTAGTGAGGTATAAATGAAACCACTATGAGTACACCATACGCTCGTAATAAAGTGTGAAACCAAAGTGAAACGAGATGAAGATAGCTGATACTGCTCAGGCGAAGGTATACATTTCAGTGTCTGGGCAACCATCTCTGGCAGGGTAGACCTGTGATTTGGAGAGAATTTTACCTATAGGTTCTATAGGTTCTAAATTAAGAACCTATAGGTTCTAAATTCTCCAAATCATAATAGTAACTAATCATAATAGTAACCGAAACTCATAAGAAGATGTTGGGTTCTACCTGGTTCTGGAGGTGAGATGCGCAGAACAATAAACTGATGACCGACGTAATATAGATGTACCTGTCAACGTCAACCCTTAAAGGACCCGTCGTAACTATCAATTTATTACTATACTTCTCTATTGACTATATCCATTCTCATCCCCGAGATTGGCGACTCCATGCGGTGATCAGGGTTGCTAAGTGTCGCACGATAGTGTGAATTGTCACTCTATTTTTTTGTCACTCTTGTCCTACGTAGGACATAAAATTCACTCTATTTCAGAAAACGTCCAGACTCCAGATGTGTCATCTTCCAGCAGTGATTCCGACCAAAAATGACTACTTCACATTTTTTCATGAAAACAAAATTAGATCTGTCATTTTTGAAGCAGTGATTCCGACCAAAAGTGATCATTTTACACTTTTTCATGAAAATAAAATTTCACTCCCAATTCACTCTCTATTTTCGGCCAAAAGTCACTCTCTAAGTTTTTCCGATGTGGCAATCCCGTCGGTGGTTCCTGTCCCCTCTCTTGGTATCCTACTCCATCTAGTCTGCACGCTTGCCGTGTTTTACTCTTTTATCGACGTAATAGGAGAACCGATTATTAGTTCTAGGAAGCTCCTTGATCATAAAGACCGGTTATGCAAACTTTGCAGAGTTGACGAAACCAGGGGGGCTGGGAGATCATATAAACAGCCGAAGCCCTCCATAAGGTCTTGAAAGAGCTCAGTGGTGATGTAGTCAATTATCTTAGGTTGAGCATGTACAATACATAGTGCTAGGTCTTAGCGTTCGCTCGTCTATACGACCTCCTGCAAGTTCAATCTAAGGACTCGTTCCGACCGTGGGATCACCTAGTGGCGTGATTCGGAAGTAACCTTATGTCATGCTCAATGTATATCGTAACAAGAAAATCAGACAGGGAGAAAAACATTTACTATTATATGAATAAAATAATAATGTAAGAATTTCATTTCTGCTGGCCATGTTTTCAAGAAAAAAAGTTAAGACCAGTAAGCTAGAGTGTGCTGTCTGAGCCATCGAATAATGTATGACCGGGAGGAACTGACAGATCTATCGACTGCCAATGGTTTCTCTCCCATTTCACGTCACATCAACTAACTCCTTTAAAGTTGAGCTGAAAAGGGTTGATATAAGACAATATAGTTAACCATGACTTATTCGAATAAGGCTTGAAGACCCGATGAAAATGCGTTACTTAGTAGCTCCGCTATTCACGAATAATTGATTTTCATGTAGTGGAGTTTCCGTGTCGGATCTCTGGTACCTCTATAAATGTACCTGTGTTGTATGCTTGACGAAAACGATTTACGAAAACTAATTGTTCACGGGGTGAGCCACCTTCCGGGAGCTGATCACTGGCCACTGAAAAGCCACATATTTAGTGAGGTTCAAATTTCACACGTCTTAGTAGAATTTTGAAAAAAATCCCTAACACAATCCAAATAGTGCAGTAAATTAAGTTAAACGACACCAAATAAGTTGGCTGTTCAGTCAACTTTAACTGTTGGTTGACCTGAAAAAGAAACAACTCCAACTTTATCAGATACAGAAACTATCAGTTCTGTCTCCCTTCTTCTTACCAAGCATTGAGTTTGAATGAACTTTCATATGCAGAGTTTATGGATATGAGAGCAGCACAAAGCGAGAGCAGAAAGAAATCATGTGGGATACTCCAATGACGTTAAGGGAACGATAACGTCAAAGGTAACGATAATTTGCCTGCCGACACAATCCTTAGCCTTAACAAGAACGCGTAGGTATGCGTAGACACAACTTCAAGCTGAGGAGCTAGCAATTGTCACATCGGTAGATGGTCTTTCCAAAACAGAGTGGTGGACTATCGGATCGCTCTTCCATCTGAAGTAGTACCGAGAGACAGGGATGGGCGAATCCGAATCTGGATTCGAATCCAGGATTCGTCCTTTTCTGCTTGTCAGGCTGGATTCGGACTAGATTTCAAAACCTCAATCTTACGAATCCGCTCCAATTTCTAGTTTACTTCCTTTCAAATGTGGCTGTAAAATCCTTGCATCTGTCCAACAATCCTCCCACCTGACGCGCCCATAAACAATCGAACGCGTTCGCAGTTAAGCTGAAGCCAGTTAAAATCAAAACAAAGAGGCACATTAATAGTTGCGTTTTTGCTGATACCATGGTATCTGTTACCACGGTACCTAGATCTGCAATTAGTCGTTTTTGCAGTTATCGTGGTATCTGATACACGGTGCTCTGCAAAACGACTGTTGCCGAGATTGCACTTTTCGAAGTCATTCCAAAAGAAAAACAGATATCCAGTTACATCACTAAGTGCTAAACTTCTTTCTCACCAATCTGACAAAATTTGATGAAAGTGAGATGACTTCTCAGATACCACGGTCGGACCGTAGTATCTGAATATCTGATACCACGATAACTGGCAAGATACCACGATAACAGCAAAAACGCCTTTTCACCGTGGTATCAGATACCACGATAACTGCAAAAACGACTTTAGACCGTGGTATCAGATACCATGGTATCTGCAGAAACGCAACTAATATCTTTGTGCCGTTTTCCGTTAACATGTTCAATAAAATGTCAGTGTAGCGTTAGTAACAAGACCAAAGGTTTCGATGGGATCCCAAAAATTCAGTATCTGGTCCAGACAACTGGGTCTTGTCTTAGCCAGATCCAGTCTTCGCCAGACTCCTTGAACATTTTTACAATTAAAATTCAGAAACAGATTAAGGCCAAATAGCTAGTCACCTGAGAAAACCCAGTTCAGATTTAGATTCAGCATGTGTGTTTACCCCTATAAGTCATATCTGTTTTGACGAAAATTCCTGCCACTTCTGCCAATTTCCCGGTTCCGGCCGAACTCCAGAACTACTTGTCCGGCGAAAAAAGAAAGCTCAAAGACGAAATCAGGGTATCTTCTTTCCCCAGTAATGAACATCTAATCAACTTCAAATAGAAATTTAGCTTATAACAAATTTTCCGATTCCAGCCAGATTCCGGTCGAACTATATGTCCGGGTAAAATACGATTGTCACACAGGGACTCAGCATCTCTTTTTACCCCTAAATCGCTTATCTAATCAACTAGAAATAAAACTTTGACTTCCAACAGTTTTCCGGTTTGGCCGGATTCCGGACGAACTACATGTCCGGGTAGAAACTTGTTTTCACATAAGTGTTCAGCATGTCTTCTTGCCCTAAATCGAACATCCAATCAACTCCAAATTAAACTTTTAATTTTGACAAACTTTCCGGTTTGGGCCGGATTCCGGTCGAAATACTTGTCCATCGAGAAAATAGTTTTCACCATCGTCTTCAGCATGTCTTCCTACCCCTAAATCGAACATCTAATCAATTTCAAATAAAACTTTTACTTTCAACAAACTTTCCGGTTTGGGCCGGATTCCGGGCGAAATACTTGTCCGTCGAGAAAATAATTTTCACCATCGTCTTCAGCATGTCTTCCTACCCCCAAATCGAACATCTAATCAACTTCAAATAAAACTTTTACTTTCAACAAACTTTCCGGTTTTGGCCGGATTCCGGGCGAACTACTTGTCCGATTACAAAATGGTTTTCATCATCGTGTTCAGCATGTCTTCTTACCCCATAATCGACTATCACATTAGCTGTTTCAAAATATTTTGTTTGTCCCTTAATTTGAATCCCCTCCCCCACCCCTAAATGTAGAGCTACAAAGCCCATCTACGAACTTGACTGGTCCGACGACCCAACGAACCTTCTCACCAAGTTTCATCAAAATATCTCATTCCCTTCGAGAGTTATCGTGCTTACAGACGGACGGACAGACGGACGGACGGACGGACGGACGGACGGACGGACAGACGGACAACTTTTGCGATGTCATAGGTATCCCTCCACTTACGTTTTGGGATCCCAATAATAACACCATGTTTCCCGTTATGTAACTTATGAGTGTTAAAAAAATTATATTTTGTAAAGACCATCAAATTAGCTCACTATCAAGTTCTGTCTAATAAACCTTACTTACTTACTTCCAGTTTCCATTTCCCAATTTTACACGGTGGGCTTACACAATCTAACTTTTTGATCTCCACCCCCAACCATCCTCAGTAATCTATCACGATATCTGATTACCTCAGACATCAGTGCTTTGTAACCTCTGATTTTAAAACTATAACCTATGTACATGATTTGATTTCTGTTAAGGTAAGATTCGAATCCTCCGATGGAAGTGGTGGACTCACCTAGCCCTGGATTCAGATTCGAATCCTTTCATGATCGGATTTGCCCATTTCTGCTAAGTGACTCCATCGAAAAAAGGTAAGGGTTTCAGCATCAGCACATATTTGATTTCTGTTAAGGTAGGATTCGAATCCTCGGATGGAAGTGGTGGACTCACCTAGCCCTGGATTCAGATTCGAATCCTTTCATGATCGGATTTGCCCATTTCTGCTAAGTGACTCCATCGAAAAAAGGTAAGGGTTTCAGCATCAGCACATACAGGCCTAACTGCTTTCTCTGCCCTCAGCCAGGAAGTGCGATGGGCAGTTGGGGGCTATCCATAGAGACTCGAACCAGCGACCCTTCACTCACGAGTCTCGCGTGCTAACCATTCGGCCAGGACGTGACTCCACCAACACTTTGAAGAATTACCTGGAAAGTCTAAACGCTGAAGAAGTGTACGATCAGAGATGGGCGAATCCGATGATGAAAGGATTCGAACCCGAATTCAGGGCTTGGTACGAATCCGATTCCGAATCCGCCATTTCATGCTGAGGATTCAAATCCGATTCGATTCCGACCTTAACAAAAATCAAATCATGTACATAGGTTATGGTTTAAAAATCAGAGGTGATAAAAGACGCTGATATCTAGGGGTAATATCTAAGGTATCAGATAACGTGCTAGATTACTGAGGATGGTTGGAGGTGGAGACCAAAAAGTTGGATTGCCTAGGCAAACTGTGTAAAAATTGGGAAAACGGAAACTGGAAGGATGAAGACTAGGAATTTGAGCAGATTCGTAAAATTGAGGATTTGGAATCCCAGTCCGAATCCGAATCCAGTCAGACAAGCAGAAGATTCGAATCCGGCCAAAAGGACGAATCCTGGATTCGAATCCGAATCCAGATTCGCCCATCTCTGTGTATGATGAAAAGTAGTTTAAACGAGTTCAGTAGAGGCCAATGGCTTATTTTTTTTGACATTATATTATTATTATTATTATTATTTACTTACAGAAGAGTTCGCGCACTCGCTTTGCTCCGACTCCCACCAGCATTTCATCAAACTCCGGACCAGCGGCATGGAAATAAGGAACCCCTGCTTCCCCTGCGACTGCTTTAGCCAACAGGGTCTTCCCAGTGCCTGGGGGTCCAACGAGAAGAATACCACGTGGGATCTTCCCACCAAGCGCAGAGAACCTTTCGGGGTCCCGTAAAAATTCGACGATTTCTTGCAACTCAGTCTTGGCTTCGTCTGCTCCTTTCACGTCATCGAAAGTGACGGTGCGGTCTTCCGGAACTACTTCACTACTGCTACTGGACGGCTTGGCAAACATAGATGCTAAAAAGAAAAGGTATCAATTACTGAATAAAAAAAGCTTTTGCGCATATCTTCCTTTGTCTAGGCTAGTCAATCAATCAATCAATCAGTCTTTATTCTTCGAAAGCATTGCTTACGGTATTAAGAAAAAAACGAATATTTGTTCTCCCGTCAAACATAATTATATACAATTGTTCTTTAACATAGTCAAATTTTCATGAATTACACAACAACGAAACAGCACCAAATTAAACCGCTAAGCTTCAAACATGGAAAAGGGTTCAAAAAAAAAATCTCATTGAAAAAACTCACAAAAGAGAGGACAAAACTTCTTTCATACCGAGCATCAACTGCCCGTATGGGTAGGCTCTTAGGAACTGATTGTGCTGCCATTTTCTGTGGCCTTATACGGTCAGGAATGGGGAGGGGGAAGTATGTGACGATGGGTGGGGTCTTCCATTAGCTGGTCACCAAACTTAGTAGAAAGTTGGTGTCTGCAGTTTGATAAAGATTGGCCAAACTCGTTAAGAAAGGGGGATTTTGATATTACTAGTAAAGAACGGTACTGGATCCTCTCGAATCGTTCCGACTGCTCCCGTGTTAAGCCGAAGTGCCATGCTAGCGACGGCAGAACTAAAAATCTCTGATTCGCGGGCAGGCAATGCAAGCGTTGGAGTTTTTTTTTATGTTCCTGTTTCACAACAAATATTATAGGCTAGATATGAAGAGTTAGAAGCTCATATGTCACCTGCAAGGTTGGGTCAGACGATGCAATCGGGAATTTGTAAATTCGTGCGTTTACTGTAATCATTTGTAAGCAAATCCCCTGAGTCACAAATGGCTATGGGCCTTTGAGGATCATAATGTATCGCTTATAAGTCAAAAGGATATTTTTTTGCTCTAGATATTCCTTCAGCCCAAGCTGACTGCGAATCATATTTGACAATGCAAAACGGATACGCCAGCTACATTTTATGTTTTTTTAATGTAGCTGACGTATCCGTTCGGCACTGTCAACTTTTTTTGCATTTTGCGGTTATGATGCGCACTTTAAGAAGGCTAAGAATTTGTTTGCCAGCAAAATCCTTGAGGCAAAAATGACCAGGGGCCCTTGGGGATCAAGAAATCTATCTTTGGCTCTAAAGTATGGTTCGTACTTAGCAGTTAAGATGAACAAGGGATTCATATGTAAGCACACACAAAATTAAGCATTGCCCGAATCCAGGCCAGTTCTGCAAATGATTAAATTCGAGGATTCGCTCGATCTTCCCATCAAGTTCCACCCGGATCCTTCCAGTCTAAAATGTGTCATGAAATTCCCTATCTGGTCCGGACTTAAAACGGACCGATGGACAGGGACCACCCGTTCGAAAGTTATGCGTGGCAGAAGATTCTAGATTCCCTTTCCCTCCACTCCCCCTACGGTGACAGTATCGGGGGAAGGAGTATTGCCATGCCCTTCTGGTCGCGTCCTAGATAAGCCTGCCAAGTTTCATTGTCCTAGCACATATGCAAGTACCATAACTCGATCACCGGAATCCCCCCCCCCACGTACAACTCCCCCGCAGTGGTCGGGTCCGGTCTGGCTCTATAGACGATGGATCATCAAACTTTCAGTTTTCATCCAAACCTGATCACCCAATTGAAAGTTACGCATGTCACAAGATTCTAGATCCCCACACCGTCCACTCCTCCTACGATGGCCGGATGGGGGTAGTGACCATCTCCAAGTTCGTTCCGGTTCTGTCAATGATGCATCTACAGCCTGTGCTTGCTCGTCCCACCAAATTTCATAACCCTCCCTCCACTCTAAGCCTGTCACAAGATTTCCGGTCTCCCCCAACTCCCCCTACAGTCACTGAATCCAATTCAGATTTAAAGTGGGACGTCTGAGACATGACGTCTTTCCATAGATCTTGTTTCATTAAGATCAGATCACTCGTTCCAAATTTATATACCCCTTGATATTCCGGATTCCCCCTCTCTCCACTTCCCCCACAGTGGTCCGATCGGGGAAGTGACTATTTCCAAGTTAGTTTGGTCGGGTCCCTGATGACTGCTAAGTTTTAGCACTTGAAGTACCCCAACTAGACAGCAGTGGACCGACAGACCCACCGACAGAAAAGTGATCGGCACCTGAGCGACGCGAAACTGCAACTGCCATAAAAAAAAAGAGGTTGCGCATCTGAGAAAAGACCCACATTTTAATATAATAGTATATTCTGCGGAAATATCTACTAGACTATCATCACGACACCCAAACAAACTTAAAGTCAGCTACGATGTTCATCAGCGATATTTCAGCCCTTCTAGGCAAGGGTCCTAAATGACTCAACCGAGCAGCAAAAACAGCAGCCGTGTCCAAAATGCAATCGCAGCACCGGTTTAAACCAGGCAATTCTTCTGAAGAAATTCACGAGACCCAGGTACTTCAGCTACAATTTTTAGGTTTTTACACAAGTTCGCTTTCTAGCTTGAGCGCCACGAGCCTGACGAAGACCCTTGCCAAGAAGCGGAAATATCGTTCTAATAATATTCAGTTGACCTATCCGTTCAGCGCTGTCAACAAGGGTCCTTGTTAGGCTGTTGCTGGACCGGAAGAAACGAACCTGCAATAAATTACCTTAATTTCTAACCCGGATCCCGGAATTTCATGCGGTTCATTCCAACTCCTCTAATCAAACCTCGTTGATTTTCTCACTTGCCGCGTTTCACTACCTTTGATGCGTATGACGCTGTCGACGTTTGTCTGTGAGAAGTTTTTCTATCAGAAAAACCGGTTATGTAAATTTTCCCAGTTTTCGCTACGAGTCAAAGAGTATTGAAAATGCTTAAAACAGTTAGTCTTTCCACTT
Source organism: Branchinecta lynchi (assembly GCA_023053575.1). Taxonomy (NCBI): domain Eukaryota; kingdom Metazoa; phylum Arthropoda; class Branchiopoda; order Anostraca; family Branchinectidae; genus Branchinecta; species Branchinecta lynchi. Next base: position 13,538,483 of record JAKZAP010000020.1, on the reverse strand, counting down.
TCCAGCCGTGGATATTTTGTTAAAAGCAGAGCCTAGTTTCAAATTACTCAATTATTTCTAAATACCGGAAGTTGAAAAGTAAATAGTGCGAGGGATCATTTAAATTTCGCTCCCGAGTTGATTCGGTGGTTTCTCTCACGTTTCTGCCCTTGGCCATTTCTCCGCACTCCATCTAGGAAGAAGGTTTTTTAGACCCTTTTTAAATGTTTATTTTCTGATCTCGTGCATTTACTACATGATTGAAAGCTCAGTGTACTTTTTCCTTTTACTTGTCTATACTTTACTATTTTTCTCTTCTTAAGTGCGTTAATAAAATCATCATCGTCATCATCATCATAGCAGGTATGAGCAGGATATATATATATATATCGTTTATTGACCAAAATAGCAAAGATAGCTAGCAAAGGTAAGTCAACCTAACACTTTCAACGGGATATAAAATGGCCAATGACAAATGACACATAATACCAGATAAACACGACAACGAAGTATTAAACGAGCGAAAAAAGTACGGCACAAACGAGTTTATTTATCTTTCAGTTGCATCCGCTGGATAATTTGTTAACTTAGCTTTGTTTGATGGCCCACTCATATTTGCTGTCTTTTAGTGGTGCAGTCTTTAGTGGTGCAGTCTTTCGCGAATGCCTTCTTGGGCGGTTCGAGGGTGGGGCTGAGACTGCTGCTCCGGATTCTTCAGTCCAAGGGTTGACACTCTGGTGCAGAAGCTTTTTCTGGTTCTGACTTCGACAAACCGTTACAATAAATTTTAGTTATTGCAGGTCCATTTCCCTTGCCAAGAAGGGACCAAATATCGCTGACGAGCATCGTCGCTAACTTTCCGTTTTTAGCCATTATTTAGTGTATAGACATACCTATTATTCTAACCACGTAGATCAGGAAGACCACTGACATAGCGTAGTAGGCAGCTTGTAGGTAATTGAGCATGCGAGTCTGTGATTTCGTCTTTTTCGCGCCTGTAGTCTCACCGACCACAAAGCCCTCAGCGAAGGCTAACTTTAACTTATGCTGTTCCTCTGGCGTTAGGTTGTCTCCAGTAAGCAGAGCTGAAAGAATACAAGAATCAGCATTTTAGAAAAGGGAGCTACGATAGGAGTCCATTACCAAAATCGGCGTGGGACCACTCTTGTTTGACAACCAAGCCCAAACGCTGGGGCATGCTGGCAGGGATGAGTACGAGTGCTAATACGTATGTGTACCTCTTATTCCCCAGACTACTAGTATAAAACACATCTGAAGCGACATAAAAATACTGGTTTAGAATAGAATAGTAATCTATTCGCTCACACGTTAACGGTTACAAAACCAAAATTGGTGAGTACTGTCATGCACAAATTTATCAGTATAACATATACATTTAAAAGCACGTACAAAAGGTCAAAGGCTATTTAAAATTTCAACAATCATTGGTAACGGCTGTGTTTGGCCGCTAGTGGTTGGAACACTGGGACCTTCGTAGAGACTGCTCGCTCTTGCCTTTCCCTTACATTGTGGTATGGGGGAGGGAGAAACTCCCTCTAATTACCAAGTGTTCTGTACTGGTGTAACTAGAGGGAAAAAAAGCTACCAGAGGGGTACACTTAAGTAAGTAAGTAATTTATTTCTAACCCGGCATTTTGAACAAGACCAAAGGTTTCGATGGGATCCCAAAAATCTAACATTTGATTCAAACAATTGGGTCATGTCTTCGCCATTCAATCTTTCTCAGATTCCTTGAAGATTTTTACTGTTAAAATAAAGCTCAAAGTTGGATTCAGCATGTCTCCTTGCCCCGATACCGATTTATAATCGATTTCAGAAACAACTTGGAGCTTAAAAAAAATGTCTGGTTTCAGCCGAATTCATGATGAACCATTTGCCCAGCAAGAAAACTAAGTTCAGATATGGATTCAGCCTTAGTGAATATCTTATTAGCTTCCCTTTGACCTTCGATTACACTATATCTCTCCGACGTCCATAGAATAAACGAATGAATGTCGTCATCCATAGCGCAGAGAGAGCTATACTGGTTCGAGCCGAAAATTGGTCTTCAAATTTTGTGTCCTGTTTTCGCCGGATTCCGGATGAACTACTTGTCCGGCGAGAAAACAACTTTCATATTTGGATTCAGCATGTCTCCTTACCCCTAAATCAACTATCTCAATAGCATTTTTTGCCACTTCATTGGACACCCACTCCACCCTTAAATATAGAGGGCTACATACTCCATCTACGAAATTGACATTACTCTTGACCCAATGGATTTTTCCGCCAAGTTTCATCAAAATATATCATTCCCTGCGAGAGTTATCGTGCTTACAAACGGACAATTTTTGCGATGTCATAGGTATCTAAACTTACGTTTTGGGATCCCAAAAAGCGGAGTAAACGAAAGAAAATAAATAAAACCCATGAACATACAGAAAAAGACACTTAATTTTCAATCTTCGGCCAGGAAGAAGTGGATAACGTCGTGCGCTAGTTGTGCCCTGTTGTCCATGATTTTTGAAAGCGATGAGGAAACATACAAAATGGTAACACTTTCATCTTGAATTTTTAACTTCTCCGTCAATGTATGGTTATTTAATTTGCATATTTAAAATAATATGATCTCATATTTTTAATTTCCTTACGAATGATCACCCTACCAGTATGATTATAGGGGCTAAAGGGATGAATTCTTTGGGAGGAAAATTCTAGAAGTGGTCGAGCTAATTAAGTGTATTTTAGATTTTTAAGTATGTTGTCCTAAGATCTATTCCCCCCTCCCGTCCCGTCGTCCGTGCCTCGGTTCGACGTGAACACTGCCAATCAGTTTTCTACATATCCTGCTTATTCTTATACCCATTTTTTACATAGTTTTATTCCGTCATTTATTTCTGGTCATATCTTGTAAGTGTATTACTTAATTTGTTGCGTTTCTGTGTTTTTTGTAAATATTTTATTCCTCTTCTATTTTTAAGCTATTTGGAACTAAATTTGACTGATTAAGTTAACTGAGGTTAAATGTTTTGGGTTAGTAAACAATCTAGCCAGGTTCATTCGGGGGGCAGTGAAGCATAGAGAATGATTTTTGTAAGCAATTCATAGTTTTGGGTTATCCTATTTATTCTTCTTTTTTCTAGGTACATGTTATAATATTGCCAGGCTTTTCGCAAAAATATAAAATCTCGTGGGTATCCTCGATATTTAACAGAAGAATGCCTTTCCTTTAAATCATCAAGCTTCCGAAGCTACAGGGGCAAATTCCACGTCAGGATATAGGTGTCGAACTTCTGCTGACAAGAAAAAACTAAGTTCGGCATTTTGCCGCCTTCAGACTTTTTTTTTAAATAGGCTACAGGATCATACAGGTGCCGTACGTAATTTGAAAGCACAAGGCACCGATGATGATGCTGATAATGTTGCTGTTGAGCTATAAAAAAAGATGAAAACCAGCCAATCAGGTTCAAGACTTTTAAGTAGGCAATGGGATAAGAGTATTGTATACAAGAAACCAGAATTTTCAGTAAGAAAGTTCCACATTTCCGTCAAGACGGAAATGTGTCTCAGCTCGAGTATTGGAGTTGTTATTGTATTTTTACTAATCTGGGAATACTATCAAGATAGGTCAGAAGGAAAAATATTGGGGAAAAAAGAAGAAAGTAGATCTTTCTTTCAAGATATTTCTATAAATTTTTGGACAACTGTGGAGTATCAGAGGGATATTCAAAGTTTGAGATTGTTATTACTTGTTTGAAAACATGATGGAAATACCCAGTGACCCTGCAGAATAGTCTGAATTTATCTAACTGAATTTGAACAGATGCTCCTGGAACATTCTAGAAGCAAAATCACCACAGATTCCACTTTGATCGTGACTTACTTTTCAAGTGGTCTGCCTCAGTTGACTTTCGGGATTTCCCGAACATGGCTAATGATGACACCCGGTTCCTTTTCAGACGATCCAGGACACTGCTAGTCCTGTCATCATCGGATATAGAGCTTCGCTGGGTCTTAAAATGTCGTACTGAGGTTCCTGAAACGATAAGACTGATCAGCTCCTTGAATAATGAATCAAAAGGAACAGCAATTTTTTTCACACTTAAGTCATATCAAACGGGGTGGAAAGATCAGTTAAGCAGAAAACGGTCGCCTACTTATCGGCAAAACTGGGTCAGACGAACTGCAATATTGGCACACGTGTCCCTCACACTTTGGAGGACCAACAATAGTATTTTTATAGTATTATTTATATATGTATATGTCACTGAACGGACCAGATGGTTTAGGCACAGTTCTGTTTTATATATTATATTTTTTACTCCTCAGTTCTGAGGGAAATAAATAAATAAACAATGGCTTTTCTCTTTTTCTGTTTCTTCCTTTTGTCTCTGTGCACTTGTTTTTCTTCTTTCTTGTCCCATTTTATTTTGGTTTCAATCAAGGAATAATAATAATAATAATAATTTACTGGAAAAGCTACGGCCATACAACAGAGGCCTGAGACGACAACAACAATTTATACTACTAAAAATGAAAACACAAACTATTTTCTTCTTTTCATTGCATTCAAAAGAAAAAAACGACCTCACGAATTACACTTCATTTGTCGACTTTAAGATACCAGGGAAGAGAATACCACCAACCATCCCAACTAAACCAAACCTTTAGCATCAGTGAACTGGAAAATGAAAATGCTCCTCGAACGGCATTTGAAACCGCAACCTTCGGCTTGATATTCCGACGCTCTAATCAATCGAGCTAACGAAGGCTTGTGAACAAAGTTTGCAAACCACTAAAATCGCCAGTTCGTGGCGGGCTAAGCGATCAGTGATCTCTATTATTTAGTTTTTGCTATTGTGGCAATTTTTCTATTAAGCCCTTAAACCCTTAAGTTTATCGAAACAGTTCACACCCCATGTCACGTTACACAAGGGACTTTTACGGTGACAAATAAACCAGACAGCAAATTAAAAAGACAAATCAAAAGCAGAAACAAATTGCTTTCTGGTTATTAGTCACGGTAAAAATCTTTCGTATAACTTCCATCATCACACAAATATTTGGCTTTATTTTCTTGGCCACTAATGTCACTTTTTCTTTGGCTACTGTATTTTCCGTTCGGTACGTTAATCCCCAATAGAGATCCTAATCCGATCACTGCTAAACTGTATTACGAAAAGGTTAGAAAGGGAAATAGAGAATTCCAGCATAACAGTTTTTAACCCCCTGTTCACAGAGACAACGTTAATTGCGTTGCGTTTTTCCGCACTGGCAAATCCGCGGACGTAAAAAGATACATAGTGCTGAAACGCAAACTCATGCCAACGTGCCGTTTTGTCGAAAAGTACACAAAACCAGGGTTTTCGAGGGTAGCCCCTGGTTTAGAGAGACTGCATTTCCGGGTTTAGGCTCTGCACTTCCACCTTTTTAGCTGAAATAGTGTACCTAGGCGCTAATGTTCTTCACTTTTGACTTTTTCGTTTCCGAAAACGGGAAGCAATAAAAAGGTCTGTGAACTAATTGTAACATGCACTGAGTGCCAAAAAAACAACCCACCATTCAACAGTGTAGATGGATGTCCAACCAAGTAATTATATAGCAGCATAGGTGGCTCCACTGTCAACTGTTCCTCAGAGAATCCATACCTGTTTTCAAAAAAGGTATGGTTGGAAATGTAACTGAAGTTAACAGTGGGAGCATTAACACCATCTCTAACTGCAGATATGTGTGACAACACTGGGCTGATCCTTTCCAAGAGCTGCTGGACGTTGGGTTCAGCTTTCAACAGTAACTGTAGGCTGGATGTAATCTGAAAAAAATAATATAAACGTCAAGACCAGCTTCAGCCTTGTTCAGCCAACAAGTTGTTTCTGGTCTGTAAAATAAACGTATCTGAGATCAACGATATGAATTAATCCCCTCAAATTAATCCTTAACCATCCTCCTATTACCCTGAAACAGTGACACAACGTGCTTCCAATAAAGATTTGCTACTACCATCAGTGTCATAGAATCTACGTAAAGAACGGACAAAACTTGAAAGATTCGAAGTGGTTGAAGTTAGCAAAAGCTGCCATCCTAACCGGTCTTTTTTATTTGGGGACTTTTTTGTATAGTTTCCAGTACCTTTAGGTCAGAATGAAACAAAGTCTTTCACAGGCATTCCAAAGGGTTTCAAGCAGAGATGGGCGAATCCGAACATGAAAGGATTCGAATCCGAATCCAAATCTATGACTAGGTATGAATCCGGGTCCGAATCCACCATTTCACGCTAAGGATTCGAATCCGGAATCGAATCCGACCTTAACCAAAAACAAATCCTGTACATAGGTTATAGTTTAAAAATCAGAGGTGAAACAAAAACACTGATAGCTAAGGTAATCAGATAATGTGACAGATCACTGAGGATGGTTGATGGTGGAGACCACAAAGTTGTATTGCCTAAACCCACTGTGTAAAAACTGGGCAAACGGAAACTGGAAGGATGTAGACTTGAAATCCGAGTCCGAATCCAGCCTGACAAGCAGAAGATTCGAATCCCGCCAAAACGACGAATCCTGGATTCAAATCCGAATCGCAATTCCGAATCGCCCATCACTGGTTTCAAGATGAAGTCTCTCGAATAGTTGGAGTAGGGAGCTTGAGATTCGAACAATAGAAGTGAGTAGTGTTCTAGATTGAATTTTCTCCAACAGTAATTCCCTAAGATTTGTTCTGATCCTCTTAAAACTTACACTGTCTCCAGGTTTGGAAATTTCCTGAACATTTGTCTCCTTGCAGTTCTCACCTACAAGCTTTGTCTTGCGATGTGTCCGTCCATTCAAAGCAGCAGCATGTGAGATTGGTATGAACTGAAGAAGCTGAAAGATTAAGAAATAGTAGTTTTATTGATATTCTTTTCAATCAATCAAATTTATTTTCCAAATAGCTTAAAGCTAGAAGGGGAATACAATACTTACGAAATACACAGACAAGAAACAAATTAACTAATACACTTACAACATATGACCAAAAATAAATGATGGCATGAAACTATGTAAAAATTGGGCAGAAAAATTAGCAGGATGTGGAGAAAACCGATTGCCAGCGTTCCTCTCGGAACGACGCACGGAAGACAAAGGGGAGGGGGGAATAGACCCATAGGCCCATCTGGGGACAACACATTATCTTTGCTCCAACATTTTTTTAAAGAGTATTTCTGCGGTCAGTTAACTTATGAACGTCCAGTTTAATTAGAGCCTCTCATATGAAATATTATGATCAACCAGAATGATTCTCACTGCTTTCTTTAGGACATCTTCCAGGCGATCAGAGAGCTCTGCAGAAGAGAAGAATGAAATTTGCTCTAAAGTTGAGAACAGAACCTAAAATTATACTAAAAATGTTATCCTAAACCTGAGGGCTGATCTGCTCAAACCCCAGTCTCGGCTTCAGAATACTTACTGATACCTACCAGTTTAAGAGTAAAGAGAATGTCTTGTCATTGGGAAAGAAGGGAGTAACAAGGAAAATCGATTTCTGATCAGCCATGCTAAATACTGGAGTTTAACCCAGTATTCAGCATAATCTATGACAAGAGCTGTTATAGTGGTTTCCCAAACATCAAGGAGCCGTAGCCAGATCAACAGATTTAAGAAGAGATTATGAGGTGTCAACGCTCAGGTAAATACCCCTCGAAAAAGCGCAGTTTACAAAAGTGATTTCTCATAGTTGAAACGAGTGTGTGAGGTTGTAGTGATCGCTTGGTGAGAGTTTTTGATCCCTTTTAGAATTGTGTAGTGTTTTGTTTATGTTTGAGTGCGTGAAAGTGGTGTTTAAGTGATGTGTTAAAATTTAAAAAATTTGCTCAGTGTAGCAGATTATAAAGAAATATTTTAGACAGCAGGCGCCAAAAAAAGGTACTCAGGCCACATATTCTCTAAAAGATACTTTGACTATGAATGTTCTAAAAAATTCTGAATGCAGCGCGCTTCGTAATATTCTCTATTTTGTGGAAGGGGTGTTACTTAGGTGGGGTCTTATCAGTTTTAGGATCGGGATTTCAGAAACATGGGATTTTAGAACCTATGCATTTTTATAAATTTCGCCTGCAGGGCACGCTTTAAAAACTATGATACCTTCTCCAGAATTTCTAGCCATTGTATTCTTCTTATGTTCTTCTCCCTTCGTTTTCAAGTGCACATTTTGGCGAAAATCAGCTTGGTTTCTCATCTGGGGTAGGGTGTCAGCAAGCCCATCGAGTTCTAGCTAATCTTCTTATTGACGCGACAAAAAAGGGATATGAACTCCATTTATGTACCTTAGATCTTTCCAAGGCCTTTGACAGTGTCGTTCACTCACAAGCCCTGTTCTCCCTCTTTAGTCACGGTATTAATCTTTCTTTGGTTTTTCTCCTTCATTACTGGTATGCTTATTCTTTTCTGAGGTTAAAGACGGATGGGGTTATATCTGATTCTAAAATTCCGGTACGACGTGGTGTCAGACAAGGTGCTGTCCTTTCCCCTTCTATCTTTAAACTTTGCATCTCTTCCGTTTTATCTTCTGTCCCAACTACGTGTATCTCTCAGAATGTAAATATTTCTTACATAGCATATGCTGATGACATACTTCTAATTAGTAGGACCAGAAAAGGCCTTTCTCTTTCTGTATCAACAGTTGCAACTAACCTTAGCAAAATTGGGTTGTCACTAAACTTAACAAAATGCGAATATCTTTCCTTTAACAGTAATTCTAACTCGCCTTTGGATTGCGCTTCTTTTTCTGTTCCTTGTGTCCCTCCTTTTCGGTGGTTGGGTATTAACATTGCTAAAATCTGAAATCCTTCCGAGACCAAGCTGTGACGGATTGTAAGAAAAAGATCCAAGTATCTTACTCTAAAATTGTCGCTAATCGGGGCAAATACAGTAGGAAGTCCCTTGCTAAATTGTACTCTGTTTTTAGTGATCATTCAGTTTTGTTTCTTTCTGGTGTTTATCCCATCCTCGGGCGAAAAGATATTCGGTTGTTACGTTCTTATTACTTTCGGTTCTTGCGTTTTCTACTGTATTTGCCTCCGTGGTATCGGAACCGCAACCTTATTTCAGTTTTCGGGCTTCCAGATATAACTGGAAAGCTAGTTGAGCTTGCTGATAAACTCCCCCAGACAGTGAAGGCTCTCCCAGCTCATCATGGGTTTGTCCGCCTCCTTAAATAATCAAGTGTTTTTGTTGTGTATTTAGTTGTTTTTGTTGTATTTTTTTTCTTTTTTTTTTGTTTATACTCTGCTTTTGTTTATTTAGCGGGTTAAAAAATAAATTAATTAAATTAATTAATTAATTGTATTCTGCCGTAGATTACAGTATTTAGAAGTAGTTGTCGGGGTTTTGCTCTCTTCCGTGTTAATCTAATGTTTCTGATAATTCTTGGGATCTTGGGGTTAGATACAGATTAAAAGCTAAAATTTGTATAGGAAGCAGTTGAGTTGTGGAGAAAAAGAGAATTTCAAATCTTTGCCAGCAGCTCTCAGCTTAATTTTTTTTTTTCTTACTAGGAGCTGCTGTGGAATCTTCTGTAGCCATGGGCCTATATTGTCCGAGGGGTTTTCGTTATAGGACGCTTAGCTGTCTAATCATCTACATTGCTGCTATTTTTATGTTTCTCTTAGAAAAACCTCAATTTTGATTTGAAATAATTTGAAACTCGTTTGATACTTTGAATAATATAGCCTAAATCTCAAATTGTCAGTAAATTTTCTGACAGTTCGGTAAAAATTTTGACCCTGCATCCCCAATCTCTTACAAGGCCCCTGAATGAATCTACTTCTTTTTCTACTTCATTTCATACCAGCTTCTACTTACTAATACTTACTTTTAAGAGGAGCCCACTTATTTCGAGAGTGCCCCAAGTGGAAGCACTGCTAGCGAGTGACTGTTATTCCATTCAACAGGCAAGCGACATTGTCGAAAAGCTCGAGGCGCTATGTCATTTTTCTTTTTCAGTATATTCGTTGGCCTTTACAAACCCCATTTCGGTTTTCTTTGTTGATTTTTTCTGACATGTCATGCCAATCTGGTTTACGAAATTATCTTTGCCCTTTAGATATTTAGAGGCAGAGGAGGGCGTTTCGTATTGAGGGTAAGAAACTTTATGTTTTATTAGCTAATGAGATAGTTGAATAGGGGTAAGGAGGCCTGGTGAATCCATGCCCGAACTTAGTTTTCTTGCCGGACAAATGATTCACCTTGAATTCAGCCAAAACTGGAAATTTGGTCGAAGTTCAAGTTAATGTTACTAACGTTAGTTAATGTTTCAAGTTAATGTTAGAGGCTTCAAGTAGACAAAATAAAACTAACCTGTTGACTTGTAATGTTGGCCAGAGAAAACATTTTACAAGCTTATCTTCAGTTATTCAACTGGGTTGTTTAATGTCGCCGCTTTTCTATCGGACAAAGACGCCCTATTCCTATTACGCACATGAAGAATGCTAAAAGTCTCTATCCGAGTAGGCCATGCACTTTTGCTCACAGATGGCGTCAAGAAAGCAGATTTGAAATAAGCGACGTTGCAACAGACCAATCAGATCAGATGCCGCGAACGACGTCTCCGGTATTAGTGAAGGAAAAAGGTGCGTAATAGGTCAGGTTAGTAAACTTTTCCAGTTTACGACCTTGGGCTTTAAAAGGGAGACTAACACAGTGTTACCACTTTCCCCCGACGGAACCTGTGACCAGGGGCGTCGTTAGCCAAAACTCGAGGGGGGGGGGTAGGGCGCCTGCCGCCCGTTTCAGCTTTTCTTCGTCTATGTAATAGTAAAACTCGTGATAACAGCAAGCGTTGAAGTAGTCGTATCTCCAAGCTCAGGGGCGGTTTGAAGGGCGTGGGAGGTGACAACGTCAAAATATACCACCGGCAGATGTCCGGCAAGACGTATGGGTCACACCAGGTAGAAAACAGTAGCCAAGAAACACAGCCCCACATGCGAGAAACTGTACGAATTTAAAGAAATATTAAACTGAAAAGCTAACTTATTTCTGTGTCATTTAACTGGATAAACTGAATTATTTGGGTTCTGCTAAGGGATTTTTTTATTTTCCACTATCTACTCTAGTTATGACGTTCAGAATATCTGCGGCCGTCCCCACATCAAAAATTCTACTACGACGCGGGAAATTTTAATCTCAAAGCAAACGCGGCTTTTCATTGGGCAGTAATGGGATTGGTGACGAATGCTTAGTGCCTGAACAAAAAAAAAACATAGATCTTTCTAGTAAGTCATAAAACAAAAATATAAGCGCATAGAGGTACCACATATCACGCGGAAATTCCACTATTTGAAATTCGATTAATAGCGGAACAACGATGTAACACATTTCCAGCGGGTCGCATTCGTAATAACAGGAATTGGCTTCCGCAATCCCCCGACCTTCAGCAATTTCTAATGCCTGTATACCAGACTCTAAAAATGAGCGCCGCAAGACCCCGCAAAACACCACTTCCCCCAATACATTCTAACTTTTATTTGAGGCCCCAATGAAATGACGCGCGGTTCCTTCCAGTAAATATAAAATTTTGTGGAATCCTTTATGATCAGCAGGGGAGTCTCTATAGGTGGTGGTACCCCCCCCCCCCACCTCTCGAAGAAACAAAAAAGCTATGTTATGCGCCCGACCAAATAAATTAAGCTAATCTGAGAGTGCCCGACCCAAAAAAAAGCTAAACTGGACCCTCGCAGAGCGCCCGACCACAAAAGTTCAGCTAAACGGGCGCTCGCGTAGAAAAGCTTAAGTGTGCCAAAAATAGTCAGTAAGGCTAGTTCAGGGTTACCAAGAAACTGAGATGACATCCAGCTTGGAGCTAGGCCATATGGGTTCTCGAGCATTTGAGACTTCAGGTATTGGATTATCAGTCGCATGTTCCGGGTTTGTTGGATTTACAATTTTAACAAAATCTGTTATGTACCAATATCTCTGACTTATATAAAAATCTGTTTGATTTTGCTTGTGCCGTACAATTTTTTGAATTTGCTAGTTTCTTAATAGAAAAGAATTTCATAAGTAACTTCCTCCAGTGCGGACAAGAATAAATACTGAGAATACCGTACGACCAAGAATAAATGCGACGTTCAAAAATAAATCGGCTTCGTGGGCAATGAGCGACGGTATGACGGGCCTGATTATTACAACATGTTATTTGATTTTTACTTTTTGTTTTTTTTTTTACTTGAAACTCAAAACAAGACTACTCTGTTTCAAGTTGTTGTTTTTGTTCTGGATGATCAGTAGGCTACTTCTTTTTCGGAAAGGGTCAAAGTGAACCACATTACGAACTTCCAGCTCAATGTCTCGCATTTTCTGGATTCGTCGTGAACAAAGATAGACAGGCAGATCCGTGCTAAGTTGCCCTTAATGGCTAAGTGGCCTGTTTTGAGATCCGGTAAGACATATTCTGACCATACAGGATTTCACAAAATTTTGCCGGCGGCGCCTTTTGTAGTAGACATCTACTTTACTGGAAACCGCGTCATTTCATTCGTGTCTTAGGCTTGGAATTTCGGGGCTTGGGTGTCACATTAAAATCCGGATTTTGTTGGGGTAAAGTAGTGTTTTATCCGAAATAAGTCATAGCCTACTTTAAAATTTCGCATGCGGCGCTCATTTTCATTCCGCCTGATTTACAGTCATTAGGAACTGCTGTGGTGCGGGCTATAGCGGACGCGAATTTCTGTCATTACAAATGACGTTACCTTAAAATTACCTTAAATCGCACTTGCAAGCAATAAGGATGTTGAATCCCGATGAGTAGCTTGCGGTTGATGATGGTGCTCAATTATTTCGGGGTCACTGTTTCTGGGGCACTCCAGAACGCTTTCCACGGTTGCACACACCAGTCCTCGTGGAGTCGTTTTTTGAAACCCTCAGGCGTTTCGCTAGTCGCAGCTGAATGAGAAAGGTCGTTCCACCAAGGTTCCACAGAGGAACAACACGATTACTGAAGAAGTGCTGGTGAACACGAGAGGAGCAGGATCTCCGGAACTGCTTACGGGAGTAGCTCCTAGTCCTTAAGTTTCTTTAAATTCGCACAGTTTCCAACATGCGGTGCTGTGTTTCTTTGCTATTGTTTCTAATTGGTATGACTCTTGAGCCTTCAAATCAAATCAAGTTTATTAATCAGCCATGATTATCCAAAAACGAATAGCACTGGCACGTCAAAGATACAAACACTTGGGTCACAATTTAAGTCAAGTCACTGTTAAAATGTTTGTAAAAGTCGGGACGAATGAATGGTGAAACCGAACACTGAAATTTGCAGGAGGGAGTTTTAACTTTTGCTTCCCCGAATTTGATCCTCGAGTGGGGCGTTTATTTTCAGCTGCTGACTGGAAATCTGGCAGAATGTTGCGAAAGAGCTCCGACGACAGACCTCACAAAAGCCATGAGAAGTTCATGCCGTCTGTTTGATAAAGGTTGCCAGGCCTAGTGACGCCAGACTCGCCTCGTATGAGACGTACTCGTGCCCGAGGATGATCCGACATGCACGCTATTGAGTGCGCTCAACCTCCCACGCCCAAGCCCTTCAAAATGGCCCTGAGCTCGTAGATACAACTGGGCTTCTTCACTCTTCAACACATGCAGGTGATGATGTTTTATCACTACATTTGAAGCTAAAATGGTCGCAGAGCCGGCAGGCGCCCTCCCCCCACCCCGCTAGCGATGCCCTTGATGACCAGAAGGTCTTTTTGGGTCCGAAACGAAAGTAAGGGCCACTTATCATGGATCTGCCCGTCTGTCTTCTTTCACAACGAATCCGGAAAAATGTGAGACATTTTCTCATAAAAGACAGTGCGTAAGTTCGACCCTTTCCGAAAACTAGTCACCCAGAAACAGAACGGACTTGTTCTGAATTTACAGTTAAAGAAAACAAAAAACGAAATTAAATACGTGTTGCAATAATCAGGCCCGTCATTACATCCCCTCTCATTGCTCACGAAGCCGATTTCTTTCTGGGATCCCAAAACGTAAGTGGAGGGATACTTATGACCGCAAAAGTTGTGCGTCTGTCCGTCTGTAACCACGATAACTCTCGAAGGGAATGAGATATTTTTATTAAACTTGGTGTGAGGATTCTTTGGGTCACCGGACAGGTCAAGTTGGTAGATGGGCTTTGTAGCCCTACATTTAGGGGTGGGGGAGGGTGTTCAAATTAAGGGACAAACGAAATATTTTGAAACAGCTAATGTGATAGTCGATTATGGGGTAAGAAGGCATGCTGAACACGATGATGGAAACCATTTTCTCGCCGGACAAAAAGTTCGTCCAGAACCAGGCAAAAACCGGAAAGTTTGTTAAAAGTAAAATTTGTATTTGATGTTGATTAGATTTTCAATTTACTGGTAAGAAGACTTGCTGAACAGTATGAAAATCAGTTTCTACCCGGACAAGTAGTTCGTCTGGAACACGGCCAAAACCGGAAAATTTGTTATAAGTTAAATTTTTATTTGAAGTTGATTAGATGTTCGATATTGGGGAGAGAAGATATGCTGAATTCGTTTCTTATTTTTTCACCGGACAAGTAGTTCCGGAATAGTGCCGAACCGGAAAATTGGCAGAAGTAATGCGGGAAGTTTTCGTCACAATAGATATGCCATATGGGGTAAACACACATGCTGAATCCACATCTGAACTTGGTTTTCACCGATGATTAGCTATTTGGCCTTAATCTGTTTCTGAATTTTGATATTAAAAATGTTCAAGGAGTCTGGCAAAGACAAGACCCAAATGTCTAGATCAAATATTGGATTGTTGGGATCCTATCGAAACCTTTGGTCTTGTTCAACCTCGCCCTGGACAAAAATTCTTATCATCAAATTCATTTATGTTAAAATAGCCTGCCTCTTCTTATCAATCTGGCAAGCTCGAACATGCGACTGAGAATACAATTCTTTAAGTCCACCGAGCCGCCGATGTCCAATCTGGATGTCAACTCAGTTTCTTGGTGACCCTGAACTAGCCTTACTAAAATTGGGGGTGAGCGCCCACTTTAGAAAAAATGTTGTGGTCGGGCGCTCTGCGAGCGCCAAGCTTAGTTCATTTATATTGACTGGGAGCTCGCACCTTGGTCGTTTCTTTCCTCGAGGGGGGGGGGGGGGGTACCCCCCTCCCCCATAGCGACACCCCTTCCTGTGAGATTTGGCGGCAAAGCCCGTAACATTGTTGGCCCTACAAAAGTCGGTCGTTCTTACCAATTATTTAGCAAGAACCTAGCTTTTTCAGCTTCATACTGTTCACAAATTTCACGATCATACACCTTTGCTCACTTTAACGAAGGAGTCGACCTGTGACAAATCATATTTGATGTTACAAAACGGATACGTCAGCTGAATTTTATTGAAGCTTTAGTTCGGCCCTTCTTGGCAAGGGTCCTCTTCACGCTCAAAACCGCTCAAGTTGGAAAAACGAACTTGTGGGAAACATAAAACTAAAGACTCTAGCCTAGCGTTAAATGTTTAACTTCGTAAATTCCTTCGTGAGTCTTACTTGGAGTTAAGAGATTGCTGTGATTTGACTTTGGACACGGCTGCTGTTTTTGCTGCTCGATTGGGTCGTTGGTCGGGTAGAGAGTTTTCTGCATTTGGGTTGACTTTCGTTTTGTTGTAGAGAAGAGCTTGGGGTCTCAATTTCCTTTCACTGATGATGCCTTTACATGTTTCTGGTAGTGAGTATTCGACTGTGTCTCTGTTGATCCCTCAACGGTTATTCATAATTTCAACGGCTTCTCTTATAGTTTGATGAAGTCCGGTGCATGTTGCAAGAGTCTGGGCTTTTCCAAAACGTACAACGTGGGATGGGTTTTCGAAAACGTAACGTGTGACAAATAGTTCAATTCTGTGACAGGCGGCAACACTGGACCAAAAGCCCTCAAAACTGGACCATTAAAGGACACCTGAACAATGAAACCATACTTGAACACACCATGGAGAATGCATTTACGGACATGGACACGGAGAGCATTCTTCTCCTGAGCGTGATGTTTTCAAAATAGGGATGATTGTTTCCGGAGGTTTGCACATGCAGGCTCCAAGACAAAAAGCGCAATTCATTCAAATCTTGTACAGCGCTGGCCGGATCGTATTGGAATTTCTTCTAGATATACGTTTGGGCTTATCTGGTTAAAAAATATTCCAGAAGAAGGGTTGATTGGAGACATTTGTTCATTTCTAAAATTGCTCGGTACTGAAATAAGGACAGATGCAAAATAGAGCAAAAATCATAGCTTGGAAACGGTATTTCGTATTTGGATTGGGTTTTCTGCAGGCAATGTTAACGGATGCCATACAGATAGGGATGAAACTTGGTACTCTTCATTCAGGTGTCCTTTAAAACCTTCGGTAAAAAAATGCGAAGGAGAAGTTTTCTCCAGAGACTTAAATTTATGTATAGAAAAGAGCATTCAGTTAATTAAAAACCAATAAAAAAATGCTTCGAAGATTTAGTGTATGTATTGATTACTATTCTAATTATTCTTTCTGCCAAGTTTCTCGTTCTTGCTTTTCTTGTAGTGTCCGAACTAGCTACTGAAACCGGACAGACAGACCAAACCCGGACAAACCCAGACAAACCCGGACAGACTTTCGATCTCTATCCGGCACTTACATCGGAGGCACCGGTCGCCAAAGACCCAGGAGAAATCTTAACAAGAAACTTCAATTTATTCCGATAAAAAAGGGCATTCAATATGCTAAGAAAAATCTTTCTCTGGAAGTAGTTATTTTCTGCTTGCAAGAGACTTCTTCGCTGACTGGTGGAGCTGCGGTGGAAGTTTGTCTGAAACGTTATAATAGTTAGGCTCATACTCTATTTTCCATTGGAATCTGACCGTGTGAGCGCAGCCTGAAGCCTGGCGGCCACCCCCCCCCCCCCCCCCCCCCCAAGTATGCTCATGGGTACTCCGGCACACGAAACGTGGTTAAAAAGCACATAGTTGAGTAGCTGACGAACCCGCCGAGAACACATTTAAGTTTTTTAATCTATTCTCGAGCCGAATGTTCCAACCAGTAGCGGCCAAACACAGCCGTTACCAAAATAGTTTTATAGCAAAGACTGTTTTAAATAGCCTTTGACCATTTGTACGTGCTTTTAAATGTATATACTGATAAATTTGTGAATGACAGTACTTACCAATTTGGGTTTTGTAACCGTGAAAGCGTGAGCGAATAAAAAATGACTATTCTACTGTTGCTTACTTTCAAATCTTATGTAACCGCAAGCTATTCATCAGGATAGGGGAGACCGGGGTTGACCCGGACGCGATTTTTTGAAACGGCGTATCTTCTAAGCCATTGACTTTTCTCCAGTTCTGACTTCACCATAAAATGCGTATCCGTTAGGACTACCTTCAAGATTTTTTTCAGATTTTTCTACAAAAAGGAAAAAAAGATTTTTATTTTTTTTCATTTTTTTGAAATGTCCGAAACAACCCCTACCCACGGGGTTGGATCGGACGGCCCCAGTATTGGTTCGGACACCATGCTAAACCATTAGATTTCGACTTCTTTTTTTTTCAAATGTGCATAAAAGTATAAAAAGTAAAAAACAGTACTTCAGCTATATAAAATGACAAAAAAGCTTTAAAATGACACACAATTCACCGGAGTTGGCACGAGCTGAGATTGTACTCAAAGACCAATCCTCGGCCGGCTCTTTCTGTGCCTCCCAAGTTTCGCGGGCACAAACAATTGAGCAGTTCTGTCTGGATCAGGTTTCCGTAAAGCTCGCTAAAGGCTGTATTCTTAGTTTTCCGCTTAGTATACCACTAAAATATATTCCTAATGCGAACTGCTGTACTTGCTTAGTAGAAATACTTATTGTCAAGCATTCATCCGTGTATTTTCTACCTTCGGACAGATACAAAAAATGTCCGAACCAACCCCCAATCGCCGTGTCCGGCCCAACCCCATGTGTCCTCGTGCGACGTCAAAGTGATTTGAAAAAAAAATCAAATAGATGGCGCTCAATAAACTGCTCTAGAATCTTTCTATGTGAGCTACTTTTCTCCTGAAAAAATGTCATTGCAAATCCAGCAGCCTGGTCCACTCTATTAAACTCCAAACAGAGACCCTTGACAAAAATTCTTACCTTAAAAAACACTTTTTGCAAAATACAAACAAATGGCTGCGTGTATCTAGATCCAAACTGGCTTGATAATAGGGCAGTAGATGGTGCACCTTTCGTGATTTTTTGAGAATTTTTGCTAAACCGCTAGGCTTCCATACTTGACTGTCCAGATCAACCCCGTGTCCGGGTCAACCCCGGTCTCCCCTACTCCATCTTTAGTGTCTGCAAGTGTAATTTAAGGTCTTTCGGTGTTTGGACTTGCCAGGACCCGAAAAAATGTGAATATTTTGCAAGTTTAGCTGACGAGCTGGACGAGAACTAATTTCACAGCTGACGAGAACTTATTCCGCGCTGTCAAGATGAGTCGAGACTCTGGTTCACTCAGCCTGCTTACATACTTATCGCTATGCTCGTCCTTGGCGGAACGGGAGTAAAAGGCGTTTACTTTAGATATATAGCTGACAAGCCTGCCAAGAACGTGGTCCGCGCTAAGTAAGCTCATGGGCACTCAGGCTCAAGAGGCGTGAGTAAAATGCGCAGAAGAAGCATAGCCGACGAACCCCTAAAGAACGCTACAACCCTTACGGCGTATTCTCGCACGTTCCCCGAGGACTCGACTTGAGGAGTCCCCACGTGTTTGTTTGTCCCGGGGACTCACTCCCCATATTATCGCGAGTCCCCGCGGACGGGGAATGCTCCGTTTATCATCACCATCATCAAAAAGGACTCCCTTTCAGATTCTGAGGGGAATCAATTTTTGCTAGTGTTGGTGCGATGCAAAATTAATAATCAGAAACCAAACCAAAAATAAAGTGGATCCAGACTAATTTTGTCAACTGCATATTTTTTTTGTTCGAACTAAATCCATTTTAGAAGCATTCCCCGTGTTCTCATTATTTTCCTAGGCGGAGTCCGCGTGGAGTGACTCCCTCTATTCTCGCCGTTCCCTTCGATTCCCCAAGGAGTCCTCGGGGAATGGCGAAAATACGGCTTTAGTCGAGACAGCCCGGATGCTTGGTATCATGGCCTTACTTACAGATCTATCTTCTTCACTGCCAGGACATGAGTAAAAAGCGTATACAGCTGCTAAGGCTGCAGTCGGAATTCCTTGACGAGGAGGATGTAAGGAACTTTACCTTGACACTAGATCCCGCTCCCGGCTCTTTTTTGGATAAAACCTCGCTGATACACCGTTTAGCCTCAAAGCATACGTAAAATACCACTTAGTGCTGCTTATTGATTTCTGCCAAGGTTCAGTGTTGCGTATAATACAATTAAAAAGATAAGATCATGTTATTTTAAATATGTAACGCAACTGCTCTACTTGTCGAAATTGTGTTATAACCATACATTGACGGAGACGTTAAAAATTCAAGATGCAAGTATTACCCTTTTCGATGTTTCCTCAACGCTTTCAAAAATCATGGGCAACAGGCCCAAGCGCACCAGCTTATCCACTGCTTCCTGGAAAATTAAGTGTCCTTTTCTGTGTGTTTATGTGTTTTATTTATTTTCTTTCATTTACTCCGCTTTTTGGGATCCCAAAACGTAAGTGGAGGGATACCTATGACATCGCAAAAGTTGTGCGTCCGTCCGTCCGACCGTCCGTCCGTCTGTGCGCACTATAACTCTCGAAGGGAAAGAGAAACTTGGTATGAGGATTCTTTGGGTCAAGAGTACGGTCGAGTTCGTAGATGGGCTCTGTAGCCCTACATTTAGGGGTGGGGGAGGGGGTTTAAATTAAGGGGCAAATGAAATATTTTTAAACAGATAATATGATAGTCGATTATGGAGTAAGGAGATATGCTGAACACGATGGTGAAAACCATTTTGTCATCAGACAAGTAGTTCGCCGGAATCCAGCCAAAACCGGAAAGTTTGTTAAAAGTAAATGTTTTGTTTGAAGTTGATTAGATGTTCAATTTAGGGGTAAGAGGACATGCTGAACACTTAAGTGAAAACAATTTTCTACCCGGACAAGTAGTTTGCTCGGAATCCGGCCAAAACCGGAAAGTTTGTCAAAAGTAAAAGTTTTATTTGAAGTTGATTAGATGTTCGATTCAAGGGTAAGAAGACATGCTGAAAACGATGGTGAAAACCCTTTTTCTCGCCGGACAAGTAGGTAGCCTGGAATCCGGCCAAAACCGGAAAGTTTGTTAAAAGTAAAAGTTTTATTTGGAGTTGATTAGATGTTCGATTTAGGGGTAAGAGGACATGCTGAACACTTAAGTGAAAACAATTTTCTACCCGGACAAGTAGTTTGCTCGGAATCCGGCTAAAACCGGAAAATTGTTAAAAGTTAAACTTTTATTTGTAGTTGATTAGATATCCGATTGAGGGTAAGAAGAGGTGCTGAATCCGTGTGTGACATTCATTTTTTACCCGGACATATAGTTCGACCGGAATCCTGCTGCAGCCGGAAAATTTGTTATAAGATAAATTTGTATTTGAAGTTGATTAGATGTTCAATACTGGGGAAAGAAGATACGCTGAGTTCGTTTTTTAGCTTTCTTTTTTCGCCGGACAAGTAGTTCAATACAGATATGACTTATAGGGGTAAACACACATGCTGACTCCATATCTGAACTTGGTTTTCTTAGATGATTAGCTATTTGGCCTTAATCTGTTTCTGAATTTTAATAGTAAAAATGTTCAAGGAGACTGGCGAAGACTGGAGCTGGCGAAGATAAGACCCAATTGTCTAGATCAAATATTGAATCTTTGGGATCCCATCGAAACCTTTGGTCTTGTTCAAAATGACAGGTTATACTTACTTACTGACAATAATAGGCTTTGTATTTAGCGGGAGACGCGCTAGCTTATACACTTTGCTGTTCACAGATATTTTAAAAGAGCTGACCCAGCTGAGGCGAAGGTAGATTGTAATATCGCCCCAAGTCGTGACGGCACTGATTGGTTTCACAGATTTACTTACATATCTTATGCTGTCCCTTGGCAGGAAACTTGACCAGAAGCTCTTGGGGATTTTCACAGATGAAGACATACGGAGCCTCACTCTCGCCCGTCGGGTAGCGGTTCCGGTATTCTTCTTGAGGTAGCACGTCCGTAACATCCACACAACCCAGCAGACAGCCGGCTGGGTAGGCTTCCGGGAAAGATAGGTTGTCATCTAAAAGAAAATCCGAATATGAATATCGCATACATGAACCCTGAACTGACAACTTTTAAAAGTTCAAATGACTTTGACCTTCAAATGACGAGCCCTGGGCCCTCGCGTTTTTAAGGCACTTGCCCTTCGGCCAAGTGCCATTTATAATAGCGATCGCAATTTCTATCCGTCCGTCGGTCTGTCGGTCGGGCCGGATTTTGCTAGTTTGGGCACTTCATGGGACCCCAACAAATTAAGTTGAAAATATTCATTTCCCTGATCCGAGCATCGTGGAGGGAGGGGGAATCCGGAATTTCGAGGTATTTATAACTGTTAACCGGTTTTTCGGATCATAATGAAACTTGATATTTCAAAAGACCAAATGTCTCGGACGACCCAGTTCAAATCCGAACCGGATCCGATAACTTTGGGGGAGGGGGAGTTGGAGGGGGGAGCCGGAAATCCTGGGAAACGCTTAAAGTGGAGCGATCGGGATGAAACTTGGCGGAAAGAACAAGCACAGGTCCTAGAGACATCGTTGACAAGACACGTTTTGATGTTCCATAGGTAGACAGATCGATAGAAAGTTTATTTTAAAATCGACTTTCGTGGTTACATGTACAAACTTGCGATTATCGTCAACACAATAGTTGCGTTTTTGCAGATACCATGGTATCTGATACCACGGTCTAAAGTCGTTTTTGCAGTTATCGTGGTATCTGATACCAAGGTCAAAAGGTGTTTTTGCAGTTATCGTGGTATCTGATATTCAGATACTACGGTCCGACCGTGGTAACTGGTCGTAGTATCTGAAAAGTCATCTCACTTTCATCAAATTTTGTTAGATTGGTGAGAAAGAAGTTTACCACTTAGTGATGTGACTGAATATCTGTTTTTCTTTTGGGATGACGTCGAGAAGGGCAATTTCGGCAAGAAGTCTTTTTTGCAGGGCAACCGTATATCAGCTACCGCGATAGCTGCAAAAACGACTAATTGCAGATCCAGTTACCGTGGTAACAGATATCATGGTATCTGCTAAAACGTAACTAATATTTCCAATATCCGTGTCAATACACTTAAAGGACCCGTTGTAACTATACTGCCAGTGCAACCTACTTCCGTAACTGTATTCATTAGTTGCGTTTTTGCAGATACAACGGTCTAAAGTCGTTTTTATGGCACTTGCCTTCCGGCCAAGTGCCATATACCGATCACTTTTCCGTCGGTCGGTCGGTCGGTTAGTCCGGTGTTTGCGAGTTAGGGTACTTCCAGATACGCTAAGACGATGAAACTTGGCAGGCATGTTAGGGACCGGCCAAAGTAACTTGGAAATAGTCACTTGCCCGATCCGACCATCGTGGGGGGAGGGGGAGGTTGCAGAATCCAGGAAATAGGGGCATGCATAACTTTCGAATGGGTGATCGGATCTTAATGAAACTTGATACCTGGGAAGACCTCGTGTCTCAGATGTCCAAGTATCTTTTACTTGTCTTGTATTGAAATAATTAGTTGTAAATATTTAGTTTGTAAATAAGGTTGTCAGTATATTCAAGTTTAATGAGGGTTGTAAGTTCAAGTTTAGGAAGGGTCAATGTAAATATTAAGTAGTTTCGGGAATATGTTAAATATGTAAAATGTAAATAATTGCCCGTGCTTTAGTGTAACTTGTGATTTTAATTTTAGTTAGGATCCAGACTTTGTAGCGTACTTGTTTAGCGTACTTTTTTTTTGCGACAACTTGTTTAATTATTGTTTGTATCTTTGTATATTTTTTTGTACATTTTTTTCATTATTATCTTTTTTAAACCGGTCAATAAGCTCTTGCGACTCACAAGGCACTGCGAGATTGTATCCCCTCCAAGTTCAGAAGTTTAGTGATGATACCCGCTACTCCGTCGACACGATCGATTTCATAAGATAAGTAAGAAGTCGGAGTTTCTTATCAAGGGCTATGAACTCCTTACTACTGCCCCATGTGTGGGGATATGAATGAGAATGTGATATACCTGATGTGTGAATGTAGTGAATTGGATGGGTTGAGGGAAGAAGTGTTCGGAAAAGGAATATACGATGATGAATGGATGGTTAAAGTAATAAAGATCTAATGCTTTACGGGAGTTCGCCAGTTAGGAAGATTCCTTAAGCGTTCGATGAAGCATCGAGAAAGGTTTATTCAGGCCTAGTTGGAATTTTGCGAAAATTTCTGTTTTGCTATGGCCCTCGGGCTTTTTGTGTAAATATATATCATATCATATACAAAGGTTAGTGGAGCAGCAACTGTACTGACTGAAGACTAACAGAACAAAACCTGAAAGGAAAACTGTATTATTCAGCCCAAGCCCAACTCGTGCCCATGTGTGGTCACCTTGATGGCAGTGTGATCTACTCCGTGTCAAACTGCCTAGATTTAAAGGACCCTCTTGCTTATTCTGCCTTTTGTAATATACCTAGCTCCCTTGTGGGATTAAAAGCTTCTAAAATCCCCACCTTTTTCCATTGTTTCGTTTTGTGCCTACGAATTTTTGCACTTTTTTGGACATGCCGAGTTTTGCCCGTCACATAACGCAAAGTTTGCCGGAATCTTCAATATCCGCTGACAACTTTTTCACACATAAGGATAAGGGAATCTTCTGTTTTTAACTTCTCTTATTTGCTTGTTCTTCAACTTTTTAAACACGGCGCGTTTTGCTCCCATCCGCCGCGTCGGAGAGGAGGAAGGCTGGATAGTGTCGACAAGCACTAACAAGAAAATCGTCAACTTCAGGTGGAAAGCTATGGTATTTTTGAAAAACGGTGTTTTTATGGCACTTGACCTTCGGCCAAGTGCCATATAGCGATCGCAATTTCTGTCCGTTCGTCGGTCGGTCTGTCCAGGTTTTCCTAGTTCGAGCACTTCCACATCAGCTAGGACGATGAAACTTGGCAGGCATATCAGGGACCCCGAATGATTAAGTTGGAAATAGTCACTTCCCCGATCCGAGCATCTGGGGGGAGTGGAGGGAGGGGGAATCCGGAAAAATTAGGTATTAATTTACTTACGACTGGGTGATCAGATCTTAATAAAACTTTATACGTAGAAAGACCTCGTGTCTCAGAGGTCCCATTTTAAATCCGGACCGAGTCCGGTGACATTGGGGGAACCGGAAATCTTGGGAAACGCTTAAGAGTGGAGAGATTGGGATGAAACCTAGATGAAACTCCTAGATACGCGATTGACATAACCGGACCGGCTCTGCTCACTGTGGGGGAGGGGGGGGGGATCCGAATTTCTAGTGATCCCGCGAGTTCGGTACTTCCTGATGCGCTAGGACGATGAAACTTGGCAGGCGTGTCAACCAGAACAGATTGACTTGATAATAGTAGTTTCCACGATCCAAGCATCTGGGAGGGGGGGGGGTGGAGGGAGGGGGAATCCGGACGATTTCGATATTTTTTACTTACGACTGGGTGATTCGATCTTAATGAAACTTGATATATAGAAAGACCTCATGTCTCAGACATCCCACTTTAAATCCGGACCAGATCCGGTGACATTGGGGGGGGGGGGGGTGGAGGGGGGAGAGTGGAGAGATTGGTATGAAACTTGGTGAAACAAGCACAAGAACTAGATACGTGACTGACATAACCGGACCGGATCCGCTCTCTGTGGGGGAGTTGGGGGGGGGGGGTCCAAATTTCTAGTGATCCCGCGAGTTTGGTACTTCCTGATGTGCTAGGACGATGACACTTCGCAGGCTTGTCAGGGACCAGAACCGATTGACTTGAGAATAGTCGTTTCCCAGATCCGACCACCTGGGGGGGGGGAGGGTGGAGGTAGGCGAAAATCGGAAAATTAGGTATTTTTAACTTACGAACGGGTGATCGGAATTTAATGAAACTGGGGGAGTTGGAGGGGGAGAACTGGAAATCTTGGGAAACACTTAGAGTGAAGGGTAAAGGCTTCGGGATGAAACTCGGTGCGAAGAACAAGCATAAGTCCTAGATACGCCAGTGACATAAACGGACCGGATCCGGTCACTGTGGGGGAGTTAGGGGGTGGCAAATTCTCAGTGATCCCGCGAGTTCGGTACTCCCTGATGTGCTAGGACGATGAAACTTGGCAGGCTTGTCAGGGATCCGAACATATTGACTCGATAATGTAGTTTCCCCGATCCGACCATCGCGGGGGAAGTGCAAGGATGGGGAATCAGGAATCTAGTGACAAGCTCAGCTACTGAACGGGTGATCGGATTTAAATGAAACTAGATCTTTAGAAACATCTCGTGCTCCGGACCGGATCCGGTGACATTGGGGGGAGCTGGAGGGGGGGGGGCAGAAATCTTTGGAAACGCTTAGAGTGGAGGGATCATGATGAAACTTGATGGGAAGAAAAGCCTTAGCCCTAGATACGTAATTGACCGAACCAGATCTTATCGGGGCTCTGTGGGGGAGTTGCAGGGGTTTCCCGGAATTCCAGTG